>CM038677.1:708678130-709878130 GCA_021605205.1 Aegilops longissima
CGATGCTCTGCTTTTACTTTCGACATACGTCGCAAATTGCTACATACTCCGCAATATCCTTCTTCATTCCGGTCCACGGAAAATATTCTTTAAATCCAAATACATCTTGGTATTTCTGGGTGAATCGAATAGGGTGAATCATGGGCTTCTTGTAAAATCAACTTCCGATCTACGGGTCATTGGGCACATAAACACGGTCTTCAAACCATAGGGTATCGTGCTCATCCTCACGAAATCCTTTAGCTTTTCCTTTGCTCAATTTCTCCTTTATAGAGGCAACTTCCTTATCGCCTTTTGGGCTTCTCGATTTTGTCCATCGATTGTCGATTGAATCTCCAATGCTGCTACATAGCCTCTCGGAACTATTTCCAAACATAGCTCTCGAAGGTCCTCGGCTAACTCATTGGGTATTCCTCCCATCATTAGGGTATTTACGTGGCTCTTACGGCTCAATCGTGCCCGCTACGACATTAGCCTTTCCGGGTGATAATGCAATCTCATATCATAATCCTTGATAAGTTCTAACCATCTCCTTTGTCGAGATTCAATTCATACGTGTGAAGATGTACTTCAAACTCTTGTGATCCGTATATACTTCACAATGATTTCCAATGAGAAAATGTCTCCATGTCTTCAAGGCATGCACAACGGCTGCTAACTCCAAATCATGAGTGGCATAATTCAACTCATGGGGCTTAAGTTGTCGTGAAGCATCTGAAACAACTCTTCCTTCCTGCATAAGCACTGCTCCAAGTCCTCGGCGTGAAGCGCCGTAATACACCTCATAGTCCTTAGTGCAGTGCCGCAATATCAAAACTGGTGAGGTAACCAATCTTTTCTTCAACTCCTGAAAACTTGCCTCACAGTCCTCAGTCCATATGAATTTGTTTTCTTTCTTCAACAATTCAGTCATAGGCTTGGCAATTCTTGAGAAATTCTCAATGAATCTTCGGTAGTATCCTGCGAGTCCAAGAAAACTCCGAATCTCCCCAACTGTCGTTGGTGCTTCCCATTTGGTTACGGTCTCAACCTTTGTGGGGTCAACTGCTATCCCTTCTCCGGATATAACATGTCCGAGAAATCCAACTTCCTTTAACCAAAACTCACATTTGCTGAATTTGGCATACAACTGGTGTTCCCTCAGTTTCTCCAAAACCATTCGCAAATGTTCCTTGTGTTCCTCTTCATTCTTCGAGAAAATCAAAATGTCATCAATGAACACCACGACAAACTTATCCAAAAACTCCATAAACACTTTGTTCATCAGGTTCATGAAATAGGCTGGCGCGTTAGTCAGTCCAAATGACATAATGGTATACTCGTACAGTCCATATCTCGTGGTAAATGCTGTCTTGGGTATATCTTGCTCCCGAATTTTCAATCGATGGTACCACGATCGTAAGTCGATCTTGGAAAACACTTTGGCTCCTTGCAAGCGATCAAACAGATCATTTATCATAGGTAGTGGGTACTTGTTCTTGATTGTTACTTCATTCAATCCACGATAATCAACAACCATTCTCAAAGATCCATCCTTCTTCTCCACTAACAAAGCGGGTGATCCCCAAGGTGAAGAACTTGGGCGTATAAAACCTTTATCCAATAGTTCCTTAATCTGCTTCTTGATTTCCGCCAAATCCTTTGCGGGCATCACTGACGATCGCTTCGATATCGGGCCTGTTCACGGCAACAGCTCGATCAAAAACTCAATGTCTCTATACGGTGGCATTCCTGGCAACTCTTCAGGAAATACATCAGGATAATCCTTCACCACTGGTACTTCTTCCTGCACCACTCCTGATAAGCAATTAACTTGTGCTCTCCTCGGCTCGTGCCGTGATACATACTTGATCCTTCTTCCTTTACGGTGTGGTGAGCAAAATTGACTTTGTGGTGCAATCTATGTTTCCTCCATACTTTGATAACCAATCCATTCCTAATATCACATCCAATCCTTGGGATTCCGAACTATTAGGTGCGAGGGGAAAACATAGTGTCCAATCCTTAATGGCATCGATCACACCATTTACTAGCCATGTATTCTGCTCGGGTGAGGTTACTAGCATGGGTGACCTAAGGGCTTGGGTCGGTAACTTGTACTTATCCACAAATCCCTTGATATGTATGAATGCGATGCACCAATGATCGAAAAGAACAACTGCAGTAAATGACTTAACCAAAACTTACCGATTCTTTGCATCGGGCTGATCTTCAACCTCCTCCACATCAATGTGGTTCACCCGTCCCCTGTTGAAAGGGTTGGGCTTCTTTCGAGCTTCCATTGCCATTTCCATTCGGCCTTACGACAGTCATTGGCATAATGCCCGATCTTGCGGCACTTAAAGCAAGTAATGTGACTCAGGTCTACTTTGGATGGTGTTGACGGGTTGGTGCGGTTCTGTCCATTGCTTCCTCCATTCCCATTCTCATTCTTAGTGCCATTATGGTTGTGCGAATTACCTCCTCCATGGGTATGCTGAAACTGAATTCTGATTTAGGGGTATAACGAGGCTTCTGCTTTGGGCTCGAGTTATACTTCCCTGTCCATACTTCGCTTGCAGTTCTCAATTTTCTGCTGTTTTCCTTCAATCATGAGGGCTCGGTCTACCAACTCCTGGTAGTTGTTGAAACTTGCTACCATCAACGGCATCTGAACTCATCATTCAGTCCTTCTAGAAACTTCTCTGTTTAGCTGCGTCTGTAGCAACGTCATCCGGGGCATAACGTGCTAATTTGCTAAAGTCATCCACATCTACCGCCAACAGTCCTTCCTCCTTGGCGTAAGTTGCGAAACTCACGCTTCTTCATAGCCATAGCTCCTGCTGAAACATGGGCAGTCTGAAAAGCTTGCTGAAATTGATCCCATGTGATGGTGTCTCACGGGTAAGTGGCTGTGAAATTCTCCCACCATCTTGCTGCGGGTCCTTCAAGCTGATGTGCTGCAAACTTCACTCTTTCACCATCTGTGCATCCTGCAGTGGTCAACTCCTTCCTATCTTACGGAGCCGGTCATCTGCTACAATCGGCTCGGTGCTATTGGAATACACCGTGGTTCAGTCTAAGGAAGCGAGTCGGATGATCCATGGTGGTGGTGGTGGTGGTGGGTTGTTGTTGTTGTTGTTGTTGTTGTTGTTGTTGCCCTGGTTCGCACCAATGTTTGAATCAGGTGTTCTCTTTGGATCAATTGGGTGATCTCTGGCGGAAAAGCGAATCCGGGTCGCGTCTCGGAGGCATCGATGGGTTTAGAAAAGAAGAGAAATTTAGAATAGAATGAGGTCTAAGGGGAATCACTACCCAAATGCACATGAGCAAATGCACACAAAATCACTTCATTCAATCAAACAAGGGCTTACAACGATCTAACTATCGCAAAGGTGCGTGTACTATAATGTTTACATGGAGGAATACTACTAATATGTGGGGACTTTTACTAATTTGAACGGTGGAAGACTCCATGATGTCCGCTCCAGCTTCGTCTTCAAAGTCGGGTTAACTTGGATCCGAATCGGTGTAAATCGATGTTGATGTAGTCGCTTGGGTATTCGACATCTGGTCTTTATTCCTGGCGCCAACTTCTTCTTGAGTTCTTGATCTCGTACTTAAGATCGTTATTGTGTCTTGCGAGCTACGATCTCGTCCATGTAGTCCTTGCGTGTAGTCTTTAGTTCTTCTTCGATTCGATGATCCTTCCTTTGTCTTTTGCAACTCCAACATGTCGTTGCACATTTGGTTCTCTGGCGTCGAATGTGCTGATTTAACTCTGGATGAAAGCTGCAATGGATCTATCCTTCTTGGTCCGACGACGTCCAGCTTGTCATCTCGGCGTCCATAAATCTGGTAGATGGTGTCCTTGAGGTCTTCTTGATAAACTTCTCCAATCGTCCCATGGTGATGTGAGCTGCCATGCTCTTTCCCGGACTCAAGTTGGTGCACTAAAACACTATCTATAGGCTTGGTGATTGGGGCGAATGTCCTTCTGGAGCGTGAGCGTGAATCTTCCAGCGCTCCTCTTCAGGCAGAGTGGCGTTGAAAGTCCCGGTGAAGCTTGGTAGTCCAATGTTCAGGTATTTGGTAACTTCCTTCAAGTGAAATCCAAAAGGTGTGCCTTCATCCGGTTGGGTGTACTTGATCTTCGCGTCCGTCATCCTAAAGAGAGTAGAAAAGATGAGGAGTTAGAAAATGGGAAGAGAGTAGTGATCTATGGCTTTAACTTAGTGGTCGTGTCCTACAGTCAACGTGTGCTCTGATACCATTCTCTGTAGCGACCAGACCCGAATGGATCAAGTCTCTGTGCTCGATGTCATCCTGGATCGAGAATCTTGACACCACACAAGACTTGAAGGATTTATAGCAGAGTAGCAATCACACACTTATTACATCGTTGTCCACAAGGGAGCTTAATACAATAATATGGCTTAAGGCCATCTAATAATAACAATGAAGGCTTGGAAGATAAGTGAGTCCATCAACTCCATCGGCATCACTCGAGTATAGAACCACGACCTAACACCTTACTCGTAAATTCGAAAAGTGCATAGCGTGAAAGTTGCAGCCAACAAAACGGGTCAAGACATGGAATATCTTGGCAATGTAACACATAAAGAGCAATGAAAGAATAAGCCTATACTACATGCATATTTGGCTGGTGGTAAGGCTCTCTGATTACATTTGCATAAAGCTAGTTTTTCCCTACATCAAAGGAATAATTTTATTTAACTATCATGGTGGTTGTTAAACATTGAGAATGGTTGACAGCATCCTCAATCCCAATTAAAAAGTACTCATCAAAACCCAATAACTTTTATTAGAAGTAACATGTTGAGATTCACATGATATTCAATTACCAGATACTCAAAACGTCCATAACCGGGGACACGGCTAATCATGATTAGTTTATACACTCTGCGGAGGTTTGCGTACTTTTCCCCACAAGACTCGATCGCCTCCGCTTGGTTCTCGCACTACATGGTGTTTGAGAAACGGATGACCGAGACATAGTCTTTCAGAAGCGCTAGCACCTTAAAGGGTAGACCGTACCAACCTACATCCCCTACATCAGCTAGCCTACCCGTAAGAGTTCGCACAACTTAGTCAACTACGCCAGAGCCCATAATTGGCTTGTGGCTGCACACGGAAGTTTCAGTTTGAATAATCTTATGATCCCTTAGAGCACGGGTGGCGGTCCGAAGAAATACAGCAAGTCTGATGGAAACCAGGTGCCTCAATCCACCCAGATGTGTGTTTAGGTTGCCACCTTAGATAAACCATTAATTAACAATCTCACATCTGTCATGGATATTCACTCACCCAATCCACGTCTACTAGCATAGCATGGCATAATAAGCAAACGTAGAAGTAACTCCCAAGGTTTCATAAGTAAAACAGGTAATAGGTACTACCTCAATCTACTTCCCATCCCACAATTTAATTAGATCCTAAACATGCAAGTGTTTGAGGTTTGATCTAATGCAATAAAACTGGGTATTAGAAAAGGTATGATCAGGTGTTACTTGCCTTGCGATGATCCATGAGACCTAGAGATTCAAGTAACAAGCGGCGCACTCCGGGTGATCTAACGCAGACAAACAACAAGCATACAATAAGTACTCATCTAATGCACGGGGAAATCTCGAATAAAATATCTAACCAGATAGTTCATCTTAAGAACCCTGGTTGCAAAAGAATCGAATCAAATAAAGCATCGAAAGTCGAAACTCGAGAGAGAACGACTCGGTTTAGCAATCTGAAACTAGGTTAAAATTTTACAGTAGCAAAACTCTGTGTAAGTAGGTTATTCGAACGGCGGTTTAGAATCTGAAACTCAGCGCTTGAATCACTGATTCCGATAAACGAGCAAGAAATAAAACAGATTTGAAAATCGGATCGAAATCGAATCAGAAAAATAACGGATTAAATCAGATTAAAAGAAAACGACGAACGGATTAAATAACGGACGTTCGTTAACAGAACTAATCCAACGAACACATTCATTGAAACGAACGGTTCGGTGAACGTTCGTTAATTAAGAAAACCGAAAAAAAATAAAACCATCTAGGGTTAACCGAAGATCACGAAAAAAAACCGGATCGGGCGGGGCGGCGGCTACCTCCGGTGACTTCGCCGTGAGGGGCTCAGTGGGCTCCGGGCGGCGGGTCCGCGGGTTCGGGAGGCGGCGGGTCGGTGAGGTGCTCGGCGACGGCGAGGAACGGCGGCGGCGGCTCGGCGGGCAGGGCTCGGGTTAAGGCGGGCGGTGAGAGAGAGAGAGGCGGCGGTATTTATGGAAGGGGGGGGTGGCGCCTTGGGGAAGGGGCAAAGGGCGGCGGCGGCCTCGTGTCGAACGGACCGACGGGCGGCGAGTGGCGTCGGTGGCGGGAATCGCCATGTGAGCGTCTGTGAGAGGAGAGAGGAGGCGGGCAAGGCTGGGCGGCTGGGCCTCGGCCCGAAGCGCGATTTTTTTTAAACAAAACCAAGCGAATTAAAAAAATACCAAACGAACTCCGATTTTAATAAAATAATTTTCCCGACTCCTAAAAATGAGTCGAACAAAATGAACTTTAAAAGCGGCAAACATGCATATATTTTTTAAATGCTCATTTTGCCTAAGCAAAATAAATCTTCCAAAACCAAATTTGATTTATTTATAAAATCTTCATTTTTCCTAAATGTTGGGAAAGTCATATTATTCCCTCTCTTAATTTTTTTTATAGGAAAACTTTATGAAGATAATTAAATAAATCCAATGATCCTATTTTCAAAATTTGAGAAATCCCAAATATGAAAATAATGAAACTTCCAACTCTCTCCGAGGGTCCTTGAGTTGCGTGAAATTTTCTAGGATCGGAAAAATGCGAGAAAATATGATATGCATGATGACCTAATGTATAACATTCCAAATTGAAAATTTGGGATGTTACACTACCGAACCTCGTAGGTCTACCAGAGTAAGATCCGCACCAGAGTGGTACGGTAATCCTATTCTGGAAGTCATGTTACTTGACCATGGCGAACCTACGAACTATGAGGAAGCGATGATGAGCCCAGATTCCACGAAATGGCTTGAGGCCATGAAATCTGAGATGAGATCCATGTATGAGAACAAAGTATGGACTTTGATTGACTTGCCCGATGATCGGTGAGTCATTAAGAATAAATGGATCTTCAAGAGGAAGACGGACGCTAATAGTAGTGTTATTATCTACAAAGCTAGACTTGTCGAAAAAAAGGTTTTTGACAAAGTTCAAGGTGTTGAATACAATGAGATTTTCTCACTCGTATCGATGCTTAAAAGTCTGCCCGAATCATGTTAGCAATTGCCACATTTTATGAAATCTGGCAAATGGATGTCAAAACTACATTCTTTAATGAATTTATTAAAGAAGAGTTGTATATGATGCAACCAGAAGATTTTTTCAATCCTAAAAACAAAATGTGCAAGCTCCAGCGATCCATCTATGGACTGTTGCAAGCATCTCGGAGTTGGAATATACGCTTTGATGAGTTGATCAAAGCATATGGTTTTATACAGATTTTTTGAGAAGCCTGTATTTACAAGAAAGTGAGTGGGAGCTCTGACCATTTCTAAAACTATATGTAGATGACATATTGTTGATTGGAAATGATATAGAAATTCTGGATAGCTTAAAAGATACTTGAATAAGAGTTTTTCTAAGAAAGACCTCGGTAAAGCTGCTTACACATTGAGCATCAAGATCTATAAGATAGATCAAGACGCTTGATAAGATTTTTCAATGAGTACATACCTTGATAAGATTTTGAAGTAATTCAAAATGGAACAGTCAAAGAAAGAGTTTTTGCCTGTGTTGCAAGGTGTAAAGTTGAGTAAGACTCAAAGCCCGACCACGACAGAAAAAAGAAAGAGAATGAAAAGTCATTCCCTATGCCTCAGTCATAGGTTCTATAAAGTATGCTATGTTGTGTACCAGACCTATTGTATACCTTGCTCTGAGTTTGGCAAGGGATTAAAATTTTGATCTAGGAGTAGATCACTGGACAGCGGTCAAGAATATCCTTAGTGAGGACTAAGGAAATATTTCTCGATTATGGAGGTAATAAAAGAGCTCGTCGTAAAAGTTACATCGATACAAGCTTTTTACACCGATCTAGATGACTCTAAGTCTCAATCTGGATACATATTGAAAGTGGGAGCAATTAGCTAGAGTAGCTCCGTGCAGAGCATTGTAGACATAGAATATTTGCAAAATACATACGGCTCTAAATGTGGCAGACCCGTTGACTTAGCTTCTCTCAAGAGCAAAACATGATCATACCTTAGTACTCTTTGGGTGGTAATCACATAGAGATGTGAACTAGATTATTGACTCTATTAAACCTTTTGGGTGCTGGTCACATGATGATGTGAACTATGGATGCTAATCATATACATATATGAATATTGGTGCTAAATCACATGGCGATGTGAACTAGATTATTGACTCTAGTGCAAGTGGGAGACTGAAGGAAATATGCCCTAGAGGCAATAATAAAGTTATTATTTATTTCCTCATGTCATGATAAATGTTTATTATTCACGCTATAATTGTATTAACCGGAAACATAATACATGTGTGAATGTATAGACAAACTTAATGTCACTAGTATGCCTCTACTTGACTAGCTCATTAATCAAAGATGGTTATGTTTCCTAACCATAGACATGTGTTGTCATTTGATTAACGGGATCATATCATTAGGAGAATGATATGATTGACTTGACCCATTCCGTTAGCTTAGCACTTGATCGTTTAGTATGTTGCTATTGCTTTCTTCATGACTTATACATGTTCCTATGACTATGAGATTATGCAACTTCCGTTTACGGAGGAACACTTTGTGTGCTACCAAAGCGTCTGGCGTAATCGGGTGATTATAAAGGAGCTCTGGTGTCTCTGAAGGTACATGTTGGGTTGGCGTATTTCAAGATTAGGATTTGTCACTCCGATTGTCGGAGAGGTATCTCTGGGCCCTCTCGGTAATGCACATCACTATAAGCCTTGCAAGTAATGTAACTAATGAGTTAGTTACGGAATGATGCATTACATAACGAGTAAAGAGACTTGCCGGTAACGAGATTGAACTAGGTATTGAGATACCGACGATCGAATCTCGGGCAAGTAACATACCGATGACAAAGGGAACAACGTATGTTGTTATGCGGTTTGACCGATAAAGATCTTCGTAGAATATGTGGGAGCCAATATGGGCATCCAGGTCCCGCTATTGGTTATTAACTGGAGACATGTCTCGGTCATGTCTACATAGTTCTCGAACCCGTAGGGTCCGCACGCTTAACGTTTCGTTGACGATATAGTATTATATGAGTTATGTATGTTGGTAACCGAATGTTGTTCGGAGCCCGGATGAGATCATGGACATGACGAGGAACTCCGGAATGGTCCGGAGATAAAGTTTGATATATGGGATAATAGTGTTTGATCTACGGAAGGGTTCCGGAATTCACCGGAAGGGGTTCCGGATGTTTCCCGAAATGTTTGGGTACAAGAACACGTTATTTGGGCCAAAGGGGAAAGCCCACAAGGTTTATGGAAAGTGCAAAAGGAAGTTTTGTGGAGTCCAGGGGCCAGACGCTAGGGTCCTGGCGTGCGGATCGAGCGCGGGAACCTGGCGTCCGCCCCGAGTACTGAAGGACTCTTGCCTTTCGGGTGAAACCGACTTTGTGGAGGCTTTTGCTCCAAGTTTCGACCCCAAGGCTCAACATATAAATAGAGGGGTAGGGCTAGCACCAAAGACACATCAAGAAACACCAAGCCGTGTGCCGGCAACCCCGTCCCCTCTAGTTTATCCTCCGTCATAGTTTCCGTAGTGCTTAGGCGCAGCCCTGCGGAGATTGTTCTTCACCAACACCGTCACCACGCCGTCGTGCTGCCGAAACTCATCTACTACTTCGCCCGTCTTGCTGGGTCGAGAAGGCGAGGACGTCATCGAGCTGAATGTGTGCAGAACTCGGAGGTGCCGTGCGTTCGGTACTTGGATCGGTCGGATCGTGAAGACGTACGACTACATCAATCGCGTTGATAAACGCTTCCGCTTAGCGATCTTCAAGGGTATGAAGATACACTCCCCCTCTCGTTGCTATGCATCACCATGATCTTGCGTGTGCGTAGGAATTTTTTTGAAATTACTACGTTCCCCAACACCTCCTCGAGGCTCCATGGGCACCAGCTGTGGCATTTCTTCAACGAAGCGCTTGTAAATTCGGGAAGACCCATTCGGACTGGGTCAGGAAGGGTGACGTCCTCGATATAGAACCATTCGGAAGGCCACTCTTCGGATGCCTTCTTTGGCATGCCGGACAAGTATCCAGTCCCGGCAATGCGCCATACCTCGGCTCCGCCCACTTGAAATATTGATCCCTCTTGGTTGCGAGGGACGAGGCAGAATAGTTTCCTCCATAATTCAAAATTGGCCTCACAGCCCAGGAATAGCTCGCAAAGAGTGACGTAACCCGCGATGTGCAGGATGGAGGCAGGAGTGAAGTTGTGCAGTTGGAGGCCGTACTACTCCAGAAGCCCTCGGAGGAATGGATGGATTGGGAATACGACGCCTCTTAGCAAGTAGGGAACGAAGCACACACGTTCCCCCCTGTATGGATTGGGGAAATTCTCCGCCTGAGCCCCGCCGTCGAAGGAGGTTAATCCTGCCCGAGCAGGGACTAGATCCGCGGGGGGAAGAAATCCCTGTGTTTGCAGCTTCACTAGCTGACCGTGGGATACGAAACATCTCTCCCAATCGCCTTTTTTGGGGCCGTGGTGACGGGAGGAAGAACTGGGAGCGTTAGCCATGTTGGAATGGTTCCTCCTAGAAAGCTTTGTGGGATTTCCGCGTGGGATGGAACGGATCTGAGATCCGATCCCTTTAAATAGACGCCTTTCTCACAAAGCCAGGGTGTTATGCATAAAAATGCCCTGACCTCTCGTATTCGCTCGACACGTGGAAGCCGAAGTCGTAGATACATAGAAGCCGAGGGGTACGACATTAAATGGAAGGCCGAATGCATCTCTTTTAAGTCATCAGAGGAGGAACCCACCTTGCAATGCCGAAGACAATCCGCGCACCGGACACATCATCATTGAAAGCCTGGTTCGGGGGCTACTGAGGGAGTCCTGGACTAAGGGGTCCTCGGGCGTCCAGCCTATTGGACATGGGCCGGACTGATGGGCTGTGAAGATACAAGACCGAAGACTCTTACCCGTGTCCGGATGGGACTCTCCTTGGCGTGGAAGGCAAGTTTGGCGACCGAATGTGAAGATTCCTTTCTCTATAACCGACTTTGTACAACCCTAGTCCCCTCCGGTGTCTATATAAACCGGAGGGCTTAGTCTGTAGGGACGATCATAATCATACAGGCTAGACTTCTAGGGTTTTAGCCATTACGATCTCGTGATAGATCAACTCTTGTAATACTCATATTCATCAAGATCAATCAAGCAGGAAGTAGGGTATTACCTCCATAGAGAGGGCCCGAACCTGGGTAAACATCATGTCCCATGTCTCCTATTACCATCGACCTTAGACGCACCGTTCGGGACCCCCTACCCGAGATCCGCCGGTTTTGACACCGACACCGGGCGAGCCAACGAAAGGGTTGCGCATCCGCCACGGCGTTCAGATACCAAGCGACCGCACCGCCTCCGGCGAGGCAGCAACAACTTGCCTCCCCCCGGATTCATGCGTCATTTGGGTGGACGCAATGGATTCCCGTCGGAAGGAGCCGGGCGGACTCCTCCCGGGAGCGGCGGAGCGTAAGGCGAACAAACATCTCCTTCTCGAGACCGCGTGGAATGAGCTGTGCGTCAACTGATAGGGAGGTGGACTCGGATCCACTGCTCGCCATGCCAGAGAAGGTGGGAGATCGCCAAACAGGGCTTGTGAGTGAAGGTGTGGGGGTGGTGGTGGTGAAGTGAAGGTGAATGCGTCTAGGGTTTGTTCGGGGTGCAGATAGGTTCCAATTCATGTGAGGTTGGGTGGGCCAGAATCGGCTGGATCCGACGTCACGGGCGCGCCCGGGCGTCCCATATCCACCCAGATATGGAGTGGATATAAGGGTTGCTGGTCAGTGCGGGCGTTCAGGCTGAATATAAGGCGTCTGGTTGGATAGTAAATTTTCGTCCGGACAGTGACCGAGCAGTCCGCCCAGGCGTTTGGGGCGGCTATGGGTCCGGTTGTAGATGCTCGAGTTCACATCATTTTTTCTATCTGCACTGCAAAAATTATTACATATATTAGTCTGAATAAGTTGAACGGAGCAGGGCTAAATAGGATTGGTGTTCGAGCCTAGTATGGCTCCATGAGGTAGGCCTTTTGTGTGGTGCAAATTCTCTCCATCGTTGCGACGGACACGCGAAATCATCAATCCAAGGTGGATCAGGGTGATGGTTCCTCCGCAAATCCGAAAGAAAGTTAGAATCCGGCGGCCAGCACCAGCAGCTACCCGGGCACTCCAAATTTAATAAATAGACCAGCAGCTAGGCTTTCTTCCTCACTTGCAGTGCGCGAGAGAAATGGAGGAGATCTAGCTTCCGCTAGTAGTACTACCTAGCTAGACATGGCGTGCATCATAGCCCCAGTTCCCGTTGCTCCTTTCTGCAGGACACGATTTACCACCACTTCGTTGTCGGCCTCCTCCTCCCTTCCATCCCAGCAGCCTCATGGTGAGGCGGGAGGCTCCTCCGATGGGCTGGTTGAAGCTAAATCGGGAAGCTGCTCCCGCAGGTTGGCTGAAGCTCAACTTCGACGGATCCATTTCTTTGAGTGGCAAATACAACCAAGAACGTTTATATTATTTTTTATATTTCCTTCAACTTTTTTTATCATACTTTAAACTTAACCAATATAATAATTTTATTAATTAGATGTCATAGTTAACCACATAAAAGTATTACTAAATAGGAGTAGTAATTATAGTGTTATTTCTATATATTTGGAATTTATATTAAACACTGATTATGGTAAATTTAAATTATACTTCACAAAAAAATTCTTGAATTAACTTTTACTGACTACATAATGCAGTAGACACATATTATTTGTGTGTATATGCATGCTTTCATATATTTTGAATATCATTGTAGAGATATCTAAAGCGTATTATCCAAGAGATAGTTAATACCGGCTTCTAGTGTAATATTATTTAAGCACATTCATAGAAACTTCTAGAGTATAATTTGAAATTATATTTTTTGCGAAATGATCCTGATCTATTCTCAAAGTTCACATGAAGTACAAAGTAGCTCGAACATAATGAAAATCACATCGAGATTCCAAGACCACCGAACGACCACTAACACCGTCAGAACAAGCTGCTGACGCGTTGTTGTCGCCGCTCCCCTACCTGAGCCGGCTTGACCTTGTCAATGACAGATGGGAAGTCTTCATGCATGTTCCTCCAAGGACCGACGCCCTCGAACTGCAGTCATCGTCTTTGAACTCTTGAATAGCTGAATCACCTAACACCAAATCTCACCCCCACGACGAGAAACCCTGACCTCACTGCCTTTAGGAGATGGCAGGAATCTACGTCGGAGCTTAGTTGACTATGTCCAGATGGAAGGACTCGAGGAGGATCGGAGCCGGAATACAAACTCAAAGAAGAAGCGTCGCCATCCGTCTGAGCGCCGCACCCACGAGGACTAAAAAACCCTAACCTAAACTACTAACCGAGCCAGAAGCACCGGATTTCCCTCCCCGCCACGGGCCACCGGAGAGCCATCCAGAGGGGAGGCAAATCCACGGGCTCGCCGGCGAAGCCTGGAGGGGAGAGTCTGCCCTAGCCGCACGCCAAGGGAAGAAGGGGGGAGAGAAACCCTAGCAATAACTTATACTTCGTTACTAATAGTATAATAGAGATAGTTAATAGAAGTGTCTACAATCTGGCAACATTCAAATGGAAATTTCAAATAAACATGGAGAAAACAAAATTGTACAAATCTAGATGTGAATAATATCATTTTGGCTTTTGTCTTTTTGTGACACTATTCATGCTGAGTTTGTTTTTTTTTTTTTATTGTAGATAGGTGTCTTGCCGACATTCACAAAAAAATAGTTTTAAAAACATTTTAATATGTTATCAAATTCACAAAATAATACTATCAGAATTTGATTCTTTGACGGATCTCGATGTTGTTGGTGTGGTGCCTTCGTTAGAGGTGTGTGGGTTTGAGGTGCAGTGTGTGGGAGTGTTGGCTGTTGTAACACTTCAGATTTCAGACAACCTGACATTTTTGCCCAACTACTCTAATCTCAACCACTTTAGAATAATTATAAATTTCGACGGAGTTTCCCTTGTTTACACTGATATCCACATACCAGCAGAGAAATAGGGGGAGAAGCCCTAGCAATAACTTATACTTCGTTACTAACAGTATAATAGAGATAGTTAATAGCAGTGTCTACAATCTGGCAACATTCAAATGAAAATTTCAAATAAACATGGAGAAAAAAATTTGTACAAATCTAGATGTGAATAATACCATTTTGGCTTTTGTCTTTTTGTGACACTATTCATGCTGAATTTGTATTTTTTTTTTTAAAGGTAGATAGGTGTCTTGCCGATATTCACAAAAAATTTAGATTTTAAAAATATTTCAATATGTTATTGAATTCACAAAATAATACTTCCTCCGTTCCTAAATATTTGTCTTTCTAGCCATCTCAAATGAACTACAACATACGGATGTATATAGACATGTTTTAGAGTGTAGATTCACTCATTTTGCTCCGTATGTAGTTACTTGTTGAAATCTCTAGAAAGACAATTATTTAGAAACAGAGAGAGTACTATCAGAATTTGATTCTTTGACGGATCTCGATGCTATTAGCGTGGTGGCTTCGTTAGAGGTGTGTGGGTTTGTGGAGGTGCAGTGTGTGGGAGTGTTGGCTGTTGTAACCCTCCAGATTTCAGACCAACCTGACGTTGTTACCCAACTACTCTAATCTCAACCATATTAGAATAATTATAAATTTCGACAGAGTTTCCCTTGTTTACACTGATATCCACAAGATACGAGAAGAGAAATACACAACAGTATATCTTCAACAGTATCCATGCAGCAAATAAATCTGAATAGTTCTTCGAGAGTCGAGACACAAACTACATCGACCAAGGCGACCATAAGCTCACGCCAAGCAGATGAGTATTAACCAATTTTTATACTAGGACAAGTAGATAAAGGTATGAGTGTCTTTTAAGTATTAGTGAAAGTACGTAGGTGCTCAAGTGACGCAGTGATGCTACTCCCGTCTCTCATGCATATTGCTTTGAAAACCAAATAAAACGCAAGGTTAGTACAGAAATACTTAGAGAGTACATTATGGAACCATAAGAATATTACTCAATTAGAAGTGCTAGAACATCGCTTGAACAGAAGTTTTTGTTTCTGAAAATTGAATCAATAACCAAAAGATGAATTGATAATCGAAAGACTGAAACCAATTGTCTCAAGCAACCATGACTTTAAACAACTTTGAACACTTTCATGTAGTGAGCATTCCATATTATCCACACAATGTTTTGTACCACCGACAATATCGGATTGAACACGTGGGCGTCCTCACCGATCTAGTTCAAGCCCACCGGTTTATTCACACCACGCCTTAAACCACCGACGTTTTCGGATTGAACATGTGTGAAGTCCTCACCGTCCTGGTTTTCCGAATACAAGAACCATTGAACATCCGAATATCTACAGAAACATCAAGTTATCTCTGAATCAAGTCAAGAACCTTGATAGAAATAATGAAACAAATAATTAAATAGTCGGGTTTGGCCTCTCGGGTGGCGCGTTGAAGCAGCACCATGAATACGTCCTCGCCAGACCAAGGAGGCGCCCGACGGACCAATGGGTTTTAACGAGGGACCTTCTGTCAATCAACGTGGTCATATCCGCCTTACATATAGGTTGGTTTTGAGGGGTGTCGGACATCCCAAACGTATAGAGCCGATTTGAGGGGTCCAGTTGGGGCCAATTTGATGACCGGGCCGTCCACACGGCTGTATGGAGGAGATTTGAGGGGTCTCGATTGTAGTTGTTCTTAGGGCATGTCCAACACTGACCTGTAAACTGGACACCATACTAGATGATAACCCGCGCGTTGCTGCGGGAATCCTTGTAAAACTTTTTATATAAAAAATCTTAGTTTGGAAAAAGAAAGGGAGGTTCTCCGCAACAAAAAGGTAAAATAAAGGGAATTTAACATGTATAATGTAATAGTTGCATTATGAGATATCTTTTGTTTTATGTTATGGTCAGGAACAAATCATTGCGAGATCAAATCAAGGTACCAGTTCGCGGCGAAGCGAGAAGGGAAAGGGTCGACGCCCCTTGTAGATTTAATTATGATGACATGGATAGGTTGAATGGGAAGGAAAGATAGTTAGTTGGGATCAATTTTATTGTTATAGGATATGATATAGGGATTGTGTTGTGTTAAAATTGAGATGTATGCATGTGTCAATGCATAATTGATCTCCAAAAAAATTAAATAAATTTCATGTACAAAGAAAGATAGTTGTAGGCTTTTCATATGAACATAATTGATAGGTAAGAACAGTCCCACCTTGCACTAAAATAGTCTGACAGTCTGAACATTTTATTCTGGCGTAAAAAATGAACTGTAGTTTATGATCCCACAATCAAAATCACACAATGGGCACATCACTAAAGAAATGAACACTACGAAGGGCACAACTGAAGGTAGTTTATCCAGTGGGTAAGAACTATCTACACCTTGTCTCTTTTTTCTGGCTCTTCTTATCCCCCTATATTAAACAAAATATGAACTACAGAATATGATCCCAAGTGGAAGAAAGACATACTGGGCACATCAGTAGAGAAATGAACACTACCAATGGCAACCGAAATGAGCTGATATTTGCATACCTAGCAATATATGTTAGAGCTTATTAGATGTAATGCAATGATATATCAATTTAGCAGGCATGACTGGATCACCGGGATAATGTATAAGGTTGCTAAAAATTTAAAGCAGAATAGATGGTGATAATCATGCATCAATAAAAATTTGGGGCCAAAATTTTTGGGTGAAATTGTGAAAGACTAAAGCAATAGTGTATAAGCATCAATTTTCGAACAACATTGTTTTCTTGCTAACTACGATTCTGGAAGCATGTGAGATTTCTCTGGATCATGGAGTGAGCCATAATATTTGATAGAACAATAGAACATAAACACACCTTGAACACCTTCTACCTCCCTGTCCCTGGTAGTTGTTAGCTACCTTCTCAAAAAGTGAACGACTAAAGCAACAACATATAAGCATTAATTTTTTACAACATTCTTTTCTTCCTAACTTATGTTGCACGAAGCAAGAGAGATGGCTTTGAATTACATAGTGAGCCATGTAATATTCGACAGAACAATGGAACATAGACACACCTTGCACATCTTGTACCTCCTAGTTGCTGTCCTTATGGAGGCACCTGCAAGCATATGTGAAAACAAAGACCAACTACAATGGGGATAAGATAAACAAACACTAAAGGTACAGCTCAGCACGGGACACTACAAAGAGCTTAAAATAGAGGTGCACACTAAGAAAAAAGATGAGAAAGAAAATAAAAGAAAAAGATGTTTTCAGCGGCAGGATATTTTTACCTATCTTTGATTAAGAAGGAGAAAACGGTAGAAGTTGGCTTGCCTATAACCTGAAATCAGCTTACATAGTCTGTCTGTAAGACCAGTCATGTCACAAAATTTGTATATAATCTTTGTATCTTACTGGAAATCAAAAGTACAGTGTTGATTTCAAAAGAAATAAGACAATGCAACCATACATGTTAATACAAAAATATTAGTAGGAAATAAGCAGACTAATTAGAGAAGGGGAAAAAATAGACAAAATGAACATCAGGGCATCATACAAAATATATGCAAAGATACTATTTAAAATAGAATTTGTTTGTCTGCACCTTCAATAATGAACTCTCAGCTTTTTTTTTTCTTGGGTACGTGACATGCTCAACCTACGTAGTGCTAGGTATACATAGCATCCAGATTGCAAAACAATTTTGACAATTTGGAAGAGGTTCAACTCAAGCCGATGTTGGCTGGATCGAGACAGAGGATTAGAAGAGAGAATAAATCTGCTGCTTTGTTCCCTACTTGGTGGTATGCGTGCAGCCAAGAGAAGCCAGTAAAAGTAGGCACGGAAGACATACAAAGGATTACTGGATTTAAGATCCGAGCTTGTATGCTCTTTCTATGGTGCTACCCCGTACAACATGCGGATGTGCGCAGCAGAATCAGTAGACATCATAGGTGGAGAACGCAGGGCTGAGGGCAACCGGGCATCCTGGCGACGGTTACGTGGTGTGACGACCTGCTACTGGCCTCCTGTACGTGGTAAAAAGATGGATAGCTGAGTATTGAGATTGAGATCGAGATTGAGAGAGAGAGAGAGAGAGAGAGAGAGAGAGAGAGAGAGAGAGAGTGATGCAGATAGGCGGAGGTAACCTCTTCCATCCACCATCATGTTGAGGAAGACAATCAGCTGGAAGCCCTGGGGACGGAGGGAGCACCTCGCCGTGGCCGGTTGAAGTGGACGCATAAATAAGGAATCGACCAACCTGTTGGGGAAGGGGAAACGATGAGTTCCCAGGAAGGTCGTGCTCCCTCGGTTACAAACTACTGCGGCTTAGTTGCCATCCATGACATCAGCAGATGATGTGGATCACGTAGTGGGAAAACAGATGATATAGAAAATCATGTGGGGTCTATTTGATGATGTGGATAGCTTGCATGTCAAGAGAAATAGGATAGTGGGGATGAACTATTTAGGTATTATAGATTCATTCACTGACTAGGAGGTGGCCAGTCAACTGACACTATTGCGGGAGCCGACCATCTAATGTTATCTGGATACATCCGCCCTTTTTAAATTCGGCACACATCCGCACGCCTAAAATAGCCGCATATCTAGTTTCAGTTTACAAATGCAACAATAGTTCTAATTTAAATATTATACTCAGACAATGTTGTTCGCTTTAACCACCCACATATGCTCAATCATATCTTTCTTCATTTGCTCATAAGTTGCTTGATGCCGAATTTGTTGATGCATTTGAACAAACTCATTAAAAGTGATCGGATTTTGGTTTGGAAGTTTGGTAGGATCAGTCATGTTCTTAGACTCGAGACCTACGACAGCATCCTTACCCTCATCCTCGACGACCATGTTGTGAATGATCACACATCATGTCATCACTTCCCACAAGGTCTCCGGATTCCACTAGCAGGTGCACGAACAACAGCAAAACGTGGCTGCAAAACTTCAAATATCCTCTCGACATCCTTTCTTGTTGCTTCTTATTTTTTTTAGCAAAGCGAGACTTTTTATGGCCAACTGGGTCAGATATGATACTTTTTTGCATCTGAAAGCGGCGTTGAAAATTGTCAACGAATAGGGTATCCGGGGCAAAGTAATCGTTCATCAGCGGGGCCGCATGCCCTATTGCGGTTGAACACTTGATGACCCTTCATCGATCCCTTCAAATTGAGAACATGCTCTTATGCATGCCCCGCGTCTGCAAGGACCGCTTGCATCATCGCCGTCTCATCCGTGTAGTCCTTGTCGGACGAGCCATCGTACGACTCAACGAAGTGCTCGTGTATGTACTCCATATCCAAATACATTGCTTTAAAGAAGAAGAGGCAACAAAATTAGTACGGGCATTTCAGCGAATAGTCGATGAGCATGGCGAGTGCCTCAAGGGCAGATGGTACCTATACGGCGGATGGAGGAGAAGTATGAAACAGCGGCGGAGGAGAAGCGGCCTGGAGCCCAGGTGTAGCGCCGGAGGAAACGAAGTCGTCGAGTTCCGGCAAGGGTGTCGCGGGGCGGTCATGGTGGTGGAGCAGCGGCAGAGTTGAGAGAGAAAACAGATGCAGAGAAAGATGATAGGATGAATGCACGAGTCCGAAAGGAGTTTTAGGAGGGATTTTGTGTGGGCCGGGGTGTCAGAGCTTGTTTCGACTGGCTGCTGTCCGGTCTCCGGCGAAGCAACCCAAATTTGTCCCTCGCGTCGGTGCCCCGGTATGGTGGAGCGGAAGTGCCTCTCGAGTTGAACTCGGCAGCGTTAGGGTCCGTCCGTACATCGGACTGGAATCCGGAATCGAGCCGGCTATTCTGGCATCTATAAAAGGACAGGCATGCATTAAGCCTTCTTCGTCGTTTGCGGTACGCAAGAAAAAGATGGCTTGCATCGCTGCCCCTGCCTCGTTTGCTCCCTCCTTTGCTCCTCTCTGCAGCAGCAGGAGTCCGTTTGCGCCTCCGCCCAGCTTCACCTCGTTGTCGGCCTCCTCCCCTCCCTTCCATCCGAGCCGCGTCATGGTGAGGTGGGAGGCTCCTCCGATGGGCTGGTTGAAGCTGAATTTTGACGGATCCGTCTACCACGACGGGTCCGGCCGGGCGAGCATCGGCGGCGCCATCCGCGACTGCAACGGCCACGTCCTCGCCGCCTTCGCCGAGCTGACGGAGCACTCGACGGTGGGGATAGTGGAGGCGCGAGCACTGATCCAAGGGCTGCGGCTCGCTATGAGTTTCTTCCGTGGCGGGCTGGTGGTGGAAGGCGACGACCAGGTGCTGGTGGACCTCCTGACCGGCAAGGAGATGCAGACCCGCATACCGCTGGCAATGCAACAGGAGATCAAGACTCTGCTCAAGCACTTCTCGACGTACCAGCTGCAGCACATATACCGCGAGGGCAACCAGGTCGCCCACGTCCTGTGCAAAGAAGCATATCAGCGGCCAGGGGTGTGGAAGAGCGGGATTGTGCCGCACGCCGTGTGGGAGAAGGCGCTGGAAGACATGCATGGCGTGGCGCACGAGCGGATCTGCAAGAAGAAGCAACTGTGGTAGCTTCCAAGATGGGCGTGTACCAAGACAAGCGCAAGCGGCGGCGTGGTGTCCGACCGGCCGGTGGTTTCATCAACGCGATGGATAAGCTTCGTCGAGATGGATCTGCTGCCGGTTCAGAGGGATTGTAGTGTCAATTAATCCTTTGTTTGTAGAGTCATACTTGTATTTATTACCTCGTAGTACGTTTCAAGACGATGATTACTGTTGAAGCAGCTCTGGACGCGCTTACAGTAACATCGATCCCTGTGAGCTACGTTGTGCTATGCGCACATAGGGTAATAAAAGATACAGTACTATAATTCATTCACTCTGGTTTCTTGGAGTATTTGTGCACGAGTGCGTATTCTTTCAACTACAAAATGTGTTGTTTCTAACAACTTCAAAATGTGCACTCTGGTTTGCGTATGTGGAGGTGGAGAAGGGAGATGGGAAGGAGGCTGTCTGTGAGCCTGCACCTCCCGGCTCACAGTCACCGCGGCTTCGCGACCAGAGCACGCCGCCGACGTCGTCCTTCGTCCTCGTGGCCAACGGCTTGCCGAGCCAAGCCGGCGTGTCCTAGCGCTCTGCCTCGGCCCAAGGACCCTGCCGTCAAAGGAATCGGTCCAAGGTGGGCTTAACCGTCGCCGAGTCCGTCATCTTCTCCGCCTCCGTGCAGTCTCCTCTTCGACAAGCTCCGGTTCTCCTTGTCGACTCCCACGGTGGGTTCGCGTTGGTATCCTGCAGGCATTGGCGTCGTCCGTTCTTCCCCACCACCGTGCCGAGCTCCGGTGATCGCCGCCACTGGCCATGTGGGCAGCTAATGCACGAGCACCCCGAGCTCGCCTGCAGCTTCCTCTCACTCCGCCTGCACCCCAACCATGCCCCAAGGCCTCCGCCTCCTCCCCAACAAGCTCCTTCTTTGCCGCCGTGCCTCTTACTGTGCACACGAGCTGTTCGATGAAATATGTAGTGATAGTTATCAACGAAAAATTGAAGAGTGATGGTCCTTTTGAACCCTGACCACAACTGCAGTGGTTTTATGCTATTTACTCATATTCCAATGGGCTAAATGCTCGGTGAAGGTGAATAATGGTGTCATAATTTGATTATAATAGTATTCAAAATGCCTGCAAAATTAAAGCGTTCAGTTGTGACCATTGGATTGTCAACACATACAATCATTTGGACGAGCCCACGAAATATTCCGCTTCATTTGATGGACACCGGCATATAATTCAGCATCATGATACCTTCAGGCCTCATTTGGTTTCACAGGATCCCTCCGGGATCCCTGCCGATTCCCCGGGCTGAGAAACCACGGAAGAATTTATCCCCGGGCGATCCACCAGAGCATTTGGAGGCCCACGCGATCGGGGCAGCCCTGCACTATCCACGACTTTTCCCCGGGTGAGCATTCCACGCCCGATGAGGTCGGGGACGAAACCCTTGTCGCTCTGTCTCGTGAACGAGAGGCGGCGGCGACAAGATCTAGCGCTCCGCCCTCCTCCATCCAGCCCTCCGCCATCCTCCGTCCGGAAGCGACCCCCCTCCTCCTCCCGCCACCTCCCCGCTCCGCCCCTCCAGCAGGGGCGACGGCGCCCATTGCGCTGCTCCTCCATGGCTTGCTGTAGATGAGTCATGCAGTTATGGACGGCTAAACACGCTCGACGGCCACAGGAATTAGATGGTATATGATGGAGCAGGTGCGTGGCGTGCTTGATCCTCCTCCAGCTGCATAGCCCCAGCACCTTGCGGAAGAAGTTGCAGAAAAAAATCCCCACCCCACCGAGGCACCCAAATGGTAAAGCAAATCTTCCACGTGGTTTTAATTTTGTCAAGAATATTTTGACCAGGGCCTCTCTACCCCGGGACTATCTCCCCTAGCAACCAAACATAGCCTCAGCTAGTGTTGTAAGTTCGACGAGTTGGGTAAAATATAAGAGCAAATGTTACTACAGGATTCTTAGTAAGTACCTCAAGTATTTGCATTTACAGAAGAGGGGTGGAAGGCTCACTTCTAATAGTTATCTTCCTGTCAGGCTGCAAGTGGACGTGGGCCCCCCACGGTACCTCACTTAAAATCCCACATATCTTGCGTTCGTGGACACCCGCGTATCTACCATATTTGAAAGTGGATTAAGTGGGTTGTCCCGCGGACATTACATAGAACCCACATCATCTTCCTCGCTCGATGGTTGCTAAACGAAAGCGTCTCCTCATACTTGTTCGAACGATGGAGAGTGGGTCAGGCCGCGGCAGCTTAACACAGTCGTCCGCTTCCTCCATGGCCGGCGGCAGCGAGCTGCGAGCTCTGCACGCGGTGCCAACGAAGCGCGATGCCGTGGTGCGGCTTGAAGCCTGGCCAGCCGGCGTGGTGGCATTGTAGCAGCTTGCGGCGGCACGGCATGTTGCGGCAAGGCCAACGGAGGTGCGACGGCCGTCAGGGCCCGTGCTGCTTGGCTCGCGGCATCTGCGTGCAGAGCTCGCGCGAGACACGCGACATGGCCAGGGGTGGCGCACGCCTGTACCACGGTAGAGCGCATCAGCACTCGGACGATGCCTAGCGGCAGCACGCGTGATGGAGGACGATGGCCATCGGCTCACAGGCTTAAGAAGACAGATGGCAGGACGCAGCGGACGGCAAGACGGCCAGTTCGTCGCGCGCCTGCGAGACCAGTGGGTATGTCGCACGGAGCTTGGAGTGCGGGTGAGCCAGCCACTAATTCTATGTCCAATGGGACATGGCTTCACATGCGGGCGCCATGGCTACACATGGCGGTGATGGCATGCAACGAGGTTGCATGGCGGGCGTACACTAACCAGCATCGCTCAACAAACGCGGCGGACAAATATTGATATCTTTCTACTCCCTCCGTTCCTAAATATTTGTCTTTCTAGAGATT
This sequence comes from Aegilops longissima, assembly GCA_021605205.1. Lineage (NCBI taxonomy): Eukaryota > Viridiplantae > Streptophyta > Magnoliopsida > Poales > Poaceae > Aegilops > Aegilops longissima. The sequence continues at coordinate 708,701,926 of CM038677.1, forward strand.
TCAACAAGTGACTACATACAAAGCAAAATGAGTGAATCTACACTCTAAAGTATGTCTATATACATCCGTATATGGTAGTCCATTTGAAATCTCTAAAAGTCAAATATTTAGGAACGGAGGAAGTAATTTGCATGCCTGATTATGTGGGTAAGTGGTACCCGCGAACAGAAAGATAACGTTAAATGGGTTACCAACATAATCCCACTTAAATTATGTGGACAATGCGGCGTTATGCGGGCGGCCCGCAGATCGTCCCACTTGCAGCCTGAGTTCGTCCAATGCCACCGGATGTTCGTGGTCCAGGAAGGTGCAGCTTGCAAGTCACAACAGGCTGCCATGGCCGCTTGGTGAATGCGTGTCGCCATGAGACGTCAGGGAGATGCGCCACTGGACGGTTCTACTGCATTGGCCTATTATGTATGGGGAGATTGGATCTTTTGCCCCATTTTATTTGGGCATTAGATGATTTGCCCCATTTTACATAGGATTAGATCATTTGCCCCACTTTTCATTTTTCTTTTGATGATTTGCCCTTTTCAATTATTGTAATCATTTTCAATTTTGTATCCCCTTTTTCTCCATGTGAAAAGACACAATTACCCCTGTGGCTAATTTACAATTCTTCTCCGCTGTTGGACTGATATTGCATCGACGAGCTCACTGTTCTTCTTTCCTCTGTTCTTCTTTCCCCAGTATTCATATCAGAGGAGGCCGACGACGGCACCTTGGCCCTCATCTTGGCAGCAGCGGCCTAGCGTGGCAACTCCCGCTGCAGATCGTCGGCCGGCGCCGGTGGCTCCTGCTGCAGCTCGGCGGACCGGCGGGTCCGGGGCTCCCGCTGCGGCTCCTCGGCCCGGTCGGCGGCTGCCGCTGCAGCTCAGCGGACCGGCGGGTTCCGTGGCTCCCACTGCAGCTCCTCGGCCCGGGGCGGCGGCTCCCGCTGCAGCTCGGCGAACCGGCGGGTTCCGGGGCTCTAGCTGCAGCTCGGCAGATGGCGCGCTCGTTGCTGGTAAAAACTACCTTCTTCCAATGATTCATGGATTTAGAGTTTTGTTGTGTGTCGTCTCGTTGCGTTGCCGGTAATAGCTATGGCTGGACGACAGTGTTGATAGTACTAATTTCCCTATCAGCTGGTACTGCTTCAATCATGGAGCTGGGTACATTATATAAAATGCTTTGTTCAGTTATCTCCTCCAGATGCTTCAGACTTTAATTGTATCACACTCAAAATATATATGCTTCATCTCTTGCTGGATCTACTTTAGTCACTGGTGAGAGATCTATATATATGATGTGCATCCTGGCATATGCATTTCGTTGGAAATTGACAGCATATAACATCTTCATAGGTAAAAAAAAGACTGACAAACATATGTTCACTTTGTTGGAAATATGCCCTAGAGGCAATAATAAAAGCATTATTATTATATTTCCTTATTCATGATAATTGTCTTTATTCGTGCTATAATTGTGTTAACCGGAAATCGTAATACATGTGTGAATAACAGACAACAACATGTCCCTAGTGAGCCTCTAGTTGACTAGCTCGTTGATCGACAGATAGTCATGGTTTCCTGACTATGGACATTGGATGTCATCGATAACGGGATCACATCATTAGGAGAATGATGTGATGGACAAGACCCAATCCTAAACATAGCATAAGATCGCATAGTTCGTTTGCTAGAGTTATCCAATGTCAAGTATCCTTTCCTTAGACCATGAGATCGTGTAACTCCGGATACCGTAGGAGTGCTTTGGGTATGCCAAACGTCACAACGTAATGGGTGACTATAAAGGTATGCTACGGTATCTCGAAAGTGTCATTGGGTTGACATGGATCGAGGATGGGATTTGTCACTCCGCTTGCGGAGAGGTATCACCGGGCCCTCTCGGTAATGCATCATCACAATGAGCTCAATGTGATCAAGTGTTTGATCACGGATCATGCATTACGGTAACGAGAAAAGTGACTTGCGTAACGAGATTGAGCGAGGTATTGGTATACCGACGATCGAATCTCGGGCAAGTAAAATACCGATTGACAAAGGAAATCGTATACGGGATTAATTGAATCCTTGACATCGTGGTTCATCCGATGAGATCATCGTGGAGCATGTAGGAGCCAACATGGGTATCCAGATCCGCTGTTGGTTATTGCCCGAGAGCCGTCTCGGTCATGTTCGCATGTCTCCCGAACCCGTAGGGTCTACACATAAGGTTGATAGCGCTAGGGTTATAGGAATATGTATGTGCAGTAACCGAATGTTGTTGAGTCCGGATGAGATCCTGGGCGTCACGAGGAGTTCGGAATGGTCCGGAGGTAAAGAATTATATATAGGAAGTGCTGTTTCGCCATCGGGACAAGTTTGGTGATATCGGTATTGTCTGGGACCACCGGAGGGGTCCCGGGTCCACCAAGTGGGGCCACCAGCCCGAGGGGCCACATGGGCCCTAGGTGGTGCGCCTAGGCCCACATGGGCCAAGGGAACCAGCCCCAAGGGGCCCATCGCCTAGGGTGGAAAAAGGGAGAGTCCATGAGGGGAAGGCACCTCAGGGTGCCTTGGGGAGGTGGACACCTCCCCCCTTGGCCGCACCCTCCCTTGGAGGAGGGGCAAGGCTGCGCCCTCCCCTCCTTGGCACCTATATAAAGGGGGAGGGAGGGGCAGCAGCACCTTTGCCCTGGGCGCCTCCTCTCCTCTCCAACACATCCTTCTCCTCCGTAGTGCAGCGAAGCCCTGCCGAGAATCTTGCAAGTTCCACCATCACCACGCCGTCGTGCTGCTGCTGGAGCCATCTTCCTCAACCTCTCCTTCACCTTGCTGGATCAAGAAGAAGGAGGCGTTACGCTGACCGTCACGTGTGTTGAGCGCGGAGGTGCCGTCCGTTCGGCACTAGATCATCGGTGAATTGGATCGCGGCAAGTCGACTACCTCATCCACGTTCACTCCGGACTTCCGTTGCGATCTGCAAAGTGGTATGTAGATGCTATCTAATCTGAATACTCGTTGCTAGATGAACTCATAGATGGATCTTGGTGAAACCGTAGGAAAAATTTTAATTTTCTGCAACGTTCCCCAACAGTGGCATCATGAGCTAGGTCTATCGTAGTTCTTCTTGCGCGAGTAGAACACAATTTGTTGTGGGCGTAGATGTTGTCAATTCTTCTTGCCGTTACTAGTCAATCTTGATTCAGCGGTATTGTGGGATGAAGCGGCCCGGACCAACCTTACACGTACGCTTACGTGAGACCGGTTCCACCGACTAACATGCACTAAGTTGCATAAGGTGGCTGGCGGGTGTCTGTCTCTCCTATTTTAGTTGGATCGGATTCGATGAACAGGGTCCTTATGAAGGGTAAATAGAGATTGACAAATCACGTTGTGGTTTGAACGTAGGTAAGAAAACGTTCTTGCTAGAACCCTAATTCAGCCACGTAAAACTTGCAACAACAATTAGAGGACGTCTAACTTGTTTTTGCAGCAAGTGCTTTGTGATATGATATGGCCAAAGTTGTGATGTATGATGAATGATCTATATGTGATGTATGAGATGTTCATGCTATTGTAATAGGAATCACGACTTGCATGTCGATGAGTATGACAACCGGCAGGAGCCATAGGAGTTGTCTTTATTTTTGTATGACCTGCGTGTCATTGAGAATCGCCATGTAAATTACTTTACTTTATTGCTAAGCGTTAGCCATAGTAGTAGAAGTAATAGTTGGTGAGCAACTTCATGGAGACACGATGATGAAGATCATGATGATGAGGATCATGGTGTCAAGCGGTGACAAGATGATCATGGAGCCCCAAGATGGAGATCAAAGGAGCTATGTGATATTGGCCATATCATGTCACGTTTATTATTTGATTGCATGTGATGTTTATCATGTTTTGCATCTTGTTTACTTAGAACGACGGTAGTAAATAAGATGATCCCTCATAATAATTTCAAGAAAGTGTTCACCCTAACTGTGCACCGTTGCTAAGGTTAAATCGTTCAAGCACCACGTGATGATCGGGTGTGATAGGTCCTTACGTTCGCATACAACGGGTGTAAGACAGATTTACACACGCAAAACACTTAGGTTGACTTGACGAGCCTAGCATGTACAGACATGGCCTCGGAACACAGAAGACCGAAAGGTCGAGCATGAGTCGTATAGAAGATACGATCAACATGAAGATGTTCACCGATGTTGACTAGTCCGTCTCACGTGATGATCGGACACGGCCTAGTTGACTCGGATCATGTAATACTTAGATGACTAGTAGAGGATGTCTATCTAAGTGGGAGTTCATTAAATTTGATTAAATGAACTTTATTATCATGAACTTAGTCTAAATTTTTACAATATGTCTTGTAGATCAAATGGCCAACGTAGTCCTCAACTTCAACGCTTCCTAGAAAACCAAGCTGAAAGGCGATGGTAGCAACTATCCGGACTGGGTCCGAACCCGAGGATCATCCTCATAGCTGCCAAGAAAGATTATGTCCTAAGAGCACCGCTGGGTGCGCACCTATTCTCCCTGCAGAACAAGGCGTTATGAGCGCTTGGCGATCACGCTGCGATGATTACTCCCTCGTTCGGGCGGCATGCTTTACAGCTTAGAGCCGGGACTCCAAAAGCGTTTTGAGAGACATGGAGCATATGAGATGTTGAAGAGCTGAAAATGGTTTTCAAGCTCATGCCCGGTCGAGAGATATGAAGTCTCCGACAAATTCTTTAGCTGTAAGATGGAGGAAAATGGCTCTGTCGGTGAGCACATACTCAAAATGTGCAGGTTGCACAACCGCTTGACTCAAGCTGGAAGTTAATCTCCCGGATGAAGCGGTCATTGACAGAATCCTCCGATCGCTTCCACCTAGCTACAAGAGCTTTGTGATGAACTACAATATGCAGGGGATGGTAAAGACCATTCACGAGGTATATGCTATGCTGAAATCAGCAGAGGTAGAAATCAAGAAAGAACATCAAGTGTTGATGGTGAATAAAACCACTAAGTTCAAGAAGGGTAAGGGTAAAAAGAACTTCAAGAAGGACGGCAAGGAAGTTGCCGCGCCCGGTAAGCAAGTTGCCGGGAAGAAGCCAAAGAATGGACCCAAGCCCGAGACTGAGTGTTTTTATTGCAAGGGAAGTGGTCACTGGAAGCGGAACTGCCCTAAATACTTAGCGGACAAGAAGGCCGGCAAAACCAAAGGTATATGTGATATACATGTAATTGATGTGTACCTTACCAGTACTCGTAGTAGCTCTTGGGTATTTGATACCGGTGCAGTTGCTCACATTTGTAACTCAAAGCAGGAGCTGCGGAATAAACGGAGGCTGGCGAAGGGCGAGGTGACGATCTTGGCGTCGGGAATGGTTCCAAGGTCGATGTGATCGCCGTCGCACGCTGCCTCTACATTTACCTACGGGATTAGTTTTAAACCTCAATAATTGTTATTTAGTGCCAAGTTTGAGCATGAACATTGTATCTGGATCTCGCTTAATTCGAGATGGCTACTCATTTAAATCCGAGAATAATGGTTGTTCTATTTATATGAGAGATATGTTTTATGGTCATGCTCCGATGGTTAATGGTTTATTCTTAATGAATCTAAATGCGTGATGATACACATATTCATAGTGTGAATACCAAAAGAGTTAGAGTTGATAACAATAGTCTCACATATTTGTGGTACTGCCGCCTTGGTCACATAGGTGTCAAACGCATGAAGAAGCTCCATGCAGATGGACTTTTAGAGTCTCTTGATTATGAATCATTTGACACGTCACGAACCATGCCTCATGGGTAAAATGACCAAGACTCCGTTCTCGGGAACAATGGGCGAGCAACCAACTTATTGGAAATCATACATACCGATGTGTGCGGTCCAATGAGTGTTGAGGCTCATGGAGGCTATCGTTATGTTCTCACCCTCACTGATGACTTGAGTAGATATGGGTATGTCTACTTAATGAAACACAAGTCTGAGACCTTTGAAAGGTTCAAAGAATTTCAGAGTGAGGTTGAAAATCAACGTGATAGAAAGATCAAGTTTCTACGATCGATCGTGGAGGAGAATACTTGAGTCACGAATTTGCACACACTTAAGAAAATGTGGAATAGTTTCACAACTCACGCCGCTGGAACACCTCAGCGTAATGGTGTGTCGAGCGTCGTGTCGCACTCTATTAGATATGGTGCGATCTATGATGTCTCTTACCGATTTACCGCTATCTTTTGGGGCTATGCTTTAGAGACGCCGCATTCACTTTAAATAGGGCTCCGTCGAAATCCGTTGAGGCGACACCGTATGAATTATGGTTTGGGAAGAAACCTAAGCTGTCGTTTCTAAAAGTTTGGGGATGCGATGCTTATGTCAAGAAACTTCAACCTGAAAAGCTCGAACCCAAATCGGAAAATGCGTCTTCATAGGATACCCTAAAGAAACTGTTGGGTATACCTTCTACCTCAGATCCGAAGGCAAGATCTTTGTTGCCAAGAATGGATCCTTTACGGAGAAAGAGTTTCTCTCGAAAGAAGTAAGTGGGAGGAAAGTAGAACTTGATGAAGTATTACCTCTTGAACGGAAAATGGCGAAACTCAAGAAAACGTTTACGAGGTGCCTGCACCGACTAGAGAGAAATTAATGATGATGATCAAGATGCTTCGATCAAGCTCCTACTGAAATTGAAGGTCAACAAGGACACGTTCCGCACTGAGTGGTACGGCAACCCTGTCTTGGAAATCATGTTGTTAGACAACGGTGAACCTTGAACTATGAGGAAGCAATGGCGGGCCCGGATTCGACAAATGGCTGGAAGCCATGAAATCCGAGATAGGATCCATGTATGAAAACGAAGTATGGACTTTGGTGACTTGCCCGTTGAGCGGCGAGCCATAGAAAATAAATGGATCTTTAAGAAGAAGACAGACGCGGATGGTAATGTGACCATCTATAAAGCTCGGCTTGTCGCTAAGGGTTATCGACAAGTTCAAGGGGTTGACTACGATGAGACTTTCTCACCGGTAGCGAAGCTAAAGTCCGTCAGAATCATGTTAGCAATTGCCGCATACTATGATTATGAGATATGGCAAATGGACGTCAAAGCGGCATTCCTTAATGGTTTCCTTAAGGAAGAATTGTATATGATGCAGCCGAAGGTTTTGTCGATCCTAAGAATCTTGACAAGGTGTGCAAGCTCAACGCTCGATTTATGGGCTGGTGCAAGCATCTCGGAGTTGGAACATTCGCTTTGATGAGATGATCAAAGCGTTTGGGTTTACAGACTTATGGAGAAGCCTGTGTTTACAAGAAAGTGAGTGGGAGCTCTGTAGCATTTCTCATATTATATGTAGACGACATACTTTTGATGGGAAATGATATAGAACTCTTGGACAACATCAAGGCCTACTTGAATAAGAGTTTTTCAATGAAGGACCTTGGAGAAGCTGCTTATATATTAGGCATCAAGATCTATAGAGATAGATCGAGGCGCCTCATAGGTCTTTCACAAAGCACATACCTTGATAAGATATTGAAGAAGTTCAATATGGATCAATCTAAGAAGGGTTCTTACCTGTATTACAAGGTGTGAAATTGAGCTCAGCTCAATGTCCGACCCTGGCAGAAGATATAGAAGAGATGAATGTCATCCCTATGCCTCAGCCATAGGTTCTATTATGTATGCCATGCTGTGTACCAGACCTGATGTAAACCTTGCCGTAAGTTTGGTAGGAAGGTACCAAAGTAATCCCGGCAAGGAACACTGGACAGCGGTCAAGAATATCTGAAGTACCGAAAAGGACTAAGGAAATGTTTCGTTTATGGAGGTGACGAAGAGCTCGTCGTAAAGGTTACGTCGGCGCTAGCTTCGACACAGATCTGATGACTCTAAGTCACAAACCGGATCGTGTATATTTTGAATGGTGGGGCGAAGCTGGTGCGATTGCAAGCAAAGCGTCGTGGCGGGATCTACATGTGAAGCGGAGTACATGGCAGCCTCGGAGGCAGCACATGAAGCAATTTGGGTGAAGGAGTTCATCACCGACCTCGAGTCATACCCAATGCGTCGGGGCCAATCAAGCTCTTCGTGACAACTTGGAGCTATTGCACTTGCAAAGGAGCCCAGGTTTCACAAGAAGACTAGGCACATCAAGCGTCGCTTCAACTCCATTCGTGAAAATGTTCAAGATGGAGACATAGAAATTTGTAAAGTGCACACGGATCTGAATGTCGCAGATCCGTTGACTAAACCTCTCCCTAAGGCAAAACATGATCAGCACCGAACTCTATGGGTGTTCGATTCATCACAATGTAACTAGATTATTGACTCTAGTGCAAGTGGGAGACTGTTGGAAATATGCCCTAGAGGCAATAATAAAAGCATTATTATTATATTTCCTTATTCATGATAATTGTCTTTATTAGTGCTATAATTGTGTTAACCGGAAATCGTAATACATGTGTGAATAACAGACAACAACATGTCCCTAGTGAGCCTCTAGTTGACTAGCTCGTTGATCGACAGATAGTCATGGTTTCTCGACTATGGACATTGGATGTCATCGATAACGGGATCACATCATTAGGAGAATGATGTGATGGACAAGACCCAATCCTAAACATAGCATAAGATCGCATAGTTCGTTTGCTAGAGTTATCCAATGTCAAGTATCCTTTCCTTAGACCATGAGATCGTGTAACTCCCGGATACCGTAGGAGTGCTTTGGGTATGCCAAAGCGTCACAACGTAATCGGGTGACTATAAAGGTATGCTACGGTATCTCGAAAGTGTCATTGGGTTGACATGGATCGAGATGGGATTTGTCACTCCGCTTGACGGAGAGGTATCACCGGCCCTCTCGGTAATGCATCATCACAATGAGCTCAATGTGATCAAGTGTTTGATCACGGATCATGCATTACGGTAACGAGAAAAGTGACTTGCGGTAACGAGATTGAGCGAGGTATTGGTATACCGACGATCGAATCTCGGGCAAGTAAAATACCGATTGACAAAGGGAATCGTATACGGGATTAATTGAATCCTTGACATCGTGGTTCATCCGATGAGATCATCGTGGAGCATGTGGGAGCCAACATGGGTATCCAGATCCGCTGTTGGTTATTGCCCGAGAGCCGTCTCGGTCATATACGCATGTCTCCCGAACCCGTAGGGTCTACACATAAGGTTGATAGCGCTAGGGTTATAGGAATATGTATGTGCAGTAACCCGAATGTTGTTGAGTCCGGATGAGATCCTGGGCGTCACGAGGAGTTCGGAATGGTCCGGAGGTAAAGAATTATATATAGGAAGTGCTGTTTTGACCATCGGGACAAGTTTGGTGATATCGGTATTGTCTGGGACCACGGAGGGGTCCTGGGTCCACCAAGTGGGGCCACCAGCCCCAGGGGCCACATGGGCCCTAGGTGGTGCGCCTAGGCCCACATGGGCCAAGGGAACCAGCCCCAAGGGGCCCATGCGCCTAGGGTGGAAAAAGGGAGAGTCCATGAGGGGAAGGCACCTCAGAGGTGCCTTGGGAGGTGGACACCTCCCCCTTGGCCGCACCCTCCCTTGGAGGAGGGGCAGGCTGCGCCCTCCCCCTCCTTGGCACCTATATAAAGGGGGAGGGAGGGGCAGCAGCACCTTTGCCCGGGCGCCTCCTCTCCTCTCCAACACATCCTTCTCCTCCGTAGTGCACGGCGAAGCCCCGCCGAGAATCTTGCAAGTTCCACCATCACCACGCCGTCGTCGTGCTGCTGCTGGAGCCATCTTCCTCAACCTCTCCTTCACCTTGCTGGATCAAGAAGAAGGAGGCGTTACGCTGACCGCACGTGTGTTGAGCGCGGAGGTGCCGTCCGTTCGGCACTAGATCATCGGTGAATTGGATCGCGGCAAGTACGACTACCTCATCCACGTTCACTCCGACGCTTCCGTTGCGATCTGCAAAGTGGTATGTAGATGCTATCTAATCTGAATACTCGTTGCTAGATGAACTCATAGATGGATCTTGGTGAAACCGTAGGAAAAATTTTAATTTTCTGCAACGTTCCCCAACACACTTAGCACATGGAATTGAGAGAATATATCACACCGAAATCACGAACTGATGCCACAAAAAGGTTGCTTGGTTCAAGTGACATGATAAACTAATCCGAGTTTACATCAAGCAAAAAGTATTTTTCTGAGCCAATATCTTTGAAATTGACAAATTTCAACACCTCTACGAATTTAAAATAGAATTGAATGCACTAAAATTAGAGCTTCTTCCTCTTTGGGGTCAATTTTTTCTTGCATGTCGTAGAGCGTGAAGGGAAGTGAGAAGTAGGTGATGTTGTAGAATTAACAGTACTTGTCCCAGATGGCTGTGATGCATCGTCTCCAGCTATGGCCATAGCAAGCCTCCTGCATGTTTACACACCAATGATATAAAAGTAGGATTTTCTTTTGCATGAATCAAATGTGCATATGACAAATATAATAGGTACCTCCTTGTGATAGGCCCAGGGCTGTTATGAAGGGTGGGAGGCAGTGTGATTGTTGTTGTGCGTGTAGGTGTCGCAACAACAACTGGAGCGAGCTCGTGAGCAGACACATCACTAGAAAGTTCAGTCACGCCGGATGTTAGAAATGGTATAATAGTACTAATTTGATACTTATATAAAGGAGATACTAGTGCACGGGTTACCTCTCTTTAGAAAACACAATACCAACTATTAGTTGCAAGTAATTTAGAAAAGATAGTTTTAACATAAAAGATGATTCATGTTAGATAAGTTTGTACCCTGACTGTTTTTCCATCTTCTATTGTCCTAGCAGTTATTCTCCAAGGACATGCATTTCCTTTACAGTGACCCACAAATCTAGTAGTGTCACTATTCTTGGTCTTGATGTCAAACTTGCCTCTAATAGCAAATGTTCTCATGAGCATCCTAAACTCGTTCATTGAACGAAACAAAGATCCTTCCTCTATCACAGGATGTTCCTTATCATACCAAAAGTGATCCTCTTCAGGCATATGGTCAGGCACAGGAAGAGCCGCATCAGCAAGTAAATCCTCATCAATATCAGCCACACATGCATCAACATCTGCAATGGAGGCTTTCGTAGCTGCTTCAGATACAATTTTTCGATGCTCAGGTTCGTCATTGATGCCAAGCACCGAGCACATGTTCTCTTCTGTTATAGGAACACCAATTTCTTCATCATTCATTGGTGCTATCTCAATCTTGGACCAATCAACACTTCCTTCCATAGTTGATACATATGTATCATTGCTAGCCACCGGTCGAGACCTACTTGGAGAACAAAAGATTTTTAGTTATGGAGGGGAAATAAGGGCAACATCTAACTGTCATTTTGTTATGTTAGGAAAGAAGTAACAAATTGTTTAATATTCATGTTCCAGTAAAACTAAGTGTATGCCCATGTCATTGGATTCATGATCCTCCTAGAAGTATTCATCCACATGGTTTAAAGATTTGGATAATTTTAGAACTTTATACTCCTGAATCCTGATAATTATGTGTCCATCATATTGTTGCAGTTGCAGTGTTACTACAAGTGTAGCAGTGTTACGGGCTGCCTAGCGCGGAGATGCCAAGAGGTTCAAACCCTGGATTCGTATGGCACTGTGTGTGTTTGGGGTGGGGTGGGAGGAAGGGGAGATAATATACTGACCAATCTGGAGCAGATCGTGGTGATCCATGGGCCTGTGATCGCCTTCTGTCCGGCAGTCTGTGGGATCGTCTCAGCGGCCATCTGTGTGAAGCCTCGCTGTGCAGGGGTCGTCGGAGTTGATGGCTTGGGGGCCGGCGGTGGATCCGCCTCACCACTAGCCATGAACACCACGACACAACAGAATCAATCTATGATTTGTTAGTAGTTGGTTCTGTTGGGTAAAGCCATGTAAAGAAAGTAATGTGATTTGTTCCCTGTTAATTAGTTGCTTCGGTTGGATACAGCCTTGTAAAGAAAAAAGATTTGTAAAGTGTCAAATTGTAAATTAGCCACAGGGGCAATTGTGTCTTTTCGCATGGAGAAAAAGGGGATACAAAATTGAAAATGATTACGGTAATTGAAAAGGGCAAATCATCAAAAGAAAAATGAAAAGTGGGGCAAATGATCTAGGGTCCCGATAACTGCCACACGTGTGGGCGTTAAGGGATCTGCCCACACGTCCCGTGTGGTGCCTAAGAGGACCAGCCCACACGCTTGTGTGTGGGCAAAACAACTAGCGCCCACACGCCTTTTTTCTCCTCCCGATCCCTCTTATACGCGTGCGTGTGGGCGAAATAGATAACGCCCACATGCCCGGTACGTCAGGCCTCGTACCTCGTGGTCCTGCACGCCCCACGTGACACTTTACCGCGCGCACGTAGTTGCCATGGGCCGGACCCTCGTCTATGTTCGTTTAAGTGCAGTTGCCATGTCGATGAACTACGGTTGTCATGTCGGACAACTCGGTTGCCATGTCGCTCAAGCTGCGTTGTCATCTCAGTCAAAGTTCAGTTGCCATTTTTGGACAACTACAACTGTTGCCATGTGTAGTCTGGTCTACTGCAGTTGCCATGATTTCAAAACTTTAGGAGTTGCCACCTACTAACACTAGGCAGTTGCCATCTCAGGTCAAAGTTCCAGATTGCCATTTTTTGGACAACTACAGCTGTTGCCATGTGTAGTCTGGTCTACTGCAGTTGCCATGATTTCAAAATTTTAGAAGTTGCCACCTACTAACACTAGGCAGTTGCCATGTAGCGCTGAAAAAATGGCATGGCAAAAAAACATGTTCGGATAAAAGAGAGAGTTGTCATGTGCTCACAAGCACGTTAGGCCAGTTGCCATGTAAAAAGAAAGAGTTGCCATCTGCTTACGTGCACGCTAGGGCAGTTTGCCATGTGCCATGCAAAACATATGGCAATTGACATGTTAGGGTAAAAAAAGAGAGAGTTGCCATCTGCTTGCAATCACACTAAGGCAGTTGCCATGTACACTGCAAAACGCATGGCAACTGACGGCTTGGGTGTGGGAGAGGAGGCGGACGTGTGGGCAAGATGGCAAACGCCCACACATCAGCCCTTGTGCATGACTGAAAGCTGGTGTGTGGGTGAACTGCTAAACGCCCACACACCGGCCCCTCCGTGTGGTAAAACGGATATGTGGGCGAACTATGTCACACACCACACACATGCCTTGTCCTACGTGGCACAAAAAATCAGCCAGATTGTGCCAAGATTGTGCATATAATACTGAACGGTGATGGATGCGTGTGGTTGAGATGATCAACGCCCACACGTGTAGGCGTTAACATTTCTGATGATCTAATCCTATGTAGAATGGGGCAAATCATCTAATGCCCAAGTAAAATGGGGCAAAAGATCCAATCTCCCATTATGTATGTGTCGTCGCTTTTGTGAGAGAAAGAGAGAGAATAATTAGGACACGGCGTCTCTTTTCATTAAACGATGAGAAAATCATAGATCAACCAAAACCAAAAATATACGTGGTAATAACCTAGATCAATCAAAACCAAAAATATACGTGGTAATAGGTAAATTCTGGTATAATTCCAGTCTTAGAATTTATTCTATGTAATTTACACCGTAACTTGAGTAATTCTACTGTTTTCACTGTCATTACATTTTTTTCTTCTAATTTTCCAGTCTAAATCTACTGCAAATGCACTGTAAAAACTCATTGTAATTGCTAATCCTGATCACTGCTTACAGTAATTTTCAGTTCCCCCAAGTTTCAACCAGTTCCCCCTATGTTTGTTCCAAAGGTTCAGCTAGTTCCCCCCATGTTTACGTGCAGATGCTGAGAAAGTAGGGAGAGGGAGTTGTTGCTCACAGGAGGTACGAGTTCTTTTTGGGTTGTAAACCCGGGGACCCTTTTACTTTCTTTTTGGGTCTGCTTTTTTATTTCTTGCTGGCCGATTTAAAAGGAAGAGAGGGAAGGTGGGACAATAACAGGGGAACCACTAGTTAACGAGCGCTTCTTCGGGAGCCTCGCAACGATCAGCACCATTTGGCGCTCTTAGCCATTCGTCACGTGTCGCGCTCTGGGTGCTTTCTTCGGATTTTGTTTTTTGTTTTATTTTTTCGCACACGGCTTTGGCTATTTAAACGGTTTTTCCCGGGTCTTTTCGACGTTTTGGTTTTTCACCGGTCTTTCTTACCTTTTCAATCAAAAAAATTCAGGAAGAAAAATTGCGCGAAAAAACGCGTTTCCTTTTTTTCCTTTTGCGAGAGTCACGGTTTCGCTTCCGCGAGAGGCACGGGTGTGCTTTCGCGAGAGTCATGGCCGTGCCTCTCGGAAATGAAAAAAAATGCGTTTTATGTTTTTTCCTTTCGCGAGAGTCACGGTTTTGCTTCCGCGCAAGGCACGGTTGTGCTTTCGCGAGAGTCACGGACGTGCCTCTCGGAAACGAAAAAAACATGTTTTTTGTTTTTTTTTCTTTCGCAAGAGTCATGGCCGTGCCTCTCGGAAATGAAAAAAAAAACGCGTTTTATGTTTTTTCCTTTCGCGAGAGTCATGGTTTTGCTTCCGCGCAAGGCACGATTGTGCTTTCGCGAGAGTCACGGCCGTGCCTCTCGGAAACGAAAAAAAACATGTTTTTTGTTTTTTCCTTTCGCGAGAGTCATGGTTTTGCTTTTGCGAAAGGCACGGTTGTGCTTGCGCGGGAGTCACGACCGTGCCTCTTGAAAACGGAAAAAAACGTGTTTTCTGTTTTCTCTCCTTTCGCGAGAGTCACGGTTTTCCTTTCGAGAGAGGCACCGGTGTGCTTTCGCGAGAGTCGCGACCGTGCCTCCTCGGTAACGAAAAAAAAACGTGTTTCTTTTTTTTTTCCTTCCGCGATAGTCATGGTTTTGCTTCCGCGAAAGGCACGGTTGTGCTTCCGCGAGAGTCATGGTCATGCCTCTCGAAAACGGAAAAAAATGGGTTTCCTGTTTTCTCTCCTTTCGCGAGTCACGGTTTTGCTTCCACGAGAGGCACGGTTGTGATTTCACGAGAGTCACGGTTGTGCCTCCTCGGAAACGGAAAAAAAACGCGTTTTCTCTTTTTTTTTTCCTTCCGCGAGAGTCACGGTTTTGCTTCCGCGAGAGGCACGGTTGTGTTTTCACGAGAGTCACGGTCGTGCCTCCTCGGAAACGAAAAAAAACCGCATCTTCTCTTCTTTTTTTTCCTTCCGCGAGAGTCACGGTTGTGATTTCCTGAGAGGCACGGGCGTACCTCTTTCGGAAAGGGAAAACCCCGTGCTCCCGGTTCGGTTTTTTTCGTCTGATTTTTTTCGTGAAAAAAAAGTTTGTTAAAACCTATCAACATGGGATTAGTTTTAAAGATCTCGATGCGGGGAATTCAACGGTGAAAGCGGTTCGAGATTTGAACACACGGTTTAAGAGATAAATGAATAAATGAATCTACGAAAAAAGAGAAAACTCCTAGGTTGTGACAAGTGACGCACTGCATGAGTTGAAGTGATCTTTGTAACGAGTACTCCTCAACTAGTGATTTCGCAACAACAGCTACAATCGGAGGACAGGAAGCGGAGACGGGTGACATGTCAAACTCTGGATGGCCCAAAAATATGAACGAAAGCGAATTGAATTTCAGTCCCACTTTTCCCGTTTCTCTCTTTTCCACATATAATTAGCTTGGCGAGCCTAACGATGGCCTAGTGCGCGCCCGCGGTTGGAGGAGGTAGCAGGGGCGGCTTCGCGCTCCCTGTTCCTGGCGAGTGGCGACCTTGCGCACGTGTAACCTGTTGTCCCCGGCAGTGGCGCCGTCCCTCCGTCCCTGGCGGCGGCGGATGGAAGCGGCTGGCTACACTGGGTGACGAGGGCTGGGACGTGATCGACGGGATCGACCGCAAGTACGCGCTGGACAGGGAGCTCGGCCGCGAGGAGTTCCGGGTCACGTACCTGTGAGTTCATCGGGACATCTTCGCTGCTACTGTCGTGTCGCGAGAGACCAGGCAACTAGCCAGCCGATGATGGCTCCCGTCCTACGCACCTCCGCCATGGCGCCCAACTGGCACGAGCTTCACTACCAGCCGGGCGACGGCGTCAGCTTCACCGTGGCCGACTACGCTCTTATCGGCATAGACGAGCCGACGGAGCTTGCCAGGACTCCCCTGCTCGTGCAACGACTGCTGGAAGCGGCGACGCGGCGTGGTGCTCGCACTGCAGGCCTCGCCATTTGTGCTTTTGCGTGACCGTCCACCACGCCGCCTGCGATGGCGCGTGCTCCACGCACTTCCTCCACACGCGGGTCTCGGCGGCGGCGTCCTGCGGCGCCTCCCGTCATCGGCCACACCTTCATCCGCGACTGCGAGGACCTCCACGACGCCTTCGCCGCCCTCAGGCCGTACAGGGTGTTGGAACCAAGGCCTCGCCCTAGCTCACCGGAGCTCTCTCCTCTCTGTACTTCTCTCTCTGGCGCACACCGAGGAAGAAAAGGAAGAAGAAGGAGACACGGTGGACAAGACGTTGCCGGCGCACGAACGCCCCGCCTGCTATAACACTTATTTTTTTTAGAAGATGTTACAACGCATATGGGAGGGTTCTTACTTCTTATACCCAGGACCATGCCAGGGCAGACACCCCACGTCCCAGCCCACGCCGAGCGCTCGGTCCGGCCCGCTCTGGCCACGCCCGCGACATGCTCGCACACGTCCGGGTCGTGGCGAGCCCGCATCGGACCAACTCAACGCACCCCCTAAACTCGCCAACAGAATGCTCCTACTCCCCTAAAAAAACAGAATGCTCCTACACACACGTGCACGGCGCACACCCGCACGGACATCCCCATGCTACACACACGCACGCACCACGCAGCCACAAACACCTGCCATGAGCCCGACGCAGCCCGAACCGCGCCTGACACGCCCCGCGCGCGCACGCACACGGGCCCGACGCGTCTCGCCGTGGCTTATTGCCCATCACAGGGACCGCCACGGGAAGCTCCTCAGGTCGCCTGAACGCCGTCGTGGACAAGCTCCTCGCCACGCCACGTTCGTGCTGTCCGAGGACCGACACGCTCGCCCGCGAGGCGGCGTGTCGCCGCTGCCGCCTAGCGCCACGTCGATGATCGCGACGTACGGCTTCATCTGGCACTGTTACTACTGTGCGAAAGAAAGCAGCTGCGGTAACGACGACCGCGCCTACACGCGGCGACGGCGGCGGTGGTGCAGGAGATGGCGGCGACGGGCGCGGTGGGGAAGCTGTGCCTGGTGGCGCCGGCGGCGCCGGAGGATGGCTGGATGGGCGCCAGGGCATAGCGGAGCTCGCCGTGCTTGCACCAGGTGGCCAAGGAGCGGGACGAGGCGCGCAACCAGGTGCAGCAGCTGCTCCTCGCCGCCGCGGCCGCCAATCAGGCGGCGGCGCTAGACTCCTCCCTCGATAGCTGCACTCGCTCACGTCCGTGCCGGCGAACTCCATGACACTCGACGTGGTGTGTCCGTGAGTCCGTCTAGGATTCATCTGATCCGATCTGGATGAGTTGAATATGCATGTATACATAATTATCAGAGTTGAGTATACATGTGCATGGTCACGCTGTAGAGGAGAGCAAGCAAATGTACATGGAGCAGTATCTTTTCAGCCTGAATCTTTGTAGTGGGTTTCTTGCACCAAATAATTGAAGTGAGGGCTTGTTGCACTAAGCACAGAACAGCAGTGAACAAATGATTTCATACACGAGAGAAGCAGTGAATGAAAATATTCATACTAGTTCAGAATGCGCGATTACAAGCTGCAACGCAACAATACACTTTGCATATGTCACTGCATATGTTTAAAATGCTAGTAAACTTGCTGATGAGATGTTGATGTAAACATCTCTCTCTCTCTCTCTCTCTCTCTCTCTCTCTCTCTCTCTCTCTCTCTCTCTCTCTCTCTCTCTCTCTCTCTCTCTCTCTGGTTTGATTCAAGAGAAATGAGTACACCAATCTTTCTAGCTAGTTTGGTGAAGCCAGGGCAGTTTACTGTGATTTTTCTTTTTCTTTTTACCAATTAAGCAATCAGCTGCCCGGCGCACTTGCAGTAGGAAAGGATCATGTTGATGACGAGCGGCTGCATGGGTCACGGACGACAAGTCATGTACGGTCTTGGCCGTCGGCGACGAGGTCCTTTGACGTGGCCACCATGTACCGAGGCCAACTCTACCGTGCGACCCCAAACGGACGTCCGTTTTGTTCGGATTCTGTCCGTTTGGGCAGGGTGATGGGGTCGTGTCCGGGCCTGTTTTAGGATGTGGTGGCCGTGCGTCCAGCGCGTGGCCGCATCCTTTATCCCATCTTGTCCGCATTCATTTTGAAATAAGAACGTTTCAAATACCAGCGGCCGGCTTAGTCCACGCCAGCGGCCCTAGTTCACGTCCCGCAACAAAGCCAGCGTCATCGCCGGCAACACAGCCAGCGGCCAGCAGGCCTCAAAATGAATAGTTTTGTTCGCCGGCAACACAGCCAGCCTTCAAAATGAATCAGGTTCTCGCCGGCACACAGCCAGCGGCCCAGCGGGCGTCACCCTTGCCAGCCTCCAAAAAAGAACGGCCACGGCCGATCGAACGACCTAGTTGAGGTCGTCGGCGTCGAACATCTCCTTTTGCCTGACCTCGAACGGGTATGTTCGTCGTGCCTTGGCAGGGAAAAGCCGGGCGACATTGGCGTGGTCCGCGACGTGGGCGACTGGTAGTGCGAAGGCCGGGCGACCGACGACCCTGTGCTCGCCGGACCGACGGCTGCTCCAGAGAAACCGGCCGGACGACAAATGCTAGCCATGAGAAGGGCGTGCGCTTTGCTGACGATGGCCTCCTTCTCCTCGACCTCGGCCTTGCGCCGCGCGCGCGGCCTCAATCGCAGCGCGGTCGACGGCTCTCTTGGCCGCGGTGATGTTGTCCTTGGCGACCGCCCTCCGGCTCCTCCTTTTCGGCGATTCCGCGTCCAACTTGGCGATCTCCTCCGGCGTGCACTCCGACCGCGACTTCCTTGACGCCTTGCCCTTCTTATTCTTGGCCATTCCGGGCGGGTCAACGGCCAGCCCGCCGGAGTTCGGCTGGGCGTCGGCCATGGACGGGGGAGGGAGTGGGACGGCGGGACGTGGGAGGGTTAAGCGCGCGCGTCCGGCCCGTCCGCGCGCTGTCCTTTTCACCCCAAAACCGGCGTGAACTTGGGGTGGGGATGGGTCGAGAGCGGACACAAAACGGACAAAAGTCCGTTTGCTCCCGCGCGTTGGGCCGCCCGGTTTGTCCCTATTACCCCAAACGGACGGGGCCGGACAGGATGGGGTCGCGCGGTGGAGTTGGACTGAGAGCGCGAACAAGAGCAAACTATCGAAGGAGCTGGTCCGGCCGCCCATGATGGGTCTCGGAACGGGTCTTGGTGCGGCCGCTATGAACGTGGAGTCCGGCCGCCCATGTCGAGTCCATCGGAATGGGTCTCGCGTGATAGTCTATGAGACACGGCCGGTCTCGTAGGATTTTTTCGAGGTGCTCGTCGACGCTTACACGTGGGCCCGCCCAGCCATAAACGTGTTTAAACTGGCCAAACGGGCAAGTAATGCGCAATTTGAGACGAATTAACCTAAAAATGGATCCTTTTTTTGTCCGAAAATGCAATGTGGCAGTAGTGTTTTTTTTTTCGGAACAGAAGCCACGAAAGTGATACCAGTGCTTCGTAGTGACGTGGCGTCTTCGCCTACAGTAGTGCACGAAGTGGAGACCAAGTCATGGCCGAGACGTGCAGCAAAAGAACCATTGGCATGTCGTTCCTGCCGGTTGGACATAAGCATCATACGCCGGTTGTCCGCTAGTTGGGCGTGCAAGTCGCGCGAGGTACCGAACAAACTTGCACCATGCAGAAAACCCAACCATCTTCTACACTAATGTTATGTAAACTTCCTAAACTAGACCCGCGCCGGAAGGAGACATCAAACAGGCCGCAGTGGCTTGCCGCTTTCGTCCGGGGCGCACCCGGCGATGACTGCAAGAAGCACCAATATCCATATCCAGGCGGCTGTCTTTCCCCCAATAAGCATCAACAGCTAGCAGCATCCTGCTTAAACAGCCGAATTTCCATGTTTCATGAGCAGCCCAAAAGAAAAACACCCCCCAGCATGCAACTAGAGTTTACTGGCAGAGTATGCCAAGGCAAACCAATGCAATGTCGTGCACTGGTACATCACAAGTCTGGTATTTACCACCATGCCAGCATCTCAAAACAGATGACCATCAACAACAAGAGCATTACAACGTCTCAACGGTACCACATAACAACACCTTCAGATGGTAACAATTTCACCAATGATTCAGTGGCAACATGTAATCTTTAGATTCACATAAACTAGCAGAAGAAGCTGTCCTGGAGGAATCAAAAGAGCCATCACTCGTCAGTAAGTCCTGGAGGAGTCTTGTTACTTTAAGTCTTGTTACGGCAGCCACAGTCCTCGAACTGCTAACTTTCAGTGACATCTCTGGTCTTGCATGCTTTACCATCTGAAACATATTGCCGCACCTTAAGGTTTGCCGAGAAAACAAAAGCATATAGCAAATGTTCTTTTCAAAAGTATGCAACAGTAACCAAAATGGCTAAGAACGGGGCAATCTACATTCTATAACTAAGTCTAAATGCAGCAGCTGGTCATCTTTTGAGTTGTAACCATTGGATTTATAAAAATTCCCTCTCACTCAAACAGAAGACTTTATTAAAATTCTCTTTTGATCAGTTGGATTTATATACACTATTATGTATACAGGCAATGGGAGCCAGGTTGCTGAGACATAAAACATTTACTGGGAATTCGAGAGAAATGACTCTAGTTGATAATAATTTACCATTTTTGCATATCATCACTATAGAAATTCAGCATGTTAATAACACAGAGTATAACCTAGCATTATTAAATATATGCTAGTACATAATTTTTAAAAAATTAGAGCACGGGAATTGAAAAAAGCTTAACCAGAACATTAATAAAACAATTGTTCTGAACTGAAAGTTTACCTTAACGTCACCCCTGATTAACAGGTCTTGGAGGTCGTGGCAATAAAGAGTATAGTACCAGAAAAACACCAGGATTCCTCGAAATGACAGTCGCATCCGCTGAAGCAATTGGATTCTGTAATAATAAATGTCAGAATTGCCCTTGTTGCATATTGCAAACATCAAATAAACGGATACAATCAGTACCTTCAACTCCACCTCATGAGTATAAATACCACTAATAAATTGCACATAACAGACCCTGCTGTTAAAATCATATGCACCGAGGTTATTCCTTTGTTGGTACTTAACCATCAGTTCAAGGAAACCATCGTAGTCATCATTGTTCCAAGGCAAAGTAGACACGTCCTGTTCTGCATCAATATTTGCTTTGTTGGAGTTGCTGAGCGCGCGGCGGGCCGCCGCGCCTTTGCCCGCTAGTATGTAAAACTTGTGTTAAGTTACTGGGAACGAAACTGATGTGACTTAATGGATAGGGCTAGTAGAATACTCCTAGTGGCCAAGTGGCACAAACAGAAAACCACAGAGGTGGCTGATAAAATCACATGACGCAGGCAGTTGCAGGCACATACTCAAATCATCATCAGTAGACTAGTAGTACTATACTACTGTACTTTGTAAGAGCTACGAATCTGATCTAGTTCAGTGTTCATTGCAGCAGCAAAAGTGCTGGAATTCATGAAAAGGCATCTTGAAGAAATGGAAGCTCCAAGGACGAAAAGCCAGGCCCAATATGCATCTTCTTAAACCTGCAAAAGTAAAATCATACAATCGCTGTTAGGGTGTGCATATAATTTGGTTACCTTTGACAGAAAAGATATCAAGTTATATGCAATTATAAACAAAGATTAGGATAATATACCTCGGTAATCAATCCTATAGCTTTGGCAATGCGTATCTTCTTTCTGATATACTCGTCAAAGAATTTGGGTTTTATCCTCTGTAAATAAATGATTTTTTCTTAGCATAACGGTACCTTTGAAATAATATGTATATATATATCATATCAAGATGCAATTTCTTTCGAGTACAGTACCAGCTTTTTAACTTTCTCTGTAATCAACTCCTGAGCTTTATCCTCTGATACCTAAGGCAATCAGACGTGAAATCAAATCAAATATAAGAACATTTAATCCATTGGATCAATCGCACACGCATATCACAGTACTTACTTCCTTGGGAACACTTGCCGTGCAATGAAGAAACTGAAAAGGTGAAGAAAAGAAGCAAAAGAGATAAGCATGCACGTTACAAATTCTGGGCTTACAATTATCTTTGAAGCAAAAGAGATAAGCATGCATGTTGCAAATTCTGAGCTTACAATTATCTGTGAAGAAGAGCCTACCTTTAGTTTCATAACGGAATGGTCATACTCTATGGCATACTTGATGCTATCTTGCCGTGACGGACACTTGTTCAGTAAATAGACTTCCTTCAAAGCATTTTGGAAACTCTCCTGTGCATTGTTGAGAAATGAGAATTACATGGATACTCATAAAAAACAAGCATTACTGTATACATATACAGGGTTCATAAGCAACACGAATTAATCAGAATTACATGGATACTCAATAAGTGTGCAGAAGACTGGGTTACAATACTGAATTAATCAGAATTACATGGATACTCAATAAGTGTGCAGAAGACTGGGTTACAATACTGAATTAATCAGAATTACATGCATACTCAATAAGTGTGCAGAAGACTGGGTTACAATACTGAATGCTAACCTTTTGTTGAGTGACTCGCTTCCAAATCTCGAAATGGAGACCATCGGATCCGTTACACCACCTAGCCTCAATGCCCATGTAAGTAAGACAATCCTGCATCGAAATAATGAAACTGTTAAATGCAAAACCACACCAAAATTAAGTTAGTGATTATGCTAGAGATCATACACTGAAGCCAATACGGACTAAATGAGTTGTGATCTTGGGAAAGAGAGTGGCAATCTTAGTTGCTTGATAAATTCCTCTGGTCCGTATTTTGCTTGCCTAAAGAACAGAGGAAATACCATTGGTGAGGTAACATATACAGAAAATTGCCATTCCATGATTTTTGTGCAGTCATGTACTTACAGTAGGAGAAGTATCGTTAACCGGTAGACAATCTTTCAACCACTGTATCAAGATAAAAAGAGAGGTTGTTAGTCCCATAATAAAAATCTAATGATTGCAGGAATGCTAGTCTTGCTTGATTTTGCGATGCACACCTTAAGTTCCCTTAATAATGTTTCAAAGTACTCGATGTATTCATGTTGCATCTCATAGCTATGAAAGTAACTGCGGTACAACTCCCAATCAGCGTACTCCCAATCAAAAACAGCACCCTACATGAAAATGAAGGGAAAGAGGAAACATGATTTAGAATGACAAATAACATATGCCTTAATTAATATAATAATATAAATAGAGAGAAGATGACAAAAACAAGGTTTGATACAGGACAAGCAAAAATGTAATACTATTCATAAAAGAGTATGTTGGTTCTCTTCAAATAAATTTATTAAGTCACAGTACCATTTCCAACAGAAAAATATGCATAGAACTACTTTAGCAAAAGAAATATGAGCATCAAGAAAGGCAATAAAGCGGAAAGAAAAATATCCTGGTTGGCACTATGTTGAAGTAGTCAGCTGGCCAGTTTTTAACAGAGGCCGATAATTCAATGATGTACCTTTTCCAGCATAAAACATTATGAAATGGACCATCTAAGGAAAAGATAATTAACACCCAGTAAACATATCATGAACTCATCAATAACTCCACGTAAGTTGCTCTGTAATGTAGATCCTTACATAATAGATAACTTTTCAACCCTTCCTGAAAACAGGCCACACAGATCATTTGTGTATATCATGGTGTTGAAATTATGATGAATGGTTCTATATAGCCATACTAACACAATGGAACACCAAAGGCAATTAAATGATTACAGGAACACTCAATGATCAGTTTATATACGTACATGATCCCGAGGCACTAGACGCTGGTAGTCATTCAGGCAAGCAAGCTTGCAGAGTTCAGGGTGGAAGAACCAGTCTAATACACCTTCTTCCTCCAAGAACCTAAAATATTTCATCTTCACGAGGAAATCTGTAGGAAATTCGTCCCTGTCAAGAAGCTCCATAGGGCAATCTTTCAGTTCATCATGGCACAACTCATTCTTAGACTCCTTTTGTAACAACTGTAGGCAATGATATCACCATTGGAATTAGACATGGATTATGAGTTAAAAAACAGCATAAGCAGGATAGAATCGCAAAACACAAATGCATGGATTGATCCTTGAACAGCATTTGATGACTGAAAAATAGAGGCATGGATGGATGAAACCTTGTAGAATCTGATGCGATACACCGCGTGGCGGATGTCCATGTCATAACGATCTGTATCATCCAATCTGATGGAAGTATCAATGGAGGGGTCGGAAGGCAGATTCATCAAGCATTCATAGTACTCCTCAAAGCCAATATCATCTCGCACTCCCAACTTGTTCAACTTTTGGGTTATGTACTCCACTTCTTTATCTATCTTGATTGCGGCAGATTCTTCCCTCTGTTCTGGGGTGGCAGCAGTGTTGCCATGGTCGTTAGTATCGATGGGACGACTGGTACATTCATCAGAACAGTGGGAACTCATTCTTGCTTTGAGTAGTGTAGTGGTTCTTTTCGCTGGAAAAGACGCATTGCCTTTCGTGTGCTTTTAATCTCCGGCAAGATGTGCTTCAGTTTTGTGCTTCTTCTCTCCAGCAAGTCGTGCTTCAGTCTTGACAGGCCGCTGGGAACCCTGCGTCTGCCCACGGAGTTGATCAGGGGGGCATGTCTTCTCCTTTGCATTATGTGCCTGTGGAATCAGGCCTGTACCCACCTTCTCCCTTTGCTTCAGCGACATCTCTCCAACAAGACTCTTGACAGGCCGCTGGATACCCTGCGTCTGTCGGCGGAGCAGATCAGAGGGGCAAGCCTTGTCCTTTGCATTATGCTTCTGATGAATTGAGGTTGTATCCACCTTCTCCCCTCGCTTTTGCGACATGTCTCTACGGAAGCCCATAACCAGCGATGAGGATCTCTCCTTTCCAAGGTCGCAGCTTGTGCGTTTGTCCGCAATCTCCTTTGCACTATTCAAACCCCTCTGTCGAATTCGATCCGGAGGTGCTAACTGCTCCTGCACGATGTTCTCGTCTGCGAGGACATGCTTCGGCCCCATCGCGCCGCAAGTAGCCGCCTTATCCTTTGCGTGATACGGCATCGCGCTCGCAGCCGCCTTGCCCTTTGCGTGGTGCAGCGTCGCGCTGGTAGCCGCCTTGTCCTTTCCGTGGCACCGCTGCATCTCTCCAAACCCTAACCAACAACGGAGATTGAACACACATCATCGAGAATGTTAACAAAAAAAAATCCAGAAAAAAGGACATGTGGGACCGGACCCCACATGTCAGTGACACAAAGGGGGGCTTATGATCGAAGGCGCACGAACTGGGGGGATCCGGCTTGCCTGCTTCCTTCCCATGCTCCCATCCGTGCTCCCACTTCATCCTATGGCTGTCCTTTTTCCTTTTTCTTTTCTAATCTAATCATCCACCTGGGGGTTATCATCAATTCTGCCCAAAAAAAAGGGGGGTATAAGGTCAGAGGGGTACCGGCGGTGGCGACCAACCGGCAATCTCGGCGACCGCCGCGGAGGTGGCTACGAGACAGAGCGAATCGATCTGAGACGAGCCAATCCGGGAGACAAGACGCGCTAGAAGAAAACTCGGAGGCCCGAAGCGTCGCGGGAGGAATAGGAAGGGGAAGAACGGGAGGAAGATCTTTGAATCCGTATAAACCTGTAGCAGCAGCAGCCGCCGCCGCCGCGTGTGTCGAGACTCGAGCGAGGTAGGGCAAGAATCGATTTCTGTTTTTTCTAAGGGAATCGATTTTTTTTATCGGGTCCAACTATATCACATCTAGATGTGAGATAATATCTAGATATGAGATAATATCTCACATCGAAGTTGATTTCATCATCTGTTTTGTGGCCCCTTTCACTTGTTTTTTTTCGTATTTTTTAACAATATATACAGGAAAGCTATCACGATTCACGTATAGCTACCCGCGCTCAAAAAAGTTTGGCCATGGCCGCTACGCATGCACGCCACTGTAGATCAATCAAAGTGCTTGCTTGTGTGCTTGGTTTGAGCTAGCTTTGCACATACGAGCGAACGGCAGGGAACTTTGAATATTTTTCTGTAAAAGGGAGCAAATTTAAAATACGAATATTTTCTGGAAGTTGTGGACATTTTGCGAACATATTTTGAATCTTGAACACAATTTTGATTCTAATTTTTTTAAATGCGACCATTTATTATTATTTTTAATCTTTTTGAAAGTTTTAATTCTGAACATTATTTAGAAAATGTGAAAAATTATTGAAATTCTGAATTTTTAAACGAACAATTTTTAAAAAATACATTGCATTTTTCAAAATTTGACTTTCTGATAACAAAAAAGGAAAAATAATTAAATAGACAAATTGCATGTTAATGGTGAACTTGCAACTAGGACAAAAAAGTTTTGACCCAGTTGTGAGTCGGTTGTGGATTTGCAACTCGGGTAAAAGATGTCGAGCCCAGTAGTTAGTCGATGATGGACTTGCAATTGTGTCATAAAAATCTTGGCCTGTTGCGAGTCAAGGATGGACTTGCAACTCGGGAAAAAACATAATCTAGGGTCTGTTGCGTGTCAGTGGGGAACTTGCAACTGGTTAAAAAATGGTCGGGCCTATTTGTGAGTCGATGGTTGACTTGCAACTACGACAAAAAAAATAAAGGTCCCGGTTGCATGTCGATGGTTGACTTGGAACTGGTATAAAAAAGGGTCAAACCCAGTTGCGAGCCGATGGTTGACTTGCAACCGAGACAAAAAAATGTCGGACCCCCAGTCGTGAGTTGAAGGTGGACTTGCAATTGGGATAAAAAAGGTTGGGTCCTAGTTACGAGTCGGGGGTGGGATTGCAACTGGGACAAAAAAAGGTCGGACCCTAATTGCGAGTCAAGGATGGACTTACAACTAGAAGAAAAAATGACCGGACCCCAGTTGCGAGTCGAGGGTGGACTTGCAACTGGGACAAAAAAGACCCTACCCCAGTTGCGAGTCGAGGGTGGACTTGCAACTGGTACAAAAAAGGTCAGGCCCGAGTTGTGAGTCAAAAATTTACTTGCAACTAGGACAGAAAAGGATGGGCCCAGGTTGCGAGTCAAGGGTGGACTTACAACTAAACAAAAAAAGTCGGTCCCTAGTTGCGAGTCATGGGTGGACTTGCAACTGGGACAAAAAAGATTGTGCCGAGTTACAAGTCGAGGGTGGACATGCAATTGGGACAACTAAGAAACAACGAGCCCAATTACAAGTCAAGAATTGACTTGCAATTGGGATGAAACAAACTATGGTCCTAGTTGCGAGTCAAGGGTGGACTTGCAACTAACATGAGACAAACTACAATCCCAGCTGCGTGCCAATGGTGGACCTGCAACTGGGATGAAAAACTAAAACACATGCTCTAGTTGCGAGTCGAGGGTGGGCTTGCAACTCTGACAACTACGAGACAGTCGAGTAGATAGTGGACTTGCACCTGGGGAAACTATAATACTACGTGCTAAGTTGCGAGTCAATGGTGGGCTTGCAACTTTGACAACCACGAGCCCAGTTGCGAGTAGGTGGTGGTCTTGCACCTGAGAGAACTACGAAACTACGTGCTAAGTTGAGAATCAAGGGTCGACTTGCAACTAAGATGAGAGATACTATAGGCCTAGTTGCGTGTCAATTGTGGAGATGCAACTAGGATGAAAAACAAAAACACATGCTCCAGTTGCGAGTCAAGGGTGGACTTGTACCTGGGATAACTACGAAACTACGAGTCCAGTTGCGACTCAAGGGTCGACTTGCAACTAGGATGAAACAAACTACATGCCCAATTGCGTATCAATGGTGGACCTGCAACTAGGATGAAAACAAAAGCACATGCTCAAGTTACAAGTCAAGGGTGGATTTGCTCCTGGGGCAATTATGAAACTATGCTCAGTTGCGAGTCAAGGGTCGAATTGCAACTAGGATGAAACAAACTACACGCTCAGTTGCATGTCAAAGGATGGATATATAATTGGGATGAAAAACAAAACACAAGCAAAATGACAGGGGCCAAAGTTTGGTCAGTGAGAAGATAGGGGATTAGCTTCACCGTCGAGCCCCCAAACGACGAGATATATGGGCCAGGTGAAAAGAAATGCGAGAACATGACAACACAAAACAAACGGACAGAAAGACAAGCGACAGAGAAGGACGAGCTAACTCGGACGCGCATGATCGAGTTTGTGCAAACATTAAAACAAACAATTCAGACATTTATAGACTTAGATGAGCTAAAAATCATCTAGATTAGATTTAGCAAATCTAAAGAGAAAAATCTAGTTACAATCTTATCTTGCTACACGTTAAACCAAAATAAAACAAAACAGAGAATAAAAAGATACGTGGCCCTCCACAAAAAGCCTAAGCCGCAAAAAAAAAAAACAATACACAAAACATAATAACAGACCACTAAAAATGTCATATCGGGTCTCACTGCTTTACGAGGGATAAACAAAAAACAGGACGCAATAACGACGAGCACTCAGAAGCACGTGCATCTAACAATAATATGAGTTAGCTAAAACATTGTTAACTCTCATTTGGATGAGAATTAGCAAACCAATCCAAAACGGGACCTAGACCACGCCACGAAAATGGCACAAGAAAAGACATATGCACGAATAAGTCGACAAGTAGACACCAAACACATGACGCAACACAAAGTGCGTGTGACAAAATGACCGACGATCAAAATTTGTACAACATTTAAAATTAACATATGACAAAGTGAAAACTAGTTCATGAATTTTAAACTAATAAGTAAAGCATAAATGGAGAAATAAATAGAAAATGAGAAACTAGAAAATATAAATAAAAACAAAAGATCATGTATTTTAAAAAAAAGTTTGTAATTTAAAAGAAATAATGAAGTAAAAAAGAAAACAAAAAACAAAATGAAACAGAAACGAACAATTTTTTTTCTAGGAGCCAAAATGGGAGTGTACAAAAATGAGAAGAACTAGGACCGAGTCGCAGCACAGACTTGTGAAATGAAATAGAAAAACGCAGCCAACAGCGAAAAAAACAAAGGACCACAACAACAAGGCCCAGGCAGACACAGGGGACGAGCTAGCAAGGCGAAGAAAAAAGGCCCAACAAGACACAGAACACACATCGATGAGGACTGGAACAGTACGATACAGATTATTTCCCAATTGTACAAATCTTATTGCAAGTTTAATCCTGTGGCTGTAAACTTAGATGTGAGATAGCTATTTCACATCTAGATGTGAAATAGCATTTCAGAAATGCCCAGATATTGAAGAAAAAAGTTCACATATCCAAAATATGTTTGCCATTTTAAAAATGTTCGTGATTTTGAAAAATGTTCACAATTCCAAATATGTCCATGAATTAAAAATACGATTGCATATTTAAAAATGCTCATGAATTAAAAAAAATGTGAATTCAGAAAATGTTCTCAAGTTCAACAATTGTTCATGTATTCAAACTAAAACAAAACAAAAAATGTTCACCAATTGAAAAAAAAGCAAATTCAAAAAGTTGTTTGCGTACTAAACAAATGTTTCTCTCCTAGTCTTTCAAGTTCTCACCCTCCCAGAAAAGAAGGGAAAGATTGCGATGTCTGTAAATTCAAATAAAGATTGCGAGTACAAAAAATCTTCGCGGGATTGGAACGATGTCTGTGAATTCAAATAATGTTTGCGTATTAAAAAGATGTTAGCAATTTCAAAATAGGTAGGAGAAAATAGAAAAGCATCATCAAATTTAAAAATGTTCATAAAGCCAAAAAAATACAAATTTCAAAAAGCGCTCGTGGAATTGCCAAAATATTTGTGAGTACAAAAAAATGTACAGGATTTTGAAAATGAAAAATGCATAAAAAGACATGAAAAAAAGAAATTCTGGAAAGGGAGTCTCTAGTTGGGTCGGCCCATGAGTAGCCGCACTTACGGGGTACGGGATAGGTCGCTGTCGTGTGGGCTTTCGTATTGGGAAGCGCTAGTCATCAGACTACTGCAAATTTGCACTTATCAGACTAATCCATAGCCAATGGATAGGAAAGTGTTGGAGCGTGGGATTAGAACGCCCTGTTACATGGGAGTTTCCACCTGATTAGGAGATAAGTCCTTGATTGATTTTATCACTTTCCTTATTAATTGCTTCTAGAAAAATCTGCCCTAATTAACTGCTCCCAAAAATCCATCCTAATTAACTCCTCCAAGATCCATTTTATGTTCCAAATATAGATTCTAGTTTGTTTGTTATTTCTTTCTTTTTTTGCGTATATTGTTTGTTATTTCTTAGAACTGGATGTTTGAAGCAAAACATTGGAACATAGGCTATTCAAAATCTGAGTGCTTGGAGCACAGTACACCAATGTTGGAAGCATAACTGATTAATGCACAAGGAGAAGTGTATCCAGACATGTATGAAGCGTGATGCACCATTGTAGGAAGCATGATTAGTGTGTAAGAAAATCTTTGTGCCTTATCTTATCATACTCGTTGTTTCCATCGTATGCTCCGATTCCATAGGTGCTTCGTATGCGTGATATCATTTGGGCATGGAAGCAATTGTGTAGTGGTGAGCTAGGTAGGAAGTGTTGGGGAACGTTGCAGAAAATTAAAATTTTTCCTACGGTTTCACCAAGATCCATCTATGAGTTCATCTAAGCAACGAGTTATGGGAGTGAGTTTGCATCTACATACCACTTGTAGATCGCGTGCGGAAGCTTTCGAGGGGATGGTGATGATGGAGTCGTACTCGGATCACCGATGACCAAAGCGCTGAACGGACAGCACCTCCGCGTTCAACACACGTACGGCACGGGCAACGTCTCCTCCGTCTTGATCCAGCAAGGAGGAAGGAGAGGTTGAGGAAGATGGCTCCAACAGCAGCACGACGGCGTGATGATGAAGGAGTGACAATTCTCCGGCAGGGCTTCGCCAAGCGCACACGGAGAAGGAGAGGTGTTGGGGAGGGGAGGGGCTGCGCCTTCAATTGTGTGTTGCAGCCCTCCCCTCACCCCTCTATTTATAGGGGAAGGGAGGAGGGGGCCGGCCCCCTCTAGATGCATCTAGAGGGGGGCCAGGGAGGGGCTTGCCCCCCAAGCAAGGGGGGCGCCCCCCTTAGGGTTCCCCCTCAACCCTAGGCGCATGGCCCAAGGGGAGGGGGTGCGCCCAGCCCACTAGGGGCTGGCTGCCTCCCACGCAGCCCAAGTGGCCCCCTGAAAGGGGTGGCCCCTCATGGTGGTCCTCCGGAACCTTTCCGGTGGCCCCTCCATAATACCGATATGACCCGAAACTTTTCCGGTGTCCGTAACTTCCCATATATAAATCTTTACCTCCGGACCATTCCGGAACTCCTCGTGACGTCCGGGATCTCATCCGGGACTCCGAACAACATTCGGTAATCACATACAAGTCTTCCTATTAACCCTAGCGTCACCGAACCTTAAGTGTGTAGACCCTACGGGTTCGGAGACATCTGAACATGACCGGGGCGCTCTGGTCAATAACCAACAGCAGGATCTGGATACCCATGTTGGCTCCCACATGCTCCTCGATGATGTCATCGGATGAACCACGATGTCGAGGATTCAAGCAACCCCGTATACTATTCCCTTTGTCCGACGGTATGTTACTTGCCCGAGACTCGATCGTCGGTATCCCAATACCTCGTTCAGTCTCGTTACCGGCAAGTCACTTTACTCGTACCGTAATGCATGATCCCGTGACCAGACAGTTGATCACTTTGAGCTCATTATGATGATGCATTACCGAGTGGGCCCAGTGATACCTCTCCGTCATACGGAGTGACAAATCCTGTCTCGATCCGTGTCAACCCGCAGACACTTTCGGAGATACCGTAATGCACCTTTATAGTCACCCGATTCACGTTGTGACGTTTGGTACACCAAAGCATTCCTACGGTATCCGGAGTTACGATCTCAAGGTCTAAGGAAGAGATACTTGACATTGGAAAAGCTCTAGCAAAACGAACTACGATCTTGTGCTATGCTTAGGATTGGGTCTTGTCCATCACGTCATTCTCCTAATGGCGTGATCCGTTATCAATGACATCGATGTCCATAGTCGAAACCATGACTATCTGTTGACCAACGAGCTAGTCAACTAGAGGCTCACTAGGGACGTATTGTGGTCTATGTATTCACACGTGTATCACGATTTCCGGATGATACTGATTATAGCATGAATAAAAGACAATTATCATGAACAAGGAAATATAATAATAATGCTTTTATTATTGCCTCTAGGGCATATTTCCAACAATCTCCCACTTGCACTAGAGTCAATAATCTAGTTTACATTGTGATGAATCGAACACCCATAGAGTTACGGTGTTGATCATGTTTTGCCCATGGAAGAGGTTTAGTCAGCGGATCTGCGACATTCAGATCCGTATGCACTTTACAAATTTCTATGTCTCCATCCCGAACATTTTCACGGATGGAGTTGAAGTGACGCTTGATGTGCTGGTCTTGTTGTGAAACCTGGCTCCTTGGCAAGTGCAATAGCTCCGGTGTTGTCACAGAAGAGTTTGATCGGCCCGACGCATTGGGTATGACTCCTAGGTCGGTGATGAACTCCTTCACCCAAATTGCTTCATGCGCTGCCTCCGAGGCTGCCATGTACTCCGCTTCACATGTAGATCCCGCCACGACGCTCGCTTGCAGCTGCACCAGCTTCTTGCTCCACCATTCAACATATACACGTATCCGGTTTGTGACTTAGAGTCATCAGATCGTGTCGAAGCTAGCGTCGACATAACCCTTCTGACGAGCTCTTCGTCACCTCCATAAACGAAACATGTCCTTTGTCCTTTTCGGTACTTTAGGATATTTTTGACCGCTGTCCGATGTTCCTTGCGGGATTACTTTGGTACCTTCCTACCAAACTTACGGCAAGGTTTACATCAGTCCGGTACACAGCATGGCATACATAATAGATCCTATGGCTGAGGCATAGGGATGACACTCATCTCTTCTTTATCTTTTGCCATGGTCGGGCATTGAGCTGAACTCAATCTCACACCTTGCAATACAGGCAAGAACCCTTCTTGGACTGATCCATTTTGAACTTCTTCAAAATCTTATCAAGGTATGTGCTTTGTGAAAGACCTATGAGGCGTCTCGATCTATATCTATAGATCTTGATGCCTAATATATAAGCAGCTTCTCCAAGGTCCTTCATTGAAAAACACTTGTTCAAGTAGGCCTTAATGCTGTCCAAGAATTCTATATCATTTCCCATCAAGTATGTCATCTACATATAATATGAGAAATGCTCTGAGCTCCCACTCACTTTCTTGTAAACACAGGGCTTCTCCATAAGTCAGCATAAACCCAAACGCTTTGATCATCTCATCAAAGCGAATGTTCCAACTCGAGATGCTTGCACCAGCCCATAAATGGATCGCTGGAGCTTGCATACTTTGTTAGCGTCCTTAGGATCGACAAAACCTTCCGGCTGCATCATATACAACTCTTCCTTAAGATAACCGTTAAGGAACGCTGTTTTGGCGTCCATCTCGCCATATCTCATAATCATAGTATGCGGCAATTGCTAACATGATTCGGACGGACTTAAGCTTCGCTACGGGAGAGAAAGTCTCATCGTAGTCAATCCCTTGAACTTGCCGATAACCCTTAGCGACAAGTCGAGCTTTATAGATGGTGACATTACCATCGCGTCCGTCTTCTTCTTAAAGATCCATTTGTTTTCTATCGCTCGCCGATCATCGGCAAGTCGGTCAAAGTCCACACTTTGTTTTCATACATGGATTCTATCTCGGATTTCATGGCTTCTAGCCATTTGTTGGAATCTGGGCCCGCCATCGCTTCTTCATAGTTCGAAGGTTCACCGTTGTCTAACAACATGATTTCCAGGACAGGGTTGCCGTACCACTGCAGTGCGGGCGTGTCCTTGTGGACCACTGGTTCAAGTAGCAACTTGATCCAAGTACCTTGATCATCATCATTAATTTCCTCTTGGTTGGTGTAGGCATCACGGAACATTTTCTGAGCTGCACTACTATCCTGTTCAAGAGGTAGTACTTCATCGAGTTCTACTTTCCTCCCACTTACTTCTTTCGAGAGAAACTCTTTTTCCAGAAAGGATCCGTTCTTGGCAACAAAGATCTTGCCCTCGGATCTTAAGTAGAAGGTATACCCAATGGTTTCTTTAGGGTATCCTATGAAGGCGCATTTTTCCGACTTGGGTTCGAGCTTTTCAGGTTGAAGTTTCTTCACATAAGCATCGCATCCCCAAACTTTTAGAAACGACAGCTTAGGTTTCTTCCCAAACCATAATTCATACGGTGTCGTCTCAACGGACTTAGACGGTGCCCTATTTAAAGTGAATGTAGCTGTCTCTAGAGCGTATCCCCAAAATGATAGCGGTAAATCAGTAAGAGACATCATAGACCGCACCATATCCAATAGAGTGCGATTACGACGTTCGGACACACCGTTACGCTGAGGTGCGGCGTTAGTTGTGAAACGATTCCACATTTTCTTAAGTGTGTACCAAATTCGTGACTTAAATATTCTCCTCCATGATCTAATCGTAAGAATTTTATCTTTCGGTCACGTTGATTCTCTACTTCATTCTGAAATTCCTTGAACTTTTCAAAGGTCTCAGACTTGTGTTTCATCAAGTAGACATACCCATATCTACTCAAGTCATCTGTGAGAGGAGAACATAACGATATCCTCCGCGAGCCTCAACGCTCATTGGACCGCACACATCGGTATGTATGATTTCCAACAAGTTGGTTGCTCGCTCCATTGTTCCGGAGAACGGAGTCTTGGTCATCTTGCCCATGAGGCATGGTTCGCATGTGTCAAATGATTCATAATCTAAAGACTCCAAAAGTCCATCAGCATGGAGCTTCTTCATGCGCTTGACACCAATGTGACCAAGGCGGCAGTGCCACAAGTATGTGGGACTATCGTTATCAACTTTACATCTTTTGGTATTCACGCTATGAACATGTGTAATACTACGCTCGAGATTCATTAAGAATAAACCATTGACCATCGGAGCATGACCATAAAACATATCTCTCATATAAATAGAACAACCATTATTCTCGGATTTAAATGAGTAGCCATCTCGCATTAAATGAGATGCAGATACAATATTCATGCTCAAACTTGGCACCAAATAACAATTATTAAGGTTCATAACTAATCCCGTAGGTAAATGAAGAGGTAGTGTGCCGACGGCGATCACATCGACTCTGGAACCATTCCCGACGCGCATCGTCACCTTGTCCTTTGCCAGTCTCCGCTTATTCCGCAGCTCCTGCTGTGAGTTACAAATATGAGCAATGGCACCGGTATCAAATACCCAGGAGTTACTACGAGTACTGGTAAGGTGCACATCAATTACATGTATATCAAATATACCTTTGGTGTTGCCGGCCTTCTTGTCCGCTAAGTATTTGGGGTAGTTCCGCTTCGGTGACCCTTCCCTTGCAATAAAAGCACTCAGTCTCGGCTTGGGTCCATTCTTTGACTTCTTCCGGCAACTTGCTTGCGGGCGCGGCAACCTCCTTGCCGTCCTTCTTGAAGTTCTTCTTGCCCTTGCCCTTCTTGAACTTAGTGGTCTTATTGACCATCAACACTTGATGTTCTTTCTTGATTTCAACCTCTGCTGACTTCAGCATAGAGAATACTTCAGAATGGTCTTCACCATCCCCTGCATATTGTAGTTCATCACAAAGCTCTTGTAGCTTGGTGGGAGCGATGAAGGATTCTGTCAATGACCGCCTCATCGGGGAGGTTAATATTCAGCTGGGTCATACGGTTGTGCAACCTGGACATCTTGAGAATGTGCTCACCGACGAACTATTTTCCTCCATCTTACAACTATAGAACTTGTCGGAGATGTCATATCTCTCGACCCGGCGTGAGCTTGGAAAACCAGTTTCAGCTCCTCGAACATCTCATATGCTCCGTGATGCTCAAAACGCTTTTGGAGCCCGGTTCTAAGCTGTAAAGCATGCCGCCTTGAACGAGGGAGTAATCATCAAGACGAGACTGCCAAGCATTCATAATGTCTTGGTTCTGCAGGACGGAGCTTCACCTAGCGGTCCTTCTAGGACATATTGTTTCTGGCAGCTATGAGGATGATCCTCAAGTTCGGACCCGTCCGTATAGTTCTGCCGTCATCTTTCAGCTTGGTTTTCTCTAGGAACGCGTTGAAGTTCAAGTTGACATGAGCGTTGGCCATTTGATCTACAAGACATATTATGCAAAAGTTTTTAGACTAAGTTCATGATAATTAAGTTCATCTAATCAAATTACTTCAATGAACTCCCACTCAGATTAGACATCCCTCTAGTCATCTAAGTGTTACACGATCCGAGTCGACTAGGCCGTGTCCGATCATCACGTGAGACGGACTAGTCATCGTCGGTGAACATTCTCATGTTGATCGTATCTTCCATACGACTCGTGTTCGACCTTTCGGTCTCCGTGTTCCGAGGCCATGTCTGTACATACTAGGCTCGTCAAGTTAACCCTAAGTGTTTTGCGTGTGTAAATCTGTCTTACACCCGTTGTATGTGAACGTAAGAATCCATCACACCCGATCATCACGTGGTGCTTAGAAGCGACGAACTTTAGCAGCGGTGCACAGTTAGGGGGAACACTTCTTGAAATTGTTGTAAGGATCATCTTATTTACTACCGTCGTTCTAAGTAAACAAGATGTATAAACATAATAAACATCACATGCAATTATATAGTAGTGACATGATATGGCCAATATCATAAAGCTCCATTGATCTCCATCTTCGGGGATCCATGATCATCTTGTCACCGGCATGACACCATGATCTCCATCATCATGATCTCCATCATCGTGTCTCCATGAAGTTGTCACGCCAACGACTACTTCTACTTCTATGGCTAACGCGTTTAGCAAAAAAGTAAAGTAATTTACATGGCGTTCTTCAATGACACGCAGGTCATACAAAAATAAAGACAACTCCTATGGCTCCTGCCGGTTGTCATACTCATCGACATGCAAGTCGTGATTCCTATTACAAGAACATGATCTCATACATCACAATATGTCATTCATCATTCATCACAACTTGGCCATATCACATCACATGACAATTGCTGCAAAAACAAGTTAGGCGTCCTCTAATTGTTGTTGCATCTTTTACGTGGCTGCAATTGGGTTCTAGCAAGAACGTTTTCTTACCTACGAATAACCACAACGTGATCTTGTCAACTTCTATTTACCCTTCATAAGGACCCTTTTCATCGAATCCGCTCCAACTAAAGTAGGAGAGCAGACACCGCCAGCCACCTTATGCAACTAGTGCATGTTAGTCGGTGGAACCGGTCTCACGTAAGCGCACGTGTAAGGTTGGTCGGCCGCTTCATCCACAATACCGCGGAAGCAAGATAAGACTAGTAGCGGCAAGTAAGTTGACAAGATCCACGCCCACAACTAAATTGTGTTCTACTCGTGCAATAGAGAACTACGCATAGACCTAGCTCATGATGCCTTTGTTGGGGAGCGTTGCAGAAAATTAAAATTTTCCTACGGTTTCACCAAGATCCATCTATGAGTTCATCTAAGCAACGAGTTATGGGAGTGAGTTTGCATCTACATACCACTTGTAGATCGCGTGCGGAAGCTTTCGAGGGATGGTGATGATGGAGTCGTACTCGGATCACCGATGACCAAAGCGCTGAGCGGACAGCACCTCGCGTTCAACACACGTGCAGCACGGGCAACGCGTCTCCTCCGTCTTGATCCAGCAAGGAGGAAGGAGAGGTTTAGGAAGATGGCTCCAACAGCAGCACGACGGCGTGATGATGAAGGAGTGACAATTCTCGGCAGGCTTCGCCAAGCGCACACGGAGAAGGAGAGGTGTTGGGAGGGAGGGCTGCGCCTTCAATTGTGTGTTGCAGCCCTCCTCTCACCCCTCTATTTATAGGGGAAGGGAGGAGGGGGCCGGCCCCCTCTACATTCATCTAGAGGGGGGGGGGGGCGGCGGCCAAGGGGAGGGGGGCTTGCCCCCAAGGGGCGCCCCTTAGGGTTCCCCCCTCAACCCTAGGCGCATGGCCCAAGGGGAGGGGGTGCGCCCAACCCACTAGGGGCTGGCTGCCTCCCACGCAGCCCAAGTGGCCCCCCGAAAGGGGTGGCCCCTCCTGGTGGTCCTCCGGAACCTTTCCGGTGGCCCCTCCATAATACCGATATGACCCAAAACTTTTCCGGTGTCCGTTTGACAACTTCCCATATATAAATCTTTACCTCCGGACCATTCCGGAACTCCTCGTGACGTCCGGGATCTCATCCGGGACTCCGAACAACATTCGGTAATCACATACAAGTCTTCCTATTAACCCTAGCGTCACCGAACCTTAAGTGTGTAGACCCTACGGGTTCGGGAGACATCTGAACATGACCGGGGCGCTCTCGGTCAATAACCAATAGCGGGATCTGGATACCCATGTTGGCTCCCACATGCTCCTCGATGATGTCATCGGATGAACCACGATGTCGAGGATTCAAGCAACCCGTATACTATTCCCTTTGTCGACGGTATGTTACTTGCGAGACTTCGATCGTCGGTATCCCAATACCTCGTTCAGTTTCGTTACCGGCAAGTCACTTTACTCGCACCGTAATGCATGATCCCGTGACGGACACTTGATCACTTTGAGCTCATTATGATGATGCATTACCGAGTGGGCCCGGTGATACCTCTCCGTCATACGGAGTGACAAATCCTGTCTCGATCCGTGTCAACCCAATGACACTTTCGGAGATACCTGTAATGCACCTTTATAGTCACCCGATTCGTTGTGGCGTTTGGTACACCCAAAGCATTCCTACGGTATCCGGGAGTTACGATCTCAAGGTCTAAGGAAGAGATACTTGACATTGGAAAAGCTCTAGCAAAAGCGAACTACGATCTTGTGCTATGCTTAGGATTGGGTCTTGTCCATCACGTCATTCTCCTAATGGCGTGATCCGTTATCAATGACATCGATGTCCATAGTCGAAACCATGACTATCGTCGACCAACGAGCTAGTCAACTAGAGGCTCACTAGGGACGTATTGTGGTCTATGTATTCACACGTGTATGACGATTTCCGGATGATACAGTTATAGCATGAATAAAAGACAATTATCATGAACAAGGAAATATAATAATAATGCTTTTATTATTGCCTCTAGGGCATATTTCCAACAGGAAGCACATACTGTGATAGGTGGAAACATGGTTTACTAAAACTGAAAGCATATATTACTTGAACTGTGTACATAAAGGACTTGTGTGGTAGTAAGGACTAGGAATTGAACCATTCATTCAGTTTCTTGCTTCCACGTCAATCGGAGATTCTTTCGATTTGGCAAAATCTTATGTATAGTGCACCATTCTATTCTTTTTTGTTTCTGGCACAATGAAGATGTATTTTAGAGAACAGTAAATTGTTTCCGATGTTCCATTAAATTGCTTCCCAGGAAACACATATTTCTTATCAAGCAGACTTATTTACAATTGAAACTACATTGGTTTAAAACTAAAAATACTATTGCTTTCAAAGAAATGACAATATGCGTCCAAAGAAATAACAATTCTGGACACTACCAAGTCGATGGACGACATGCTTCCTTTTCAGTGTTGGTCATGCTTGCTACTGATGCTAGTCATGCTTCCTTGTGATGATAGTCATGCATTTTTCAAATGGTGAGTGTTTTTCCTTCCATCGTCATGTTGTGAGCGGCATCAAGGAGTGACATGAACAGAGAAAGGTTGCAAAAACAATGCACCATTAGCTAAGGTCCTCGTTGAAAACAAAGTAGTTCAGTTGAGAATGTGAGGCGTGGTTTCATGTAGCTAGGTGCACGAGCTCGTCGTTTGATGATCCCTCCCTGATGCATGTTGAGCGTCCATGCTAGGATGGCGTCAGGTCCAACTACTGAGGGAACGACATCCCGATGTGGAGTATCATGGAGTATATCTTGTGACAGTTGGCACCACAATACCATCTACTGTGGTGACGCGAGTGCGAGGACCTTGTCCCTCGCACCATCGCCATATGGACAGAAGTGTTGCTTCTTACAAACTTCTTCTTTGCTTCCTGTAATCCAAGTTCATAATCATATGATGGAGCTAGCAAAATCTGATGAACAAATCAAAGATAAATGGATAAGAACTCT
Organism: Aegilops longissima; assembly: GCA_021605205.1. Taxonomy (NCBI): domain Eukaryota; kingdom Viridiplantae; phylum Streptophyta; class Magnoliopsida; order Poales; family Poaceae; genus Aegilops; species Aegilops longissima. Next base: position 708,742,266 of record CM038677.1, read on the forward strand.
ATATACTACAATGCTTCAACAACGGAAATATCCCTATGGAAAAAAGAACAATACCTAGGTCAGAACCTAGGTTAGATGAGGATGATGCGGAGAGCGATTCGTAGATGGGAAGCATGAAAATTTGAGTATATAAAACAATGCTATCTCAACATGAATAATCTCAATACGAAGCATACAAATTTAAAATTGTAATTAGCACCAAAATTAGTTGATAATTCAGTGACTTTGTGTATACCAAATTGAGATGAAAAAATGAATCAATTAGGGGAGATGAGACAAGGTGAGGACTGGTTTCGTACCAGATTAGCGACGGTCGTCATCATTGGAACAAGGGGCATCTGTGACAGCCAGCCAGCCACCTGCAACATCAAGCCATTGTTGGTATGTCATTGTTGAGGGCCTGAGTAGATGAAGGAACATGGATTTATAAAGCTCAGGTTTCTGGACACCTCTTATTCTAACCCTTCAATGTTGCTTTGAGATTCGTGCTACACAACTTACTTCATAAATTTTTCTCTTTTTTGTTTCTTCAAAACAAAAGAAAATGACATATGAACTTCGAACTTTGCAGAACAACAAAACATTCTTATTAAAATGTGGGGGAAAACTTCCAGATTTGTTGCTCCGACATAAATATAGAAAATGAGATTATTTGAATAAAAATATTATTATTAGCATATATGATTCACTAAAAAATCTGAATTTTTTTCCCACATTCTAGTTAGAATATTTTGTTGTCCTCCAAAGTTTGAGGTTCATATGTTGTTTTATTTGGAAGAAACAAAAAAGACAAAAGTGCTCGCACAAATCGCGATGTAAAAATGAATGGCTAGATAAGGGGGTGTAGGAAAGCCTATGCTTTCTCAAATGTTAACCATAGATGAAGTGGGAGCGAAATTGCACTCAAATCAAAAGTAACGTAAATCAAAACAATTAATTAAAAATGGATGAAAGTTGAGATGAATCTGACCATAGTTTTCAGTGTGGTGCATACCAGTACTAGGGGCCGACGCCTGGGATGCACATGCATCTTCCTGGCCTAGCCAAAGTGGCACACCAGTGCGGTGGAAGTGGTCGTGACGGGGCATGGTTTGATGAGGAACCAGAGCGGCGATGGGGTTTACCTGGTCGATGGTGAGATCAGGGAACGATGAAGCAAACAGGGGCTGGATGCCGCATCATTGACGTGGATGAGCTGTAGTCGTCAGGAAAAAATTTTGTGCGGAGCGATGTGAAGGAAATATGCCCTAGAGGCAATAATAAAGTTATTATTTATTTCCTTATACCATGATAAATGTTTATTATTCATGCTAGAATTGTATTAACCGGAAACATAATACATGTGTGAATACATAGACAAACAGATAGTCACTAGTATGCATCTACTAGACTAGCTCATTAATCAAAGATGGTTGTGTTTCCTAACCATAGACATGTGTTGTCATTTGATTAATGGGATCACATCATTAGGAGAATGATGTGATTGACATGACCCATTCCGTTAGCTTAGCACTTGATCGTTTAGTATATTGCTAATGCTTTCTTCATGACCTATACATGTTCCTCGTAACTATGAGATTATGCAACTCCGTTTACGGAGGAACACTTTGGTACTACCAAGCGCCACAACGTAGCTGGGTGATTATAAAGGAGTACTACAGGTGTCTCCAAAGGTACTTGTTGGGTTGGCGTATTTGAGATTAGGTTTTGTCACTCCGATTGTCGGAGAGGTATCTCTGGGCCTTCTCGGTAATACACATCACATAAGCCTTGCAAGCATTACAACTAATGAGTTAGTTGTGAGATGATGTATTAGGGAGCGAGTAAAGAGACTTACCGTAACGAGATTGAACTAGGTATTGGATACCGACGATCGAATCTCGGGTAAGTAACATACCGATGACAAAAGGAACAACGTATATCGTTATGCGGTTTGACCGATAAAGATCTTCGTAGAATATGTAGGAACCAATATGGGCATCCAGGTTCCGCTATTGGTTATTGACCGAGAATGGTTCTAGGTCATGTCTACATAGTTCTCGAACCCGTAGGGTCCGCACGCTTAACGCTTCGATGTGAGTTCATTGTGAGTTTATAAGTTTTGATGTACCGAAGGTTAATGAGTCCCGGATGTGATCACGGACATGACGAGGAGTCTCGAAATGGTCGAGACATAAAGATTGATATATTGGAAGCCTATGTTTGGACTTGGAAGGTTCGGATGAAAACAGGAAGTTACGGAACACCGGGGTTACGGAACCCCGGGGGTCTATGGGCCTTGATGGGCCATAGGGAGAAGAGGAAGGGCGGCCGGGGCAGGCGCCCCCTCCCCTCTAGTCCGAATAGGACAAGGAGAGGGGCGCGCCTTCCCTCTTCCCTCCTCCAATCCTAATCCAACTAGGAAAGGGGGAGTCCTACTCCGGTGGGAGTAGGACTCCTCAGCGCGCCTTGGGCTGGCCGCATCCCCTTGCTCCTTTATATACGGGGCAGGGGGCACCCCAGACACACAATTTGATCTACGGATCGTTCCTTAGCCGTGCACGGTGCCCCCTCCACCATATTCCACTTCGGTCATATCGTCGCGGAGCTTAGGCGAAGCCTGCGCGGAGAAGTCATATCGTCGCGGAGCTTAGGTGAAGCCCTGCGTCGGTGGAGCATCATCATCGTCCTGCGCCGTCGTCTTGTGGAACTCATCCCGACACTTTGCTGGATCGAGTCCGGGATCGTCATCGAGCTGAGCGTGTGCAGAATTCGGAGGTGCCGACGTTCGGTGCTTGGATCGGTCGGATCGTGAAGGCGTCGACTACATCAACAGCGTTGTTATAACGCTTCGCTTTCGGTCTCACGAGTGCGTGGACGACACTCTCCCCTTTCGTTGCTATGCCATCACCATGGTCTTGCGTGTGCGTAGGAATTTTTTTGAAATTACTACGTTCCCCAACACGATGGTGGCGGAGGTAGCCGTCTCGGCGAGCTCAGGGATGAGCTTGTTGGGACGGGGCAGGTGGAGCGAGATTAACTCGGGAGGGATAATTTTGTGATTAGTTGACGGATTGAAGATTTTCTTCTGAATATGGACTGCTGGATTAGGGAAGAATCAACGACAGTAGGAGCAGTCTGATGAAAGTTTCCTATGAGACTTCTGATATGAAATGTTTCCCTTTGGTATTTGAGCGGCGGGGTGTTGCTCCACCTAAGTCCAAAGATCATCTCCAAGCGCACTAATTTAACCCTGCATATATTCAAAGACATGTTCAGACAGTGTTCGCGGACATGCCGGCAGAAAATCCAATTGCCCGTGCACAATGTACCCCTCATTTGTCCCCTAATAGTCCGGACAAATGCATATAATTTGTAGGGATGGAGGGAGCCGAAAGGGAGAAAGTGGTCCAGGTGGGTCAGATTGGAGGTGGCGGACTATCCGGACATGTCCATACACCCCCATTTCCTTCCCACATATGGGTTAGATTTGGGGGCTTGTGGATAACCACTTATGGGTTGGAGAGATTCTCTCTCTCCCCCCTACTCGGGCAGTGTCTGGGTTGTCCGCCTGGACATATGAGGGCACTTTGAGTTGGGGTCCGGTTGGAGTTGCTATAAGGTTTGTCTCTTTGCATGGCATTTGATCGCTAATTCACTGCCCAGCATGGAAAAATAAAAATTGTGGGCATTTGGAAGTTTCTGGCATCTTCCCTCTATGTGCAACTCAACGGGAGGACACATTGTGGCAAGCAATGGCGGAACACTGGATGCTTCCACTACAAAAAGACACACATCCCTGATGATACTCTAGTGCCATAGTAGGTTTCATTTTTATCGGAATGTACATCTGTGACGGTTTTATGGAAGATTAAAATAGTCATACATGTGTTCCATTGCAATAGTTTAAGTTTCATCATGGGAGTGTGCTCTTCCATGAGAGGAAATGGTGCGTCAGGAAGTGTTTCATCAACAGTGACACATGGTAGCAGCCGTAACGGGTCTCGTTAAGCAAACGGGTGTGGGTTCTAGATCTGATATCCACTAACGACATGGCCTGATCACCCACAAGTGTAGAGAAGCGCAACAGCCTTCGAGGGAAGTATTACAATCCAAATTTATTGATTCAACACAAGGGAAGCCAAAGAATATTTATAAGTCTTAACAGTTGGATTGTCAATTTAACCAAACCTGAAAACAAATACTTACACAAAAGAATTAATTTGTAGAAAAAGTTGATACGTCTCCATCGTATCTACTTTTCCTAACTCTTTTGCTCTTGTTTTGGACTCTAATTTGCATGATTTGAATGAAACTAACCCAGACTGACGTTGTTTTCAACAGAACTACCATGGTGTTGTTTTTGTGCAGAAATAATAGTTATCATATTTGGACAAAACTTTTTGGAGAATTTTATTTTGGAATATATAATAAATTATGGAGCCAAGACCCACTGGAGGGGACCCCAGGTGCCCACAAGACACCAGGGCGCGCCCACCCCCTCTGGCACGCCCTGGTGGGTTGTGGGGCCCTCAGGGCTCCGCTGACCCTAATCCCGATGCTGTGAAATCCTATTTTTGGAGAAAAATAGGAGAGGAAGTTTCATCGTGTTTCACAGTACGGAGCCGCCGCCACCTCCTGTCCTACATCGGGAGGCTAGATCTGGAGCTCGTTCGAGGCTCCGGAGAGGGGAATCTTCGGTCTTCGTCATCACCAACCCTTCTTCATCACCAATTCCATGATGCTCTCCACCGGGAGTGAGTAATTCCTTCGTAGGCTCGCTGGTCAGTGAGGAGTTGGATGCGATTCATCATGTAATCGAGTTAGTTTTGTTAGAACTTGATCCCAGTATCCACTATGTTCTAAGATTGATGTTGCTATGACTTTGCTATGCTTAATGCTTGTCACTAGGGCCCGAGTGCCATGATTTCAGATCTGGACTGTTTATGTTTTCACCATTATATCTATGTTCTAGATCAGACCTTGCAAGTCATATGCACCTATTACGTGTTACGATCCGTAAACCCCAGTGTCACAGTAATTGAGATACTTTCCGGTGATGACCGTAGTTTGAGGAGTTCATGTATTCACTATGTGTTAATGCTTTGTTCTGGTATTCGAGTCTCCATCTTCTCTTATAAAGAACCAACTAGGGATCACTATGATCGTACTTGAGCATTGGATGTAGCTAATAGTCGAGTGTGTGATACGTCTCCAACATATCTATAATTTTTTATTATTCCATGCTATTATATTACCCATTTTGGATGTTTATGGGCTTTACTTTACACTTTTATATCATTTTTGGGACTAACCTACTAACCGGAGGCCCAGCCCGAATTGCTGTTTTTTTGCCTATTTCTGTGTTTCGAAGAAAAAGGGATATCAAACGGAGTCCAAACGGAATGAAACCTTCGGGAGCAATCTTTTTGGAACAAATGCGAACCAGGAGACTTGTAGTGGACGTCAAGCAACAAACGAGGCGGCCACGAGGGTGCCCGGCGCGCCCCCTGGGGGTGGGCGCGCCCCCCACCCTCGTGGGCCCCTCGAGCGTCAACCGACCTACTTCTTCCTCCTATATATACTCATGTACCCTGAAACCATCCAGGAGCACCACGAAAACCTAATTCCACTGCCGCAACCTTCTGTATCCGCGAGATCCCATCTTGGAGCCTTCGCCGGTGCTCCACCGAAGGGGGAATCGACCATGGAGGGCCTCTACATCATCTCCAAGGCCTCTCCTATGAGTTGTGAGTAGTTTACCACAGACCTTCGGGTCCATAGTTATTAGTTAGATGGCTTCTTCTCTCTCTTTGAATCTCAATACCAAGTTCTCCTCGATCTTCTTGGAGATCTATTCGATGTAACTCTTTTTGCAGTGTGTTTGTCGAGATCCGATGAATTGTGGGTTTATGATCAAGTTTATCTATGAGAAATATTTGAATCTCCTCTGAATTCTTTTATGTATGATTTGTTATCTTTGCAAGTCTCTTCGAATTATCAGTTTGGTTTGGCCTACTAGATTGATCGTTCTTGCAATGGGAGAAGTGCTTAGCTTTGGGTTCAATCTTGCGGTGTCCTTTCGCAGTGACAGCAGGGGCAGCAAGGCATGTATTGTATTGTTGCCATCGAGGATAAAAAGATGGGGTTTATATCATATTGCATGAGTTTATCCCTCTACATCATGTCATCTTTCGTAATGCGTTACTCTATTCTTATGAACTTAATACTCTAGACGCGGGCAGGAGTCGGTCAATGTGTGGAGTAATAGTTGTAGATGCAGAATCGTTGTGATCTACTTGTTGTAGACGTGATGCCTATATACATGATCATGCCTAGATAATTTCATAACTATGCGCTTTTCTATCAATTGCTCGACAATAATTTGTTCACCCACCGTAATACTTATGCTATCTTGAGAGAAGCCACTAGTGAAACCTATGGCCCCCGGGTCTATCTTTTATCATATAAGTTTTCCGTCTATCTTTTATTTGCATATTTTACTTTTCAATCTATATCATAAAAATACCAAAAATATTTATCTTATCTTATTATCTCTATCAAATCTCACTTTTGCAAGTTACCGTGAAGGGATTGACAATCCCTTTATTGCGTTGTTTGCGAGGTTCTTGTTTGTTTGTGTAGGTGCGTGGGACTTTTGAGGAGCCTCCTACTAGATTGATACCTTGGTTCTCAAAAACCGAGGGAAATACTGACGCTACTTTACTGCATCACCCTTTCCTCTTCAAGGAAAACCAACGCAGTGCTCAAGAGGTAGCAAGAAAGGATTTCTGGTGCAGTTGCCGGGGAGGTCTTCTCTCAAGTCAAGACATACCAAGTACCCATCACAAACTCATCTCCCTCGCATTACATTATTTGCCATTTGCCTCTCGTTTTCCTCTCCCCCACTTCACCCTTGCCGTTTTATTCACCCTCTCTTTTCCAATCTCCTCTCTCTTTCACTTTCTCCTCGCATTTTCTGCCGTTATGTCTGAAACGGGGGAGATTATCGTTGATATAACATGGAAAATTCTGATGCTCCTGCTGGAGAACCCACTATCTTACATACTATTTTTTTTGAATCGGTAGTGGTAATATTATTGGAAAAGGGGTTATTCAAGATTTCTTTACTTGTGTCGGTGCTTTACCTTCTATGGGTGGTTCAATTCTTCATAGAACTAGTAGTCTTGCAGATGCTATCGTCATGCTTGTAGTTGAGCTTGAAAGACAATTTATGCACATGCATCCTTGGATACAAAGGATTTTCCTAGAATTTTCTAATATTGAGCATTCTTCTGTTAAGCGCGCCACTACTATATTTTTGGCACATGAGTTTATATTTATAATAAAAGAGGCCAAAGAAATCTTTGCGCACTATAGGGTGGACGCCGGCCGTCCTCCCATAGAGGCGATCCTCTTCGATCAAGAGGAAATTAGGCGTTTCCAATCTTTGGACTATGTTGCTTTTAATGAAAACCTTAGAAAAAAGGTTCCTACCAATGTTCTAGTTGATAGAATTTCTGAACTTAATAATGATTTCGCTCTTCGAAACAATGAGCTAGGATATTCTCTTGAGTATAGGCTAAGTTCGCCAAAAGAATGCTTATAATGATGAATTAGTTGTGCAATATGAAGGGCCAAGGGAGGAACCTATACCTCCCGAGATTGATCTTGGGGACTTCTGTCCCATTAAATTTAGCCCTTTTGATTACTTTTGCTTGCCTCAAAGAAAACTTGCTGCTGAACATAGAGAATATGAAATGAGTTTTTGTGATCTATCTTATTATTATGGTACTACTTAGATCTATCCTCGCTTTTATGCCTAGCTAGTGGCGTTAAACGATAGCGCTAGTTGGGAGGCAACCCAATTTTATTTTTGTTTCTTGCTTTTTGCTTCTGTTTAGTAATAAATGTTTCATCTAGCTTCTGTTTAGATGTGTTTTAATGTTTTAATTATTGTTTGTGCCAAGTAGAATCTACAGGATAACCTACGGTAATAGTTAATTTGATTCTGCTGAAAAACAAAAACTTTTACGCGCACGAAAATAATTTTAGTAAATCACAGAAACGTGACTTTGCGTTGTTTCTTTTTGCTTTAGATCAATAGACAAATTTCCCTTCCTATTTTGGTAGGATTTTTAGAGTTCCATAAGTATTCGAAAGTTACAGATTGCTACAGGCTGTTCTATTTTTGATAGATTCTGTTTTTCGTGTGTTGTTTGCTTATTTTGATGCATCTATGGCTAGTATCGGGGGTATGAACCATAGAGAAGTTGGAATACAGTAGGTTTAACACCAACGTAAATAAAGAATGAGTTCATTATAATACCTTATGTGGTGATTTTTCTTTCTTGCACTAACGGAGCTTATGAGATTTCCTGTTGAGTTTTGTGTTGTGAAGTTTTCAAGTTTTGGGTAAAGATTCAATGGACTATGGAATAAGGAGTGGCAAGAGCCTAAGCTTGGGGATGCCCATGGCACCCCAAGATATTCAAGGATAACCAAAATCCTAAGCTTGGGGATGCCCCGGAAGGCATCCCCTCTTTCGTCTTCGTCTATCGGTAACTTTACTTGGAGCTATATTTTTATTCGCCACATGAAATGTGTTTTTCTTGGAGAGTATTGTATGATATTAGTCTTTGCTTTTTAGTTTACCACAATCATCCTTGCTGTACACGCCTTTTGGGAGAAACCCACTGAAGGAAATATGCCCTAGAGGCAATAATAAAAGTTATTATTTATTTCCTTATATCATGATAAATGTTTATTATTCATGCTAGAATTGTATTAACCGGAAACATAATACATGTGTGAATATATAGACAAACAGTATGTCACTAGTATGCCTCTACTTGACTAGCTTGTTAATCAAAGATGGTTATGTTTCCTAACCATGAACAAGGAGTTGTTATTTGATTAACAAGGTCACATCATTAGTTGAATGATCTGATTGACATGACTCATTCCGTTAGCTTAACAGTTGATCGTTTAGTATGTTAATGCTTTCTTCATGACCCATATATGTTCCTATAACTATGAGATTATGCAACTCCGTTTACGGAGGAACACTTTGGTACTACCAAACGTCACAACGAATCGGGTGATTATAAAGGAGTACTACAGGTGTCTCCAAAGGTACTTGTTGGGTTGGCGATTTGAGATTAGGTTTTGTCACTCCGATTGTCGGAGAGGTATCTCTAGGCCTTCTCGGTAATACACATCACTTAAGCCTTGCAAGCATTACAACTAATGAGTTAGTTGTGAGATGATGTATTACGGAACGAGTAAAGAGACTTACCGAACGAGCTTGAACTAGGTATTGGATACCGATGATCGAATCTCGGGTAAGTAACATACCGATGACAAAGGAACAACGTTATGTCGTTATGCGGTTTGACCGATAAAGATCTTCGTAGAATATGTAGGAACCAATATGGGCATCCAGGTTCCGCTATTGGTTATTGACCGAGAATGGTTCTAGGTCATGTCTACATAGTTCTCGAACCCGTAGGGTCCGCACGCTTAACGCTTCGATGACAGTTCATTATGAGTTTATAAGTATTGATGCACGAAGTTTGTTCGAGTCCGGATGTGATCATGGACATGACGAGGAGTCTCGAAATGGTCGAGACATAAAGATTGATATATTGGAAGCCTATGTTTGGACTTGGAAGGGTTCAGTGAAAACAGGATGTTATCTGGAACACCGGGGTTACGGAACCCCGGGGTATATGGGCCTTCATGGGCCACAAGGGAGAAGAGGAAGGGCAGGCCAGGTGGGCTGCGCCCCCCCCCTCTGGTCCGAATAGGACAAGGAGAGGGGCGCGCCTTCCTCTTCCCCTCCTCAATCCTAATCCAACTAGGAGAGGGGGAGTCCTACTCGGTGGGAGTAGGACTCCTCCTGGTGCGCGCCCCTAGGGCCGCCACCTCCCCTTGGCTCCTTTATATACGAGGCAGGGGGCACCCCAAGACACACAAGTTGATCTACGGATCGTTCCTTAGCCGTGTGCGGTGCCCCCTCCACCATATTCCACTTGGTCATATCGTCGCGGAGCTTAGGAGAAGCCCTGCGCCGGAGAAGTCATATCGTCGCGGAGCTTAGGCGAAGCCCTGCGTCGGTGGAGCATCAACATCGTCACCACGCCGTCGGTCGACGGAACTCATCCCGACACTTTGCTGGATCGAGTCCGGGATCGCCATCGAGCTGAACGTGTGCGAGAACTCGGAGGTGCCGTGACGTTCGGTGCTTGGATCGGTCGGATCGTGAAGACGCGACTACATCAACAGCGTTGTTATTACGCTTCCGCTTTCGGTCTCACGAGGGTGCGTGGACGGATACTCTCCCTCTCGTTGCTATGCCATCACCATGGTCTTGCGTGATCGTAGGGAAAATTTTGAAATTACTCGTTCCCCAACGGTGGTATCGAGCCTGGTTTTATGCGTTGATGTCATGTGCACGAGTAGAACACAAGTGAGTTGTGGACGATACAAGTCATCTGCCTACCAGCATGTCATACTTTGGTTCAGCGGTATTGTGAGATGAAGCGGCCGGACCGACATTACAGCAGACGCTTACGCGAGACTGGTTTCACCGCCCGAGCACTCGTTGCTTAAAGGTGACCGGCGGTGTCTGTCTCTCTCACTTTAGTTGAATCGAGTGTGGCTCGCCCGTCCTTGAGAAGGTTAAAACGGAGTCTATTTGACGAAGTATCGTTGTGGTTTTGATGCGAGGTAAGAACGGTTCTTGCTCAGCCCGTAGCAGCCACGTAAAACTTGCAACAACAAAGTAGAGGACGTCTAACTTGTTTTTGCAGGGCATGATGTGATGTGATGTGGTCATAACGTGATGCTATACTTTATTGTATGAGATGATCATGTTTTGTAACCGAGTTATCGGCAATGGCAGGAGCCATATGGTTGTCGCTTATTGTATGAAATGCAACGCCATGTAATTGCTTTACTTTATCACTAAGGAGTAGCGATAGTCGTAGAAGCAATAGTTGGCGAGACGACAACGATGCTACGATGGAGATCAAGGTGTCGCGCCGGTGGCGATGGTGATCATGACGGTGCTTGGCGATGGAGATCACAAGCACAAGATGATGATGACCATATCATATCACTTATATTGATTGCATGTGATGTTTATCCTTTATGCATCTTATCTTGCTTTGATTGACGGTAGCATTATAAGATGATCTCTCACTAAAATTATCAAGAAGTGTTCTCCCGAGTATGCACCGTTGCGAAAGTTCTTCGTCTTTGAGACACCACGTGATGATCGGGTGTGATAGGCTCTACGTTCAAATACAACGGGTGCAAAACAGTTGCGCACGCGAATACTCAGGTTAAACTTGACGAGCCTAGCATATAACAGATATGGCCTCGGAACACGAGACCGAAAGGTCGGCGTGAATCATATAGTAGATATGATCAACATAGTGATGTTCACCATTGAAACTACTCCATCTCACGTGATGATCGGACATGGTTTAGTTGATTTGGATCACGTAATCACTTAGATGACTAGAGAGATGTCTGTCTAAGTGGGAGTTTTTAATATGATTAATTAAACTTAAATTTATCATGAACTTAGTACCGATAGTATTTTGCTTGTCTATGTTTCTTGTAGATAGATGGCTCGTCTTTGTTGTTCCGTTGAATTTTAATGCGTTCCTTGAGAAAGCAAAGTTGAAAGATGATGGTAGCAATTACGGATGGGTCCGTAATTTGAGGATTATCCTCATTGCTGCACGAAAAATTAAATCTGGAAGCACCGCTGGGTGACAGAGCCTGCTGCAGATCTTGAGCGAAGTTGTGAACGTCGCAAAGCAGAGTGATGACTACTCTATAGTTCAGTGTGCCATGCTTTACGGCTTAGAACCGGGTCTTCAACGACGTTTTGAGCGTCATGGAGCATATGAGATGTTCCAGGAGTTGAAGTTAATATTTCAAGCAAATGCCCGGATTGAGAGATATGAAGTCTCCAATAAGTTCTATAGCTGCAAGATGGAGGAGAATAGTTACATCGGTGAGCACATACTCAAAATGTCTGGGTATAACAATCACTTAATTCAGCTGGGAGTTAATCTTCCGGATGATAGTGTCATTGATGTAATTCTCCAATCACGCCACCAAGCTACAAGAGCTTCGTGATGAACTATAATATGCAAGGGATGACTAAGACAATTCTGAGCTCTTCGCGATTTGAAAGTCATGGAGGTAGAAATCAAGAAAGAGCATCAAGTGTTGATGGTTGACAAGACCACTAGTCTCAAGGAAAATGGCAAAGGGAAGAAGGGAACTTCAAAAGGAACGGCAAGCAAGTTGCTGCTCGAGTGAAGAAGCCCAAGTCTAGACCTAAGCACGAGACCGAGTACTTACACTGCATAGGAAATGGTCATCGAAGCGGTAATACCCCAAATATTTGGTGGATAAGAAGGATGGCAAAGTGAACGAGGGTATATTTGATATACATGTTATTGATGTGTGCTTTACTAGTGTTTATAGTAGCCCCGAGTATTTGATACTCGTTCGGTTGCTAAGATTAGTAACTCAAACAGGAGTTACGAATAAACAGAGACTAGTTGAAGGGAAGTGACGATGAGTGTTGGAAGTAGTTCCAAGATTGATATGATCATCATCGCACACTCCCTATACTTTCGGGATTAGTGTGGAACCTAAATAAGTGTTATTTGGTGTTGAGCATAAATATGATTTGATCATGTTTATTGCAATACGGTTATTCATTTAAGTAAGAGAATAAATTGTTGTTCATTTACATGAATAAAACCTTATATGGTTACACACCCAATGAAAATGGTTCATTGGACCTCGATCATAGTGATACACATATTCATAATATTGAAACCAAAAGATGCAAAGTTAATAATGATAGTGCAACTTATTTGTGGCACTGCCGTTTAGGTCATATTGGTGTAAAGCGCATGAAGAAACTCCATGCTGATGGGATTTTGGAATCACTTGATTATGAATCACTTGATGCTTGCGAACCATGCCTTATGGGCAAGATGACTAAAGACTCTGTTCTCCGGAACAATGGAGCGAGCAAATGACTTATTGGAAATAATACATACTGATGTATGCGGTCCGATGAGTGTTAAAACTCGTGGCAAGTATCGTTATTTTCTGACCTTCACAAGACGATTTGAGCAGATATGGGTATATCTACTTAATGAAACACAAATCTGAAACATTTGAAAAGTTCAAAGAATTTCAGAGTGAAGTGGAAAATCATCGTAACAAGAAAATAAAGTTTCTACGATCTGATCGTGGAGGAGAATATTTGAGTTACGAGTTTGGTTTACATTTGAAACAATGTGGAATAGTTTAGCAACTCACGCCACCCGAACACCACGGAGAAATGGTGTGTCGAACGTCGAATCGTACTTTACTAGATATGGTGCGATCTATGATGTCTATTTCGATTTACCGCTATCGTTTTGGGGTTATGCTTTAGAGACGGCCGATTCACGTTGAATAGGACACCGTCAAAATCCGTTGAGACGACGCCTTATGAACTGTGGTTTGGCAAGAAACCAAAGTTGTCGTTTCTTAAAGTTTGGGGCTGCGATGCTTATGTAAAGAAACTTCAACCAGATAAGCTCGAACCCAAATCGGAAAATGTGTCTTCATAGGATACCCAAAGGAGATGTTGGGTACACCTTCTATCACAGATCTGAAGGCAAGATTTTCGTTGCTAAATTCGGGTCCTTTCTAGAGAAGGAGTTTCTCTCGAAAGAAGTGAGTGGGAGGAAAGTAGAACTTGATGAGATAATCAGTATATGCTCCCTTATTGGAAAGTAGTTCATCACAAGAAATGGTTCTGTGACAACTACACCAATTAGTGAGGAAACTAATGATGATGATCATGAAGTTTCAGATCAAGTTGCTCTTGAACCTCGAGGTCAACCAGAGTAAAATCGCACTGAGTGGTACGGTAATCTTATTCGGAAGTCATGTTACTTGACCATGGCGAACCTACAAACTATGAAGAAGCGATGGTGAGCCCAGATTCGCAAAATGGCTGGAAGCCATGAAATCTGAGATGGGATCCATGTATGAGAACAAAGTATGGACTTTGGTTGACTTGCCCGATGATCGGCAAGCCATTGAAAATAAATGGATCTTTAAGAAGAAGACCGACGCCGATGGTAATGTAACTGTCTACAAAGCTCGACTTGTTGCAAAAGGTTTTCGACAAGTTCAAGGGGTTGACTACGATGAGACTTTCTCACCCGTAGCGATGCTTAAGTCTGTCCGAATCATGTTAGCAATTGCCGCATTTTATGATTATGAAATTTGGCAAATGGATGTAAAAACCGCATTCTTGAATGGATTTCTAGAAGAAGAGTTGTATATGATGCAACCAGAAGGTTTTGTCGATCCAAAGGGTGCTAACAAAGTGTGCAAGCTCCAACGATCAATTTATGGTGCAGTGCAAGCCTCTCGGAGTTGGAATAAACGCTTTGATAGTGTGATCAAAGCATATGGGTGTGTACAGACTTTTGGAGAAGCTCTGTATTTACAAGAAAGTGAGTGGGAGCTCAGAGCATTTCTAATATTATATGTGGACGACATATTATTAATTGGAAATGATATAGAATTCTGGATAGCATAAAAGGATACTTGAATAAAAGTTTTTCAATGAAAGACCTCGGAGAAGCTGCTTACATATTGGGCATCAAGATCTATAGAGATAGATCAAGGCGCTTAATTGGACTTTCACAAAGCACATACCTTGATAAAGTTTTGAAAAAGTTCAAAATGGATCGAGCAAAGAAAGGTTTTTACCTGTGTTGCAAGGTGTAAGATTGAGTCGACTCAATGCCCGACCACAGCAGAAGATAGAGAGAAAATGAAAGATGTTCCTATGCTTCAGCCATAGGCTCTATCATGTATGCAATGCTGTGTACCAGACTGACGATGCTTAGCTGTAAGCTTGGCAGGAAGGTACCAAAGTAATCCAGAGTGGATCATCGACAGCGGTCAAGAACATCTGAAATACCGAAAAGGACTAAGGATATGTTTCTCGATATGGAGGTGACAAAGAGCTAGTCGTAAATGGTTACGCCGATGCAAGCTTTGACACTGATCCGAAGATTCTAAATCGCAAACCGGATCGTGTTTTTATTAAACGGTGGAGCTGTCGGTTGGTGCAGTTCTAAACAAAGCGTCGTGGCGGGATCTACATGTGAAGCGGAGTACATAGCTACTTCGAAGCAGCAAATGAAGGAGTCTGGATGAAAGAGTTCATTTCCGATCTAGGTGTCATACCTAGTGCATCGGGACCGATGAAGATCTTCTGTGACAATATGGTGCAATTGCCTTGGCAAAGGAATCCAGATTTCACAAGAGGACCAAGCACATCAAGAGACGCTTCAATTCCATTCGGGACCAAGTCCAAGTGGGAGACATAGAGATTTGCAAAATACATACGGATCTGAATGTTGCAGACCCGTTGACTAAACCTCTTCCACGAGCAAAACATGATCAGCACCAAGACTCCATGGGTGTTAGGATCATTACTTTGTAATCTAGATTATTGACTCTAGTGCAAGTGGGAGACTGAAGGAAATATGCCCTAGAGGCAATAATAAAAGTTATTATTTATTTCCTTATATCATGATAAATGTTTATTATTCATGCTAGAATTGTATTAACCGGAAACATAATACATGTGTGAATATATAGACAAACAGTATGTCACTAGTATGCCTCTACTTGACTAGCTTGTTAATCAAAGATGGTTATGTTTCCTAACCATGAACAAGGAGTTGTTATTTGATTAACAAGGTCACATCATTAGTTGAATGATCTGATTGACATGACCCATTCCGTTAGCTTAACAGTTGATCGTTTAGTATGTTAATGCTTTCTTCATGACCCATATATGTTCCTATAACTATGAGATTATGCAACTCCCGTTTACCGGAGGAACACTTTGGGTAGTACCAAACATCACAACGTAACTGGGTGATTATAAAGGAGTACTACAGGTGTCTCCAAAGGTACTTGTTGGGTTGGCGATTTGAGATTAGGTTTTGTCACTCCGATTGTCGGAGAGGTATCTCTAGGCCTTCTCGGTAATACACATCACTTAAGCCTTGCAAGCATTACAACTAATGAGTTAGTTGTGAGATGATGTATTACGAGCGAGTAAAGAGACTTACGTAACGAGATTGAACTAGGTATTGGATACCGATGATCGAATCTCGGGTAAGTAACATACCGATGACAAAGGGAACAACGATGTCGTTATGCGGTTTGACCGATAAAGATCTTCGTAGAATATGTAGGAACCAATATGGGCATCCAGGTTCCGCTATTGGTTATTGACCGAGAATGGTTCTAGGTCATGTCTACATAGTTCTCGAACCCGTAGGGTCCGCACGCTTAACGCTTCGATGACAGTTCATTATGAGTTTATAAGTATTGATGCACCAAGTTTGTTCGAGTCCCGGATGTGATCACAGACATGACGAGGAGTCTCGAAATGGTCGAGACATAAAGATTGATATATTGGAAGCCTATGTTTGACTTGGAAGGGTTCAGTGAAAGCAGGATGTTCGGAACACCGGGGTTACTGAACCCCGGGGTATATGGGCCTTCATGGGCCACAAGGGAGAAGAGGAAGGGCAGGCCGGTGGGCTGCGCGCCCCCCCCTCTGGTCCGAATAGGACAAGGAGAGGGGGCGGCGCCTTCCTCTTCCCCTCCTCCAATCCTAATCCAACTAGGAGAGGGGGAGTCCTACTCGGTGGGAGTAGGACTCCTCCTTGCGCGCCTCCCCTAGGGCCGCCACCTCCCCTTGGCTCCTTTATATACGGGGCAGGGGCACCCCAAGACACACAAGTTGATCTACGGATCGTTCCTTAGCCGTGTGCGGTGCCCCCTCCACCATATTCCACTTCGGTCATATCGTCGCGGAGCTTAGGAGAAGCCTGCGCGGAGAAGTCATATCGTCATGAGCTTAGGCGAAGCTCTGCGTCGGTGGAGCATCAACATCGCCACCACGCCGTCGTCTTGTGGAACTCATCCCGACACTTTGCTGGATCGAGTCCGGGATCGTCATCGAGCTGAACGTGTGCGTAACTCGGAGGTGCCGACGTTCGGTGCTTGGATCGGTCGGATCGTGAAGACGCACGACTACATCAACCGCGTTGTTATTACGCTTCCGCTTTCGGTCTACGAGGGTACGTGGACGGATACTCTCCCCTCTCGTTGCTATGCCATCACCATGGTCTTGCCTGATCGTAGGAAATTTTTTGAAATTACTACGTTCCCCAACACCCACTTGATTTGGATTTTATTAGAATACTCTATGTGCTTCACTTATATCTTTTGAGCTAGATAGTTTTGCTCTAGTACTTCACTTATATCTTTTAGAGCACGGCGGTGGCTTACTTTTGAAGAAACTGTTGATCTCTCATGCTTCACTTATATTATTTTGAGAGTCTTTTAAAACAGCATGGTATTTGCTATGGTTATAAAATTGGTCCTAGAATGATGGGCATCCAAGTTGGGTATAATAAAAACTATCATAGAAAGTGAATTGGATGCTATGATCAATTTGATGCTTGATAATTGTTTTGAGATATGAGGATGGTGATATTAAAGTCATGCTAGTAGGGTAATTATGAATTTAAAGAATACTTGTGTTGAAGTTTGTGATTCCCGTAGCATGCACGTATGGTGAACCGCTTTGTGATGAAGTTGGAGCACGATTTGTTTACTGGTTGTCTTCCTTATGGGTGGCGGACGGGGACGAGCGATGGTCTTTTCCTACCAATATATCCCCCTAGGAGCATGCGCTTAGTACTTTGTTTTCAATGACTTGTAGATTTTTACAATAAGTATATGAGTTCTTTATGACCAATGTTGAGTCCATGGATTATACGCACTCTCATCCTTCCACAATTGCTAGCCTCTCTTGTGCCAAGCAACTTTCGCCGGTACCATACACCCACCATATACCTTCCTCAAAACAGCCACCATACCTACCTATTGTGGCATTTCCATACCCATTCCGAGATATATTGCCATGCAACTTTCCACCATTCCATTTATTATGACACGCATCATCATTGACATATTGCTCTTTGCATGATCATGTAGTTGGCGTCGTATTTGTGGCAAAGACACCCTCATAATTCCATACATGTCACTCTTGATTCATTGCATATCCCGGTACACCGCCAGAGGCATTCATATAGAGTCATATTTTTTCTAAGTATCGAGTTGTAACCTTTGAGTTGTAAGTAAATAAAAGTGTGATTAACTTCATTATTAGAGCACTGTCCCAAGTGAGGAAAGGATGATGGAGACTATGATTCCCCCACAAGTCGGGATGAGACTTCGGAGTTTACAAAAAAAGGCCAAATAAAAAAAGAAAGGCCAAATAGAAAAATAAAAAAATTAAAAAAATGAGAGAAAAAGAGAGAAGGGACAATGCCACTATCCTTTTTATCACACTTGCGCTTCAAAGTAGCACCATGATCTTCATGATAGAGAGTCTCCTATGTTGTCATTTTCATATACTAGTGGGAATTTTTCATTATAGAGCTTGGCTTGTATATTCCAATGATGGGCTTCCTCAAAACTCCCTAGGTCTTCGTGAGCAAGCAAGTTGGATGCACACCCACTTAGTTTCTTTTGTTGAGCTTTCATACATTTATAGCTCTAGTCCATCCGTTGCATGGCAATCCCTACTCACTCACATTGATATCTATTAATGGGCATCTCCATAGCCCGTTGTTATGCCTAGTTGATGTGAGACTATCTTCTCCTTTTTTTGTCTTCTCCACAACCACCATTCTATTCCACATATAGTGCTATGTCCATGGCTCACGCTCATGTATTGCGTGAAAGTTGAAAAAGTTAGAGATCACTAAAGGATGAAACAATTGCTTGGCTTGTCATCGGGGTTGTGCATGATTAAATACTTTTGTGTGATGAAGATAGAGCATAGCCAGACTATATGATTTTGTAGGGATAACTTTCTTTAGCCATGTTATTTTGAGAAGACTTGATTGCTTTGTTAGTATGCTTGAAGTATTATTGTTTTTATGTCAATATGAACTTTTATTTTGAATCATTTGGATCTGAGCATTAATGCCACAATAAAGAAAATTACATTAAGGATTATGCTAGGTAGTATTCCACATCAAAAATTCTGTTTTTATCATTTACCTACTCGAGGACGAGCAGGAATTAAGCTTGGGGATGCTTGATACGTCTCCAACATATCTATAATTTTTGATTATTCCATGCTATTATATTACCCGTTTTGGATGTTTATGGGCTTTACTTTACACTTTTATATGATTTTTGGGACTAACCTACTAACCGGCGGCCCAGCCCGAATTGTTGTTTTTTTTGCCTATTTCAGTGTTTCGAAGAAAAGGAATATCAAACGGAGTCCAAACGGAATGAAACCTTCGGGAGCGATCTTTTTGGAAAAAATGCCAACCAGGAGACTTGGAGTGGACGTCAAGCAACAAATGAGGCGGCCACGTGGGTGCCCGGTGTCGGTGTCAAAACCGGCGGATCTCGGGTAGGGGGTCCCGAACTGTGCGTCTAAGGCTAATGGTAACAGGAGGCGGGGGACACAATGTTTACCCAGGTTTGGGCCCTCTCGATGGAGGTAATACCCTACTTTCTGCTTGATTGATCTTGATGATATGAGTATTACAAGAGTTGATCTACCACGAGATCGTAGAGGCTAAACCCTAGAAGCTAGCCTTTGATTATGATTGTTGTTGTCCTACAGACTAAACCCTCCGGTTTATATAGACACCGGGGCTAGGGTTTCACAGAGTCGGTTACAGAGAAGGAGATCTAAATATCCGAATTGCCAAGCTTGCCTTCCACACCAAGGAGAGTCCCACCCGGACACGGGACGAAGTCTTCAATCTTGTATCTTCATAGTCCAACAGTCCGGCTAAAGTATATAGTCCGGCTGTCCGAGGACCCCCTAATCCAGGACTCCCTTAGTATCCCCTGAACCAGACTTCAATGACGATGAGTCTGACGTGCAGATTGTCTTCGGCATTGCAAGGCGGGTTCCTTCTCCGAATACTCCATAGAAGATCTTGAATATGAGGATTGTGTCCGGCTGTGCAAAATAAATTCCGCATACCACCGTAGAGGGTATAATATTTCACAAATCTAATCTGCTGACAACTTTTCACAGCATGACATCATGCCGCGACTCGGTCATTATGCGAACCGTTTTTCTCAACTTGCCACCGCACATATCGCGAGGCGGTTTTATTGGCACGTCTTGTCGAAGCAGAGATCGTGTCCCCTTATCACGGGATTCTCATCAATACGGGTGTGGGTAATCCAACTGCACCATCAACGCGGTGCTTAGGGAATAAGCGAGTTTAGTGGGCAAGTGGGGAGGCGCAGGATCCCTGCTGCCTTTATAAGGGGATAAGGGCTCCCTTTTTCACCCACGCCTTCTTCTTCCTCTGCTCATCCATTCCCCCTCGCTCGATCCCTAGCGCCCAAGCGTTCATCTTCTCCGCCCAAAAAGGTCTTCCGAAAATGTCCGGATCCGGAGCAGGAGGCAAGTGGATGGCCTCTACCGTCCGGGAGAAGGATATCAAAAAGCTTCGGGAGGCCGGGTATCTGGCCAAGAAAATCGGCCACCGTCTTCCAACGGCGGGACAGATCGTCCCTACTCCGGAACCCCATGAGAGGGTTGTATTCCTCCCTCATTTTGTCCGCGGGATAGGGTTTCCCCTCCACCCATTCATTCGCGGCATCATGTATTATTACGGGATCGATTTTCATGATCTATCCCCCAATTCCTTCCTCAACATCTCGACATTCATCATCGTGTGCGAGGCCTTTCTCCGCGTCTCGCCACACTTCGGCTTATGGATGAAGGTTTTTAATGTGAAGCCCACGGTAGCGAGCAGCGAGCACGCCGAATGCGGAGGCGCCATGGTGAGCAAGATGCCCAACATCACATGGCCAACAGGTACTTTCAATGATTCCGTCAAGGAGTGGCAGCAGTAGTGGTTTTACATCACTGAGCCGCGCGGCACGGAATGGGCCGATGCTCCCGAATTTCGATCCGAAGCTTCCCTGGGGCTTACGCCCTGGCCCAAGAAGGGCCTGAACTGGTCTTTGTCCGACGAACTGTCGGTGCTCCAAACGCGCGTCAAGGATATGGAAGACAAGAATATCAAACTTGTCAATGTATTCCAGGTGATGTTAGTTTGCCGGATTCTTCCTTGTCAACACCGGGCTTGCAATTTATGGGAATTCGATCCGGCCAAGCACCAGACCCTACGGGAGCTCTTTGGCTCCTCGCATAAGGACATCTGGAAGGTGCTTTTCAAGTTCGGCAAATCGTGGCCGGACTCCGCCGAGGACCGCGGGTACCAACTGTCCCGCCCTGCAAGTTCGGTAAGTCATGGTTATGTTGGCAATTCGCATGTTTTATTCGCATGTCCTGAGGAAAATGCTTAATGTGTTTTCCACAACTCTCCTAGGGCTGGACGAAGAAGGCGGGGCGGATCTACTGTCCAGCCCCACTGCCAGAAGAACCGGCCGGCCCACTTCTAACAAAGATGCTGGTCCCGGCGCCTTACAAGGCACCGAAGAAGAAGGCCGAGAAGGAGGCCAAGAAGACCAGGGGCGGCCTCCGTCGCCGCGGCGCCTCGGACACAAAATCCGAAGACTCCAATGCCCGTTCTTCCTCCGAAGAGGACGACGGGGAGGAGGAAGACGAATCCCCAACGGGGGGAAGAAAGAAAAGGACGGCCTCCACATCCTTGGAGGCCGAGTCGCCTAAGAGGGGGAAAACTCCTCTTCCAGAGGAGTCCACCGCCGCCGATAGCAGCCTGGAGTGGGATCCCAGGGCCTAGCCCCTGGTGAGCTCGTGAGTATATAAAGTTCGAACACGCTTATGCGTCCAGGCTCGTCATGGCATAATATTTTAATCTTAGCCATACTTTTTTGCAGTCCGGCGAGGTCCCGCACCAAACAATCCTCGTCGGAGGATTTGCTGGGTTCGGATGCTATGGAGAGCGGGACACCCCGGAAGGCCCCTTCCCCCAAACATGTAAATGACACCGAGGCTTCGTCCCAGGAGGACCCAGGCCAAGGAGGGGGGAAAAAGGTCGTAAAGGCGGCGCCAGGAGGTCGAACTTCAGGGGCCAGACACATGGGAGAGAAGGCTCCCATGGACGTCGTCGGCAGGGGCGACCTCGAATTCGGCCACTAGCCGGACACAATTCCGGAGACCAATACGGCTCCAGAATCAGGTAGGAGGCCTCCCTCGGCCGAAGGGGGTGTGCCTGTTCCACCGGCATCCTCTGTCCAACCAGAGGTGCCAGATACTTTATCGGTGGCGCTGAAAAGCGCCTCCATCATCGATGAACACCACGCCCTTATGGGTGCGGTGATTGAGAAGATTCAGTCCGCTGACAGTGCACTGAATGAAGCCTGTATCGGCCTTATAAGAGGCTTTGAGGTATGTTTTATGATGTTTCGAAGAGTGTCATAGTATAGATAGTAGCCCCTGATACACTGTTCGGTGAAAGAAAGAACCGGACAGAGGATCAAATTTATGTTCGCAGGAGACTCACTTGATGACATCTATCTCTCTTTATTTATAAGCAGGCATCTGTAGAGACTGCCGCCTCTCATACCGCGAAGGTCTCCGGACTGAATCAAAGTCTGGAGCGGGCCAAAGAAGAACTTGGCCAGTTAAAAAGGCAATTGGAGGATAAACAAGGTATGCACAAACCTTGCTCGCGTTTAGCGCGAACGAATTTTTAGTATGATAAAAATATGTTTCATGATTTGCTCTAGGGGCGATGACCGAAGTCGAGGCTCTTAAGAAGGCTGTGGCCGAGGCCGAGAAAAAGGCAGCCGCAGAGCAGGCCCTTCATGAGAAACACGAGGCCAGGGTTATTGAAGCTGAGCAAGAGCTTCAAGGGGCCGTGAAGAAATGCGAGGCCTTGGAGCAGAGTTTAACGGAGAAAGAATTTGAACTCACCAAGGCTCATCAGGCCGCACGCGATGCCCGGGGGGAAACCCAAGGCGCCCTGCAGGAGATCCAGGAGGCGAGGAAGATCACAACGGGTAAGGCTTTTTCCATGTAAAGTAAGTATTTGAGGAGAAAATCATGTTTCTAATTTGAGTTCGAATTTCTCCAGGGGTATTTGCGGAGCTGCCACGCAGCATATCTGATGCCGCCTAATTCTACCGAGCCGAAGAAAGGAACACTGCGGATAAGCTCTTCTGGCTGCAGTATCTGGCACCGAATTATCCGGTGCCTTTTGTCGATCAACTGAAACAGCTGGTCGAACTGCATAAGGCGGCCGAGCTAGCCATGAAGGATTTAATTATCCGGCTATGGCCCGCCGAGCCGATTCCAAGCAGCTACTTCGGGCTCGTGAAGCGGCTTGTGAGTGCCTGCCCTCGACTTGACGTCATCAAGCGGTCGGTCTGTATGGAGGGTGCGCGAATGGCCATCGCCCGTGCCAAGGTGGACTGGGGGAAGATGGATGCTGAAAAGCTGATGACCGAGGGGCCGCCGGAGGGGAAGGAGCACCGCAAGCCTGAGCTATATTATGATAGTGTCATGAAAGGAGCCCGCCTTGCGGTGGAGCAATGCACCAAGGACATTGTATTTCCATGAATACAGTCATGTTGTCCTTTGTAATGTTGAACAAGGTCATTTCTATTATTTATTGCCTGTTATTTGAAAGTATTTCCTCCTGCGCGACCGTTTTATATATATTAATCCTGAGAGTTGGCCAGTCATCGGTTTACCTTTACGTAGGAAATATGGGGTGTTCGGATAAACCTGAGCACTCTTTATCCAGTGTTGGGTCCTTGAAGGAGGTGTTCAGACTGTGAACTGTGCAATCGGACTATAGGGCTTTATCACTCTCACTTAGCCATATGAGTTTGACAAAAGGAAGGTAGGCGCAGCCCCTGGTGTTCGGAAGGCTGCACGAGGGGCTCTATAAGCACATGATCGGAAGAAAAGTCGATCCATCACACGCTGCATTAGTTATGACATTATGCGGAAGAAATCTTTAAAGATTTTACAACCTATCAAACAGCTGACTGAGGGAGTCCTGGATTAGGGGGGTATCCGGACGGCCGGACTATATACTTCGTCCGGACTATTGGAGCGTGAAGATACAAGACTCAAGACTCCATCCCGTGTCCGGATGGGACTCTCCTTTGCGTGGAAGACAAGCTTGGCGATCCGGATATTGTATTTCCTTCCTTGTAACCGACTCCGTGTAAACCCTAGCCCTCTCTGGTGTCTATATAAACTGGAGAGGTTGGTCCTTAGAAGGCCGATCACAATCATAATCATCATAGGCTAGCTTCTAGGGTTTAGCCTCTACGATCTCGTGGTAGATCTACTCTTGTACTACTCATATCATCAATATTAATCAAGCAGGAAGTAGGGTTTTACCTCCATCGAGAGGGCCTGAACCTGGGTAAACATTGTGTCCCTTGCTTCCTATTACCATCAGCCTAAGACGCACAGATCAGGACCCCCTACCCGAGATCCGCCGGTTTTGACACCGACATTGGTGCTTTCATTGAGAGTTCCTCTGTGTCGCCGCTGCAAGGCTTGATGGCGCCTTCAACCGTCAACAACGCGGTCCAGGGCGAGACTTTTCTCCCTGGACAGATCTTCGTGTTCGGCGGCTAAGGGAGTCCTGGATTAGGGGGTATCCGGACAGCCGGACTGTGTACTACGTCCGGACTATTGAAGCGTGAAGATACAAGACTCAAGACTTCGGCCCGTGTCCGGATGGGACTCTCCGTTGCGTGGGAGGCAAGCTTGGCGATCTGGATATTATATTTCCTTCCTTGTAACCGACTCCATGTAAACCCTAGCTCTCTACAGTGTCTATATAAGCCAGAGAGGTTGGTCCTTAGAAGGCCGATCACAATTACATTCATACCATCATAGGCTAGCTCTTAGGGTTTAGCCTCTACGATCTCGTGGTAGATCTACTCTTGTACTACCCATGCCATCAATATTAATCAAGCAGGAAGTAGGGTTTTACCTCCACCGAGAGGGCCCGAACCTGGGTAAACATCTGTGTCCCTTGCTTCCTGTTACCATCAGCCTTGACGCATAGATCGGGACCCCCTACCCGAGATCCGCCGGTTTCGACACCGACATTGGTGCTTCCATTGAGAGTTCCTCTGTGTCATCGCTGTCAGGCTTGATGGCTCCTTCAATCATCACCAACAATGCTGTCCAGGGCGAGACTTTCCTCCCCGGACAGATCTTTGTATTCGGCGGCTTCACACTGCGGGCCAATTCACTTGGCCACCTGGAGCAGATCGATAGCTATGCCCCCAGCCACCAGGTCAGGTTCGGGAACTTGAACTACACAACGGATATTCGCGGGGACTTGATCTTCAACGGATTCGGGCCGGCGCCAGAAGCGCCGAACAGTCACGATGAGCACGGCTTGGACCTGCTGTCAGAAGTTGCGCGGGATATCACCCCAGCAGAAGCCTCGGATCTGAATCCGGGGCAGGTCGCGTTGCCTAAGGACGGAGGGCTGGACCCTGCCCCGCAGGCCATACCCTCGTCGGCGATGGAGCCGAACACAGGTCTCACCTCCGAGGGAGCCTGTGACTCCGGACCCCCGGATTCATATCCAGATGTAGGTTCTAGTCCGCGCGCCCCCGAGCCCGCCAATCCTGGTTGGGCTCCGGTGATGGAGTTCACCGCGGCGGACATCTTTCAGCACTCGCCCTTTGGCGACATGCTGGACTTATTGAAGTCTCTCTCCTTGTCAGGAGACTCCGGACCGAACTATGTCCGGCTCGAGTGGTAAGCGGACAACGACGGAATTTGTTGCCCACCCACCACCCACTTCATTGCCACGATCGATGATCTAACCGACGTGCTTGACTTCGACTCCGAAGACATCGACGGTATGGGCGACGATGTAGGAAAATTACAGGAGCCACCGCTCACCGGGCGGTGGACGGCGACCTCATCATACGATGTATATATGGTGGACACTCCAAAGAAAACCAATCGCGGCGAGGCAACGGAGGACAACCCCTCAGGGAGCAAAGCAAAGCGTGTGCATCATCGGCGCCACTCCAAACCCCTCCACATCAACACCGGCCCCGGAGACGAAAGCAGTCCAGATGGTGCCGAAGAGGAATACAACCCTGGGCAGCCTACCCTTAAGCAGGCCGGACCGGTCACGATGAGATACTTGGAGAGGGGCAATTATACGCCCCCCTCCGACGACGAGGCAAGCCTCGGCAATGATGAGTTCGGTGTACCCGCAGACCCAGTGGAGCAAGTTCGCTTCAAGCGACGGCTCATGGCCACGGCAAGGAGCATGCAAAGGAAGCAAGAGCAGCTTAAAGCTGACCAAGATGTGCTAGCGGAAAGGTGGACCAAGGTACTGGCCACTGAAAAATATGAGCTCGACAGCCCCGGCAAAGGGCATACAAGGCACAACTGGCTACTTCAACTCGAGCGGGAAAACCACAGGCACGCACCCAAACGCCCACACATCACTACGGTCCAAGACAGTAAGAAGCATATGCAAAGAGGCACCCTCAAGCCTCGGCGCAACGACAACAAACGTCAGGTCAAGGAAACGGGTGCCAGGTCCAATAAATACCAGTCCGGTCAACGGACAAAGAGCAGCTCAAACCTATTCGGCCTGAGCCACATGCTCGATCAACCACGTGAAATTCACTATACTCCTAGAAGGACCGCAAAGCATACCAATAGAGAATGCAGGATCCTCAAAACAAAGCGGCTGGTCGCACGCTGGAAGCAATAAGGGAAGACGTCTTGTCAAGAGCCCCACGCCCCAAAGCAGAACAGTATGGCCGATCGCCAAGGATCACATAAACCACATCAAGTCAATTGCAATGCCTCTAGACCTAGTAGTCCGGGGGCTACATAACACACAAAGCCCACAAGGGTATGACGCCACGAGAAACATCTCCTAAAAGATGTAAGGCACAAAGGCCAAGTTTTCTTGGCCCACCACTCTAACGGTTGCCTTCGGATAACCCAAAAATGCTACGCCAAAGAATAAATCTTCAGCACCTTCCCACCATGCGGAAGTTTACCGTATGCTAACGGGAAAAACCACGTCAACTAGATTCCACGTGGTAAATTATTCAGACCAACTATCCGGACACCCATCGCGGAGTCTGCACTACCTCACGGTCTAACGGCTGGGCACACGAGGGCCCGATTAGGGACCCCGGGACCAACAACAAGAGGACACCCAGCTGCCTTCAAGCATTTCGCATTTGCAAACTAACGATTGACGCAGAACAGGACTGGCGGCATGGAATTAGCCCGGACACACAAAGGAAGGAACATGCAGGTAGAAGGCAGTTCGGATTCATCCTTGATCCACTCACAAACTCCTCTAGTCCGGCCCCAACAGGTTCCGCCAAATAACACCTCTTTCCATACATCATACTCATATGCATAGACATATCATCCTACAAAAATGCGTAGACCTAAATAGCAATCACCAGCTGTCGTCTATCGCCGACGCCTTTTTGCCGAAAATGACAGCCACGCTTTGCGTTCGCCTGGTTGCACTAGGGGCTTCGCAGTACAACAACAAAGTCCGACCACCTTTTCGGTCGCTCGGCACCCCGAACTTATAGCACTATATGCATCTGCTCCGAATCATGTATTGGGTCATTGGTTGGGTTTGCCCAGCTCCCATGTTTTGGTACCTTACGTTCCGTTCTATCGGCTAAGGTAGCGCTAGGAGAACTACTGCGATTGTGTCCCGGTTCAGCCGGACGAGCACCTCAGTAGAGAAAGCCGAAAACCGACTGTCATGATGAAGCGAGAGCCGGTCCGCTGTTCGAGAGGTTATAAAATCCCTAAAG
This sequence comes from Aegilops longissima, assembly GCA_021605205.1. Classification (NCBI taxonomy): domain Eukaryota; kingdom Viridiplantae; phylum Streptophyta; class Magnoliopsida; order Poales; family Poaceae; genus Aegilops; species Aegilops longissima. The sequence continues at coordinate 708,770,166 of CM038677.1, forward strand.
ATTTATTCCGCACAACGCCATTATAAATGCTGAGTGCGATGGATCGGTCTTCTGATCAGTCTCCAATAGAGCCCCTAGCTCGGCCTTCCAAACACTAGGGGCTGCACTGACCATACTCGAATTCCTATGGCTAAGTGAGAGTAATAAAGCCTTATAGTCCGATTGCCTGGTTCGTGGAAAGATACACCTCCTTAAAAGGACCCAACTAAGGGATAAAGAGTGTTCAGATATATCCCGAACACCTCCGTATCCTTTTTACGAGGGGGCAGAAGCCGACGACTGGCCAACTCTCAGAATTTGCATATAATAAACAGCCGCACAGGAAGAACATACGTTCAAATAAAATATAATAAACAGGCCATTATCCCATATTACAACAGGCGGCACAAATGCCCTCAGGGAAATATGATGTATTTAGCACACTTGTCCGCCACAAGGCGGGCCCCTTTCATTACACCTTCATAATATAGCTCGGGCTTGCGGTGCTCCTTACCCTCCGGCGGCCCCTCAGTCATCAGCTTCTCCGCGTCAAGCCTCCCCCAATGCACTTTCGCACGGGCAAACGCCATACGCGCGCCCTCTATAGAAACTGACCGCTTGATAGCATCAAGCCGAGGACAGGCGCCCACAATCCGCTTGACGAGTCCGAAGTAGCTGCTTGGAATCGGCTCCGCAGGCCACAGCCGGACAACTAAGTCCTTCATGGCTAGTTCGGCCGCCTGGTGCAGTTCGACCAGCTGTTTCAGCTGATCGATAAATGGCACCGGATAGTTCGGTGCCAGATACTGCGACCAGAAATCCCTCTCCGCAGTCTTCTTCCCCTCGGTGCGGTAGAATTGAGCAGCATTTGATATGTTGCGAGGAAGATCCGCAAAAGCCCTTGGAAAAATAAGAATTCAGCTTGCCGCTTAGGATTCTTTACATTCCAACATATAAAGAGCTAAGAATACAGAAGGCCTTACAAGCCGCTGATGTCTACTACACAACCTTCTTCTTGTAGACGTTGTTGGGCCTGCAAGTGCACAGGTTTGTAGGACAGTAGCAAATTTCCCTCAAGTGGATGACCTAAGGTTTATCAATCCGCAGGTGGCGTAGGATGAAGATGGTCTCTCTCAAAAAACCCTGCAACCAAATAACAAAGAGTCTCTTGTGTCCCCAACACACCCAATACAATGGTAAATTGTATAGGTGCACTAGTTCGGCGAAGAGATGGTGATACAAGTGTAAAATAGATAGTAGATATAGGTTTTTGTAAACTGAAAATATAAAAACAGCAAGGTAACAAGTGGTAAATGTGAGCGTAAATGGTATTGCAATGATAGGAAACAAGGCCTAGGGTTCATACTTTCACTAGTGCAATTTCTCTCAACAATAATAACATAGATAGATCATATAACAAGCCCTCAACATGCAACAAAGAGTCACTCCGAAGCCACTAATAGCGGAGAACAAACGTAGAGATTATGGTAGGGTACGAAACCACCTCAAAGTTATTCTTTCGGATCAATCTATAAAAGAGTTCGTACTAGAATAACACCTTAAGACACAAATCAACCAAAACCCTAATGTCACCTAGATACTCCATTGTCACCTCAAGTATCTGTGGGCATGATTATACGATATGCATCACACAATCTCAGATTCATCCAACCAACACAAAGTACTTCAAAGAGTGCCCCAAAGTTTCTATCGGGGAGTCAAGAACGTGTGCCAACCCCTATGCATAGGTTCCCAATGTCACGAAACCCACAAGTTGATCACCAAAACATACATCAAGTGGCACATGATATCCCATTGTCACCACAGATAATCACGGCAAGACATATATCAAGTGTTCTCATAAAAGACTCAATCCGATAAGATAACTTCAAAGGGGAAACTCAATTCATCACAAGAGAGTAGAGGGGGAGAAACATCATAAGATACAACTACAGTAGCAAAGCTCGGGATACATCAAGATCGTGCCATAGATGGAACACGAGAGAGAACACGAGAGAGAGAGAGATCAAACACATAGGTACTGGTACATATCCTCAGCCTCGAGGGTGAACTACTCCCTCCTCGTCATGGATAGCGCCGGGATGATGAAGATGGCCACCGGTGATGGGATCCCCCTCCGGCAGGGTGCCGGGACGGGCTCCCGAGAGTTTTTTGGTGGCTACAGAGGCTTGCGGCGGCGGAACTCCCGATCTATCTTCTGTTCTGGAAGTTTTAGGGTACGTAGGTATATATGGGTGAAAGAAGTTGTAACATCCCAAATTTTCAATTTGGAATGTTATACATTAAGTCATCATGCATATCATATTTTCTTGCATTTTACCCGATCCTAGAAAATTTCACGCAACTCAAGGACCCTTGGAGAGAGTTGGAGATTTCATTATTTCCATATTTGGGATTTCTCAAATTTTGAAAATAGGATCATTTGGATTTATTTATTTTTCTTCAAATATTTTTCCCAATAAAAAAATAAGAGAGGGAATAATATGACTTTCCCAACATTTAGGAAAATGAAAATTTAATAAATAAATCAAATTTGGTTTTTTCAAGTTTATTTGCTTTAGGGAAAAAATGAGTATTTTAAAATATGCATTTTGGTCCCGTATTAAAGTTCATTTTGTTCGACTCATTTTTAAGAGTCGGGGAAAATTAATTTTGTTTAATTTGGAGTTCGTTTAGATTTATTTTAATTCGTTTCGTTTTGTTAAAAAACGCGCGTCGCGCCCTTTGGGCAAGGGCCCACCGGCCCACCGCCCGACCCTGCCCCCTCCCCTCCGCGCTCCCCTTGGGAGGAGTCCCTTGCCGCCGCCTCCCGAGTCGGCTCGGCCCGCGCCGCCGCTGTTGCCCTCCCCAAGGCAGCACCCCTCCTATATATACGAGCCCCCCCTCCTCTCACCCCGCCGCCGCCCTTAACCCAAGCCGCCGCCCGCCCAAAGCCCGCCATTGCCGCCGCTTGTGGCTGGCCGCTGCGCCGCCGCTCGGCATCGCCATCGCCCGAACCCGCCGCCACCCGCCGACCTCGCCCGACCCGCGGAGCCCGAGTCCCCCTTGGCGACCTCGCCGGAGGTAGCCACCGCGCCGCCCCCCCGGTCCGGTTTTGTTTCTAAAACCGTCCGGTTTTTCTTTCGTTGTTCGGTTTTTTTTTATAAAAAAAACCCTAGATTGGTTTATTATTTTTTTGTCGGTTTTATTAATTAGTGAGCGTTCACCGATCCGTTCGTTTTAATGAACACGTTCGTCGGTTAGTTTCTGTTAACGAACGTCCGTTCGTTTAACCGTTCGTCGTCTTTCTTTTAATCGGATTTAATCCGTTATTTTTCCGATTTCGATTTCCGATTCAATCTTCGAATCTGTTTATTTTCTCGCTCGTTTATCGGAATCAGGTGATTCAAGCGCCTGGAGTTTCGTTTCGAAACCGCCGTTCCGACTAACTCACTTAAACAAACTTTTGCTACTGTAAAATTTGACCTAATTTCAAATTGCTAAAACCGAGTCGTTTTCTCTTGACATTCGACTTTCGTTGCTTATTTGATTCGATTCTTTTTGCAACCAGGGTTCTTAAGCTGAACTCTCTGGTTAGATCTTTTATTCGAGATTTTACCTGTGCATTAGATGAGTACTTATTGTATGCTTGTTGTTTGTCTGCGTTATATCACCCGGAGTGCGCCGCTTGTTACTTCGAGTCTCTAGGTTTCGCGGATCGTCAGCAAGGCAAGTAGCACTTGATCATACCTTTTCTACTACCCAGTTTTATGCATTAGCCTTATTCCTCAAACACTTGCATGTTTAGGATCTAATTAAATTGTGGGATGGGAAGTAGTTTGAGGTAGTACCTATTACCTGTTTTACTTATGAAACCTTGGGAGTTACTTCTACGTTTGCTTATTATGCCATGCTATGCCAGTAGACGTGGATTGGGTGAGTGAATATCCTTGACAGATGTGAGATTGTTAATTAATGGTTTATCTAAGGTGGCAACTTAAACACACATCTGGGTGGATTGAGGCACCTGGTTTCTATCAGACTTGCTCTGTATTTCTTGGACCGCCACCTGTGCTCTAAGGGATCATGAGATTATTTAAACTAGAAACTTCCGTGTGCAGCCACAAGCCATTATGGGCTCTGGCATAGTTGAGTAAGTTGTGCGAACTCTTACGGGTAGGCTAGCTGATGTAGGGGATGTAGGTTGGTACGGTCTACCCACATGTAAGGTGCTAGTGCTTCTGAAAGACTGTGTCTCGGTCATCCGTTTCTCAAACACCATGTAGTGCGAGAACCAAACGGAGGCGATCGAGTCTTGTGGGAAAAGTGCGCAAACCTCTGCAGAGTGTATAAACTAATCATGATTAGCCGTGTCCCCGGTTATGGACATCTTGAGTATCTAGTACTTGAATATCATGTGAATCTCATCATGTTACCTCTAATTAATGTTGTTGGGTTTTTAGTGAGTACTTTTTAATTGGGATTGAGGATGATGTCAACCATTCTCAATGTTTAACAACCACCATGATAGTTAAACAAAGTTATTCCTTTGCAGTAGGGAAAAACTAGCTTTATGCAAAACTATAACCGTAGAGCTTGTTCCACCAGCCATATATGCATGTAGTATAGGCTTATTCCTTCATTATTCTCTATGTGTTACATTGCCAGCATATTCCATGTGCTGACCTGTTTGGCTGCAACTTTCATGTTGCGAGACTTTTCGAACGACAGTAAGGTGTTAGGTCGTGGTTCTATACTCGATGATGCCGATGGAGTTGATGGACTCACTTATCTTCCAAGCCTTCCGCTGTTATCGTTATTAGATGGCCTTAAGCCATATTTATTGTAATAAGTCCTCTTCGGACAATCGATGTAATAAGTGTGTGATTGCTACTCGCTATAAATCCTTCAAAGTCTTGTGTGGTGTCGGCATTATCGATCCAGGATGACACCGAGCACGAGACTTGATCCATTCGGTCGGGTCGCTCTGAGAGATGGTATCGAGCACACGACCGTGAGGACACGACCACTAAGTTAAAGCCATAGATCACTACTCTCTTCCCATTTTCTAACTCCTCATCTTTTCTACTCTTTAGGATGAAGGACGCCAAGATCAAGTACGCTCAAACAGATGAAGACACACCTTTTGGATTTCACTTGAAGGAAGTCACCAAGTACCTGAACATCGGACTACCAAGTTTCACCGGGACTTTCAACGCCACTCTGCCTGAAGAGGAGCGCTGGAAGATTCAAGCTCACGTTCCGGGAAGGACATTCGCCCCAATCACCAAGCCTATAGATAGTGTTTTCAGTGCACCAACCTGGAGTCTGGGAAAGAGCATGGCAGCTCATATCACCATGGGACGCATTGGAGAAGTTTATCAAGAAGACCTCAAGGACACTATCTACCAGATTTGCGGACGCCGAGACGAACAATGGGAGATAGTCAGCACCAAGAAGGATAGATCCATTGCAGCTTTCATCCAAGAGTTAAACCAGCACATTCGACGCCAGGAGAACCAGATGTGCAGTGATATGTTAGAGTTGCAGAATGCAAAGGGAAGGATCATCGAACTTGAAGAAGAACTAAAGACTACACGCAAGGACTACATGGACGAGATCGTAGTTCTAGCAAGACACAATAACGATCTTAAGTACGAGATCGAAGAACTCAAGAAGAAGTTGGCGCTCAAGAATGAAGACAAGCACGTCGGCTGCCCAAGCAACTACATCATCATCGACGACACCGATTCGGATCCAAGTGAACCCGACTTTGAAGACGAAGTTGGAGCAGACATCATGAAGTCTTCCACCGGTTCAAATTAGTAGAAGTCCCCCACATATTAGTAGTATTACCTCCATGTAAACATTATAGTACACGCACTTTTGCGATAGTTAGATCGTTGTAAGCCCTTTGTTTAATTGAATGAAGTGATTTTGTGTGCAATTGCTCATGTGCATTGGGTAGTGTTTCTCCTTAGACCTCATTCTATTCTTAAATTCTCGTCTTTTCTAAACCCATCAGATGCCTCCGAGACGCGACCCCAGGTTTGTTTTTCCGCCAGAGATCACCCAGTTGATTCAGCAACAGAACACCTTGATTCAAACATTGGTGCAGAACCAAGGCAACAACAACAACCCACCACCACCACCACCTGCGGATCACTTGACTCGTTTCCTTAGACTGAATCCGCCGGTGTATTCCAGTAGCACCGAGCCGATTGTAGCAGATGATTGGCTCCGCAAGATAGGAAGGGAGTTGACCACTGCAGGATGCACAGATGGAGAAAAAGTGAAGTTTGCTGCACACCAGCTTGAAGGACCCGCAACAGCATGGTGGGAAAATTTTACAGCCACTTACCCTGTAGACACTGTCACATGGGATCAGTTTCAGCAAGCTTTTCGCACTGCCCATGTTTCAGCAGGAGCTATGGCCATGAAGAAGCGTGAGTTTCGCAACTTACGCCAAGGAGGAAGGACTGTTGGCCAGTATGTGGACGATTTTAGTAAGTTAGCACGTTATGCCCCAGATGACGTTGCTACAGATGCGGCTAAGCAGGAGAAGTTTCTGGAAGGACTGAATGATGAGTTCAGCATGCAGTTGATTGTAGCAAGTTTCAATAACTACCAGGAGTTGGTAGACCGAGCCCTCATGATTGAAGGAAAGCAGCAGCAAATTGAGAACCGCAAGAGGAAGTATGGGCAGGGGAAGTATAACTCGAGCTCGTGAAGCCTCGTTATACCCCTAAACAAGGAATTCAGTTTCAACATACCCATGGAGGAGGTAATTCGCACAACCATAATGGCACCAAGAATGGGAACGGGAATGGAGGAAGCAATGGACAGAACCGCACCAACCCGTCAACACCATCCAAGGTAGACCTGAGTCACATCACTTGCTTTAAGTGCCGCAAGACTGGACATTATGCAAATGACTGTCCAGAAGGCCAGAATGGAAATGGTAATGGAAGCTCTGGAAAGAAGCCAAACCCTTTCAACAGGGGACAGGTGAACCACATTGATGTGGAGGAGGTTGAAGATCAGCCTGATGCAGTAATCGGTAAGGTTTTGGTTAAGTCATTTACTGCAGTTGTTCTTTTCGATACTGGTGCATCGCATTCATACATATCAAGGGGATTTGTGGATAAGTACAAATTACCGACCCAAGCCCTTAGGTCACCCATGCTAGTAACCTCACCCGGAGCAGAATACATGGCTAGTAAATGGTGTGATCGACTGCCATTAAGGATTGGACACTATGTTTTTCCCTCAGACCTAATAGTTCGGAATCCCAAGGACCTGGATGTGATATTAGGAATGGATTGGTTATCAAGTATGGAGGAACATAGATTGCACCACAAAGTCAATTTTGCTCACCACACCAGAAGGAAGAAGGATCAAGTACGTATCACGACACAAGCCGAGGAGAGCGCAAGTAAATTGCTTATCATGAGTTGTGCAGGAAGAAGTACCAGTGGTGAAGGATTTTCCGATGTATTTCCTAAGAGTTGCCGTGAATGCCACCGGATAGAGACATTGAGTTTTGATTGAACTTTTACCAGAACATGTCCAATATCAAAGCGACCATACGGGATGCCCTTACGAGATTTGGCGGAAATCAAGAAGCGATTAAGGAACTATTGGATAAAGGTTTTATACGCCCAAGTGCTTCACCTTGGGGATCACCCGATCGTTAGTAGAGAAGAAGGATGGATCGTTAGGATGGTTGTTGATTATCATGGATTGAATGAAGTAACAATCAAGAACAAGTACCCACTACCAATGATAAATGATCTGTTTGATCGTTTGCAAGGAGCTAAAGTGTTTTCCAAGATCGACTTGCGGTCAGGGTACCATCAGTTGAAGATTCGGGAGCAGGACATACCTAAGACAGCGTTTACCACGAGATATGGACTGTATGAGTATACCATTATGTCATTTGGACTAACTAACGCGCCAGCCTATTTCATGAACCTGATGAACAACGTGTTTATGGAGTTTTTGGATAAGTTCGTCGTGGTGTTCATTGATGATATTTTGATTTTCTCGAAGAATGAAGAGGAACATAAGGAACATTTGCGATTGGTTTTGGAGAAACTAAGGGAACACCAGTTATATGCCAAGTTCAGCAAATGTGAGTTTTGGCTAAAGGAAGTTGGATTTCTTGGACATGTTATATCCGGAGAAGGAATAGCAGTTGACCCCACAAAGGTTGAAACCAGAACCAAATGGGAAGCACCAACGACAGAGGAGAGATTCGAGTTTCCTTGGACTCGCAGGATACTACCAAGATTCATTGAGGATTTCTCATGGATTGCGAAGCCTATGACAGAATTGTTGAAGAAGGATACCAAATTCATATGATTTGAGGACTGCGAGGCAAGTTTTCAAGAGTTGAAGAAAAGATTGGTTACCTCACCAAGATTAATATTGCGGATCGACCAAGGATTATGAGGTGTATTGCACGCTTCACGCCGAGGACTTGGAGCAGTGCTTATGCAGGAAGGAAGAGTTGTTTCAGATGCTTCACGACAACTTAAGCCTCACGAGTTAAATTATGCCACACATGATTTGGAATTAGCAGCCACAGTGCATGCATTGAAGACATGGAGACATTTTCTCATAGGAAATCATTGTGAAGTGTACACGGATCACAAGAGTTTGAAGTACATCTTCACACAGAAGGAATAAAATCTCAGACAGAGGAGATGGTTAGAGCTTATCAAAGATTATGATATGAGATTGCATTACCACCCCGGAAAGGCTAACGTTGTAGCAGACGCATTGAGCCGTAAGAGCCACGTCAATACCCTAATGATGGGAGGAATACCCAATGAGTTAGCCGAGGACCTTCGAGAGCTATGTTTGGAAATAGTTCCGAGAGGCTATGTAGCAGCATTGGAAATTCAGTCTACACTGATGGACAAAATCAGAGAAGCCCAAAAGGCAGATAAGGAAGTTGCCTCTATAAAAGAGAAAATGAGCAAAGGAAAAGCTAAAGGATTTCGTGAGGATGAGCACGATACCCTATGGTTTGAGGACCGTGTTTATGTGCCAAATAACCCGGAGATCAGGAAGTTGATTTTGCAAGAAGCCCATGATTCACCCTATTCGATTCACCCAGAAATACCAAGATGTATTTGGATTTGAAGAATACTTTCGGTGGACCGGAATGAAGAAGGATATTGCGGAGTATGTAGCAGTTTGCGATGTATGTCGAGAGTAAAGGCGAACATCAGAAGCCAGCAGGATTGTTACAACCATTGCCGATACCTGAATGGAAGTGGGATAAACTAGGCATGGATTTCATCACAGGTTTACCAAAGACCCGTTCAGGATATGACTCGATTTGGGTTATAGTCGACCGCTTGACGAAGGTAGCTCATTTCATTCCAGTCAAGACTACCTATAGCAGTGCTAAGTTGGCAAAGATATACATGACCAGAATTGTGTGTTTACACGGAGTTCCGAGGAGCATCGTATCGGATAGAGGAACTCAATTTACCTCAAAGTTTTGGAACCAGTTGCACGAAACATTGGGAACCAGACTGGAATTCAGTACAGCTTTCCACCCACGCATCGATGGATGACAGAGAGAGTCAATCAGATTTTGGAAGATATGCTGAGAGCTTGTGCACTAGATTATGGATCTAGTTGGGATGATAATTTGCCGTATGCAGAATTTTCTTATAACAACAGTTACCAAACCAGCTTGAAGATGGCACCTTTCGAAGCTCTGTATGGAAGGAGATGCAGGACACCGTTGTCATGGGACGAAACTAGAGATCGTCAGTTGTTTGGACCAGATTTAATTAAGGAGTCTGAGCGGAAGGTTAAATTGATTCGAGATAGGCTCAAGGTAGCCCAGTCCAGACAGAAGAGCTATGCGGATTCAAAGAGCAAGGCGATTGAATATGAAGTTGGAGACAGAGTATATCTTAGAGTATCCCCGCTTCAAGGAGTTAAGCGTTTTGGAGTTAAAGGAAAATTAGCACCACGTTTCGTTGGACCGTATAAGATTTTGCAACGCATGGGAGAAGTTGCTTATAAGCTGGAATTGCGGAGGGACTATCAGAGTTCATGATGTATTCCATGTTTCTCACCTGAAGAAATGTCATTCCGAGATAGCAGAGATACCGTTAAGAGACACAGTGCCACTGGAAGAAATTCAGTTAAAGGATGATTTAACATATGAGGAAAAACTAGTCAAGATTCTCGACTATGCCAGCAGAGTTACTCGCAGCAAGGTTATAAAGTTTTGCAAGGTTCAATTGGAGCCACCACATCAAGATGAAGCCACAGGAAAGAGAGGAAGATTTGCTCAAGGACCACGCCACCTATTTTCTAGTTAACCCAATCTCGAGGGCTAGATTCATCTTAAGAGTAGGTTTGTAACATCCCAAATTTTCAATTTGGAATGTTATACATTAAGTCATCATGCATATCATATTTTCTTGCATTTTACCCGATCCTAGAAAATTTCACGCAACTCAAGGACCCTCGGAGAGAGTTGGAGATTTCATTATTTTCATATTTGGGATTTCTCAAATTTTGAAAATAGGATCATTTGGATTTATTTATTTATCTTCAATATTTTTCCCAATAAAAAAAACAAGAGAGGGAATAATATGACTTTCCCAACATTTAGGAAAAATGAAGATTTAATAAATAAATCAAATTTCGGTTTTTTCGAAGTTTATTTGCTTTAGGAAAAAAATGAGTATTTTAAAATATGCATTTTGGTCCCAGATTAAAGTTCATTTTGTTCGACTCATTTTTAAGAGTCGGGAAAATTAATTTTGTTTAATTTGGAGTTCGTTTAGATTTATTTTAATTCGCTTGTTTTGTTAAAAAAACGCGCGTCGCGCCCTTTGGGCAAGGGCCCAGCCGGCCCACCGCTGCCCAAGACCTCCCCTCAGACGCGCTTCCCCGCTTGGGAGGAGTCCCGCGCCGCCGCCCCGAGTCCGGCTTGGCCCGCGCCGCCGCCTCCCGAGTCCGGCTCGGCCCGCGCCGCCCAGAGCCCCCTCCCAAGGCAGCACCCTCCTATATATACCCGAGCCCCCTCCTCCTCACCCAGCGCCGCCCGCCCAACCGAGCCGCCCGCCGCCCAAAGCGCCGCCGCCATTGTCGCCGCCGCCGCCGCCGACGTCGCCATCGCCTCGACCCCGCCGCCACCCGCCGACCTCGCCCCGACCCGCCGGAGCCCGGAGCCCTGCCGGCGACCTCGCTGGAGGTAGCCACCGCGCCGCACCCCCCGGTCCGGTTTTGTTTCTAAAACCGTCCGGTTTTTCTTTCGTTGTTCGGTTTTTTTTAAAAAAAACCTAGATTGGTTTATTATTTTTTTAGTCGGTTTTATTAATTAGTGAACGTTCACCGATCCGTTCGTTTTAATGAACACGTTCGTCAGTTAGTTTCTATTAACGAACGTCCGTTCGTTTAACCGTTCGTCGTCTTTCTTTTAATCGGATTTAATCCGTTATTTTTCCGATTTCGATTTCCGATTCAATCTTCGAATCTGTTTATTTTCTCGCTCGTTTATCGGAATCAGGTGATTCAAGCACCTGGAGTTTCGTTTCGAAACCGCCGTTCCGACTAACTCACTTAAACAAAGTTTTGCTATTGTAAAATTTGACCTAATTTCAAATTGCTAAAACCGAGTCGTTTTCTCTTGACATTCGACTTTCGTTGCTTTATTTGATTCGATTCTTTTTGCAACCAGGGTTCTTAAGCTGAACTCTCTGGTTAGATCTTTTATTCGAGATTTTCCCTATGCATTAGATGAGTACTTATTGTATGCTTGTTGTTTGTCTGCGTTAGATCACCCGGAGTGCGCCGCTTGTTACTTTGAGTCTCTAGGTTTCGCGGATCGTCAGCAAGGCAAGTAACACTTGATCATACCTTTTCTACTACCCAGTTTTATGCTTTAGCCTTATTCCTCAAACACTTGCATGTTTAGGATCTAATTAAATTGTGGGATGGGAAGTAGTTTGAGGTAGTACCTATTACCTGTTTTACTTATGAAACCTTGGGAGTTACTTCTACGTTTGCTTATTATGCCATGCTATGCCAGTAGACGTGGATTGAGTGAGTGAATATCCATGACAGATGTGAGATTGTTAATTAATGGTTTATCTAAGGTGGCAACTTAAACACACATCCTGGGTGGATTGAGGCACTGGTTTCTATCAGACTTGCCTGTATTTCTTGGACCGCCACCTGTGCTCTAAGGGATCATGAGATTATTTAAACTAGAAACTTCCGTGTGCAGCCACAAGCCATTATGGGCTCTGGCATAGTTGAGTAAGTTGTGCGGACTCTCACGGGTAGGCTAGCTGATGTAGGGGATGTAGGTTGGTACGGTCTACCCACATGTAAGGTGCTAGTGCTTCGAAGATCTGTGTCTCGGCCATCCGTCTCTCAAACACCATGTAGTGCGAGAACCAAACGGAGGCGATCGAGTCTTGTGGGAAAAGTGGGCAAACCTCTGCAGAGTGTATAAACTAATCATGATTAGCCGTGTCCCCGGTTATGGACATCTTGAGTATCTAGTACTTGAATATCATGTGAATCTCATCATGTTACCTCTAATTAATGTTGTTGGGTTTTAGTGAGTACTTTTTAATTGGGATTGAGGATGCTGTCAACCATTCTCAATGTTTAACAACCACCATGATAGTTAAACAAAATTATTCCTTTGCAGTAGGGAAAAACTAGCTTTATGCAAAACTGTAAGCGTAGAGCTTGTTCCACCAGCCATATATGCATGTAGTATAGGCTTATTCCTTCATTATTCTCTATGTGTTACATTGCCAGCATATTCCATGTGCTGACCCGTTTTCGGGCTGCAACTTTCATGTTGCAGACTTTTCAGACGACGAGTAAGGTGTTAGGTCGTGGTTCTATACTCAGTGATGCCGATGGAGTTGATGGACTCACTTATCTTCCAAGCCTTCCGCTGTTATCGTTATTAGATGGCCTTAAGCCATATTTATTGTAATAAGTCCTCTTCTGGACAATCGATGTAATAAGTGTGTGATTGCTACTCTGCTATAAATCCTTCAAAGTACTGTGTGGTGTCAGGCATTCGATCCAGGATGACATCGAGCACGAGACTTGATCCATTCGGTCGGGTCGCCATGTATACGTCGGTGGATCAAGGGGCACGAGGCAGGGGCGCCCCCTCCCTTGTGGGCGCCTCCTTCTTCCCTGACGTGCACTCCAAGTCCATCGGGTGGCTTTACTTCCAAAATTAACTTCTCCAGATTGATTTCGTTCCGTTTGACTACGCCCGATATTCCTTTTCCTCAAACACCTGAAATAGGCATAAAACAACAAATCTGGGCTGGGCCTCCGGTTAATAGGTTAGTCCCAAAAATAATATAAAACTGGAATAAAGCCCAATATTGCCTAAAACAGTAGATAAAGTAGCATGGAGCAATAAAAAATTATAGATACGTTGGAGACGTATCAAGCATCCCCAAGCTTAATTCCTGCTCGTCCTCGAGTAGGTAAATGATAAAAAAGAATTTTTGATGCGGAGTGATACTTTTGCATAATTTCAATGTAAATCTTCTTAATTGTGATATGAATATTCAGATCCGAAAGATTCAAGACAAAAGTTCATATTGACATAAAAATAATAATACTTCAAGCATACTAATCAAGCAATTATGTCTTCTCAAAATAACATGGCCAAAGAAAGTTATCCCTACAAAATCATATAGTCTGGCTATGCTCCATCTTCCCCACGCAATATATTTAAATCATGCACAACCCCGATGACAAGCCAAGCAATTGTTTCATACTTTAACATTTTCAAAACTTTTTCAATCTTCACGCAATACATGAGCGTGAGCCATGGATATAGCACTATATGTGGAATAGAATGGTGGTTGTGGAGAAGACAAAAAAGAGGGAAGATAGTCTCAAATCAACTAGGCGTATCAACGGGCTATGGAGATGCCCATTAATAGATATCAATGTGAGTGAGTAGGGATTGCCATGCAACGGATGCACTAGAGCTATAAGTATATGAAAGCTCTACAAAAGAAACTAAGTGGGTGTGCATCCAACTCGCTTGCTCACGAAGACCTAGGGCATTTTGAGGAAGCCCATCATTGGAATATACAAGCCAAGTTCTATAATGAAAAATTCCCACTAGTATATGAAAGTGACAAAATGAGAGACTCTCTATCATGAAGATCTTGGTGCTACTTTGAAGCACAAGTGTGGTAAAAGGATAGTAATATTGTCCCTTCTCTCTTTTTCTCTCATCATTTTTTTATTTTTTATTTGGGCCTTTTCTCTTTTTTTATGGCCTCTTTTTTTTTCTCTTTTTTTTTTTATTTTTCGTCCAGAGTCTCATCCTGACTTATGGGGGAATCATAGTCTCCATCATCCTTTCCTCACTTGGGACAATGATCTAATAATGATGATCATCACACTTTTATTTTTCTTACAACTCAACAATTACAACTCGATACTTAGAACAAAGTATGACTCTATATGAATGCCTCCGTGATGTGCGGGATATGCAATGAATCATGAGTGACATGTATGAAAGAATTATGAACGGTGGCTTTGCCACAAATACGATGTCAACTACATGATCATGCTAGCAATATGACAATGATGGAGTGTGTCATAATAAACAGAACGGTGGAAAGTTGCATGGCAATATATCTCAGAATGGCTATGGAAATGCCATGATAGGTAGGTATGGTGACTGTTTTGAGGAAGATATATGGTGGGTGTATGATACCGGCGAAAAGTGCACGGTATTTAGAGAAGCTAGGAATGGTGGAAGGATGGGAAAAAATGCGTATAATCCATGGACTCAACATTAGTCATAAAGAACTCATATACTTGTTGCAAAAATCTAGAAGTTATCAAAGCAAAGTATTACATCCATGCTCCTAGGGGGATAGATTGGTAGGAAAATACCATCGCTGATCCCCGACCGCCACTCATAAGGAAGACAATCAATAAATAAATCATGCTCCGAGTTCATCACATAACGGTTCACCATACGTGCATGCTACGGGAATCACAAACTTCAACACAAGTATTCTTTAAATTCACAACTACTCAACTAGCATGACTCTAATATCACCATCTTCATGTCTCAAAACAATTATCAAGCATCAAACTTTTCTTAGTATTCATCGCACTCAAAAGAAAGTTTCACATATCTTGAATACCAAGTATATTAATATTAAGCAAATTACCATGCTATTAACGACTCTCAAAATAATCTAAGTGAAGTATGAGAGTTCATCTATTTCTTCAAAATAAAACTACCACCATGCTCTAAAAGGTATAAGTGAAGCACTAGAGCAAAAACAAACTACTCCGAAAGATATAAGTGAAGATCAATGAGTAGTCGAATAATTATACAACTATGTGAAGACTCTCTATCATTTAATAATTTCAGATCTTGATACTTTATTCAAACAGCAAGCAAAGCTAAAGAAAACTACATTGCAAGGATAGCACAACTCATGTGAAGAAGCAAAAACTTAGGCTCAACCGATACTAACCGATAGTTGTTGAAGAAGAAAGGTGGATGCCTACTGGGCATCCCCAAGCTTAGATGCTTGAGAATTCTTGAAATATTATCTTGGGGTGCCTTGGGCATCCCCAAGCTTGAGCTTTTGTGTCTCCTTAATTCCTCTCATATCATGGTTTCTCTTTTTATCAAAAGCTTCATTCACAACAAACTCAACAAGAACTCGTGAGATAGGTTAGTATAAACCAATGCAAAACCTTATCAATTTCTACTGTAACAAATCACTAATATTATTATTCAACATTGCATACTAAATACCTCTGCTTATTTAATACTCCTATCCTCAAATAGAATCATTAAGCAAGCAAACATATGCAAACATAACAGCAATCTGTCAAAACAGTACAGTCTGTAAAGAATGCAGGAGTATCAATACTTCCCTAACTCCAAAAATTATGAACTAAAATTCCCAATATAATAAATTTATCAGAGCTCAATATACAAAAAGATTCAACATTATACCATTCTCTGACTTTTCTAGGGAATTTTTGCAACAGCGGTAAACTTTCTGTTTTCAAACAGCAACATGTATACTAGCAAAATAAGCATGGCAAAGGCTATCCTTGACTTATTTACTAAAACTAAAGATGCAAAAAATTATTCTAAATAACAGCAAGCAATTACTAACAAAATAAAATGACGCTCCAAGAAAAACACATATCATGTGATGAATAAAAATATAGCTCCAAGTAAAGTTACCGATGAACGAAGACGAAAGAGGGGATGCCTTTCGGGGCGTCCCCAAGCTTAGGCTTTTGGCTATTCTTGAATATTATCTTGGGGTGCCTTGGGAATCCCCAAGCTTAGGCCCTTGCCACTCCTTATTCCATAGTCCATCGAATCTTTACCCAAAACTTGAAAACTCCACAACACAAAATTTAACAGAAAACTCGTAAGATCCGTTAGCGAAAGAAAAGAAAACACCACTTCAAGGTACTATAATGAACTAATTCTTTATTTATATTGGTGTTAAACCTACTGTATTCCAACTTATCTATGGTTTATAAATTATTTTACTAGCCATAGATTCATCAAAATAAGCAAACAACACAATGAAAACAGAATCTGTCAAAAACAGAACAGTCTGTAGTAATCTGTAACTAACGCAAACTTCTGGAACTCCAAAAATCCTACCAAATTAGGAAGTCGTAAGAAATTCGTGTACCAATCCAGAGCAAAAAGAATCAGATCATAAGCACGTTTCTGTGAATTAACAAAACTAATTTACTGGGTGCAAAAGTTTCTGATTTTCAGCAGGATCAACACAACTATCACCGTAAGCCATCCTAAAGGTCTTACTTGGCACTTTATTGAAACAAAAACTATAAAACATGATTACTACAGTAGCATAATCATGTGGACACACAAAAACAGTAAGGATAAATATTGGGTTGTCTCCCAACAAGCGCTTTTCTTTAATGCCTTTCTAGCTAGGCATGATGATAGCAATGATGCTCACATAAAAGATAAGAATTGAAACATAACGGGAGCATCATGAAGCATATGACTAGCACATTTAAGTCTAACCCACTTCCTATGCATAGGGATTTTGTAAGCAAACAACTTATGGGAACAACAATCAACTAGCATAGGAAGGTAAAACAAGCATAGCTTCAAAACTTGAAGCACATAGGGAGGAAACTTGACATTATTGCAATTCCTACGAGCATATATTCCTCCCTCATAATAATTTTCAGTAGCATCATGAATGAATTCAACAATATAACCAGCAACTAAAGCATTCTTTTCATGATCTACTTGCATAGAAATTTTATTACTCTCCACATAAGCAAAATTCTTCTCATGAACAATAGTGGGAGCAAACTCAACAAAATAACTATCATGTGATTGAAAATTAAGATCAAGATGACAAGTTTCATGGTTATCATTATTCTTTAAAGCATACGTGTCATCACAATAATCATCATAGATAGGAGGCATGCTTTCATCATAGTAAATTTGCTCATCAAAGCTTGGGGGACAAAAATATCTTCATCAAACATAGCATCCCCAAGCTTGTGGCTTTGCATATCATTAGCATCATGGATATTCAAGGAATTCATACTAACGACATTGCAATCATGCTCATCATTCACATATT
This sequence comes from Aegilops longissima, assembly GCA_021605205.1. Lineage (NCBI taxonomy): Eukaryota > Viridiplantae > Streptophyta > Magnoliopsida > Poales > Poaceae > Aegilops > Aegilops longissima. Next base: position 708,787,814 of record CM038677.1, read on the forward strand.
TCATGCCAAGCATTCTATGTAATTCTTCTTCTAGCACTTTGGCACAATTTTCCTTTCCATCATACTCACGAAAGATATTAAAAAGGTGAAGCGTATGAGACAAACTCAATTCCATTTTTTTGTAATTTTCTTCTATAGACTAACTAGTGCTAAAACAAGAAACAAAAAGATTCGATTGCAAGATCTAAAGATATACCTTCAAGCACTCACCTCCCCGGCAACGGCGCCAGAAAAGAGCTTGATGTCTACTACACAACCTTCTTCTTGTAGACATTGTTGGGCCTGCAAGTGCACAGGTTTGTAGGACAGTAGCAAATTTCCCTCAAGTGGATGACCTAAGGTTTATCAATCCGTAGGAGGCGTAGGATGAAGATGGTCTCTCTCAAACAACCCTGCAACCAAATAACAAAGAGTCTCTTGTGTCCCCAACACACCCAATACAATGGTAAATTGTATAGGTGCACTAGTTCGGCGAAGAGATGGTGATACAAGTGCAAAATAGATAGTAGATATAGGTTTCTGTAAACTGAAAATATAAAAACAGCAAGGTAACAAGTGGTAAAAGTGAGCGTAAACGGTATTGCAATGATAGGAAACAAGGCCTAGGGTTCATACTTTCACTAGTGCAAGTTCTCTCAACAATAATAACATAGATAGATCATATAACAAGCCCTCAACATGCAACAAAGAGTGACTCCGAACCCACTAACAGCGGAGAACAAACGTAGAGATTATGGTAGGGTACGAAACCACCTCAAAGTTATTCTTTCGGATCAATCTATAAAAGAGTTCGTACTAGAATAACACCTTAAGACACAAATCAACCAAATCCCTAATGTCACCTAGATACTCCATTGTCACCTCAAGTATCCGTGGGCATGATTATACGATATGTATCACACAATCTCAGATTCATCCAACCAACACAAAGTACTTCAAAGAGTGCCCCAAAGTTCCTATCGGAGAGTCAAGAACGTGTGCCAACCCCTATGCATAGGTTCCCAATGTCACGAAACCCGCAAGTTGATCACCAAAACATACATCAAGTGGCACATGATATCCCATTGTCACCACAGATAATCACGGCAAGACATATATCAAGTGTTCTCATAAAAGACTCAATCCGATAAGATAACTTCAAAGGGGAAACTCAATTCATCACAAGAGAGTAGAGGGGGAGAAACATCATAAGATCCAACTACAATAGCAAAGCTCGGGATACATCAAGATCGTGCCATAGATGGAACACGAGAGAGAACACGAGAGAGAGAGAGAGAGATCAAACACATAGCTACTGGTACATACCCTCAGCCCCGAGGGTGAACTACTCCCTCCTCGTCATGGATAGCACCGGGATGATGATGATGGCCACCGGTGATGGGATCCCTTCCGCAGGTGCCGGACGGGCTCTCGAGAGGTTTTGGTGGCTCAGAGGCTTGCGACGGCGGAACTCCCGATCTATCTTCTGTTCTGGAAGTTTTAGGGTACGTAGGTATATATGGGTGAAAGAAGTACGTCGGTGGATCGAAGAGGGGGCCACGAGGCAGGGGGCGCCCCCCAGGGGGTGGGCGCGCCCCCCACGCTCCCTTCTTCCCTGACGTGCACCCCAAGCCCATCGGGTGGCTTTCCTTCCAAAATTAACTTTTCCTGTTGATTTCGTTCCGTTTTGACTCCGTCTGATATTCCTTTTCCTCGAAACACTGAAATAGGCATAAAACAGCAAATCTGGGCTGGGCCTCCGGTTAATAGGTTCGTCCCAAAAATAATATAAAAGTGGATAATAAAGCCCAATATTGCCTAAAACAGTAGATAAAGTAGCATGGAGCAATCAAAAATTATAGATACGTTGGAGACGTATCAGCCGCCACTTTCCGGGCCTCCTGGATGTCGCGCACAGCACCTCGGGCTTCTTCCCGAGCACCTTCTGCAGCCTCGAGAGCTTGGGCGAGCTCGGATACTTTCCCTTCTAGACTCTGCTCCAAGCCCTCGCTTTTCTTCACAGCTTCCTAGAGCTCTCGCTCAGCTGTGATAACCCTGGCCTCGTGTTTTTCACGAAGCGCCTTTTCGGCCTCAGCCTTCTTGTTGGCATCAGCCAAAGCTTTCTTTAGTGCCTCGTATTCGGCACCCGCTCCTAGAGCACACAAATACTAATATTTTTCATTCTGCACAACCATTCGTTCGTGCCAACTCCAATACAAATGTTTTCCACATACCTCGCTTATCTTCCAGTTGCTTCCTCACGCGGCCAAGTTCCTCCTCGGCAAGTGCAAGGCTCTGCTTCAGTTCGGACACTTCCGCATTGTAAGTGGCCGTCCTCGCTGCAGATGCCTATTTTCACACAAAAGGGTATACATCATTCACATAGGCTCCTGCGAGAGTAGGGGTTTTGATCCCCTGCCCGGCTCTGTCTCCTCCCCCGGACAGTGCATCAGGGGCTACTACTCATATTATGACAATTGCTCAAGGGTTTCCTAGGAAACATACCTCAAAAGCCTTTATAAGGAAAAGGCAGGACTCGTTCAGCCCGCTCTCGGCAGACTGAATCCTTTCAACCACCGCGCCCATAAGGGCCCGATGATCATCGACAATAGACGCGTTCTTCAATGCCGTCGATAGACCGCCGGGCAGCTCTGATCGAACAGAGGACGTCGGCGGCATAGGCAGGCCCCCCCACCATCGGGGGTGGCTGCCTGATCGACCCCAGAACCCTAGAGGTCCCGAGGGCCGTATCCATCCCCGCGTGTTCGGCACCAGGGATATGTCCTCCCTGGTCCAGGTCTTGTCGAGATGACACCTCAGTGTCGCGCTCGGACTTGGGGGAAGGGGCCTGCGGAGGCGTCTCGCTTGCCAAAGCGTCCGAGCCTAGTGAATCCTCCGACGAGGACCGGCCGGCGCAGGACCTTGCCGGACTGTGCAATATGTAGGCAACAGTCAAAACTACTATACCCAAAAACGATCCCGGACACATATATGTGTTCGGATGCTTACGACTTCTCCAGGGACTGGGCCCTGGGATCCCACTCCGGGTTGTTATCGACAGCTGTAGAGGATGCCCCTGAGAGGGAATTTTTCCCCCTCTTGGGCGATCCGGCCTCCAGAGATATGGAGGCGGTCCTCTTCCTCCCTCATCAGAGTGAGGCTCATCCTCCTCTGCTTCCTCCTCTTCGTCCTCGGACGAAGGATCATCGCTGGAGTCTTCGGATTTGACATCCGAAGCCTCGCGACGTCGAAGGCCACCACAGGTCTTCTTGGCCTTCTTGGAGGCCTCTTTCTTTGGCGCCTTGTAAGGCGCGGGGACCAGCATCTTCGTCAGAAGGGGTCCGGCCGGTTCCTCCGGTAGGGGGGCTGGACAATGTAACCGCTCCACCTTCTTTACCCATCCCTGAAGTTGCAATGAAACGCGATTAGGATGTCTCCCATATGACAGGCCAACTAAAGCATGGATAGACAGAGTGTGGCTGTGACTTACTGGGCTTGGAGAATGGGATGATTGATACCCACGGTCCTCGGCGGGGCCCGGCTATGATTTACCGGAGTTAAAGAGCACCTTCCATATATCCTTCTGGGAGGAATCATAAAGCTCCCGAAGGGTTTGGTGCTCGGCCGCATCAACTCAAGAGACAGGCACAAGCTCGGCAACGACAAGGAGAACCAAAGCGAACTAGCATCACCTGGACTACTGTAACGCCCCGGATTCGATGCGCCAGGTGTCCGTCAGTTATTTGCCGTCTTTGCCATGTCATGTGCTTGCGTGTTGCACTTTGCCATGTCATCATATGCATTTCATACCATGTCATCATGTGCATCGCATTGGCATACGTGTTCGTCTCATGCATCCGAGTATTTTCCCCGTTGTCCGTTTTGCAATCCGGCACTCCTATGTCCCCCGGCGCCCCTTTTGCCTCTCTTTTGTATGCGGGTGTTAAACGGTCTCGGAATGGACCGAGTTTTGTCAAGCGGCCTTGGTATAGCACCGGTAGACCGCCTGTCAAGTTTCGTGTCATTCGGAGGTCGTTTGATACTCCAACGGTTAACCGGGTAACCGTAAAGCCTTTTTCTTTTGCAGCCCAACACCCCTTTCAAAGTGGCCCAAAACCCAGCAAACTCCCCTCCATGCTCTCGGTCGTTCGATCACGATCGTGTGGGTGAAAACCGCTCCTCATTTGGACACTCCTAGCTCCCTCTTCCTATATATATGTGTGCCTCCGCAGAAATTCTCGCAGTCCAAACCCTAGCCTTCTTCCCTCCGCGCTGCCGGACAAACCTCCCCACCGCGTCGGACATGTCCGCCGCCAGCCTCCACGTCACTCGGGCCAATCACGAGGTGACACGTCACCTCCTCCGCCTCCCTCCTCCACTCATAGCGCGCCACGTCAGCGCCCGCGCCGCCTTCACTTCACCGCGGCCCCTGGATCCGGATCGGGCCCGCCTTGAGCCCGCTCCACGCCGCGCCACAGCCAGCGCGCCACCAGCCGCGCCGACTCGCCGCCGAGCGCCTCGGCCTCCAGGTGCCTACCCGCGCCGTCTCGCCTCCGCTGCCTCGGCTCAGACCGCCACCCCACGCCTCGTCCCGCAGGACCTGCGCGGACCGCCGCCGCCATGCGCCGCCCGACCCGGCCACAGCGTGCTCCGGCCGCCGCGGAGCTCGCCAGCGCGCCTCGCCTCGCCTCCCGCCTCCCTGCTCCGCCTCCACAGCTCCGCCCCGCGCCTCTCCTTCCCCGCGCCCTCGTCCCTCCGGCCGCATCGTCGTCGCCCCCTCCGTCTCCGGCCACCGCGTAGCTCGCCGGAGTTCGTCCTCGCCGGAGCTCCGGCCGGATCCGAGGGAGTGGGTCAGATCCACCACTCCCTCCAACCAAACGCCGTCCCGCGACCTGGATCCCTCCGTCCCGCTCTGTCTCGTCCCGCGTTGACTTTCACGGAGGTAAAAATTCCACTAAGTCCCTGGTTTTTAACATTATCATGCCATGTTCATCGCATCATAACTTGCTGCATACTGCTCCGTTTCGTGCGTGTAATATTTCAAATTGTTCACCGCAATGAGTACATCATTTCATTCCATTGCACCATGTTCATTTGAGTTCATCTTGATGCCCGAATCATCGTTGCAAGAGTGCATGTTGCTGTTAATCTGCTGAAACTGTTATAACATGCTCATTTGTCATTTTTGCCATGTTTGATGTGTGCATCCTATGAGCATGAGCTCTACATCTGTTTTGTGATACATCATGCCATCTTCACAGTGGTGCCATCCATGTATTTTTTTGATTCTTGTACGGAGTGCATCAAGCTTGTTAAGTAGGGTACTTGCTGTTGCTGTTTTGCTAGTTTGAATCTGTTATTTCGTGATGCTATGTAAACCTGCTGCTACAAGTCATTCTATGCATAATCTGGAGATGTTCACTAAGGATGTTTTGTTATACATGTCTTTCTCTATCCATCTATGCCCCTGGTTGCATTTATAGCCTGCTGTAGCTTGTTGTAATCTTGCTCTAAAATTGCTAAATAATGTTGCTGTCAGCCTGTTAACATTAAGTTCAATGTTGCCATGATTGTTGCTAGTGATCCATGCACTCTATGAACTTGATCTTGCCATGTTTAGCTTCATAAACATGTCTTCTTACTGTTGGTTGCCTTGCCATGCCATGTATTGCTCTGTGGTGAGTGGTTCAAGCTCACCAACATGCCTACTTATTGTTGTTCCTGCCATGTATGAATCTGTAATATAACTTGCCATGTTTACATGGGTGCCATCATATTTTCTGTGCCCTTTTGACTCATGGTCACTAAAGGACTTTTGTTCTATGCAATTAGTAGATTCATTCCATGCCTTTGTTTGCCATGATAAGTTCCTGTAGCATGTTGTTTGATAGCTCTAAACATTGCAACCTGATGTTATTTCCTGATAAGTCTGAAACTGTTATTATTTGCAATCTTGCCATGTGTTTTTGAGCATGTTCTAGTGATTTCTGGAGATAGCTCAGTGTTCATGTATTGTCATGCCTTATCTGTACTTCATGCCCATGCCTTTTATTCTTACGTTGAGATGCTGTAGCATAGTGTTTTGATGTTTGCAATATGCCTAGTTGCTGTTTTGGACAGATTGTTGCCATAATTTGTAGAGTGTATGTGTTGAACCGTTGCTCCGTTTTGAGTGTGCTCTATATGAAACTTGCTTAGTTTTGTATGTAGTTTCATATTATCATGTTGCATCCTTGTCTTGAGGTGTTTGCGTGATGTTTGGATGCATTTTGCATCAATGCCATGGTTAACTTGTTTTGCTCATATCTTCTAGGCCGTAGCTCCAAATTTAATGAACTTTATATGTAACTTGACTAGAATTTTGTGTAGATCATCGTGGTGCATCTTAACTTGCTGTTTAACAACTTGAACATAAGGTTTATTCAGATCTGGAGCAATTTCGAAATTTGCATATGAGGACTTACCGGAATTGTTCTATGTTGTTTCCGGCCTCATTTAATCTTGTCTTGATGTGTTGTTCTTGTATTGCATCATCTCTTGACATGAGTAGCCTCATATAGCTTTGTCATGCATCATGCTTGTTGTGCATCATGCCTTGTTCATGTGTGGTGTGTTTACTATGTCGTGTGCTTCTTCTTGTTAGTTCCTGTTTCGTTGCGATCGCGAGGATTCGTTCGTCTCCGCTTGGTTCGTCTTCGTGGCTTCATCTTCTTCATGGACTCGTTCTTCTTCCTTGCGGGATTTCAGGCAAGATGACCGTCACCTTGGATCTCATTACTATCATTGCTATGCTAGTTGCTTCGTTCTTTCGCTATGCTGCGCTACCTATCACTTGCTGCTCAAGCCTCCCAAATTGCCATGAACCTCTGACCTTTGTCACCCTTCCTAGCACACCGTTGTTTGGCCATGTTACCGCTTTTGCTCAGCCCCTCTTATAGCGTTGCTAGTTGCAGGTGAAGATGAAGATTGCTCCATGGTGGACAGGATTTTGTTGGGATATCACAATATCTCTTATATTATTAATGCATCTATATACTTGGTAAAGGGTGGAAGGCTCGGCCTTATGCCTGGTGTTTTGTTCCACTCTTGCCACCCTAGTTTCCGTCATATCGGTATTATGTTCCTGGATTTTGCGTCCCTAACGCGGTTGGGTGATTTATGGGACCCCCTTGACAGTTCGCTTTGAATAAGACTCCTCCAGCAAGGCCCAACCTTGGTTTTTACCATTTGCCTCACCACCACCTACTTTCCCTTGGGAGTAATTAACCCAAGGGTCATCTTTATTATAGCCCCCCGGGCCAATGCTTGTCTAAGTGTTGGTCCAAACTAGAGCACCGTCTTGGGACCATCCCTTGGCAACTTGGGTTACGCCGGTACTGTATGCTTAGCTTATCCGGTGTTGCCCCGAGAACGAGATATGTGCAGCTCCTATCGGGATTGTCACAAGATCGGGCGGTCTTGCTGGTCTTGTTTTATTACCGTCGAAATGTCTTGTAGCCGGATTCCGAGACTGATCGGGTCTTCCCGGGAGAAGGAATATCCTTCGCTGATCGCGAGAGCTTATAATGGGCTAAGTTGGGACACCCCGCAGGTTTGAACTTTCAAAGCCGTGCCCGCGGTTATGTGGCAGATGGGAATTTGTTAATATCCGGTTGTAGTAAACTTGAAGTAAACTCTTCTAAAATACACCAACCGTAGCGTAACCGTGAGTGTCTATTTTCGGGTTGATCGAGAGGAGAACACGGTTTCGGGTTATGTTTGACGTAAGTAGGAGTTCAGGATCACTTCTTGATCATTACTAGTTGACGACCGCCTTTGTTTCTCTTCTCGCTCTCATTTGCGTTGGTTAGCCACCATATATGCTTAGTCGCTGCTGCAACCTCACCACTTTACCCCTTCCTTTCCCATTAAGCTTTGCTAGTCTTGATACCCATGGTAATGGGATTGCTGAGTCCTCGTGGCTCACAGATTACTACACCACCAGTTGCAGGTACAGGTTATGCGATGATCATGACGCGAGAGCGATGTTTTCTTGTTTTGGAGTTCTTCTTCTTCCTCGTCGATCAGGGGATAGGTTCCAGGTCGGCAGCCTGGGCTAGCAGGATGGATGTCGTTTGAGCTTCTGTTTATGTTTCATCTGTAGTCGGATGTTGATCTTGTATATGATGTTGATGTATTCTTGTGGCATTTGTGCCTTATGTATGTATCCCCACTATTATGTAATGTTGATGTAATGATATCCACCTTGCAAAAGCGTCTTCAATATGCGCTTCTATCCTTGGTGGGACCTTCGAGTTCCTTTAGGATAGGGTCGCATCTTGGGCGTGATAATTACGTCGACGAGCTTGACGTCCCTGTCAACCACACCCTGAATGCGCGTCTGGAGCAGTAACAGCTCATCGGACGAGCACCAGTTCGGGCCCTTCGCTGGCCAGGACGTGAGCCGTAGTGGAGCTCCGGATCTGAACTCTGGAGCTGCCGCCCACTTCTTGCCGCGTGGTTCGGTAATATAGAACCACTGCTGCTGCCACTCCTTGACGGAGTCGTTGAAAGCGCCTTTCGGCCAAACAGCCTTGGGCATCTTGCTTACCATGGCGCCGCCGCACTCGGCGTGTTCGCCACTCACCACCTTGGGCTTCACATTGAAGATCTTCAGCCATAGGCCGAAGTGGGGTGGGATCCGGAGAAAAGCCTCGCACACGACGATAAACATCGAGATATTGAGAAAGGAGTTGGGGGAAAGATCATGAAAATCGATCCCGTAGTAATACATGACTCCTCTGACGAACAGGTGGAGGGGAAACCCGAGCCCACGGACGAAATGGGGAAGGAACACGACTCTTTCATGAGAGTCCGGAGTGGGGACAACTTGTCCCACCGGTGGAAGGCGGTGGCCGATCTTCTCGGCCAGATACCCGGCCCCCCGGAGCTTCTTGATGTCCTTCTCCTGGACGGTTGAGGTCATCCATCTGCCTCCAGCTCCGGATCCGGACATCTTCGGAACGCCTCTCTTCGATGGAGGAGAAAAATGCTTGGGCGTTAGGGCTCGATCAGAGGGGAATGAGCTAGCGGGAGGAGAAGGCGTGGGTAAAAGAGAAAGGAATCTGGCCTCCTTATAGAGGGGAATGAACTAGCGGGAGGAGAAGGCGTGGGTAAAAGAGAAAGGAATCTGACCTCCTTATAGAGGCGATGAAAGCTTTTTGTGCCTCCCCACTTGCCTGGTGGAACCCGTCTTCCTCCCACTCACCGTGATTAGCGGCACGGTTAGATTACCCATACCCGTATTAATGAGAATCCCGTGATAATGGGACACGATCTCTGCTTTGGCAGTACGTGCCAAAGAAACCGCCTCACAATATGCGTTGTAGCTGGTTGTGGGGAAACAGATCGAATAATGATCCGACCGTAATAACACGTCACGTCATTAGAAAAAGTTGTCAGCGGATTGCATTTGTAAAATATCATCCTCTCTGCGGTGGCATATGAAGATTATCTCGCATAATCCGGACACAGTCTACGTGTCCGATGATCACTTTGGAGTATTCGGAGGAGGAACCCGCCTTGCAATGCCAAAGACAATACTGCGCGCCGGACTCGTCGTCATTGAAGCCTGGTTCAGGGGCTACTGAGGGAGTCCTGGATTAGGGGGTATCCGGACAGCCGGATTGTGTACTACGTCTGGACTATTGAAGCGTGAAGATACAAGACACAAGCCTTCGGCCCATGTCCGGATGGGACTCTCCTTTGCGTGGGAGGCAAGCTTGGCGATCCAGATATTATATTTCCTTCCTTGTAACCGACTCCATGTAAACCCTAGCTCTCTCTGGTGTCTATATAAACCGGAGAGGTTGGTCCTTAGAAGGCCGATCACAATTACATTCATACCATCATAGGCTAGCTCTTAGGGTTTAGCCTCTATGATCTCGTGGTAGATCTACTCTCGTACTACCCATATCATCAATATTAATCAAGCAGGAAGTAGGGTTTTACCTCTACCGAGAGGGCCCGAACCTGGGTAAACATCTGTGTCCCTTGCTTCCTCGTTACCATCAGCCTTGACGCATGATCAGACCCCTACCCGAGATCCGCGTTTTGACACCGACAAATGCCAGGCAAGGGCCAATTCACTTGGCCAACTGGAGCAGATCGACAGCTACGCCCCTGGCCACCAGGTCAGGTTCGGAAACCTGAACTACACAACCGATATCCGCAGAGACTTGATCTTCAACGGAATCGGGCCCGTGCCAGGAGCGCCGGACAGTCACGATGAGCACGGCTTAGACCTGCTGTCGGACAGTGCTCGGGATAGCACCCCTGCAGTAGTCCCGGACCTAAATCCGGAGCAGACTGCGTGGCCCAAGGACAGGTGGATGGACCCCGCCCGCAGGCCACACACTCATCAGCGTTAGAGCCAAACACAGGCCTCACCTCTAAGGAGGCCTGTGACTCAAGACCCCTGGACTCGTATCCGGTTGTAGGTTCCAGTCCACGCACTCCCGAGCCCGCCGAGCCTGGTTGGGCTCCGGTAATGGAGTTTACCGCTGCGGATATCTTCTAGCACTCGCCCTTTGGCGACATGCTGAACTCGTTAAAGTCTCTGTCTTTGTCAGGAGGCTCTTGGCCGAACTATGTTCGGCTCGAGTGGGAAGTAGGCGACGAAGGAATTCGCTGTCCACCCACCACCTACTTCATTGCCACGGTCGATGATCTAACCGACATGCTTGACTTCGACTTTGAAGACATCGACGGTATGGACGATGATGCAGGAGAAGTACAGGAACCACCGCTCACAGGGCGGTGGACAGCCACCTCCTCATACGATATATATATGGTGGACACTCCGAAGGAAACCAATGGCGATGAGGCAACGGAGGATAACCCTCGTGGAGAAAAACAAAGCATGGGCGCCGTCGGCCGCCCAATCCCGCCACAGCAATACCGCCCAGAGACGAAAACAATCCGGATGGTGCCGAAGAGGAATACAACTCGATCAGCCTGCCTTCGAGTAGGCCGAGCAGAAGATGAGCAGTCAGCCTGCATTTAACAAAGCGACGGACGGATATCCGGAGGAGGACAACTACATGCCCCCTCTCGAAGATGAGATTAGCCTCGGCGGCAGACGAGTTGGCGTGCTCGAGGATCCCGTGGAGCAGGAGCGCTCAAACGCCGGCTTATGGCTACCGCGAGGAGCCTCAAAAAGAAGCAGCAGCAACTCCAAGCTGATCAAGACCTGCTCACAGATAGATGGACCGAGGTCCTGGCAGCCGAGGAATACGGACTCGAGCGCCACACGGCTGACCGGCCACCACGTGGCCGGGATAAAATGGCATATCAGCCTGAATACCAGCCCGCACCCCCACGCCAATACACTACGGCCCGGGGCAACAAGCAAGCCCTGCAAGATATACTGGAAAACAAAGCAGGACAACCAAGATCGATCTACGGATCGCGGAGGCGCGCCCCAGCACGCGACGATGACCGTCGTGACGGATACACCATAAACAAGTCCGGCCAGGCCGAACACAGCCACCCAGACCAATTCGAACTGTGTAGCCACATAGCCCGGCACAGAGGCGCCGCACACCCCCTCTACTTCACCGATGAAGTGATGGATCATGAATTCCCAGAAGGGTTCAAACCCGTAAACATCGAATCATATGATGGCACAACAGACCCCGCAGTATGGATAGAAGATTTCCTTCTCCACATTCACATGGCCCGCGGAGACGATCTACACGCCATCAAGTATCTTCCCCTTAAGCTCAAAGGACCCGCCCGGCACTGGCTAAACAGCGTGCCCGCAAATTCCATTGGCAGTTGGGAAAGCCTGGAAGATGCATTCCTCGACAACTTCCAAGGCACATATAAAGCGACCACGGACGCCGATGACTTGAGCCACATTACTCAACAACCCGGAGAGTCAGCCAGAAATTCGGACTCGATTCCTAACTAAAAAGAACCAAATAGTTGATCGTCCGGACGCCGAAGCCTTGGTGGTTTTAGGCATAATATCCGCGGACGGTGGCTCGCCCAACACCTCGGCTAGGAGAAACCCAAGTCCATGGAAGCTCTCACGACACTAATGACCCGCTTTTGCGTGGGCGAGGACAGCTGGTTGGCTCACAGCAGCACTACGCCACATTCTGGCACTTCGGACATCCGTGACAATAACGGCAAGCCACGGCGCAACAGACACAAGCGACGGAACAACGTTGACAACACCGAAGACACGGCAGTCAACGCCGGATTCAGCGGATCCAAATCCGGTCAGCGGAAGAAGCCGTTCAAAAGAAACAATCAGGGACCGTCCAGTCTGGACCGCATACTAGAACGCTCGTGCCAAATTCATGGCACCCCAGATAAGCCAGCCAACCACACCAATAGAGACTGCTGGGTGTTCAAACAGGCCGGTAAAATAAACGCTGAAAACAAGGACAAGGGGCTGCATAGCGACGATGACGAGGAGCCCGGCGTCAACACGGGGACAAGAAATCCCCTGTGAAAACGGTCAACATGATCTACGCCACTCACATTCCCAAGCGGGAACAGAAGCGAGCACTACGGGACGTCTATGCGATGGAGCCAGTCGCCCCCAAATTCAACCCATGGTCAGCTTGTCCGATCACCTTTGATCATAGGGATCACCCTACTAGCAACCATCACGGCGGCTCAGCCGCATTGGTCCTAGACCCAATCATCGACGGATTCCACCTCACGCGAGTCCTTATGGACGGCGGCAGCAACCTGAACCTGCTTTATCAGGACACAGTGCACAAAATGGGCATCAACCCTTCAAGGATCAAGCCCAGCAAAACCACCTTTAAAGGTGTAATTCCTGGAGTAGAGGCCCGTTGTACGGGCTCTATAACATTGGAAGTGGTTTTCGGATCTCCGGATAACTTCTGAAGCGAAGAGTTAATCTTCGATATCGTCCCTTTCCGTAGTGGTTACCATGCACTGCTCAGACGAACCGCATTCGCTAGATTCAATGCGGTACCACACTATGCATACCTCAAGCTCAAGATGCCAGGACCACGCGGGGTCATAACGGTCAACGGAAATATGGACCGCTCTCTCCGTACAGAAGAGCATACTGCAGCCCTCGCGGCGGAAGTACAATGCGGCCTCCTCCGACAAACCACCAATCCGGCGACGACAACCTCGAGCATCGTCAAGCGAGTCCGGAGCACCCCGCAACAGGAGCACCAGGCACGCAAAGAGCGTGACTAGCAGTCCCGCCTCCGCTTAAGCCCCATCAAAGCAGCATTCGTCCACGCGTACACAATTACGCACTCAAAATACCATGGGCACAGGCGGAGGCGCAACAGTGACTCAGTCGACAGTGCGGTATCATGTCAACATACCTTCATAACCTTCCCTTTTTATCTTTCAGGACATTGCTTTAGGGCAGCCTCTTCAGAAGAGCCGTATTGTCGGACTTACATAGGAGAGAAAACCAAGGAGGCAATAGGCTTTGTGCACAAAAGGAAATACCCAAGTGGAATCTGTTCACGATCGTTATACCTGTTTTATATACCTACATGCAGCCTGCCCTTGGATAGGACATGTTAAATAGTCCTATTTACTTCTGCTTAAACGCACCCATTGTAAACATACGCTTAAACGTATTATTCATCAATGGGAGATCATATATAGCGTCAGCTTATTATTATTATTTGAGCATTTTTTCTTACAAATGTTTATTTAATATTGCATCCGTACACCTTGGTACGATCAATTTTGCCAGGGGCTTCTTATGGCGCCTCATAATACGGCAAAACAAGTCCGAACACTTTCAACAGTGTGGCACCCCGAACTTATAGCACTATATGCATCAGCTCCGAATCACGTCTTGGGTCAATAGTTGGGTTTGCCCGGCTCCCTTGTTTTGGTACCTTATGTTCCAATATATCGGCTAAGGTAGCGCAGGGAGAACTACTGCGATTGTGTCCCAGTTCTTCCGGACGAGCACCTCAGTAGAGAAAGCCAAAAACTGACCGGCATGATGCGGCGAGAGCTGGTCGCTGTTCGAGAGGTCTTAAAATCCTTAAAGATTTTTTCTGCTTTAGGCGAGGAATCGACTTCGTCCGATTTAGGCGTATATAGCGCGCCAATTCGGCCTTCCGAATTCTAAGGGCTTCGCCAAAATTTAAAATGGTAGACTTCTATGGCTAAGTGAAAGTTATAAAGTCGCATAGTCTGATTGCCTTGTTCGCTGCGCCGGATACTTCCTTAAGGGACCAAAAATTTGGATAAAGAGTATCCGGGTTTTTCCAGGAACACCCCGGTACTAGTTACGTGGGGGCGGAAGCCGACGACTGGCCTACTTTCAGAATTTTATAAACAGCCGCACAAAAGGTAATATTTTAAATCAAATAGCGCTACATAGCGCAAGTAACTTCATCTTAATACTACAACAACGACAGAGGTACATTTACTCAAGGATCATGTCCTTGGTACATTCATCGGCCACGAGACGAGCGCCCTTCATAACACCATCGTAATACTTCTCGGGATAGCGATGCACCTTGCCCTCCGGCGGCCCGTCCTTCACCAGCTTCTCCCCATCCAGCTTGCCCCAATGCACCTTCGCACGGGCAAAGGCCCGACGGGCACCCTCAATGCAAACGGATCGCTTGATAACTTCAAGCCGCGGACAGGCATTCACCATCCGCTTGATCATGCCAAGTAGCTAGTGGGCGAGGGCTCACCAGCCACATCCGAACTATGAAATCTTTCATAGCCACTTCGCCGCCTCAGGAGTTCGACCAACCGCTTCAGATTGGTCACTCAGAGGCATTGGGTGTTCGCCCCATCATACCGGGACCGAACAGTTTCTCCGCTGAGCTCCCTCCTTGGCACGGTAGAACTCCGCGACATCGACACGCTGCGGGCAGATCCGCGAATGCCCCCGGAGAGCTCGAATTCAGGTAAGTAAAAGAAACGCCTCCACATGTTTGCTTTGCATAAATAATGTCTTACCCGCCTATCTTCTTGGCACCTGGATTTCATCGTGCCTTGTCGGCTTCGCCTTGGCGTCTTTCATACTGCAAGGGCATTCGCAAGCTCGGCCTCTTTCATCTTAAGATCATGCTCCACGACTCAACTTCTTGCCGAGCTCCTCGAGCTCTTGCTGCACTCGCCCACTCTAGCATCTTGCTTTTCGCCTTGCATTCCAAGGCCGCTTGTCTTCGCCTCGACAACGCTTTTTCGAGACGCCACTTCGTGGTGGCCCTGCTACAAAGTTACGACGCTTCGTTGTAAGAATAACCAATTTTATCTATCCTTCATTATATGAGAGCGGGGAATCACTCACCTTTGTTCTCTTCGAGCTGCCTCTTCGTGAGGTCGAGCTCTCCCTGCGCCTGCTCCAGGTCCCATTTTAGTCCGGTGACCTCGGTTGTGCGGACAGCAGCGCAAGCAGCACAGCCTGCTTATTCACATGCACACTTATTATTAGACTCCTGCGGATTATAATTGACCCTCCGTTTGGCTTTTCTTTCCGAACACCAAACAGAGTATCAGGGGCTACTACCTATCGGGTGGTAATTTCACACATTTTTATTACTTACCTCAAAGCCTGTCATGAGGCTGGTGCAAGCCAGTTAGTCCGCTTGGCGGACAAAACCTTCAATCACTGCACTCATAAGAGTACGGTGTTTCATCCATGGAAGCGCGCAAGCGCCCAAGCCAGATAATCCAACGCCTCGGGCGTAACGGAATTCCTCGGCACGGATGCCTCGCCCTCCCTAACGAGGGGCTGCCCGCCTGAGTCCGGAACCATTGGAGGTTCCGGAATAGTGTCGGCTGAGAGCCCGGCCTACTGCGGCTCTCATCGACACGATCCGCGGGGATCTTGAACCCCGCGTGTCTGACATATGGAATTCCACCTTGGGGCGTCTCCAGAGTCACCTCCCCCCGTTTTGGGAGCCTTCGGGATAACACCTCCGTGTCATCCGTGGGCTGAGGAGTAGTGGCCGTCGAGAGCGAGTTCATCGCTGAATCGCTTAGGGACCCATCCGAAGACGATACCTCGGGATGAACCTTGGCCGGACTGCATATATGTTCGGCGTTATAACAAGACTATGAAGTAAAATCACGATAGAGTGCGGATACTTACGATCGCGCTAGGGGCTTCCCCCTGGGCAGCCACCCCTCCTCGCTATGGGCGGCCGTGGTGGAGTAGTCCGGAAGGGACGCCTTTCCCTTCTTGGACGTCCCAGCCTCCCCCTCCGGGGCGGCTTTCCTTTTTTTCTCCTCCCCAGTGTGGGGAGGCAGAGTTTCTTCTTGCTTCCCCCCGCCTCCGCGGGAGGAATCTTGTGACGCCCTCGATTCAATCGTACACTAATCATGCACGCAAATGTGTACGATCAAGATCAAGGACTCACGGGAAGATATCACAACACAACTCTACAAATAAAATAAGTCATACAAGCATCATAATACAAGCCAGGGCCTCGAGGGCTCGAATACAAGTGCTCGATCATAGACGAAGTCAGCGGAAGCAACAATATCCGAGTACGTACATAAGTTAAACAAGGTGCCATAAGATGGCTAGCACAAACCGGGATACAGACGAAGAGGACAGCCTCCCGCCGGGATCCTCCTAGGTCACTCCCTGGTCGCCGCCGCCGGCTGCACGTAGTAGTAGGCACCTCCGCAGTAGTAGTCGCCATAGGCGGCGCGTCGCTCCTGGCTCCATCGTCCCGATTGCAGCAATCGAGTAGAGATAGGGGAAAAGGGGAACAAGGCAACCGTGAGTACTCATCCAAAGTACTACGCAAGCAAGGAGCTACACTACATATGCATGGATATATGTGTAAAGGCCATATCGGTGGACTGAATCGCAGAATGCCGTAATAAGAGGGGAAAGTTAGTCTTAACGAAGACTACGCTTCGACACCTGTCTGCAACATGATCAAGAGGACAACGGAAGTCCTCCAAGTAACAACATATAGCAATAATCCTACCCGCAATCCTCGCTCATAACCCCGAGCGAGAGCGACCACCGGTTGTATCCGCACTTGGAAGGGTGTGTTTTATCAAGTATCCGGTTCTAGTTGTCATAAGCTCAAGGTACAACTCCAAGTCGCCCCTGTTATCAAGATCACGGCTATCCGAATAGATTAACTTCCCGCAGGGTGCACCATCTTACCCAAAGACGCTTGATCCCATTTGGCCGGACACACTTTCCGGGTCATGCCCGCCGCAGAAGATCAACACGCCGCAGCCCCACCTAGGCACAACAGAGAGGCCAAGACGCCGGTTCAAACCTAAGCGCGCAGGGCGGGCCCATCGCCTGGCACACTCAAGACGCTTCGAGGGCGGCCGGAAGCGCAGACCAGCCAAGCAGCGCTCAGTCCAATCCGGCGCCAGCGCCCCGCCGTCACGACGTCTGAAGTGCTTTGGCCGATACCACGACGCCGGATACCCATAACTACTCCCGCCAGATGGTTAGTGTGTATAAGCTCAGAGCCAACTCAGATCAAATACCAAGACCTCGTTAAGCGTGTTAAGTAACCGCTGAACGCCGAACAGGCCAGGCCCACCTCTCTCCTAGGCGGTCTCAACCTGCCTGCCGCTCCGCCACAATGATCCACTCATGGGTGCTCCATCACCGACCCGACTTTAGTCTCACATGTATCATGTATAAGTATATAGTATATACCCGTGATCAACTCCCGAGTG
This sequence comes from Aegilops longissima, assembly GCA_021605205.1. Classification (NCBI taxonomy): domain Eukaryota; kingdom Viridiplantae; phylum Streptophyta; class Magnoliopsida; order Poales; family Poaceae; genus Aegilops; species Aegilops longissima. The sequence goes on from CM038677.1 coordinate 708,805,481, forward strand.
ATCACGGCCCGATAGTATAGCACGCGCATGCACAAGAAAGTAGGGCCACAGATGAAAGTACTAGCATCCTATACTAAGCATATAGGATTGCGGTAAGGTAACAAATGGTTACAAGGACAAAGCTATGCAGCAAAGATAGGAGTATCCGAAAACAAGAATATGCTATGCTACTCTAATGCAAGCAGTGTAGATAAGAGTAGGCGATATCCGTGATCAAGGGGGCTTGCCTGGTTGCTCTCGCAAGAGAGAGGGTCACAACACCGTAGTCGAACTGCCAGTGCGGCTTGGTCTCGTAGTCTACCAAGAGAAGAGGGGAAGAAACAATGAATACACGGTAACAGATGCATAACGATGCATGACATGCCAAGAAGCGATGCTAGGCGTGTTCTAACGTGGTAAGAAGTCTTGGTTTAGGGGGAAAGCATCCGGGAAGTTATCCTGCCTCCGGACGTCTGTCGATGTGATGAACCGGAGGAAAGTTTGCAGGTTCGATAGGTTAGAGAGATGTGGTGGACGAACGGATTGCGATCCGGATTCGCCTCGCCGCTCGAGCAACTTTCATGTTGAAATTATTTTAATCCGGATTACGGATTAAAAGTTATGATTTATAAAAGGTTTTATTAATTTCGAATTTTAATTAATTATTTAATTAATTTCGAAATTGCATTTATGACATCAAGATGATGTCATGCCGACATTATCAACAACAGGTTGACTAAGTCAACCCCGCCAGTGGGTCCCACATGTCATTCACTAATGACTAATTAATTCAATTAGCCTAATCAAAGTTTAATTAACCTTAGTTAATTAAGTTAATTAATGATTAGAGCTAATTAATTCAGAATTAATTAGTTTAATTAATTACCCAATTAATTTAACTAATGATTAGGTTAATTAATCCGAATTAATTAGATTAATTAATTACTCAATTAATTAATTAATTAATTAATTAGTTAATTAGTTTAATTCATTTTTATTTCATTTTTTATTCTGTTTTTAATTAAAACGTTCTTTTGTCTTTTTGGGGTGGGGCCCCACGCCGCTATCCCTATCGGGCATGCGGTGGTGGTGCGGCGACGCCCGATCGGGCACGAACCCGGCCTGGTCGGGGCGGCGCGATCCAGGCTGATCGGGGCTGGGCGGCCGGAGCAATGAGGCCACACGCGCCACGGCCGGTGGATGAGCTGGGAGGGAGGCGACGGCCGGACGGGCGGGTTCGGCCGGGCCGAGCGAGGGGTCGGTCGCGGGGGGGGCGAGGCACCGAACGGGGAGCGAGGGGTTGGCGGGCTAGCCAGGCGGGCGAGGTCCAGGAAGGCTGGGCGCCACGAGTGGGCCGAGGCCACGGGGCCGGATCCGGCAGGGGGGAAGGAAGGAGGGGATCGGGAGGGCGCTGGCTGTGCTGCTGGGACCGAACCGGGCGACGGGCCGGTCGGAGGCCACGGCGACGAGCGGAGGGAGCCGGGAGCCGGAGGGAAACCGGGCTGGCATGGGCCGGAGCCATCGCCGACGGGGAGGGGGGGAGAGGGGGCCTCACAGGCTGGGAGCAGGGCCTCGGCCGGTGGGTTCAAGTGAAGGTCGGGCAGGCTGCCGGGAGGAGGCCGGGAGGCGTGCCGGGCGACGGGAGGAAGTGAGCCGAGCTGGCGGGCGGAGGCCGCCTGGGCCGGGGGGGGGCGACGGAGGGGAGGAGGAGGAGCCTCCGGCGAGGAGGAGGAGGAGGGGAGGCCTGGGCGGGGGGGGGGGGGGGGCGGGCAGGTGGAGGACGGCGGGTGGTTCTGGTCTCTCGCCCGATCCGATCGGGGAGAGGAGAGGGGCGAGGGGCGCGGGGGGGTGGGGTGGTGGCTAGGGTTAGCCACCGGTGGGGAGGGGTAAGTGGGGGGGGGCTGGGCCGGTGGGCCGGCCCAGGGGGGGAAGGGGATGGGCCAAGGGGGAGTGGGGAGGGGGGCCGGCTGGCTGGGCCGGGGGTTATCCCCCTCTCTGTTTTATTTTTCCTTTTCTCTTTTTATTATTTTCCTTTTCTGTTATTGATTTATTTAAAATGCTTTGGCATTTTGTAAATATTAGTGCACCCCACCAATATTAGGTTAGGTATTTTAGAAAACCCCGGAACATTTTAGAACTTATTTTCGGAACTCTTTATCGCTTGTTTTAGTTTTAATTTTTGTTTTGGACGGTTCAATTAACGAGAAGTTAATTAACATAACCGGTGATTACTGCTGCATAACCATCCGGCGTTACAAATCTCCTCCATTACAAGAAATCTCGCCCCGAGATTTAGGAGGTAGAAGGAAAGAGGGCGGATATTCATCTCAAGACGATCCTCGCGCTCCTGTGTGGCTTCATCTTGAGTGATTCACCATCGGACTTTGAGGAACTTGATCGCCTTTCCGACGTGTGCGGCGTTCAGCTTGGTCGAGAATGCGGACCGGATGCTCTTTATAGGAGAGGTCCTGCAATTCGAGCACTTCATGGTCCATCGCTCGGATTGGGTCCTTGAAGCAGCGCCGGAGTTGGGACACGTGGAACACATCGTGAACCCGAGAAAGGTTCGACGGAAGCTCCAGCTTGATAAGCCACTTTTCCACGCCTTTCCGTAATAGTGAAAGGGCCAATATAGCGAGGCGCTAACTTGCCCTTGATCCCAAGCGGTGAGCACCCTTCATTGGTGTAACGCGAAGATAGGCCTTTTCGCCAAAGTTGATAGACCATGTCTTTGTGATGACGGTCATAATTACTCTTTTGACGCGACCGAAGCAGTCTTGAGATTCTCGCGAATAATGCGGACTTGTTCTTCGCATGTTGGATAATATCCGGACCAAGAGTGGACGCTCCCGCTTCGACCAGTTCAGAGGGGTTCGCACTTTCGCCCATATAACACTTCAAGGGGCCATCTTCGACTAGCTTGATAGCTATTATTATAAGAGAACTCAGATACGGAGAGATTCCTCCCATTTCTTGCGAATGAGACGACACAAGCTCAAGCATGTCTTCGAGAATTTGGTTGACACGCTCAACTTGCCCTTGAGATCATGGATGAAAAGCAGATCGAAAGATAAATGAGTCCCCATAGCTTCTTGGAAACTTGCCCGTAATCTTGAAGTGAATAAGCTGCCACGGTCCGAATCGACAACCAGTGGAATACCGTGAAGTGAAACAATTTCGACATATAGAGAGTTGCAAGCTGACTAGCAAAGTGATCGCTTTTTGACCGCCGGAAAATGTGCAACTTTAGAAAGCGGTCAATGACGACAAGAATAGCATCATTACCTTTCGCGATTTGGGAAATCCAAAGGAAGTCCATTTCAACATGGTCCCATTTCCATTCGGGAATAGAGATAGGCTGCAGAGTTCCAAAGAGGCCTTTGATGTTCTGCTTTGATACGACGGCAAACGCCACACTCGTAAACATAGCGAGCAATGTCCTCGCTTCATATTAGACCACCGTAATCTCGATTTAATGTCTTGATACATCTTTGTACTGCCGTGGTGGATACATAGAGGCGATCATGAGCTTCTTGCATAACCTTCGAGTCATATCCAGGTTTTCCTTCTTACATGGCACCACTAGGCGGCCTTTGAAGTACAAGGCGCCATCATCGCAATAGTGAAGGATGAGGATTTCCTTTCCGATGTCTTGTTTAAGCTTGTAGACCTCGAGTCAAATCCTGCATTGTCTTTATGGTGCCCAAGAGATCGGGTTCAACAGCCAGGTAAAGAGGGAACCTGGGGAACAACACGGAGATTCATCTTGCGGAACTCCGGAGGAGGGGAGCGAGTGCACCGGAGGAACAATATGGAGGTTCACCTGCTGAATTCTTCAACAAGTGAGGGCTGAACTTTGTGAACTCAAGGTGGTTGCAGAAGACTTATGCTCAAGGCATCAGCCATTACATTAGCCTTGCTCGGGCGATAGGAAATACCCAAATCAAAGTTCGCAACAGTCTCCATCCATCTCTCGCCGACGGAGGTTCAGGTCTGGCTGAGTAAACAGATACTTCAGACTTTGGTGGTCGGTGTAGATCTCGCAACGACACCGAGAAGGTAATGTCGCCATCGCTTTAGCGCATGAATGACAGCAGCAAGTTCGAGGTCATGAACTGGGTAGTTCTCCTCGTGAGGGCGCAACTATCGAGAGGCATAAGCAACCACTTTGCGCTCTTGCATTAGGACACCGCCTAAACCTTGACGGATGCGCCGCGATAAATGACGAAGTCCTTCTTAGTATCGGGAGGAGCTAGCATCGGGCGTCGTCAACTTGTCTTTGAGTGCCCGGAAACTTTCCCGACATTTATCTCATCCATTGGAACTTGACGCCTTTATGCAACAAGTTAGTCGAGGCTCGGCAATCTTGGAGAAGTTCTCACTAATCGACGGCAATAGTCTGGCGAGACCGAGAAAACTTCGACTTGCTTAACGCTCTTCGGAGGAGTCCAATCGAGAATAGCCTGAACTCGCTCAGGTTGACGGCAATACCATCCTTAGAGATGACATGTCCAAGGTAGGTTACTTCGGAAGCCGAATTCACACTTGGAGAACTTGGCATAGAGTTGATGCTCTCGTAGCTTTTCCAAAGACAAGACTAAGATGTTCAAGATGTTCTTCTTCATTCTTGAATAGATCAGATATCATCCAGATAAACCACGCATTTAACTTGTCGAGGTAATCCATGAATATATAGTTCATCAAAGTAGAGAAGGTGGCTGGAGCATTGGTTGCCGAAGACATGACGGTGTACTCGTATGAACCATAACGAGTCACAAATGCGGTCTTGGGGATATCCTCCTCACGAACACGGATCTGGTGGTAACCCAACCTCAAGTCGAAGTTTCGAGAACACCGACGAACCAGCCAATTGATCATAAAGATCATTGATCCGAGGAAGAGGATACTTATTCGAATGGTAGCTTGATTTATAGGACGGTAGTCTTGGACCAATCGGTTTGTCCCATCCTTCTTCTTGACAAAGAGAGAAGGTGCTCCCCAAGGAGAGCAACTTGGGCTAATGAAGCCGCTTTGAAGAGATTTGTCGATTTCCTCCTTTAGTTCAAGGAGTTCATGCGGCGGCATCTTGTAGGGCCGCTTGGCTATAGGAGTGGTGCCGGTTTCAAGTCGATGACGAATTCGACAGCCCTAGCAGGGGAATCCTCGAAGTTCTTCAGAAAGACGCCTTGGAAATCGCAAACGATGTGAATGTTTTCAATTCCCTCGAGTGGTGCGGCGCTCAATGCATTCAATGCATAGAGCCTTGCCTCGCATTTTGAACCGACGAGCATTGTAGCTTACTATTTCATCGAAGGGTGAAGCAGATGGACGGTCTTAGTGGCGCAAACGATTGACGCCAGATGCGCTTTCAACCAATCCATCCCCAAAATGAGGTCAATGCTACAAGACTTCAAAGACGATAGGAGAGACAAGGAATTCCATTCCTTCGATTTCAACGGGACGTCGTTGTAAATCATGGAGGTCCGACATTGGCCCAATGGGGTGTGTACTAATAGTGAAGCATTCATGTCTTCACTTTTAATGCCATGCATGAATGCAAAATCTTCGACATGAATGAATGTGATGCCCTGAATCGAATAAAACAGATGCGGTACTGAATTTACGAGGAGTGTACCCATCACAAGAGCAGGCTGGTCTTGAGCTTCGCTCAGATCAACGTGGTTGGCCTGAGCTTGCCCATAAGACTTGCGGTGTTGTTGCGGTTCGGTGTTTCCACGGCCAGCCTTTGGAAGGGCCGATTGATTCTGGTTCGTTGCATTCTCTAGCACGGTGCCCTCGCTGTCCGCACCAAGCATAAGCCATTATTGGGAGTGGGAACAGAGCTTGGGGTGGTGGAGCTGGAAGCTTCGCCGCTTAGTTGTAGGCGCACGAGGTGTAGCATAGTTCTGCTTTGGAGCAGTGCATTCGGCTGGTACATGCTGTTGGGAATCCATATCTTGCGCTTCTGCGAGGACGGGCCCGAAGATGAGCCCGTGTCACGGTTGCGCCTGTTAGAGCTCTGGTATTCCTGCAGACCAGTTTCGACATTGATAGCTTTGTTCACCAAGGTGGCGAAATCAGCAAAGTCGCACTAGAAGTGCGAGCTTGATGTCGACTTGAAGACCGCCACGGAACTTCTCTGTCTGCGGCATCGGTTGCAATATCCTCTTCAAAGATAGCGAGACAAGTCCAGAACTCTCACGATAGGCTTCAACAGTCTTGTTGCCTTGGGTGAGATTATGAACTCACGCTTCTTCCGTCCATGACCCCTTGAGGGATGAAGCGGGCACGAAGGCAGCCCGGAAGTCCGCCAGTGATGAGTGTTCCAACCGGCAGAGTACGCCGTGGCTGTCCCACCATTGAGCTGCGGGTCCCTTCAGAAGAAGGAAGCAAAGGTGACATAGCTGGCGGGGCTACATCAGCAGACTCCATCTCATAGGTGATGTCACGGAGCGACCATCAAGATCCAGTGGCTGAGTTGAGCTGCGGTATACGCTGGGGTTCAGCGTATGAAATCCTCGCAGAGTTGTTCCGCTTGGGTCTTTGGTTCATATTGGGGCGAGGAACGAGCCATCATGTTCTCCATGAACTGGCGATTCATCTCAAGCTGTTGGACCATACCAGCCATGTACTCAAAGCGGTGGTGGGAAGTTGGCACCACGACCACGACCTGCTGGCCTAACCATCCCGCTATTATATAACAGGTAGTTCAGCATTTGAGAAATTAAGCAAGAGACAGAATCATTCATGATGAAACATGCATAATGAAAGCAGCATGATGGGAACTACATAGTAGTTGGCATATCTTACAAAAGGAATCATGCATAGAGTTCGATACATAGAGTCCAAAGACATAGACTACTACATCATAGGCGGCACAGTGCTCATGGCGAATACATCAAACACTAACAAGCAAGTCTACATCAGCCCCACGCGGCATGCATGGAGGTAGTCAGAGCTCTGAAAGTCGATAGTGCGGCAGAGGATAGTCCTCCACGCCGCTGACTGGGGCCGCAGATACTCTGGTGCTGAATCCGACGCCTGTGGCGAAAAGGGCCAAGTGCGGAGAGTAGCCTCCCACGCCCGCCAACCGACACCCCGGGCATCACGGTCTGGCCGGGTAGATCGCAGAACGCGCAGCTCTCCGGAACGGACAAAGGGTGCATCAGCGTCGAGCACGGTAGAGGTGCCGACGGGTGATGTACAACTCGTGGCGAAGAGCTCGGTTAGCTCGATCCAGCCCATCGCGATGCGTAACAAAGTTCGATGGTGGAAGGGCTCTCTGGTGACGATGGTGTAGGCAGCAGTAGTAACCTCCTCACCAACATCGACGCGATAGCAATGTGCTCAAGGGGAGGTGTCCAACTCGATACTCGCACGAAGACGTGTCGGCAGCAGCATAAGCAGCATCGTGGACTGCCATATCGATGGTCACTCCAACACCATGTGCGGTGTGCAGACAAGAGTGGACTCATACTCCGAGAGTAGAGGTGGACGATGGCGCTGCATCGCCCCGGTTGTAGTCTGGTACTCCTCATAGACGGTGTACTCAGGTGCCAGCGATAACCCGGATAGGTCATCATCTCGCTAGCACCGCAGTGATCCCGAGGCACCAATGGCCGCCGTGTGGCGCACGACCTGCCTCGTGGGTTCCATCTGAAAACAAAGACGCTTCAAAGGAGTCAAATGACAAGGTGGAAATTGCTCAAATACAATTCCAAAAACAACTAAGGCTATATCCATCTTCGGGTGAATGCGGTCACGGATCCTAGTGATAGTTAGTAAAATCGCTTAACCCGAGTAGAAGAGAGTCCGAGTCCCGTGAGTAAAGGTCGAGGAGTAAAAGATCCTAATACCACCCGATGGCGACGTGGGCCCGTAAGGCACACAGCCAAGTTAGTAAAAGTTTTGCAATGTCTAGACTCGACTTCGCCAAGGAGTGTGGAAGGGGATTCCTACAGCAATGGCTCGATACCAACTTCAGACGCCCTCGATTCAATCGTACACTAATCATGCACGCAAATGTGTACGATCAAGATCAAGGACTCACGGAAGATATCACAACACAACTCTACAAATAAAATAAGTCATACAAGCATCATAATACAAGCCGGGGCCTCGAGGGCTCGAATACAAGTGCTCGATCATAGACGAAGTCGTGGAAGCAACAATATCCGAGTACGATATAAGTTAAACAAGGTGCCATAAGATGGCTAGCACAAACCGGGATACAGATCGAAGAGGACAGGCCTCCCGCCGGGATCCTCCTAGGTCACTCCCGGTCGCCGCCGCCGGGCTGCACGTAGTAGTAGGCACCTCCAGTAGTAGTCGCCATAGGCGGCGGCGTCTCGCCCCGGCTCCATCGTCGATTGCAGCAATCGAGTAGAGATAGGGGTAAAGGGGAACAAGGCAACCGTGAGTACTCATCCAAAGTACTGCAAGCAAGGAGCTACACTACATATGCATGGATATATGTGTAAAGGCCATATCGTGGACCTGAATCGCAGAATGCCGTAATAAGAGGGGATAGCTAGTCTTAACGAAGACTACGCTCGACACTGTCTTGCAATGCATGTAAGAGGACAACGGAAGTCCTCCAAGTAACAACATATAGCAATAATCCTACCCGCAATCCCCGCCATAACCCCGAGCGAGAGCGACCACCGGTTGTATCCGCACTTGGAAGGGTGTGTTTTATCAAGTATCCGGTTCTAGTTGTCATAAGCTCAAGGTACAACTCCAAGTCGCCCTGTTATCAAGATCACGGCTATCCGAATAGATTAACTTCACTGCAGGGTGCACCATCTTACCCAAAGACGCTTGATCCCATTTGGCCGGACACACTTTCCGGGTCATGCCCGCCGCAGAAGATCAACACGCCGCAGCCCCACCTAGGCACAACAGAGAGGCCAAGACGCCGGTCTAAACCTAAGCCGCAGGGTCCGGGCCCATCGCCTGAGCACACCAAGACGCTATGAGGGCGGCCGAAGCGCACCTAGCCAAGCAGCGCTCCAGTCCAATCCGGCTAGCGCCGCCTCCGCCGACGTCTCAAGTGCTTGCCGATACCACGACGCCGGATACCCATAACTACTCCCGCGAGATGGTTAGTGCGATAAGCTCAGAGCCAACTCAGATCAAATACCAAGACCTCGTTAAGCGTGTTAAGTAACATGAACGCCGAACAGGGCCAGGCCCACCTCTCCCCTAGGCGGTCTCAACCTGCCCTGCCGCTCCGCCACAATGATCCACTCGCGGGTGCTCCATCAGCCGACCCGACTTTAGTCTCACATGTATCATGTATAAGTATATAGTATATACCCGTGATCAACTCCCGAGTGATCACGGCCCGATAGTATAGCATGGCAGGCAGACAAGAAAGTAGGGCCACAGATGAAAGAACTAGCATCCTATACTAAGCATATAGGATTGCGTAAGGTAACAAATGGTTACAAGGACAAAGCTATGCAAAGCAAAGATAGGAGTATCCAAAACAAGAATATGCTATGCTACTCTAATGCAAGCGGTGTAGATAAGAGTAGGCGATATCTCCGTGATCAAGGGGGGCTTGCCTGGTTGCTCTGGCAAGAGAGAGGGTCGTCAACACCGTAGTCGAATCGGCCACCGCAGCTGCCGGTCTCGTAGTCTACCAAGAGAAGAGGGGAAGAAACAATGAATACACGGTAACAGATGCATAACGATGCATGACATGCCAAGAAGCGATGCTAGGCGTGTTCTAACGTGGTAAGAAGGGTACTTGGTTTAGGGGAAAGCATCCAGGAAGTTATCCGTCTCCGGACGTCCGCGAGACGGATGAACCGGAGGAGAAGTTTGCAGGTTCGATAGGTTAGAGACATGTGGTGGACGAACGGATCGCGATCCGGATTCGCTCTCGCCGCTCGAGCAACTTTCATGTTGAAATTATTTTAATCCGGATTACGGATTAAAAGTTATGATTTATAAAAGGTTTTATTAATTTCTGGAATTTTAATTAATTATTTAATTAATTTCGAAATTGCATTTATGACATCAGCATGAGGTCATGCTGACGTCATCAGTCAACAGGGTTGACTAGGTCAACCCTGCCAGGTGGGTCCCACATGTCATTCACTAATGACTAATTAATTCAATTAGCCTAATCAAAGTTTAATTAACCTTAGTTAATTAAGTTAATTAATGATTAGAGCTAATTAATTCAGAATTAATTAGTTTAATTAATTACCCAATTAATTTAACTAATGATTAGGGTTAATTAATCCGGAATTAATTAGATTAATTAATTACTCAATTAATTAATTAATTAATTAATTAGTTAATTAGTTTAATTCATTTTTATTTCATTTTTTTATTCTGTTTTTAATTAAAACGTTCTTTTGTCTTTTGGGGGGTGGGGCCCCACGCCTGCTATTCTATCGGGCATGCGGTGGTGGTGCGGGCGACGCCTCGATCGGGCCTGAAACCGGGCCGGTCGAAGGCGCGATCCAGGCGGATCGGGCGCTGGGCGGCCGAGGCCGAGGCCACGGCGGCCTTGCCGCTGGTGATGACGCCGGCTGGTCGGGAGGCGACGGCGGGGTGGCGGTTCGCCGGGCCGAGCGAGGGTCGGTCATGGCGGCGAGGCGCCGAACGGGGGGCGAGGGCTGGGGCGCGCTAGGGCGCCGGGCGAGGTCGGAACGCTGGGCGCCGTGAGTGGGCCGAGGCCACGGGGCCGGATCCGGCAGGGGGAAGGAAGGAGGGGATCGGGAGGCGCGTCGGCTGCGCGCGTGCATGGGACCGAACAGCGATGGGGCGGTCAGAGGCCACGGCGACGAGCGGAGGGAGCCGGGAGGGGAAACCGCGCGGTGGCCGGAGCCATCGCCGACGGGGGGGGGGGGAGAGAGGGGTGGGGCCTCACAGCTGGGAGCAGGGCCTCGGCCGGTGGGTTCGGTGAAGGTCGGGCAGGCTGCCGGGAGGAGGCCGGGAGGCGGGCCCGGCGACGGGAGTGGTGAGGGCCGAGCCACGGGGGCGGAGGCAGGCGGGCTCGGGGGCGACTGAGGGGGAGGAGGAGCCCCGGGCGGGGAGGAGGAGGAGGAGGGAGGCCTGGGCGGCGGGGCGGGGGGGGGGGCAGTCGGCAGGTGGAGGACGGGGTGGGTGGTTCGGGTCTCGCCCGATCCGATCGGGGAGAGGAGAGGAGAGGGGCGTGGGGGAAGTGGGGTGGTGGCTAGGGTTAGCCACCGTGGGAGGGGTAAGTGGGGGGGGTGGGCGTGGGCGGCCAGGGGGAAGGGGATGGGCCAAGGGGAGTGGGGAGGGGCGGTGGCTGCTGGGGGGTTATCCCCTCTGCTTTTATTTTTTTTTTCTTTTATTATTTTCCTTTTCGTTATTGATTTATTTAAAATGCTTTGGCATTTTGTAAATATTAGTGCACCCCACCAATATTAGGTTAGGTATTTTAGAAAACCCTAACATTTTAGAACTTATTTTCGAACTCTTTATCGCTTGTTTTAGTTTTAATTTTTGTTTTTGGACGGTTCCGAATTAACGAGAAGTTAATTAACATAACCGGGTGATTACTGTTGCATAACCATCCGGGCGTTACAAATCTGCCTCGTCGTCATCGGACGACGAGGGTATGACGACCTTGCACCGGGGGCCTTTCCCGGCCCCCTGGTCCGCCTTCTCAGGCCCCCCATCCTCTCCGGATGGGGTGGCCCCTTCTTCTTCTTCCTCCCCTTCGGGGGAGGAGTGTGCCTCGTCGTCTTCGGACGAGGCTTCCTGACGACCCACGCCGAGACCCTTCCCGTCCCGGGGCCTTCTTTTCGGCCTTCTTCTCCGGTGCCTTGTAGGGCGCCGGGACTAGCATCTCCGTCAGGAGAGCATCAGCTGGGCCTTCTGGCAGCGGAGCCGGACAGTCAATCCGCTCCGCGGTCTCCACATAATCCTGATCAAATATGCACAATTACTTAAGACTCCCCCACGAATATATTGGGAAGAACTGAATCCGATGGTAGTCATAAAACTCACCGGACGAGGAGGCCGCGTGGCATGAAGTCCAAGGTCCTCGGATGTGGGAGGAGGTACTTCAGAGGCCTTGAACAGCGCCTTCCATGCATCTTTATGCGTCATGCCGTAGAGCCTCCGAAGCGTCTGGTGTTCGGCCGGGACGAACTCCCACAGATTAAATGCCCGCCTTTGGCACGGAAGAATCCGGCGAACGAGCATGACCTGGATCACGTTGACAAGCTTGATGTTCTTGTCCTTCTTGCTCTTGATGCAGTTTTGGAGTCCGGTCAGCTCTGTAGGTTCGCCCCAGGCCAGACCCTTCTTTTCCCAGGAGGTGAGTCGCATGGGGGTTCTGGATCGGAATTCGGGGGCCGCCGCCCAGTTGGCGCCGTGCGGCTCGGTGATGTAGAACCACCCCGACTTCCATCCTTTCACGGTCTCCGCAAAGGAGCCGTCAAGCCAGGTGACGTTAGGCATCTTGCCCACCATGGCCCCTCCGCACTCCGCTTGCTGGCCGCTCACGATCTTCGGCTTCACGCAGAAGATTTGCAGCCAGAGGCCGAAGTGAGGCTTGATGCGGAGGAAGGCCTCGCATACGACGATAAACGAGATGTTGAGGACGAAGTTTGGGGCTAGATCATGGAAATCTAGCCCGTAGTAGAACATGAGCCCGCGGATGAAGGGATGAAGTGGAAACCCCAGTCCACGGACGAAGTGGGCGAGAAACACGACCATCTCGTGGGGTCCCGGGGTTGGAATGGCCTGCCCGTCGTCCGGTAGCCGGTGCGCTATGTCTGCGGCCAAGTATCCGGCCGCCCGAAGATTCACGTTATGCTTCTCCTTCACGGTGGAAGCCACCCACTTGCCTCCTGCTCCGGACATGTTTGGCTATGCGGAGAAGACTTGGACTAGGGTGCTGGAGCTCGAGGAGGCAAGGATGGGCAAAGGAGGAAAGAAGGCATGGGTGAAAATGGGGAACCCTTGTCCCCTTATAGAGGCAACGAAAGCGGTGCGCCTCCCCACTTGCCCGTTGAGAATCGCTTACTTCCCAAGCGCCACGATTGATGGCGCGGTGGGATTACCCATACCCGTATTGATGAAAATCTCGTGATAAGGGGACGCGATATCTGCTTTGACAAGACGTATCAAGGAAACCGCCTCACAATCTGCGCTATGGCTGGTTGTGGGAAAACGGTTCGAATAATGACCCGACCGTAATGACATGTCACATCGTCTAAAAAAAGTTATCAGCAGAAATATCATTCTCTCTACGGTGGTATGTGAAGATCATTTCGCAGATCCGGACACGGTCTACGTGTTCGATAATTACTTTGGAGTATTCGGAGATGGAACCCGCCTTGCAATGCCGAAGACAAGATTAAGCGCTGGACTCATCGTCATTGAAGCCTGGTTCAGGGGCTACTGAGGGAGTCCTGGATTAGGGGGTTATCCGGACGGCCGACCTATATACTTCGTCCGGACTATTGGAGAGTAAAGATACAAGACTCAAGACTCCGTCCCGAGTCCGTATGGGACTCTCCTTTGCGTGGAAGACAAGCTTGGCGATCCGGATATTGTATTTCCTTCCTTGTAACCGACTCTGTGTAAACCCTAGCCCTCTCCGGTGTCTATATAAACCGGAGAGGTTGGTCCTTAGAAGGACGATCACAATCATAATCATCATAGGCTAGCTTCTAGGGTTTAGCCTCTACGATCTCGTGGTAGATCTACTCTTGTACTACTCATATCATCAATATTAATCAAGCAGGAAGTAGGGTTTTACCTCCATCGAGAGGGCCTGAACCTGGGTAAACATTGTGTCCCTTGCTTCCTGTTACCATCAGCCTAAGATGCACAGATCGGGACCCCCTACCCGAGATCCGCCGGTTTTGACACCGACACTGACCAACTCTCGCCGTATCATGATAGTCTGTTTTCGGCTTTCTCTACTGAGGTGCTCATCCGGAAGAACCGGGACACAATCGCAGTAGTTCTCCCTATGCTACGTTAGCCGATATAGCGGAACGTAAGGTACCAAAACATGGGAGCCGGGCAAACCCAACTATTGACCCAAGACATGATTCGGAGCTAATGCATATAATGCTATAAGTTCGGGGTGCCGAACATCCGCGAAGGTGTTCGGACTTTATTGCCGCTATTATGGGTACAAGGAAGCCCCTGGCATATTAAGGCATATCACGATGTCCGAATGCCATTTTGACGGAGAGTGTCAGTAAGAAACAAGAGTTGATAGACGTCATATAAAGCCACATGTTGTAATTGAATAATACGCCAAGGCGTATGAATACAAGTAATGTGATAGAAAAATAAATATGACTGTGGAACCTGCTGAGATCAAGTGGGAGGAGGCTGTGTGCGGATGGTCGTCAAGGGGCATCTCTAAGGATTCCCTTATGCATTCGAGCTATTTCCATGTCGCCAATCATGTCCTACGCAAAGGCCAACCTGCAAAGAAAATGCAAGAAATGTTTGTGTGCCACATAGCGGTTGAGCCGCAGTATGTGGCCTGTCCTAGCTTTTGCTGGAGTGTTTAATTAAGCTCTGGACGAGCCGGGCTATCCTGCCGGAAGTAGTTCAGACTCCTTTGACGGTGTCCGGGAGCTTGGCCGTCGACTCGAGGTTCGATTGAAAGATGCCACTTGTTGCTTCTGTTGTTAAAGCGGCGGTATACTCTTCGACACCGGGGAGTTCGCCCTGCCATTAACCGTGATGACGCCACGCGGACCGGGCATCTTAAGCTTACGGTAGGCATAATGTGGCACCGCGTTGAATCGAGCGAACGCGGTTCGTCCGAGCAGTGCCTGATAATCACTGTGAAAGGGGACGATGTCGAAGATTAACTCTCCGGTGCGGTAATTGTCCGGTGATCCAAAGACTACCTCAAGAGCGATGGAGCCTGTACAACGGGCCTCCACACTTGGTATAATACCTTTAAAGGTGGTTTGAGTGGGCTTGAACATCGAAAGATCGATACCCATCTTGCGCACTGTGTCCTGATACAGCAGGTTTAGACTACTGCCTCCGTCCATGAGGACTCGTGTGAGGTGGAACTCGTCAATTATTGGGTCGAGGACTAGTGTGGCTGAATTGCCCTGGTTGGTATTGGCCGGACGATCCGTATGATCAAAAGTGATCGGCCATAGTTTATATTGTGGGGCGACTGGCACCGTTAAGTCGACATCCTTAAAAATGTACGTCCGTTCCCGTTTGGGGATGTGGACGGCGTTTATCATATTCACCGTTTTGATTTGCGGGGGAAATCTCCTTTGCCCTCCTTTGTTTGGTGATCGGGGCTCCTCGTTGTCGTCATCGCTTTGAGACCTATTCTCCTTGTTTGCGGCACCTGACCTGCCGTCTTGTTTGAAGACCCAACATTCTCTGTTGGTATGATTGGCTAGTGTTCCTGGGGTGCCATGAATTTGGCATGGACGATCGAGTATGCGGTCCAAACTGGACGGGCCCAAATTGTCCTTTTGGAATGGATTTTTCCGCTGACCGGACTTAGAGCCACTGAATCCAGCATTGACTGCCGTGTCTTCGGTGTTATCGCCCTTTCTTCGATGCTTGTGTTTATTGCGTCGGGGCTTGCCGTTGCTATCCATGGCCTCTGATGTGCCAGGATTGCTTGCTGTGTTGTTACTACGAGCCAACCAGCTATCCTCGCCCGCACAAAAGCGGGTCATGAGTGTCGTGAGGGCTGCCATGGACTTCGGTTTTTCTTTGCCGAGATGTCGGGCAAGCCACTCGTCACGGATATTGTGCTTAAAGGCCGCTAGGGCTTCGGCATCCGGACAGTCGACAATTTGGTTCTTTTTAGTTAGGAACCGAGTCCAGAATTTCCTGGCTGACTCTCCGGGCTGTTGGGTTATGTGACTTAAATCGTCAGGATCCGGATGTCGCACATACGTGCCCTAGAAGTTATCCAGGAATGCGTCTGCCAGGTTCTCCCAACTTCCAATGGAGTTTGCCGGCAAGCTATTCAGCCAATGCCGAGCCGGTCCCTTAAGTTTTAGTGGGAGGTACTTGATGGCATGTAGATCATCCCTGCGGGCCATGTGAATGTGGAGAAAGAAATCTTCTATCCATACCGCGGGGTCTGTAGTCCCGTCGTAAGGCTTGATATTTACGGGCTTAAACCCTTCTGGGAATTCATGATCCATTATTTCATCCGTGAAGCATAAGGGGTTTGCGGCGCCTCTATGTCGGGCTACATCATGATGCAATTTAAATGAGTCTGGTCTGTTGTATTCGGCCCGGCCGAACTTGTTTTTAGTATATCCGGCGTGACGGTCATCATCACGCGTTGTGGCGCGCCCCCGTGATCCGTAGATCAATCTTGATTGTCTTGCTTTGTTTTCCAATACGTCTCGCGGGTCCTGCGTGTAGCCCCGGGCCTTAGTGTAATTGTTTGATTGGCGACGGGGTGCAGGCTAGTGTTCGGGCTGATACGACGCTTTGTCTCGGCCCCGAGGTGGCCGGTCAGCTGCATCATGCATTGGTAGTGTGGGCTTTAATGCCTCCTCCTCGAGTTGAGGTAGCAACCTGCGCTTGGGGTAACTTTTGGTTGGGCGCTCGAGTCCGTATTCCTCGGCTGCCAGGACCTCAGTCCATCTATCAGTTAGCAGATCTTGATCAGCTTGAAGCTGTTGCTGCTTCTTCTTCGTGCTTTTGCGGTGGCTAAGTCGGCGCTGAAGCGCCCTGCCGACGGGATCCTCGGCACGATGAATTCTTCGTCGCCAAGGCTCACTTCGTCTTCGGAGAGGGGCATGTAATTGTCATCCTCTGATTCTCCATCTATTGCCTGTTCCTTAGGGCTAGCTTGCCCATCCTCCCGCTCGGCCTGCTCGACGCCTGGCTGGGCGGGGTTGTTTTCGTCTTCGGCACTATCTGGATCACTATCGTCTCTTGTGCCGGTATCACTATTTTTTCTATGGCGGGGCTTAGAGCGGCGCCGACGACGCCGGTGCTTAGATTGCTTATCACGAGGATTATCCTCCGTTGCCTCATCGCCATTGCTTTCTTTGGGGGTGTCCACCATATATATATCATATGATGAGGTGGCTGTCCAGCGGCCTATGGGCGGTGGTTTCTGTTCTTCTCCTGCATCATCGTCCATATTGTCGATGTCTCCGGAGTCGAAGTCAAGCATGTCGGTTAAGTCATCGACAGTGGCTATTAAGTGGGTGGTGGGTGGGGAACAAATTTCTTCGTCGTCCGCTTCCCACTCAAGCCAGACATAGTTCAGCCAAGAGTCCCCTGACAGAGAGAGAGAGACCTCAATGAATTTAGCACGTCGCCCAAGGATCGGTGCCCAATCAGATTCGATAGGCAGGGACGCACGCAGTTCGGAACCTATGGCCAGAGACGAGTCCGAGGGTCCGATGACACAGATCTCTTTGGAGGTGAAGACTGTGTTCGGCTCTAGCGCCGATGAGTGTGCGGTCTCCGTGGCGGGGTCTATCCACCCGTCCTCGGATGGCACAATCTGCTCCGAATTAAGAGTCGGAGCAGCCGTAGGCGTGATCTCCCGAACACCGTCCGATGGTAGATCTAAGTCATGCTCGACATGACTATTCGGCGCACTTGACATGGGCTCGAATCCGTCGAAGATCAAGTCTCCGCGGATGTCGGCAGTATAGGTCAAGCTTCCAAACCTGACCTGGTGGCCAGGGGCGTAGCTATCGATGTGCTCCAGATGGCCAAGCGAGTTGGCCCGCAGTACGAAGCCGCCGAATATGAAGATTTGTCCAGGGAGAAAACCTCACCTTGGATCGCATTGTTGCAGACGATTGAAGGAGCCATCAAGCCTTATTGTGACGACACAGTGGAACTCTCAATGAAAGCACCAATGTCGGTGTCAAAACCGGCGGATCTCGGGTAGGGGGTCCCGAACTGTGCGTCTAAGGCTAATGGTAACAGGAGGCAGGGGACACAATGTTTACCCAGGTTTGGGACCTCTCGATGGAGATAATACCCTACTTCCTGCTCGATAGATCTTGATGATATGAGTATTACAAGAGTTGATCTACCACGAGATCATAGAGGCTAAACCCTAGAAGCTAGCTGCTACCTCTTGAGCTTGCGTTGGTTTTCCTCGAAGAGGAGAGGGTGATGCAGCGATAGTAGTGTAAGTATTTCCCTCAGTTTTTGAGAACCAAGGTATCAATCCAGTAGGAGGCTCCTCAAAAGTCCCACGCACCTACACAAACAAACAAAGAACTCGCAACCAACGCAATAAAGGGGTTGCAATCCCTTCACGACCACCTTGCGAAAGTGAGATCTAATAAAGATAGTAAGATAAGATAAATATATTTTTGGTATTTTATAATATAGATGCAAAAAGTAAAGATGCAAATAAAGGTAGATTGGAAGAAAATATGATAAGAGATAGACCCGGGGGCCATAGGTTTCACTAGAGGCTTCTCTCAAGATAGCATAAGTATTACAGTGGGTGAACAAATTACTGTCGAGCAATTGATAGAAAAGAGAATAATTATGAGATTATCTAGGCATGATCATGTATATAGGCATCACGTCCGCAACAAGTAGACCGACTCCTGCCTGCATCTACTACTATTACTCCACACATCGACCGACTCCTGCCTGCATCTAGAGTATTAAGTTCATAAGAGCAGAGTAACGCATTAAGCAAGATGACATGATGTAGAGGGATAAACTCAAGCAATATGATATAAACCCCATCTTGTTATCCTTGATGGCAACAATACAATACGTGCCTTGCAACCCTTTCTGTCACTGGGTAAGGACACCGCAAGATTGAACCCAAAGCTAAGCACTTCTCCCATGGCAATAAAGATCAATCTAGTAGGCCAAACCAAACTGATTATTCGAAGAGACTTGCAAAGATAACTCAATCATACATAAAAGAATTCAAAGAAGATTCAAATATTATTCATAGATAAACTTAATCATAAACCTACAATTCACCGGATCTCGACAAACACACCGCAAAAAGAGTTTACATCAAATAGATGTCCACAAGAGAGGGGGAGATCATTGTATTGAGATCCAAAAAGAGAGAAGAATCCATCTAGCTAATAACTATGGACCCGTAGGTCTGAGGTAAACTACTCACAACTCATAAGAGGGGCAAAGGTGTTGATGTAGAAGCCCTCCGTGGTTGATTCCCCCTCTGGCAGAGTGCCGGCGAAGGCTCCAAGATGGGATCTCGCAGATACAGAAGGTTACGGTGGTGGAAATTGTGTTTCGTCTGGCTCCCGGATGTTTTCGGGGTACGTAGGTGTATATAGGAGGAAGAAGTACGTCGGTGGACGCCCGAGGGGCCCACGAGACAGGGGCGCGCCCTATAGGGGGCCCTCCTATCTCGTGGGAGCCTCGGCTGCTTCTTGACTTGCACTCCATGTCCTCTGGATCACGTTCGTTCCAAAAATCAAGCTCCCGAAGGTTTCATTCCGTTTGGAATCCGTTTGATATTCCTTTTCTTCGAAATACTGAAATAGGAAAAAAAACAGCAATATTGGCTGGGCCTCCGGTTAGTAGGTTAGTCCCAAAAATGATATAAATGTGTAAAATAAAGCCCATAAACATCCAAAAGGGGTATCACTAGCCTATGATTATGATTGTTGTTGTCCTACGGACTAAACCCTCCGGTTTATATAGACATCGGGGCTAGGTTACATGAGTCGGTTACAAAGAAGGAGATATAAATATCCGAATTTCCAAGCTTGCCTTCCACGCCAAGGAGAGTCCCACCCGGACACGGGACGAAGTCTTCAATCTTATATCTTCATAGTCCAACAGTCCGACTAAAGTATATAGTCTGGCTGTCCGAGGACCTCCTAATCCAGGACTCCCTCACTCGGCGCGCCCCCAACCTCATGGGCCCCTCGAGCGTCAACCGACCTACTTCTTCCTCCTATATATACTCCCGTACCCTGAAACCATCCAGGAGCACCACGAAAACCTAATTCTACGACCGCAAACTTCTATATCCGCGAGATCCCATCTTGGAGCCTTCGTCGGCGCTCCGCCGGAGGGGGAATCGACCATGGAGGGACTCTACATCATCTCCAAGGCCTCTCCTATGAGTTAAGAGTAGATTACCACAGACCTTCGGGTCCATAGTTATTAGTTAGATGGCTTCTTCTCTCTCTTTGAATCTCAATACCAAGTTCTCCTCGATCTTCTTGGAGATCTATTCGATGTAACTCTTTTTGCGGTGTGTTTGTCCAGATCCGATGAATTGTGGGTTTATGATCAAGTTTATCTATGAGAAATATTTGAATCTCCTCTGAATTCTTTTATGTATGATTTGTTATCTTTGCAAGTCCCTTCGAATTATCATTGTGGTTTGGCCTACTAGATTGATCTTTCTCGCAATGGGAGAAGTGCTTAGCTTTGGGTTCAATCTTATGTGTCCTTTCCCAAAGGATGCAGGGCAGCAAGGCACGATTGTATTGTTGCCATCGAGGATAAAAAGATGGGGTTTATATCATATTGCATGAGTTTATCCCTCTACATCATGTCATCTTTCTTAATGCGTTACTCTGTTCTTATGAACTTAATACTCTAGATGAGGGCAGGAGTCGGTCGATCTGTGGAGTAATAGTAGTAGATGCATAATCGTTTCGATCTATTGATTGCGGACGTGATGCCTATATACATGATCATTCCTAGATAATCTCATAACTATGCGCTTTTCTATCAATTGCTCGACAGTAATTTGTTCACCCACCATAATACTTATGCTATCTTGAGAGAAGCCACTAGTGAAACCTATGGCCCCCGGGTCTATCTTTTATCATATAAGTTTTCCATCTATCTTTTATTTGCATCTTTTACTTTTCAATCTATATAATAAAAATACCAAAAATATTTATCTTATCTTATTATCTCTATCAGATCTCACTTTTGCAAGTTACCGTGAAGGGATTGGCAACCCCTTTATTGCGTTGGTTGCGAGGTTCTTGTTTGTTTGTGCAGGTGCGTGGGACTTTTGAGGAGCCTCTCCTACTGGATTGATACCTTGGTTCTCAAAAACTGAGGGAAATACTTACGCTACTTTACTGCATCACCCTTTCCTCTTCAAGGAAAACCAACGCAGTGCTCAAGAGGTAGCAAGAAGGATTTCTGGCGCCGTTGCCGGGGAGGTCTTCGCTCAAGTCAAGACATATCAAGTCCCCATCACAAACTCATCTCGCTCGCATTACATTATTTGCCATTTGCCTCTCGTTTTCCTCTCCCCCACTTCACTATTGCCGTTTTATTCGCCCTCTCTTTCCCAATCTCCTCTCTCTTTCGCTTTGTCCTTGCATTTTCTGCCGTTATGTCTGAAACGGGGGAGATTATCGTTGATATGGATTATAATAACACGGAAAATTCTGATGCTCCTGCTGAAGAACCCACTATCTTACATACTAATTTTTTTTGAATCGGTAGTGGTAATATTATTGGAAAAGGGGTTATTCAAGATTTCTTTACTTGTGTCGGTGCTTTACCTTCTATGGGTGGTTCAATTCTTCATAGAACTAGTAGTCTTGCAGATGCTATCGCCATGCTTTTAGTTGAGCTTGAAAGACAATTTATGCACATGCATCCTTGGATACAAAGGATTATCGTAGAATTTTCTAATATTGAGCATTCTTCTGTTAAGCGCGCCGCTACTATCTTTTTGGCACATGAGTTTAGATTTATAATAAAAGAGGCCAAAGAAATCTTTGCGCACTATAGGGTGGACGCCGGCCGTCCACCCATAGAGGCGATCCTCTTCGATCAAGAGGAAATTAGGCGTTTCCAATCTTTGGACTATGTTTCTTTTAATGAAAACCTTAGAACAAAGGTTCCTACCAATGTTCTAGTTGATAGAATTTCCGAACTTAACAATGATTTTGCTCTTCAAAACAATGAGCTAGGATATTCTCTTGAGTATAGGCTCACGAAGTTCTGCCAAAAGAATGCTTATAATGATGAATTAGTTGTGCAATATGAAGGGCCAAGGGAGGAACCTATACCTCTCGAGATTGATCTTGGGGACTTCTGTCCCATTAAATTTAGCCCTTTTGATTAATTTTGCTTGCCTCAAAGAAAACCTTCTGCTGAACGTAGAGAATATGAAATGATTTTTCGTGATCTATCTTATTACTATGGTCCTACTTAGATCTATCCTTGCTTTTATGCCTAGCTAGGGGCGTTAAACGATAGCGCTGGTTGGGAGGCAACCCAATTTTATTTTTATTTCTTGCTTTTTGCTTCTATTTAGTAATAAATATTTCATCTAGCTTATGTTTAGATGTGTTTTAATGTTTTAATTAGTGTTTATGCCAAGTAGAGCCTATAGGATAACCTACGGTAATAGTTAATTTGATTCTGCTGAAAAACACAAACTTTTGCGCGCACGAAAATAATTTTAGTAAATCATAGAAACGTGAATTTGTGTTGTTTCTTTTTGCGGTAGATCAATAGACAAATTGCGCTTCCTATTTTGGTAGTATTTTTAGAGTTCCATAAGTATTCAAAAGTTACAGATTGCTACAGACTGTTCTATTTTTGACAGATTCTAGTTTTCGTGTGTTGTTTGCTTATTTTGATGCATCTATGGCTAGTATCGGGGGGTATGAACCATAGAGAAGTTGGAATACAGTAGGTTTAACACCAATATAAATAAATAGTGAGTTTATTACAGTACCTTATGTGGTGGTTTTTCTTTCTTGCACTAACGGAGCTTATGAGATTTCCTGTTGAGTTTTGTGTTGTGAAGTTTTCAAGTTTTGGGTAAAGATTTGATTGACTATGGAATAAGGAGTGGCAAGAGACTAAGCTTGGGGATGCCCATGGCACCCCAAGATATTCAAGGATAACCAAAAGCCTAAGCTTGGGGATGCCCCGGAAGGCATCCCCTCTTTGGTCTTCATCTATCGGTAACTTTACTTGGAGCTATATTTTTATTCGCCACATGATATGTGTTTTGCTTGGAGCGTCTTGTATGATATTGGTCTTCTCTTTTTAGTTTACCACAATCATCCTTGCTGTAAACCCACATGATTTGGAATTTATTAGAATACTCTATGTGCTTCACTTATATCTTTTGAGCTAGATAGTTTTGCTGTAGTACTTCACTTATATCTTTTAGAGCACGGCGGTGGCTTACTTTTGAAGAAATTGTTGATCTCTCATGCTTCACTTATATTATTTTGAGAGTCTTTTAGAAAAGCATGGTATTTTCTATGGTTATAAAATTGGTCCTAGAATGATGGGCATCCAAGTTGGGTATAATAAAAACTATCATAGAAAGTGAATTGGATGCTATGATCAATTTGATGCTTGATAATTGTTTTGAGATATGAGGATGGTGATATTAAAGTCATGCTAGTAGGGTAATTATGAATTTGAAGAATACTTGTGTTGAAGTTTGTGATTCCAGTAGCATGCACGTATGGTGAACCGCTTTGTGATGAAGTTGGAGAACGATTTATTTATTGATTGTCTTCCTTATGAGTGGCGGTCGGGGACGAGCGATGGTATTTTCCTACCAATCTATCCCCCTAGGAGCATGCGCAGTACTTTGTTTTCAATGACTTGTAGATTTTTACAATAAGTATATGAGTTCTTTATGACTAATGTTGAGTCCATGGATTATATGCACTCTCACCCTTCCACCATTGCTAGCCTCTCTTGTGCCACGTAACTTTCACCGGTACCATACACCCACCATATACCTTCCTCAAAACAGCCACCATACCTACCTATTATGGCATTTCCATAGCCATTCCGAGATATATTGCCGTGCAACTTTCCACCGTTCCGTTTATCATGACACGCATCATCATTGTCATATTGCTCTTTGCATGATCATGTTGTTGACATCGTATTTGTGGCAAAGCCACCCTCATAATTCCATACATGTCACTCTTGATTCATTGCATATCCCGGTACACTGCCGGAGGCATTCACATAGAGTCATATTTTGTTCTAAGTATCGAGTTGTAATCTTGAGTTGTAAGTAAATAAAAGTGTGAGGATCTTCATTATTAGAGCATTGTCCTAAGTGAGGAAAGGATGATGGAGACTATGATTCCCCCACAAGTCAGGATGAGACTTCGGTCTTTACAAAAAAAAAGAGAAATGCCAAAAAAAAAAGAAATTCCAAATAAAAAAATGAGAAAAAAAGAGAAGGGACAATGCCACTATCCTTTTTACCACACTTGTGCTTCAAAGTAGCACCATGATCTTCATGATAGAGAGTCTCCTATGTTGTCATTTTCATATACTAGTGGGAGTTTTTCATTATAGAGTTTGGCTTGTATATTCCAATGATGGGCTTCCTCAAAACGCCCTAGGTCTTCGTGAGCAAGCAAGTTGGATGCACACCTACTTAGTTTCTTTTGTTGAGCTTTCATACATTTATAGCTCTAGTGCATCCGTTGCATGTCAATCCCTACTCACTCACATTGATATCTATTAATGGGCATCTCCATAGCCCGTTGATACGCCTAGTTGATGTGAGACTATCTTCTCCTTTTTTTTGTCTTCTCCACAACCACCATTCTATTCCACATATACTGCTATGTCCATGGCTCACGCTCATATATTGCGTGAAAGTTGAAAAAGTTAGAGATCACTAAAGTATGAAACAATTGCTTGGCTTGTCATCGGGGTTGTGCATGATTAAATACTTTGTGTGATGAAGATAGAGCATAGCCAGACTATATGATTTTGTAGGGATAACTTTCTTTAGGCATGTTATTTTGAGAAGAAGACATGATTGCTTTGTTAGTATGCTTGAAGTATTATTGATTTTATGTCAATATGAACTTCTATTTTGAATCATTCGGTTCTGAACAGTCATGCCATAATAAAGAAAATTACATTAAGGATTATGCTAGGTAGCATTCGACATCAAAAAATCTGTTTTTATCATTTCCCTACTCGGGAACGAGCATGAATTAAGCTTGGGGATGCTTGATACGTCTCCAATGTATCTATAATTTTTGATTGTTCCATGCTATTATATTACCCGTTTTGGATGTTTATGGGCTTTACTTTACACTTTTATATAATTTTTGGGACTAACCTACTAACCGGAGGCCCAACCCGAATTGCTGTTTTTTTTGCCTATTTCAGTGTTTCGAAGAAAAGGAATATCAAACGGAGTCCAAACGGAATGAAACCTTCGGGAGCGATTTTTTTGGAACAAATGCCAACCAGGAGACTTGGAGTAGACGTCAAGCAACAAACGAGGCGGCCACGAGGGTGCCCGGCACGCCCCCTGGGGGTGGGTGCACCCCCCACCCTCGTGGGCCCCTCGAGCGTCAACCGACCTACTTCTTCCTCCTATATATACTCCCGTACCCTGAAACCATCCAGGAGCACCACGAAAACCTAATTCCACCGCCGCAACCTTCTGTATCCACGAGATCCCATCTTGGAGCCTTCGTCGGCGCTCCGCTGGAAGGGGAATCGACCATGGAGGGCCTCTACATCATCTCCAAGGCCTCTCCTATGAGTTGTGAGTAGTTTACCATAGACCTTCAGGTCCATAGTTATTAGCTAGATGGCTTCTTCTCTCTCTTTGAATCTCAATACCAAGTTCTCCTCGATCTTCTTGGAGATCTATTCGATGTAACTCTTTTTGCGGTGTGTTTCTCGAGATCCGATGAATTGTGGGTTTATGATCAAGTTTATCTATGAGAAATATTTGAATCTCCTCTGAATTCTTTTATGTATGATTTGATATCTTTGCAAGTCTCTTCGAATTATCAGTTTGGTTTGGCCTACTAGATTGATCTTTCTTGCAATGGGATAAGTGCTTAGCTTTGGGTTCAATCTTGCGGTGTCCTTTCCCGGTGGATGAGGGGCAGCAAGGCACGTATTGTATTGTTGCCATCGAGGATAAACAGATGGGGTTTATATCATATTGCATGAGTTTATCCCTCTACATCATGTCATCTTTCTTAATGCGTTACTCTGTTCTTATGAACTTAATACTCTAGATGCGGGCAGGAGTTGGTCAATGTGTGGAGTAATAGTAGTAGATGCAGAATCTTTTCGATCTACTTTTTGCGGACGTGATGCCTATATACATGATCATGCCTAGATAATCTCATAACTATACGCTTTTCTATCAATTGCTCGACAGTAATTTATTCACCCACCGTAATACTTATGCTATGTTGAGAGAAGCCACTAGTGAAACCTATGGCCCCCTGGTCTATCTTTTATCATATAAGTTTTCTATCTATCTTTTATTTGCATCTTTTACTTTTCAATCTATATCATAAAGATACCAAAAATATTTGTAACAACCCAAATTTTCAATTTGGAATGTTATACATTAGGTCATCATGCATATCATATTTTCTCGCATTTTTCCGATCCTAGAAATTTCACGCAAGTCAAGGACCCTCGGAGAGAGTTGGAAGTTTCATT
Organism: Aegilops longissima; assembly: GCA_021605205.1. NCBI lineage: Eukaryota > Viridiplantae > Streptophyta > Magnoliopsida > Poales > Poaceae > Aegilops > Aegilops longissima. The sequence goes on from CM038677.1 coordinate 708,831,860, forward strand.
ATTTTCATATTTGGGATTTCTCAAATTTTGAAAATAGGATTATTGGATTTATTTAATGATCTTCATAAAGTTTTTCCTATAAAAAAATTAAGAGAGGGAATAATATGACTTTCCCAACATTTAGGAAAAATGAAGATTTTATAAATAAATCAAATTTGGCTTTTGGAAGATTTATTTTGCTTAGGCCAAAAAGAGCATTTTAAAAATATATGCATGTTTGCCATTTTAAAGTTCATTTTATTAGACTCATTTTAGGAGTCGGAGAAAATTATTTTATTAAAATCGGAGTTCGTTTGGTATTTTTTTATTTCGCTTGGTTTAGTTTTTTTAAAAAAACTACTTCTGGGCCGAGGCCCACCTGCCCAAAGACACCCGCCCACCTCTCTCTCCCAGCTGGGCGCTCTCCCGCCCAAGACGCCACCTTGCCGCCGCTCGTGTCCGGTCCGGTCGGACACGAGGCCGCCGCCTCTTGCCCCTCCCCAAGGCGCCGCCACCTCCCCCCTCCTTAAATACGGACCCCCCTCTCTCTCATCCGCGCCGCCCAACCCGAGCCCGACCGAGAGCCCCCCGCCGAGGTAGCCGCCGACCTCGCCGCCGCGGAGCACCCGCCGCCCCTCGCCGCCCTCCCGACCCCGCCGCCCCTTCGCAGACTGAGAGCCCATGGGAAGCCCGAGGTAGCCGCCGCCGCCCCGCCCCGATCCGGTTTTTTTTAGAAAAACCCGATCCGATTTTTCTCGCAACGTTCGGTTTTTTTTCAAAAACCCTAGATTGGTTTTATTTTTTTTTGCTTTTTGTTAATTAACGAACGTTCACCGAACCGTTCGTTTCAATGAATGTGTTCGTTGGATTAGTTCTGTTAACGAACGTCCATTATTTAATCCATTCGTCGTTTTCTTTTAATCGGATTTAACCCATTATTTTTCAGATTTGATTTCCGATCCGATTTTCAAATCTGTTTTATTTCTTGCTCGTTTATCGGAATCAGGTGATTCAAGCGCACGGAGTTTCGTTCTTAAACCGCCGTTCGACTAACCTACTTACACAGAGTTTTGCTACTGTAAAATTTTGACCTAATTTCAGATTGCTAAACCGAGTCGTTCTCTCTCGAGTTTCGACTTTCGATGCTTTATTTGATTTGATTCTTTTGCAACCAGGGTTCTTAAGTTGAACTATCTGGTTAGATCTTTTATTCGAGATTTCCCCGTGCATTAGATGAGTACTTATTGTATGCTTGTTGTTTGTCTGCGTTAGATCACCCGGAGTGCGCCGCTTGTTACTTCGAATCTCTAGGTCTCGCGGATCATCAGCAAGGCAAGTAACACTTGATCATACCTTTTCTACTACCCAGTTTTATTGCATTAGATCAAACCCTCAAACACTTGCATGGTTAGGATCTAATTAAATTGTGGGATGGGAAGTAGATTGAGGTAGTACCTATTACCTGTTTTACTTATGAAACCTTGGGAGTTACTTCTACGTTTGCTTATTATGCCATGCTATGCTAGTAGACGTGGATTGGGTGAGTGAATATCCATGACAGATGTGAGATTGTTAAATTAATGGTTTATCTAAGGTGGCAACCTAAACACACATCTGGGTGGATTGAGGCACCTGGTTTCTATCAGGACTTGCCTGTATTTCTTCGGACCGCCACCCAGAGCTCTAAGGGATCATAAGATTATTCAAACTGGAAACTTCAGTGTGCAGCCACAAGCCAATTATGGGCACTGGCGTAGTTGACTAAGTTGTGCGAACTCTTACGGGTAGGCTAGCTGATGTAGGGGATGTAGGTTGGTACGATCTACCCACATGTAAGGTGCTAGCACTTCTGAAAGACTATGTCTCGGTCATCCGTTTCTCAAGCACCATGTAGTGCGAGAACCAAGCGGAGGCGATCGAGTCTTGTGGGGAAAAGTGCGCAAACCTCTGCAGAGTGTATAAACTAATCATGATTAGCCGTGTCCCCGGTTATGGACGTTTTGAGTATCCGTAATTGAATATCATGTGAATCTCAACATGTTACTTCTAATAAAAGTTATTGGGATTTTGATGAGTACTTTTTAATTGGGATTGAGGATGTGTCAACCATTCTCAATGTTTAACAACCACCATGATAGTTAAATAAAATTATTCCTTTGATGTAGGGAAAATCAGCTTTATGCAAATGTAACCAGAGAGCCTTACCACCAGCCATATATGCATGTAGTATAGGCTTATTCCTTCATTGCTCTTATGTGTTACATTGCCAAAGATATTCCATGTGACCCAATTGCTGGCTGCAACTTTCATGTTGCAGACTTTTCAGACGTCGAGTAAGGTGTTAGGTCGTGGTTCTATACTCAGTGATGCCGATGGAGTTGATGGACTCGCTTATCTTCCAAGCCTTCCGCTGTTATTATTAGATGGCCTTAAGCCATATTATTGTATTAAGTTCCCTCGTGGACAACGATGTAATAAGTGTGTGATTGCTACTCTGCTATAAATCCTTCGAAGTACCGTGTGGTGTCAGACATTCGATCCAGGATGACACGAGCACAGAGACTTGATCCATTCGGTCTGGTCGCCACAGAGAATGGTATCGAGCACACGCCGATCGTAGAGACACGACCACTAAGTTAAAGCCATAGATCACTACTCTCTTCCCATTTTCTAACTCCTCACCTTTTCTACTCTTTAGGATGACGGACGCGAAGATCAAGTACACCCAACCGGATGAAGGCACACCTTTTGGATTTCACTTGAAGGAAGTTACCAAATACCTGAACATTGGACTACCCAGCTTCACCGGAACTTTCAACGCCACTCTGCCTGAAGAGGAGCGCTGGAAGATTCAAGCTCACGTTCCAGGAAGGACATTCGCCCCAATCACCAAGCCTATAGATAGTGTTTTCAGTGCACCAACTTGGAGTCTGGCAAAGAGCATGGCAGCTCACATCACCATGGGACGCATTGGAGAAGTTTATCAAGAAGACCTCAAGGACACCAGCTACCAGATTTGCGGACGCCGAGATGACAACTGGGATGTTGTCAGCACCAAGAAGGATAGATCCATTCCAGCATTCATCCAGGAGTTAAATCAGCACATTCGACGCCAGGAGAACCAAATGTGTAATGACATGTTGGAGTTGCGAAGACAAAGGAAGGATCATCGAACCGAAGGAGAACTAAAGACTACACGCAAGGACTACATGGACGAGATCGTAGCTCTAGCAAGACACAATAACGATCTTAAGTACGAGATCGAAGAACTCAAGAAGAAGTTGGCGCTCAGAAATGAAGACCAGTATGTCGATTACCCAAGTGACTACATCAACATCGACGACACCGATTCGGATCCAAGTGAACCCGACTTTGAAGACGAAGCTGGAGCAGACATCATGGAGTCTTCCACCGGTTCAAATTAGTAGAAGTCCCCCACATATTAGTAGTATTCCCTCCATGTAAACATTATAGTACACGCACTTTTGCGATAGTTAGATCGTTGTAAGCCTTTGTTTGATTGAATGAAGTGATTTTGTGTGCATTTGCTCATGTGCATTTGGGTAGTGATTCCCTTTAGACCTCATTCTATTGTAAATTCCTCTTCTTTTCTAAACCCATCGGATGCCTCCGAGACGCGACCCCGGATTCGTTTTCCCGCCAGAGATCACCCAATTGATCCAGCAGCAGAATACCCTGATTCAAACATTGGTGCAGAACCACAACAACAACAACCCACCACCACCACCTGCGGATCATCTGACTCGTTTCCTTAGACTGAACCCGCCGGTGTATTCCAGTAGCACCGAGCCGATTGTAGCAGATGACTGGCTCCGCAAGATAGGAAGGGAGTTGACCACTGCAGGATGCACAGATGGTGAAAGAGTGAAGTTTGCAGCACATCAGCTTGAAGGACCCGCAGCAGCATGGTGGGAGAATTTCACAGCCACTTACCCGGTAGACACTGTCACCTGGGATCAATTTCAGCAAGCTTTTCGCACTGCCCATGTTTCAGCAGGAGCCATGGCCATGAAGAAGCGTGAGTTTCGCAACTTACGCCAAGGAGGAAGGACTGTTGGCAAGACGTGGATGACTTTAGCAAATTAGCACGTTATGCCCCGGATGACGTTACTACTGACGCAGCTAAACAGGAGAAGTTTCTAGAAGGACTGAATGATGAGTTCAAGATGCCGTTGATGGTAGCAAGTTTCAACAACTACCAGGAGTTGGTAGACCGAGCCCTCATGATTGAAGGAAAGCAGCAAAGAATTGAGAACTGCAAGCGGAAGTATGGACAAGGGAAGTATAACTCTGGAGCTCAGCAGAAACCACGTTATACCCCTAAATCAGGAATTCAGTACAGCTTTCCACCCACAGACCGATGGACAAACTGAGAGAGTCAATCAGATTTTGGAGGACATGCTGAGAGCTTGTGCACTAGATTATGGATCTAGCTGGGATGATAATTTGCCATACGCAGAATTTTCCTACAACAACAGTTACCAAACCAGCTTAAAGATGGCACCTTTCGAGGCTCTGTATGGAAGAAGGTGCAGGACACCGTTGTCATGGGACTGGCGGAGATCGCCGCTTGTTTGGACCAGATTTGATTAAGGAGTCTGAACAGAAAGTTAAGTTGATTCGAGACAGGCTCAAGGTAGCCCAGCCCAAGAAAAAAGAGCTATGCCGATTCAAAGGGCAAAGCGATTGAGTATGAGGTTGGAGACAGAGTATATCTCAGAGTATCCCCGCTTCGAGGAGTTAAGCGTTTTGGAGTGAAAGGAAAGTTAGCACCCCGTTTCGTTGGACCGTATAAGATTTTGCAACGCATGGGAGAAGTTGCGTATAAGTTGGAATTGCCAGAAGGACTGTCAGGAGTTCATGATGTATTCCATGTTTCTCAGTTGAAGAAATGTCACCCCGAGATAGCAGCGATACCGTTAAGAGACACAGTGCCACTGGAAGCAATTCAGTTGAAGGATGACTTGACATATGAGGAAAAACCGGTTAAGATTCTCGATTATGCCAGCAGAGTTACCCGCAGCAAAGTTATCAAGTTTTGCAAAGTTCAGTGGAGCCACCACACTGAGGATGAAGCCACCTGGGAAAGAGAGGAAGTTTTGCTCAAGGACCACCCTCACCTATTTTCTAGCCAACCCGAATCTCGAGGGCGAGATTCATCTTAAGGGGGTAGGTTTGTAACATCCCAAATTTTCAATTTGGAATGTTATACATTAGGTCATCATGCATATCATATTTTCTCGCATTTTTCCGATCCTAGAAATTTCACGCAACTCAAGGACCCTCGGAGAGAGTTGGAAGTTTCATTATTTTCATATTTGGGATTTCTCAATTTTTGAAAATAGGATTATTGGATTTATTTAATGATCTTCATAAAGTTTTTCCTATAAAAAAATTAAGAGAGGGAATAATATGACTTTCCCAACATTTAGGAAAAATGAAGATTTTATAAATAAATCAAATTTGGCTTTGGAAGATTTATTTTGCTTAGGCCAAAATGAGCATTTTAAAATATATGCATGTTTGCCATTTTTAAAGTTCATTTTATTCACTCATTTTAGGAGTCGGAGAAAATTATTTTATTAAAATCGGAGTTCGTTTGGTATTTTTTTATTTCGTTTGGTTTATTTTTTTATAAAAAACTCGCTTCGGGCCGAGGCCCAGCCTGCCCAAAGACCCGCCCACCTCCTCTCTCCCTAACGCTGCTGGCGCTCCCGCCCAAGACGCCACCCGCCGCCGCCGCTCATGTCCGGTTCGGACACGAGGCCGCCGCCGCCTCTTGCCCTCCCCAAGGCGCCGCCACCCCCTCCTTAAATACCGGACCCCTCTCTCTCATCCTGCCCGCCCATCCCGAGCCCGACCGGAGCCCCGCCGCCCGAGGTAGCCGCCGCCGACCTCGCCCGCCGTCGCGGAGCACCCGCCCCCCGCCGCCCCTCCCGACCCCGCCGCCCCCTCGCCGACTGAGCCCCGCTGAGCCCCGCCGAAGCCCCGAGGTAGCCGCCGCCGCCCCGCCCCGATCCGGTTTTTTTTAGAAAAACCCGATCCGGTTTTTCTCGCAATGTTCGGTTTTTCTTCAAAAACCCTTGATTGGTTTTATTTTTTTCGGTTTTCTTAATTAACGAACGTTCACCGAACCGTTCGTTTCAATGAATGTGTTCGTTGGATTAGTTCTGTTAACGAACATCCGTTATTTAATCCGTTCGTCGTTTTCTTTTAATCGGATTTAACCCATTATTTTTCAGATTTGATTTCCGATCCGATTTTCAAATCTGTTTTATTTCTTGCTCGTTTATCGGAATCAGGTTATTCAAGCGCCTGGAGTTTCGTTACGAAACCGCCGTTCCGACTAACCTACTTACACAGAGTTTTGCTACTATAAAATTTTGACCTAATTTCAGATTGCTAAACCGAGTCGTTCTCTCTCGAGTTTCGACTTTCGATGCTTTATTTGATTTGATTCTTTTGCAACCAGGGTTCTTAAGTTGAACTATCTGGTTAGATCTTTTATTCGAGATTTCCCCGTGCATTAGATGAGTACTTATTGTATGCTTGTTGTTTGTCTGTGTTAGATCACCCGGAGTGCGCCGCTTGTTACTTCGAATCTCTAGGTCTCGCGGATCATCAGCAAGGCAAGTAACACTTGATCATACCTTTTCTACTACCCAGTTTTATTGCATTAGATCAAACCTCAAACACTTGCATGGTTAGGATCTAATTAAATTGTGGGATGGGAAGTAGATTGAGGTAGTACCTATTACTGTTTTACTTATGAAACCTTGGGAGTTACTTCTACGCTTGCTTATTATGCCATGCTATGCTAGTAGACGTGGATTGGGTGAGTGAATATCCATGACAGATGTGAGATTGTTAAATTAATGGTTTATCTAAGGTGGCAACCTAAACACACATCTGGGTGGATTGAGGCACCTGGTTTCTATCAGACTTGCTGTATTTCTTCGGACCGCCACCTGTGCTCTAAGGGATCATAAGATTATTCAAACTGAAACTTCCGTGCGCAGCCACAAGCCAATTATGGGCTCTGGCGTAGTTGACTAAGTTGTGCGAACTCTTACGGGTAGGCTAGCTGATGTAGGGGATGTAGGTTGGTACGGTCTACCCACATGTAAGGTGCTAGCGCTTCTGAAAGACTATGTCTCGGTCATTCGCTTCTCAAACACCATGTAGTGCGAGAACCAAGCGGAGGCGATCGAGTCTTGTGGGGAAAAGTGCATAAACCTCTGCAGAGTGTATAAACTAATCATGATTAGCCGTGTCCCCGGTTATGGACGTTTTGAGTATCCGGTAATTGAATATCATGTGAATCTCAACATGTTACTTCTAATAAAAGTTATTGGGATTTTGATGAGTACTTTTTAATTGGGATTGAGGATGCTGTCAACCATTCTCAATGTTTAACAACCACCATGATAGTTAAATAAAATTATTCCTTTGATGTAGGGAAAATCAGCTTTATGCAAATGTAATCAGAGAGCCTTACCACCAGCCATATATGCATGTAGTATAGGCTTATTCCTTCATTGCTCTTATGTGTTACATTGCCAGCATATTCCATGTGTCGAATTTTTGGGCTGCAACTTTCATGTTGCGACTTTTCAGACGTCGAGTAAGGTGTTAGGTCGTGGTTCTATACTCAGTGATGCCGATGGAGTTGATGGACTCGCTTATCTTCCAAGCCTTCCGCTGTTATTATTAGATGGCCTTAAGCCATATTATTGTATTAAGTTCCTCGTGGACAACGATGTAATAAGTGTGTGATTGCTACTCGCTATAAATCCTTCGGCATCTGTGTGGTGTCGACATTCGATCCAGGATGACACTGAGCACGAGACTTGATCCATTCGGGTCTGGTCGCTACAGAGAATGGTATCAGAGCACACGCTGACTGTAGGACACGACCACTAAGTTAAAGCCATAGATCACTACTCTCTTCCCATTTTCTAACTCCTCACCTTTTCTACTCTTTAGGATGATTTGACGCGAAGATCAAGTACACCCAACCGGATGAAGGCACACCTTTTGGATTTCACTTGAAGGAAGTTACCAAATACCGAACATTGGACTACCCAGCTTCACGGAACTTTCAACGCCACTCTGCCTGAAGAGGAGCGCTGGAAGATTCAAGCTCACGTTCCAGGAAGGACATTCGCCCCAATCACCAAGCCTATAGATAGTGTTTTCAGTGCACCAACTTGGAGTCTGGGAAAGAGCATGGCAGCTCACATCACCATGGGACGCATTGGGGAAGTTTATCAAGAAGACCTCAAGGACACCATCTACCAGATTTGCGGACGCCGAGATGACAACTGGGACGTTGTCAGCACCAAGAAGGATAGATCCATTGCAGCATTCATCCAGGAGTTAAATCAGCACATTCGACGCCAGGAGAACCAAATGTGTAATGACATGTTGGAGTTGCAGAAGACAAAGGGAAGGATCATCGAACTGGAAGGAGAACTAAAGACTACACGCAAGGACTACATGGACGAGATCGTAGCTCTAGCAAGACACAATAACGATCTTAAGTACGAGATCAAGAACTCAAGAAGAAGTTGGCGCCAGGAATGAAGACCAGTATGTCGATTACCCAAGTGACTACATCAACATCGACGACACCGATTCGGATCCAAGTGAACCCGACTTTGAAGACGGTGGAGCAGACATCATGGAGTCTTCCACCGGTTCAAATTAGTAGAAGTCCCCACATATTAGTAGTATTCCTCCATGTAAACATTATAGTACACGACTTTTGCGATAGTTAGATCGTTGTAAGCCTTTGTTTGATTGAATGAAGTGATTTTGTGTGCATTTGCTCATGTGCATTTGGGTAGTGATTCCTTTAGACCTCATTCTATTGTAAATTCCTCTTCTTTTCTAAACCCATCGGATGCCTCCGAGACGCGACCCGGATTCGCTTTTCCCGCCAGAGATCACCCAATTGATCCAGCAGCAGAATACCCGATTCAAACATTGGTGCAGAACCACAACAACAACAACCCACCACCACCACTGCGGATCATCGACTCGCTTCCTTAGATGAACCCGCCGGTGTATTCCAAGAGCACCGAGCCGATTGTAGCAGATGGTGGCTCCGCAAGATAGGAAGGAGTTGACCACGCAGGATGCATGATGGTGAAAGAGTGAAGTTTGCAGCACATCAGCTTGAAGGACCCGCAACAGCATGGTGGGAGAATTTCACAACCACTTACCCGTAGACACTGTCACCGGGATCAATTTCACAAGCTTTTCGCTTTGCCCATGTTTCAGCAGGAGCCATGGCCATGAAGAAGCGTGAGTTTCGCAACTTACGCCAAGGAGGAAGGACTGTTGGCAAGATCGTGGATGACTTTAGCAAATTAGCACGTTATGCCCCGGATGACGTTGCTCTGACGCAGCTAAACAGAGAAGTTTCTAGAAGGACTGAATGATGAGTTCAGCATGCCGTTGATGGTAGCAAGTTTCAACAACTACCAGGAGTTGGTAGACCGAGCCCTCATGATTGAAGGAAAGCAGCAGCAAATTGAGAACCGCAAGCGGAAGTATGGACAAGGGAAGTATAACTCTGGAGCTCAGCAGAAACCACGTTATACCCCTAAATCAGGAATTCAGTACAGCTTTCCACCCACAGACCGATGGACAAACTGAGAGAGTCAATCAGATTTTGGAGGACATGCTGAGAGCTTGTGCACTAGATTATGGATCTAGCTGGGATGATAATTTGCCATACGCAGAATTTTCCTACAACAACAGTTACCAAACCAGCTTAAAGATGGCACCTTTCGAGGCTCTGTATGGAAGAAGGTGTAGGACACCGTTGTCATGGGACGAAACTGGAGATCGTCAGTTGTTTGGACCAGATTTGATTAAGGAGTCTGAACAGAAAGTTAAGTTGATTCGAGACAGGCTCAAGGTAGCCCAGTCCAGACAAAAGAGCTATGCCGATTCAAAGCGCAAAGCGATTGAGTATGAGGTTGGAGACAGAGTATATCTCAGAGTATCCCCGCTTCGAGGAGTTAAGCGTTTGTGACAAGTAGAACCTATAGGATAACCTACGGTAATAGTTAATTTGATTCTGCTGAAAAACAGAAACTTTTGCGTGCACAAAAATAATTTTACTAAATCACAGAAACATGATTTTGCGTTGTTTCTTTTTGCTGTAGATCAATAGACAAATTTCCCTTCCTATTTTGGTAGGATTGTTAGAGTTCCATAAGTATTTGAAAGTTACAGATTGCTACAGGCTGTTCTGTTTTTGACAGATTCTGTTTTTCGTGTGTTGTTTGCTTATTTTATGCATCTATGGCTAGTATCGGGGGATATGAACCATAGAGAAGTTGGAATACAGTAGGTTTAACACCAATATAAATAAAGAATGAGTTCATTACAGTACCTTATGTGGTGGTTGTTCTTTCTTGCACTAACAGAGCTTATGAGATTTCCTGTTGAGTTTTGTGTTGTGAAGTTTTCAAGTTTTGGGTAAAGATTTGATTGACTATGGAATAAGGAGTGGCAAGAGCCTAAGCTTGGGGATGCCCATGGCAACCCAATATATTCAAGGATAACCAAAAGCCTAAGCTTGGGGATGCCCCAGAAGGCATCCCCTCTTTCATCTTCGTCTATCGGTAACTTTACTTGGAGGTATATTTTTATTCGCCACATGATATGAGTTTTGCTTGGAGCGTCTTGTATGATATTAGTCTTTCTTTTTATTTTACCACAATCATCCTTGCTGTACACACCTTTTGGGAGAAACCCACATGATTTGGAATTTATTAGAATACTCTATGTGCTTCACTTATATCTTTTGAGCTAGATAGTTTTTCTCTAGTACTTCACTTATATCTTTTAGAGCACGGCGGTGGCTTACTTTTGAAGAAATTGTTGATCTCTCATGCTTCACTTATATTATTTTGAGAGTCTTTTAGAACAGCATGGTATTTGCTATGGTTATAAAATTTGTCCTAGAATGATGGGCATCCAAGTTGGGTATAATAAAAACTATCATAGAAAGTGAATTGGATGCTATGATCAATTTGATGCTTGATAATTGTTTTGAGATATGAGGATGGTGATATTAAAGTCATGCTAGTAGGGTAATTATGAATTTAAAGAATACTTGTGTTGAAGTTTGTGATTCCCGTAGCATGCACGTATGGTGAACCGCTTTGTGATGAAGTTGGAGCACGATTTATTTATTGATTCTCTTCCTTATGAGTGGCGGTCGGGGACGAGCGATGGTATTTTCCTACCAATCTATCCCCCTAGGAGCATGTGAAGTACTTTGTTTTCAATGACTTGTAGATTTTTACAATAAGTATATGAGTTCTTTATGACTAATGTTGAGTCCATGGATTATACGCACTCTCACCCTTCCACCATTGCTAGCCTCTCTTGTGCCTCGCAACTTTGGCCGGTACCATACACCCACCATATACCTTCCTCAAAACAGCCACAATACCTACCTATTATGGCATTTCCATAGCCATTACGAGATATATTGCCATGCAACTTTCCACCGTTCCGTTTATTATGACACGCATCATCGTTGTCATATATCTCTTTGCATGATCATGTAGTTGACATCGTATTTGTGGCAAAGCCACCCTCATAATTCCATACATGTCACTCTTGATTCATTGTATATCCCGATACACCGCCGGAGGCATTCATATAGAGTCATATTTTGTTCTAAGTATGAAGTTGTAATCTTGAGTTGTAAGTAAATAAAAGTGTGATGATCTTCATTATTAGAGCATTGTCCCAAGTGAGGAAAGGATGATGGAGACTATGATTCCCCCACAAGTCGGGATGAGACTTCAGACTTTACAAAAAAAACAGAAAGGCCAAATAAAAAAAGGAAATGCCAAATAAAAAAATGAGAGAAAAATAGAGAAGGGACAATGCCACTATCCTTTTTACCACACTTGTGCTTCAAAGTAGCACCATGATCTTCATGATAGAGAGTCTCCTATGTTGTCATTTTCATATACTAGTGGGAATTTTTCATTATAGAGCTTGGCTTGTATATTCCAATGATGGGCTTCCTCAAAACGCCCTAGGTCTTCGTGAGCAAGCAAGTTGGATGCACACCCACTTAGTTTCTTTTGTTGAGCTTTCATACATTTATAGCTCTAGTGCATCCGTTGCATGGCAATCCCTACTCACTCACATTGATATATATTAATGGGCATCTCCATAGCCCGTTGATATGCCTAGTTGATGTGGGACTATCTTCTCCTTTTTTTGTCTTCTCCACAACCACCATTCTATTCCACATATAGTGCTATGTCCAGGGCTCACACTCATGTATTGCGTGAAAGTTTAAGAAGTTAGAGATCACTACAGTATGAAACAATTGCTTGGCTTGTCATCGGGGTTGTGCATGATTAAATACTTTGTGTGATGAAGATAGAGCATAACACGACTATATGATTTTGTAGGGATAACCTTCTTTAGCCATGATATTTTGAGAAGACATGATTGCTTTGTTAGTATGCTTGAAGTATTACTGTTTTTATGTCAATATGAACTTTTATTTTGAATCATTTGGATCTGAACGTTCATGCCACAATAAATAAAATTACATTAAGGATTATGCTAGGTAGAATTCCACATCAAAAATTCTATTTTTATCATTTACCTACTCGAGGACGAGCAGGAACTAAGCTTGGGGATGCTTGATATGTCTCCAACGTATCTATAATTTTTGATTATTCCATGCTATTATATTACCCGTTTTGGATGTTTATGGGCTTTACTTTACACTTTTATATGATTTTTGGAATAACCTACTAACCGGAGGCCCAGCCAGGATTGCTGTTTTTTTTGCCTATTTCAGTGTTTCGAAGAAAAGGAATATCAAACGGAGTCCAAACGGAATGAAACCTTCGGGAGCAATCTTTTTGGAACGAATGTCAACCAGGAGACTTGGAGTGGACGTCAAGCAACAAACGAGGCGGCCACGAGGGTGGCCGGCTCGCCCCCTGGGGGTGGGCGCGCCCCCACCCTCGTGGGCCCCTCGAGCATCAACCGACCTACTTCTTCCTCCTATATATGCTCCCATACCCTGAAACCATAAAGGAACACCACGAAAACCTAATTCCACCGCCGCAACCTTCTGTATCCGCGAGATCCCATCTTGGAGCCTTCGTCGGCGCTCCACCGGAGGGGGAATCGACCACGGAGGGCCTCTACATCATCTCCAAGGCCTCTCCTATGAGTTGTGAGTAGTTTACCAAAGACCTTCGGGTCCATAGTTATTAGCTAGATGGCTTCTTCTCTCTCTTTGAAGCTCAATACCAAGTTCTCCTCGATCTTCTTGGAGATCTATTCGATGTAACTCTTTTTGCGGTGTGTTTGTCGAGGTCCGATGAATTGTGGATTTATGATCAAGTTTATCTATGAGAAATATTTGAATCTCCTCTGAATTCTTTTATGTATGATTTTTTATCTTTGCAAGTCTCTTCGAATTATCAGTTTGGTTTTCCCTACTAGATTGATCTTTCTTTCAATGGGAGAAGTACTTAGCTTTGGGTTCAATCTTGCGGTGTCCTTTCCCAGTGAGAGCAGGGGAAGCAAGGCACGTATTGTATTGTTGCCATCGAGGATAAAAAGATGCATGGGGTTTATATCATATTGCATGAGTTTATCCCTCTACATCATGTCATCTTTCTTAATGTGTTACTCTGTTCTTATGAGCTTAATACTCTAGATGCAGGCAGGAGTCGGTCGATGTGTGGAGTAATAGTAGTAGATGCAGAATCATTTTGATCTACTTGTTGCGGACGTGATGCCTATATACATGAGCATGCCTAGATAATCTCATAACTATGCACTTTTCTATCAATTGCTCGACAGTAATTTGTTCACCCACTGTAATACTTATGCTATCTTGAGAGAAGCCACTAGTGAAACCTATGGCCCCCGGGTCTATCTTTTATCATATAAGTTTTCCATCTATCTTTTATTTGCATCTTTTACTTTTCAATCTATATCATAAAAATACCAAAAATATGTATCTTATCTTATTATCTCTATTAGATCTCACTTTTGCAAGTTACCGTGAAGGGATTGACAACCCTTTATCGTGTTGGTTGCGAGGTTCTTGTTTGTTTGTGTAGGTGCATGGGACTTTTGAGGACCTCATACTGGATTGATACCTTGGTTCTCAAAAACTGAGGGAAATACTTACGCTACTTTATCACCCTTTCCTCTTCAAGGAAAACCAACGCAGTGCTCAAGAGGTAGCAGTGTGTTTCATGAATGGATTAATGATTGGGCATGATGGGCTAGGGATAACTTTATTTAGTGTTGATATTTTGAAAGACATGGTTTCTTATTTATATCCTTGAGTATTGAAGTTATCATGTCAAATATAGACTATTGCTTTAAACCCTCTAAAAGTCCAAATGTCCATGCTACAAAAGAAAAGAATATGTGCTAAACATGTTAGGAAGCATTCCATGTCAAAAATTCTGTTTTTATCATTTACCTACTTGAGGATGAGCAGGAATTAAGCTTGGGGATGCTGATACATCTCCAACGTATCTATAATTTTTTATTGTTCCATGTTGTTATGACACTAGTAAACTCTTTGGATGTTGGTCACATGGCGATGTGACCTGTGAGTGTTAATCACATGGCGATGTGAACTAGATTATTGACTCTAGTGCAAGTGGGAGACTGTTGGAAATATGCCCTAGAGGCAATAATAAATTAGTTATTATTATATTTCCTTGTTCATGATAATCGCTTATTATCCATGCTATAATTGTATTGATAGGAAACTCAGATACATGTGTGGGTATATAGACAACACCATGTCCCTAGTAAGCCTCTAGTTGACTAGCTCGTTGATCAATAGATGGTTACGGTTTCCTGACCATGGACATTGGATGTCATTGATAACGGGATCACATCATTAGGAGAATGATGTGATGGACAAGACCCAATCCTAAGCCTAGCACAGATCGTGTAGTTCGTATGCTAAAGCTTTTCTAAAATGTCAAGTATCATTTCCTTAGACCATGAGATTGTGCAACTCCGGATACCGTAGGAATGCTTTGGGTGTACCAAACGTCACAATGTAACCGGGTGGCTATAAAGGTGCATTACGGTATCTCCGAAAGTGTACATTGGGTTGGCACGAATCGAGACTGGGATTTGTCACTCCGTGTGACGGAGAGGTATCTCTGGGCCCACTCGGTAGGACATCATCATAATGTGCACAATGTGATCAAAGATTTGATCGCGGGATGATGTGTTATGCAACGAGTAAAGAGACTTGCCGGTAACGAGATTGAACAAGGTATCGGGATACCGACGATCGAATCTCGGGCAAGTACAATACCTCTAGACAAAGGGAATTGTATACGGGATTGATTGAGTCCTTGACATCGTGGTTCATCCGATGAGATCATCGTGGAACATGTGGGAGCCAACATGGGTATCCAGATCCCGCTGTTGGTTATTGACCGGAGAACGTCTCGGTCATGTCTACATGATTCCCGAACCCGTAGGGTCTACACACTTAAGGTTCGATGACACTAGGGTTATAAAGGAAGTTTGTATGTGGTTACCGAATGTTGTTCGGAGTCCCGGATGAGATCCCGGACGTCACGAGGAGTTCTGGAATGGTCCGGAGGTAAAGATTTATATATAGGAAGTCTTATTTTGGTCGCCGGAAAAGTTTCGCACATTATCGGTATTGTACCGGGAGTGCCGAAAGGGGTCCGAGGGTCCACGGGGGTCCACCTGCTCTGGGGGCCACATGGCCTGTAGGGTGCGCCTTGGCCCATATGGGCCAAGGGCACCAGCCCCAAGAGGCCCATGCGCCAAGGAGACTTGGGGAGGAAGAGTCCAAGGGGAAGGCACCTCAGGGGTGCCTTGGGAGGATGGACTCCTCCCCTCTTGGCCGCACCCTTCCTTGGAGGAAGGGCAAGGCTGCGCCCTCCCCTCTCTTGCACCCATATATAGTGGAGGGAGGAGGAAGCCACACCAAGCCCTGGCGCCTCCCTCCCTCCCGTGACACCTCCTCCTCTCCCGCAGTGCTTGGCGGCCCTGCAGGATTGCCACGCCTCCACCACCACCACGCCGTTGTGCTGCTGCTGAATGGAGTCTTCCTGAAGCTCTCCCTCTCTCCTTGCTGGATCAAGGCATGGGAGACGTCACCGGGCTGTATCTGTGTTGAACGCGGAGGTGCCGTCCGTTCGGCGCTAGGATCTTCGGTGATTTGGATCACGACGAGTACGACTCCTTCAACCCCGTTCTCTTGAACGCTTCCGCTTAGCGATCTACAAGGGTATGTAGATGCACTCTCCTTCCCCTCGTTGCTAGTTTCTCCATAGATAGATCTTGGTGACACGTAGGAAAATTTTGAATTTCTGCTACGTTCCCCAACAGCTACCTCAGGTTTATGCTTCAGATTTGCAACTTCCGCAGCTTGGGCGGTCGCTATTGACATAACAGCCTGTTTTCAAGATAACTATGTTACTTCCTGAGCATATCTTTTGATCCTCTGATTGCCTCCCTGTGGAAGCCAACCAGAGTCTCAGGGGCTACTATCTATACACAGGCGCATTTTGCATGCAAAGAATGGTTTAGGTATTACATACCTCGAAGCCTCTCAGCAGACCCGTGAAGGCTTCATTTAATCTGCTTCTCGTGGACAGAATCCTCTCAACTACTGTACCCATTAAGGTACGATGTTCCTCTGAGATGGACGCACTTTGTAATGTGGGCACCTCCGGATTCCTGGAGGCTGCTACGGGACTACGGAATCCCTTCAAAGAGATACGCATACTCGACCCTAGAGTCGTCTTCAGCTGTACGCCGGATTGTTCAGGGCCCTTATTTTTGGTCCCCGCGGGGGCTGGGCCCCCTGGACCCTTGACGATCGAAGTATCATCCTCGGATACTGTCTTCATTGTCCCCCGCACCGCTTGATGGTCAGGGGAGATTCTCCGGGATGACACCTCAAAGTCGTCCACCCTAAGGGGCGAGGAAGCTTGTGGAGGCGTCTCGCTTTCCATCATCCCCGGAGACAAGTCCCCCGATGAGGAGGATTGTTGAGGAAGGCAGCGGGCCGAACTCCAAACATATAGTTCAAATGTTACCCTTGTAACTCGAAAGAACGGAATATGTCTAGAGCATCCTTGTTCACTTACGGTCCCGCAAGGGGCTTGTGAAGGTGCTTTGCGGCGACATCGGCTTCCGAACCCGAACCATCTGACATGGATATCTTCCCTCTCTTGGGTGCCTCCTAATGTCTACTACACAACCTTCTTCTTGTAGACGTTGTTGGGCCTCCAAGTGCAGAGGTTTGTAGGACAGTAGCAAATTTCCCTCAAGTGGATGACCTAAGGTTTATCAATTCATGGGAGGCGTACGATGAAGATGGTCTCTCTCAAACAACCCTGCAACCAAATAACAAAGAGTCTCTTGTGTCCCCAACACACCCAATACAATGGAAAATTGTATAGGTGCACTAGTTCGGCGAAGAGATGGTGATACAAGTGCAATATGGATGGTAGATATGAGTACTTGTAATCTGAAAATATAAGAACAGCAAGGTAACACGTGGTAAAAGTGAGAATAAACGGTATTGCAATGCTAGGAAACAAGGCCTAGGGTTCATACTTTCACTAGTGCAAGTTCTCTCAACAATAATAACATAATTGGATCATATAACTATCCCTCAACATGCAACAAAGAGTCACTCCAAAGTCACTAATAGGGGAGAACAAACGAAGAGATTATTGTAGGGTACGAAACCACCTCAAAGTTATCCTTTCTGATCGATCAATTCAAGAGTCCTTAGTAAAATAAAACGAAGCTATTCTTTCCGTTCGATCTATCATAGAGTTCGTACTAGAATAACACCTTAAGACACAAATCAACCAGTCACCTAGATACTCCAATGTCACCTCAAGTATCCGTGGGTATGAATTTTTTTGACACCTGAAACAGTAGGAGAGGCTCCTACTGTATATATTTAATTAAAGTATCAAAAAGTTTTGTACAAAGTCATATCCTTACATCCATAGCCATGATAAAATAAAGGGTATATGTAGGTAACCTAAGTAAGTACTAGACTATGGTGCAACAAAGGACTGGATAAAAGTGGAAAGAAATTGTTTGTGTTTCTCTTTAGCTCTATGTATGAGTAAAGAGAAGTCCTCTTTGAATCTTCTTGCCCATGAGCCAACCGTGGGGTCAATTCTCCTGAAGTGCTTGTTATTTCGTTCTTTCCACAAACTCCAGGAGGCATATAGAAAAATCTCCATAAACATTTGGTTGTTCCACACTGATTTGGCTTCCTTGATCCAGTTGAGGCGATCTCCATTAGTTGTCCAGTGGATATTCAAAGTGTCCCAACAGGCCAAACTGAAGTGGCAAGTAAATATCATATGTTCAATCGTTTCTTCCACAGTGCTGCCACACATAATGCAACCATGATTGTCCCCGATGTTGTAGTGTCTTCTCTTTAGCATGTTTCTGGTGTTGAGGCGATCAGAGAGAAGAAGCCAACCGAAAACTTTGATTTTCATTGTGGCCGAAGATTTCCAGAGCCATTTATAACTAACATGTGCGGTGGCCTCACGAAAATAGAATTTGTAATATCTTTTGGCAGTGTATATCTCAAAGCCCCACTCGTAAACCCAGGAGTCCATGTCATCGCCCTCATCATTGCCAACATGCGTTGTGAGCTCCTGGATATGACGTAGCTCATTGTGTGCTTGCATGGACAGTGGTAGGTGAAAGGTTTCACTGAGGTTGGTGCACCCAAGAAAGTCCCGAACAGAAATGTCTTCAAGTTTAGCATAAGAAAAAGCACGTGGGTGTGAATTAGCAGGGACATCATCCAACAAGAGATCTTTCCACATAAGCACAATATCTCCTTTGCGAACAATCACTTGTGAGATTCCTCTATAGATAGGTGTGAGTTTGAACACATCTTTCCACCAGAACAATCCACATGGGTCTGAAGCGTGTGGGATTTTTTCATTGTAATATGTGGACCAAATCAAGTCAGCCCACGGCAGATCCCAGTGGTTATAGAATTTGTGCAGGTATTTCATGAGCAAAGCATCACTTTGGGTTTGTAAGTCAAGAACCCCGAGACCCCCACACTCTTTTGGTCTGCAAACCATTTTCCATGAAGCTAAGGAGTTACATTTTTCCCCATCATCAGTTTTCTTGGTCCAAAGGCATTGTCTCCTGATTTTATCCAACAGATCAATAATCTTCAGTGGCAGTTTGAGGATGCAAAGGGAAAAGATTAAAAGGGACATGATTACTGAATTGAGAAGCGATAACTTCCCTCCATAGGAAATCATTGACAGCGTCGCCGAAAGTCTCCGTTGAACTCCACAAACCAAGGGCATGAGATCTTGTACTGTAGGTTTAGAAGTACCCATTGGCAACCCAAGGTAGGTAAAAGGTAACTTTCCCACAACACAAACACAAATTTGCGCAATATGCTGAGCGGTGGAGGCATCACAGTTCATGGGCACGAGAGTTGACTTGTGGAAATTAATCTTTAGACCAATCGAAGTGGCATAATCAGTGAGGATTTTTTTGTGACAAGAGAAGCTTGGTCCGGACACGCAGGTAGCAGCATGATAGTGTCATCAGCGTATTGGATCACCGGGTAGTCCGATTGGTTGGGTCGATAAAAGGGCAGTTGAAGATCATTTCTTCGGAAGGAGTCATTAATTGCAGCCTGCAATAAATCTGCCGCCAGGACAAAGATTAGGGGGGACAGGGGATCACCTTGGCGCACTCCACAAACGCAATTAAACTGTCTGCCCAGGACACCATTAAGGAGCACAGAAGACTTCGCAGATGAAAAAATGGTTTTGATCCACCCCAACCATTTATCATTGAAACCCATGTGTTTCATGATTTCCAGCATAGCATCATGGTCGATGGTATCAAACACTTTTGCGAAATCCAGCTTGAGCAGAACTATTGGCATTTTAGAAGATTGGCATTGGTACATGTATTCAAAACCCCAAGGAAGGCAATCTTGTATAGACCTCTTTTTCAGGAAACTGTACTGGTTGCGGTGAATAATCTTGAGAATGATTTTTTGTAGCCTGTTAGCTAGAAGCTTTGTGATGACTTTAAGACAACAATTTAGCAGAGTAATCGATCGAAAGTCATTAACTCCTTGGGGCGCAGCAATTTTGGGGATGAGTGTGATGAATCCATCATTGATACTCTCCAAGTTGAGTCCACCCTCAAAAAATTGATCACATAGTGCATAGAAATCTTCCTTAATTATAGACCAACAAGATTTGAGAAATGCCCCCATTAAACCCATCAGGACCCGGAGCCCTATCCGCAGGCATTTCTTTGATGACTAGGTCAATCTCCTGCCTAGTAAATGGCACAGTTAGTTCATCCAGCCCCTCAATTCTCTTGATAATGGAGGGAATATCAAATTTCATCTCATGCGTAGAGGAAGTTCCAAGTCTTTCCTTAAAAGAGTGATAAATGACAGATTCTTTGCTTGCATGATCATCAATTATGGTTCCATCATGTAGAGTTAAGGAGGCAATATTGTATCTTCTGTAACGTTCGGAAGCCATAGCTTGGAAAAATTTAGAGTTCTCATCTCCAAAACGAACCCACCGAACTGTGCACCGTTTCTTCCAATATTGTTGTTGATAGGACAATAAACGTAGCATGTGGGCCTTTAGGATGATCCTAAAATTAGCCTCAGGAATTGTCAAAGGCCTTCTGTTCTCCAGCGTGTCCAGATCAGCTAGAGCATTGTTGGAGTTATTAATGGCTATGGACAATCGGGATATGTTCTTGCTCCAATTTTTTAGGCAGTACCGCAAGTGCTTGAATTTTCTACAAAGAATGGTTGCACTATTGGTCGATTGGACGGGCTTATCCCAAGCAGACTGAACAACCTCCATAAAGCCAGGATGTTGAATCCAGAAAGGCTCAAAACGAAAATTTTTACTTCTAGGAATAGAAGTTCAATTGATACCACGCACGGGATATGATCAGACACCGGCTTTCCTAATGGTTTAACAACGGTGTTGGGGTATGCACTAGTCCAGCTACAAGATGTAAAAAACCAATCAAGTTACTCCAAAAGTGGATTTTGTTACATATTACTCCAAGTGAAAGTGCGGCCTTTGATTGGCAATTCAATGAGAGATTGTGTTCGTATGAAATCATTGAACGTAATCATGTCATTAATGCTCCCTCCCGGCTTGTTACGATTGTTAGGGCTACGGATATAGTTGAAATCGCCGAGTAGGTGTCAATCTTCATTGGCAGGTATGTTTAATGAGAATAGCCAATTAGTGTAATTAATACGTGGATCGCCTTGACATGGGCCATAAATATTCACAAGCGTCCAAGCTTGGGAGGACTGTGTTGATTGAAATTTAATGATAAGGGCAAATTCTTCCGAGGCAATAGCCGTACCAGAGAAAACCGAACTGTTCCAAATAGTAACAATTCCACCCGAAGCCCCATGTGAAGGAACAAAAGCAAATTGGTCAAACCGACGGGGACAGCAAGATTTGATAAAAGCATTATCGATCATAGGCTTCTTAGTTTCTTGCAAACATAAAACCGAGCAACCACTAGCATTGATAGCATTAGAAAGTGCTAATTGTTTATCACCAGAGTTTAACCCATGAATGTTCCAACATAACACATTCCAATTTACCAAAAGAACCATAAAGCTAATAAACCAACAAATTAAGCCGAGGACGAAGGCCCTGCCTCCTTGGATTCCAAGAGAGTAGCTTCAGTAAGTTCTTCTGGCGAGATGGCGCATTTTTGGACGCCCACTTGTAAGATTACCTGAATGGGAGTGGGAGGAGGTATTTCCTGGGCCGCCTCAGCATCCAGTTCCCTAATGATCACCGAGGAAGGAGCAGCAAGAGTCTGGCGTGGTTTGACCTTTGATTGCTTCTTCTTGGTATCAGGCGGTGCATGGACCCGGAATCCATCATATTTATTGGATCTAGCGCTGCAACGAAGAGAGACTTCACATTCAGGTGCCTGCACTTTTCCACGATGAGAGGAGGCGCATCCATCAGACACAACAACATCAGAAGGAGGCATAGCCAGAGAGCTAGAGTTTCCCTGGAGCAGAGCCAACGAAGGATCAGTCGAAGCCGCAGCAGAGACAGACCAGGAGTGAACCACAGAGATACAATCCTCATTATCCCTAGTGATCTGATGCCCAGCAGTAATCATGAGAGAGTCATCGTTGCGGCAAAGTTGAACATGCACCTTCAAGCAATCCCTAAAGCCCAGCCCTGAGCTCCATGGGCCAAAAGTGGCCATAATTAGTTTAATAGCAGTCCACAAAAAGTCATTGATCTGTCTCACCGGCCTGGAGGAGTGGAAAAGCATAGAAGCCATCAAGTTCCCATGGTGTGACATGGTGAAGTGCAGACCAGAATTGTTCAAAGAAAGATCAATGGTGAGAGAATTTTGCTGCTGTATTATAGGAACCAAGGAGGTACTGGCAGGGCTATCAAAGTTACTTCTCCAGAGATTATTCAGAATGTTGACAGGCACAAGAACAAACCCATCAGAACTAATAGAGGACTCAGAGCTGCTGTGCCAAGATATGGAGTCATTCCAAGCCATTGCAGGGCTGTCTAGCAGATTGTTTTCAGGCAAAATTCCATCAGAAACCTGAAGACCTTCAGCAGCCAACCATGCCTGAAAATTGTACACAGCAGGAGATGGAGGAGCTGGCCAGGCACCCCATTGCGCCTGAAACTGAACCTGTTGGTCGACAACCACATTGTCATTGGCCTAATTAGCCTGATGCATACCATGATCAGCGGCCACGTTCTGAGCCATCCAGTTGTGCAGCTGGGCTTGATAAATTTTCTCAGCAGTCAGCCCTTCACCAAACAGAGGATGTGGAACACCATCATCAGGAGGTGGATCTTCGCCAGCAGGTGGAACTTCAGGTAAGTGTGCATTCCAATCACTACTTCGTAACATAGTTACAACAACTGTCCAGCAGTGACGAGCACCCCCAATCTGTCTCATAACAATGCTCTTAGGGACCAATCTAAGATGAATGACCCTGGCCTTCAGTAGCACAAAACGCCTGTCACCCCTGGGGTTGTGCCATTCAAGCAGAGTACCGAAAGTATCCACAGACTTATGCATGTAATGCTTGAAAGAAATATGCCCTAGAGGCAATAATAAAGTTATTATTTATTTCCTTATTTCATGATAAATGTTTATTATTCATGCTAGAATTGTATTAACCGGAAACATAATACATGTGTGAATACATAGACAAACATAGTGTCACTAGTATGCCTCTACTTGACTAGCTCGTGAATCAAAGATGGTTAAGTTTCCTAGCCATAGACATGAGTTGTCATTTGATTAATGGGATCACATCATTAGGAGAATGATGTGATTGACTCGACCCATTCCGTTAGCTTAGCACTTGATCGTTTAGTATGTTGCCATTGCTTTCTTCATGACTTATACATGTTCCTATGACTATGAGATTATGCAACTCCCGTTTACCGAAGGAACACTTTGGGTGCTACCAAACGTCACAACGTAACTGGGTGATTATAAAGGAGTACTACAGGTGTCTCCAAAGGTACATGTTGGGTTGGCGTATTTCGAGATTAGGATTTGTCACTCCGATTGTCGGAGAGGTATCTCTGGGCCCACTCGGTAATGCACATCACTATAAGCCTTGCAAGCATTGTAACTAATGAGTTAGTTGCAGGATGATGTATTACGTAACGAGTAAAGAGACTTGCCGGTAACGAGATTGAACTAGGTATTGAGATACCGACGATCGAATCTCGGGCAAGTAACATACCGATGACAAAGGGAACAACGTATGTTGTTATGCGGTTTGACCAGATCTTCGTAGAATATGTAGGAGCCAATATGAGCATCCAGGTTCCGCTATTGGTTATTGACCAAGAATAGTTCTAGGTCATATCTACATAGTTCTCGAACCCGTAGGGTCCGCACGCTTAAGGTTTCGATGACAGTTATATTATGAGTTTATGAGTTTTGATGTACCGAAGGAGTTCGGAGTCCCGGATGAGATCGGGGACATGACGAGGAGTCTCGAAATGGTCGAGGCGTAAAGATCGATATATTGGACGACTATATTCGGAGTTCGGAAAGGTTCCGAGTGATTCGGTATTTTTGAGTGGGAGAATTACGGAATTCGCCGGGAGTATATGGGCCTTATTGGGCCATACAGGGAATAGAGGAGAGAGGCCAAAGGAAGGAGGCCTCGCGCCCCTCTGGTCCGAATTGGACAAGGGCGCAGCCCCTTTCCTTATTCCTCTCCCCTCTTTCCCTTCTCCTAATCCAACAAGGAGGTGGAATCCTACTAGGACTAGGGAGTCCAAGAGGACTCCACACTTGGCGCCCCTCCTAGGGCTGGCCTCCTCCCCTTGCTCCTTTATATACGGGGCAGGGGCACCCCATGAGACACAAGTTGATCTACGGATCGTTCCTTAGCCGTGTCGGTGACCCTCCACCATATTCCACCTCGGTCATATCGTCGTGGAGTTTAGGCGAAGCCCTGCGCGATAGAGCATCATCATCGCCACCACGCCGTCGTCTTGACGGAACTCATCCCGACACTTTGCTGGATCGAGTCCGGGATCGTCATCGAGCTGAGCGTGTGCTGAACTCGGAAGTGTCATACGTTCGGTACTTGGATCGGTCGGATCGTGAAGACGTCGACTACATCAACCGCGTTGTCATAATGCTTCCGCCACGGTCTCACGAGGGTGCGTGGACAATCTGTCCCCTCTCGTTGCTATGCCATCACCATGATCTTGCGTGTGCGTAGGAATTTTTGAAATTACTCGTTCCCCAACGATGGCATCCGAGCCAGGTTTTATGCGTAGATGTCATATGCACGAGTAGAACACAAGTGAGTTGTGGGCGATACAAGTCATACTGCTTACCAGCATGTCATACTTTGGTTCAGCGGTATTGTGAGATGAAGCGCCCCGGACCGACATTAAGCGTACGCTTACGCGAGACTGGTTTCACCGTTGCGAGCACTCGTGCTTAAAGGTGACTGGCGGGTGTCTGTCTCTCTCACTTTAGTTGAACTGAGTGTGGCTATGCCCGGTCCTTGCGAAGGTTAAAACAGCACCAACTTGACAAACTATCGTTGTGGTTTTGATGCGTAGGTAAGAACGGTTCTTGCTCAGCCCGTAGCAGCCACGTAAAATTTGCAACAACAAAGTAGAGGACGTCTAACTTTTTTTTGCAGGGCATGTTGTGATGTGATATGGTCAAGACGTGATGCTATATTTTATTGTATGAGATGATCATGTTTTGTAACCGGTTATCGGCAATGGCAGGAGCCATATGGTTGTCGCTTTATTGTATGAAATGCAACGCCTGTAATGCTTTACTTTATCACTAAGCGGTAGCGATAGTCGTAGAAGCATAAGATTGGCGAGACGACAACGATGCTACGATGGAGATCAAGGTGTCGCGCCGGTGATGATGGTGATCACGACGGTGCTTTGGAGATGGAGATCACAAGCACAAGATGATGATGGCCATATCATATCACTTATATTGATTGCATGTGATGTTTATCCTTTATGCATCTTATCTTGCTTTGATTGACGGTAGCATTTTAAGATGATCTCTCACTAAAATTATCAAGAAGTGTTCTCCCGAGTATACACCGTTATGAAAGTTCTTCGTCTTTGAGACACCTCGTGATGATCGGGTGTGATAGGCTCTACGTTCAAATACAACGGGTGCAAAACAGTTGCGCCGCGAATACTCAGGTTAAACTTGACGAGCCTAGCATATAACAGATATGGCCTCGGAACACGAAGACGAAAGGTCGGCGTGAATCATATAGTAGATATGATCAACATCTTGATGTTCATCGTTGAAACTACTCCATCTCACGTGACGATCGGACATGGTGTAGTTAATATGGATCACGTAATCACTTAGAAGATTAGAGGATGTCTATCTAAGTGGGAGTTCTTAAGTAATATGATTAATTGAACTTTAATTTATCATGAACTTAGTCCTGGTAGTATTTTGCAAATTATGTTGTAGATCAATAGCTCGCGTTGTTGCTTCCCTATGTTTGTTGCTTTCATATGTTTATTTTAATATGTTCCTAGAGAAAACTGTGTTGAAAGATGTTAGTAGCAATGATGCGGATTGGATCCGTGATCTGAGGTTTATCCTCATTGCTGCAAAGAAGAATTATGTCCTTGATGCACCGCTAGGTGACAGACCTATTGCAGGAGCAGATGCAGACGTTATGAACGTTTGGCTAGCTCAATATGATGACTACTTGATAGTTTAGTGCACCATGCCTAACGTCTTAGAATCGGGCCTTCAACGATGTTTTGAACGTCATGGAGCATATGAGATGTTCCAGGAGTTGAAGTTAATATTTCAAGCAAATGCCCGGATTGAGAGATATGAAGTCTCCAACAAGTTCTATAGCTAAAAGATGGAGGAGAATCGCTCAACTAGTGAGCATGTGCTCAGATTGTCTGGGTACTTCAATCGCTTGAATCAAGTGGGAGTTAATCTTCCAGATAAGATAGTGATTGACAGAATTCTCTAGTCACCATCACCAAGTTAGTAGAACTTCGTGATGAACAATAATATGCAAGGGATGACAAAAGTAATTCCCAAGCTCTTCGTGATGCTGAAATCGACGAAGGTAGAAATCAAGAAAAGAGCATCAAGTGTTGATGATTGACAAGACCACTAGTTTCAAGAAAAGGGCAAAGGGAAAGAAAGGGAATTTTAAGTAGAATGACAAGCAAGTTGTCGCTCCGACGAAGAAGCCCAAAGCTAGACCAAAGCCTGAAACTGAGTGCTTCTACTGCAAAGGAAATGATCACTGGGAGCAGAAATGACCTAAATATTTGGTAGATAAGAAGGGTGGCAAAGTGAACAAGGGTATATTTGATATACAGGTGTTTGATGTGTGCCTTACTAGTGTTTATAGTAGCCCCTGAGTATTCGATACTTGTTCGGTTGCTAAGATTAGTAACTCGAAACAGGAGTTACATAATAAACAGAGACTAGTTGAGGGGAAGTGACGATGAGTGTTGGAAATAGTTCCAAGATTGATATGATCATCATCACACACTCCCTATATTTTCGAGATTAGTGTTAAAAGACAAATAAATGTTATTTAGCGTTTGCGTTGAGCATGAATATGATTGATCATGTTTATTGCAAAACGGTTATTCATTTAAAGTTAAAGAATAATTGTTATTCTGTTTACATGAATAAAACCTTCGATGGTTATACACCCAATGAAAATAGTTTGTTAGATCTCGATCGTAGTGATACACATATTCATAATATTGATGCCAAAAGATGCAAAGTTAATAATGATAGTGCAACTTATTTGTGGCACTTGCCGTTTGGGTCATATCGGTGTAAACGCATGAAGAAACTCCATAAAGATGGATTTTGGAATCACTTGGTTATGAATCATTTGATGCTTGTGAACCGTGCTTTTGGGCAAGATGACTAAAACTCCGTTCTCGGAACAATGGAGCGAGCTCTTGACTTGTTGGAAATAATACATACCAATGTATGCGATCCAATGAGTGTTGATGCCCGTGGCAAGTATCATTATTTTCTGACCTTCACAGATGATTTGAGCAGATATGCGTATATCTTCTTGATGAAACATAAGTCTGAAATAGTTGAAAAGTTCAAAGAATTTCAGAGTGAACTGGAAAATCATCGTAACAAGAAAATAAAGTTTCTGCGATCTGATCGTGGAGATGAATATTTGAGTTACGAGTTTGGTCTTCAATTAAAACAAAGTGGAATAGTTTCACAGCTCACGCCACATGGAACACCACGACATAATGGTGTGTCCGAACGTTGTAACCGCACTTTATTGGATATGGTGCGATCTATGATGTATCTTGCCGATTTACCACTATCGTTTTGGGGTTATGCATTAGAGACAGTTGCATTCATGTTTAATAGGGCACCATCTAAATCCATTGAGATGACACCGTATGAACTATGGTTTAGCAGTAAACCTAAGTTGTCGTTTCTTAAATCTTGGAGTTGCGATGCTTATATGAAAAGGTTTCAACCTGATAAGCTCGAACCCAAATCGGAAAAGTGCGTCTTCATAGAATACCCAAAGGTAACTATTGGGTACACCTTCTATCACAGATCCGAAGGCAAGTTATTCGTTGCTAAGATGGATCCTTTCTAGAGAAGAAGTTTCTCTCGAAAGAAGTGAGTGGGAGGAAAGTAGAGCTTGATAAGGTAATTGTACCTTCTCCCGAATTGGAAAGTAATTCATCACAGAAATCAGTTCCTGTGATTCCTGCACCAATCAGTGAGGAAGCTAATGATGATGATCATGAAGCTTCAGATCAAGTTACTACCGAACCTCGTAGGTCTTCCAAAA
This sequence comes from Aegilops longissima, assembly GCA_021605205.1. NCBI lineage: Eukaryota > Viridiplantae > Streptophyta > Magnoliopsida > Poales > Poaceae > Aegilops > Aegilops longissima. Next base: position 708,860,322 of record CM038677.1, read on the forward strand.
TAAGATTCGCACCAATGTGGTACGGTAATCCTATTCTAGAAGTCATGTTACTAGACCATGATGAACCTACGAACTATGAGGAAGCGATGATGAGCCCAGATTCCGCGAAATGGCTTAAGGCCATGAAATCTGAGATAGGATCCATGTATAAGAACAAAGTATGGACTTTGATTGACTTGCTCGATGATCAGCAAGCCATGTTAAATAAATGGATCTTCAAGAGGAAGACGGACACTGATAGTAGTGTTACTATCTACAAAGCTCAACTTGTCACAAAAAGGTTTTCGACAAGTTCAAGGTGTTGACTACAATGAGATTTTCTCAACTCTAGCGATGCTTAAGTCTGTCCGAATCATGTTAGCAATTGCCACATTTTATGAAATCTGGCAAATGGATGTCAAAACTACATTCTTTAATGGATTTATTAAAGAAGAGTTGTATATGATGCAACCAGAAGGTTTTGTCAATCCTAAAGGAGCTAACAAAATGTGCAAGCTCCAGCGATCCATCTATGGACTGGTGCAAGCATCTCAGAGTTGGAATACACGCTTTGATAAGTTGATCAAAGCATATAGTTTTATACAGACTTGCCGTGAAGCCTGTATTTACAATAAAGTGAGTGGGAGCACTACCGCCTTTTTGATAAATATATGTGAGTAACATATTGTTGATCAGAAATGATGTAGAATTTTTCTGGAAAGCATAAAGGAGTATTTGAAAGGAGTTCTTTAAAAGAAAGACCTCAGTAAAGCTACTTACATATTGAGCATCAAGATCTATTGAGATAGATCAAGACGCTTGATAAGTTTTTTCAATAAGTACATACCTTGTCAAGATTTTGAAGTAGTTCAAAATGGAACAGTCAAAGAAAAGTTCTTGCCTGTGTTGCAAAGGTGTGAAATTGAGTAAGACTGAAATCCCGACCACGGCAGAAAATAGAAAAGAGAATGAAAGTCATTCCCTATGCCTCAGTCATAGGTTCTATAAAGTATGCTATGCTATGTACCAGACCTATTGTATACCTTGCTCTGAATTTGGCAAGGGAATACAATGGTGATCTAGGAGTAGATCACAGGACATTGGTCAAGAACATCCTTAGTGAGGACTAAGGAAATATTTCTTGATTATGGAGGTGATAAAAGAGCCCGTCGTAAAGAGTTACATCGATGCAAGCTTTTTACACTGATCCAGATGACTCTAAGTCTCAATCTGGATACATATTGAAAGTGGGAGCAATTAGCTAGAGTAGCTCCGTGCAGAGCATTGTAGACATAGAATATTTGCAAAATACATACGGCTCTGAATGTGACAGACCCGTTGACTAAACTTCTCTCACGAGCAAAACATGATCATGCCTTAGTACTCTTTGGGTGTTAATCACATAGCGACGTGTAACATCCCAAAATTCTAAAATTTTGGAATGTTATATTAGATAAATAACTATGCTTGTTGTCTGATTATTTGTTTGATTGATTGAGTGAAATTGAGTGGAATTTGAAACTTTTGAAAGTTGAATGAGAGGGAATGAAATGACTTTCCCAAACTTTCCCCTCTGCCTTTTTGGATCCCAATGAATTCAAGTTCATTCCAACACCAAACCCTAGAGTGAAGATGACATGACTTCTTCCATTTGGAATGAAAAGGGTTTTGGAAAAATTTGAATTTCAATGAAAATATTCCAAATTCAAAGCTTTATGCAACTCTCGATTTTCATGAGAGAAGATAAAATGACTTCTTCAATTATATGAAATATGAGTTGGAGGTTAAAAGAATCAAATTTAAAGTCATTTGAAAGTATCTTGAAAACACTTTTCAAATTTGAGTTTCATTTGAATTTGAAAAAAAATGAATTTTTATAAAGTTTGGATTTAGCCCTCGGAAAATGTTCAAATGATAGGGAATATTCCCCTGATCATTTTGATATATATATGTCCTATATAAAATATTTATATTTTATATTTTAACTCTGTTTTTATTTTTTTAAATAAAATAAGAAAAATCCTGGGCGCCGGCCAGGCCAACCGGCCCAGCCAACAGCCCAGGCGACCACCGAGCCGGCCCAGCCAGCGCCACCGAGGCGGCCCAATGAGCAGCCCATAGCAGCCCTGCCACCTCCCGCGCCCGAATCGCTTGGACGGTCGGCCCGACCATGGCGCCCTTCTCTCCAGTGACGGGTGGGCCACCACCGCCTTCAACCCCTCGCCCACGCACTCGCCCGCGCCGCCGCTCGCCGGATCCCGACGGATCCGGGATCCGATCCTCCCGATTCACCCCGCCCAAGGTGAGGCCCCGCCTATAAGCCCCTCCCCCACCCCATTCCCCCCTTGCACCTCGCTGGAACCCTCCTCCTCCTCACGCTCGCCGGACCTACCGAACGCCGCCGCCGCCATTTGCCTTGCCGCCGTCGCCCTAGCCCTCCCCGAGCTCCACCCACTCCACCAGACCACCCCCTCGTCGCCCCGCACCCGCCGGAGCCCTCCGCCGACCTCCCTGACGACCGGAGAGGCCAACGCACTCGCCGCCCGAGCCTCCGCCGCCGTCGAACGCCAGTGAGTCGCCGGAGTTCCTCTCCCCCGTCCGATCCCAATCCTACGGCTAGGATTAGAACCCCCGAAGGGGTACGCGCTTTTAATTAAAACCGGGTTTTTACCCCGGTTCGTTACGGTTTATTTTAAGTAGGGTTCTTTTTATTTAGCCCGGCCCGATTCAGTTTAACCCTAGGGCCCGTTTAGCTATATTACGTGCAGTGCGTTAGTTAGGCCCATTTAGCCGTTTTTCTTTATTTTCGTTTTTCTGTTTTTGCAGAATAGTTCCAGATTTGAAAAATTCATATCTTTTATTCTACTCAATATTTTTGAGTGATTCTTTTTTTGTTGGTTTGCAAATTATCTATAGTGTCTGTAGAAAATATAATTAGCTATGTTAAAATTATTTATAATTGCTTTAATTTAGCTTTAGTCAGAATAGTAAATCTGTTATAACATGAGTTAGGAAAATTATTTTTATATGATTCTTTTGTCCCAACTTTTTTTGACATTGCCAAACCACAGGAATTAATTTGGGTATTTTAGGATTAATAAAAAATAGTTTTAAGCAGAATCTTGTTAATCCTAATTAATTAACTAGCTACTGTTTTCCTATTATTTTAATTAGTAAATGAATTTATTTTTCACATGTGATTGATTATTCTAGGATAGTTTCTGTCACTTTATAGGATGAACTTTTATTTATAATAAATAAAACTTTTAATTTTATTAGGCCTAATAGGAGTTTTACTATAGCTCTTAAATTTATTCTTTTTGCTCCTAGTTGCTTAATGCATTCCTTTATGTTAAGTTAACATAAACCCATGGTTAGGTTATGTTGAGAAAAAATTTTGTTATGTAAAACTATTTTAAGTTGTTGTTTGATGAAGGAAAGCTTTGATTGGGTTTTCTTCGAGTTTTTCCGTTGGGTTTTGATTCGTTTGTTTTGGTGTGTTATGTTACTATGCTATTGTGTTAAGTGATCATATGCTATGTGCTTACTATAGTTATTGTTTGCCTCGGTAGAATTTCCGGAGTGCGAAGCTTGCTACCACGAGTCCCTAGTTTTCGAAGATCGTCAACAAGGCAAGTTCACTTTGACCATGCTTTCATACCTATGTTTTATTGCACTTAGTGGCATCTTTGCAACCACCTCCAGTAGTGTTATTGATTCTTGAAGTTGAGTAGTATGCATGAGGTAAGCACCCATCACCCTGTTACCAAGCCGGGACGTTATTTAGTTTTATGCTACGCTATAGTAGGCGGGTTGGTATGAGTGCTCGAGTGGTGTGAGTAAGGAGGACTCTCGTCAATGGCGACAACTCCATGATGGCATCTGCAAGGACTGCATTTTCAAGGCCTCAAGACTTCAAGACTCAAGACAAGAATTCAATACACACTATTGGGTGAAGGGCGGTTGACGGGCACCTGGAGAAACCAGTGGTTGGCGGGATGCATGGAGAAGCGCCATGACATCTTGCGAAAGCTTCACCCAGACTCAAAGAGACGGAAGAATACTTCATGCCGGAAGCTTACATGCATGCACCGCAAGTCATTATGGGCTCGGCTTGGTTGACCTTAGTTGTGACTCTGGCTGGGACGATGCTAGCAGATGTAGAACTACGGTAGGATGGGATGAGTACGGACGGTGGTCGGAGGAACTCTTGGAAGACCATGTTTGATCGTCTTGTTCTCAAACACCACGAAGTGCGAGAACGTAAAAAGAGGATCGAATCTTGCGGGTAAAGTGTACAAACCTCTGCGCAGAGGGTTTAAACCTAATCGATTAGCCGTGTCCCGATTACGGACAATTTGAGCATCTGGACTTGGATCTATCTCGGAACTCTCAACACCGGATTGATAACTTAATTGTGGGCAACATATGATGATTTTGGGCTATGAGACATCGGTTGGCGGAACCATGTCATGATAGAAAACTCTATAGTACAGACTTCATTTATTCCTTTGATGTAGGGAAAATAAAACCAGCTTTTACGCAAAAACTCAGATACAGAGCCACAAAGCCATATTGCATATAGTATAGTTTTATCATTTGTTCTTTTTATTGTGATCTTGCCGGTACATTTAATGTACTGACCTACACGGCTGCAACGTATCATGTTGCAGATATTTCCTCGACGAGTAAGAGTTGCGATACAGGGTTACGGTCTACACTCAACCTGCCGATGGCGTTGATGGGACTCCACACCCGTTTGATTGTTTCCGCTGAGTATTACGAGGTATATATCATTTTACGTTATTTATACATGTGATTGCACTTTGATATATACATTGATGTACTGTGTGTGCCAGCATACTGATCCAGGGATGGCACGGATACACAGAGGCTTGACCGTCTGAGGTCGGGTCGCTACACGACGTGAACTAGATTATTGACTAGTAAACCCTTTGGGTGTTGATCACATGACGATGTGAACTATGGGTGTTAATCACATACCGATGTGAATATTAGTGTTGAATCACATGATGATGTGAACTAGATTATTGACTCTAGTGCAAGTGGGAGACTGAAGGAAATATGCCCTAGAGGCAATAATAAAGTTATTATTTATTTCCTTATTTCATGATAAATGTTTATTATTCATGCTAGAATTGTATTAACCGGAAACATAATACATGTGTGAATACATAGACAAATATAGTGTCACTAGTATGCCTCTACTTGACTAGCTCGTGAATCAAAGATGGTTAAGTTTCCTAGCCATAGACATGAGTTTTCATTTGATTAACGGGATCACATCATTAGGAGAATGATGTGATTGACTCGACCCATTCCGTTAGCTTAGCACTTGATCGTTTAGTATGTTGCTATTGCTTTCTTCATGACTTATACATGTTCCTATGACTATGAGATTATGCAACTCCCGTTTACCGGAGGAACACTTTGGGTGCTACCAAACGTCACAACGTAACTGGGTGATTATAAAGGAGTACTACAGGTGTCTCCAAAGATACATGTTGGGTTGGCGTATTTCGAGATTAGGATTTGTCACTCCGATTGTCGGAGAGGTATCTCTGGGCCCACTCGGTAATGCACATCACTATAAGCCTTGCAAGCATTGTAACTAATGAGTTAGTTGCAGGATGATGTATTATGTAACGAGTAAAGAGACTTGCCGGTAACGAGATTGAACTAGGTATTGAGATACCGACGATCGAATCTCGGGCAAGTAACATACCGATGACAAAGGGAACAACGTATGTTGTTATGCGGTTTGACCGATAAAGATCTTCGTAGGATATGTAGGAGCCAATATGAGCATCCAGGTTCCGCTATTGGTTATTGACCAAGAATAGTTCTAGGTCATGTCTACATAGTTCTCGAACCCATAGGGTTCATGCACGCTTAAGGTTTTGATGCGGTTATATTATGAGTTTATGAGTTTTGATGTACCGAAGGAGTTAGGAGTCCCGGATGAGATCGGGGACATGACGAGAGTCTCGAAATGGTCGAGGCGTAAAGATCGATATATTGGACGACTATATTCGGAGTTCGGAAAGGTTCAGTGATTGGGTATTTTTGAGTACCGGAGAATTACGGAATTCGCCGGGAGTATATGGGCCTTATTGGGCCATACGGGAATAGAGAGAGAGGCCAAAGGAAGGAGGCCTGCGCCCCTCTGGTCCGAATTGGACAAGGGCAGCCCCTTTCCTTATTCCTCTCCCCTCTTTCCCTTCTCCTACTCCAACAAGGGAGGTGGAATCCTACTAGGACTAGGAGTCCTAGTAGGACTCCACACTTGGCGCCGCCTCCTAGGGTCGGCCTCCTCCCCTTGCTCCTTTATATCTACGGGGCAGGGGACACCCCATGAGACACAAGTTGATCTACGGATCGTTCCTTAGCCGTGTGCGGTGCCCGCCTCCATCATATTCCACCTCTGTCATATCGTCGCGGAGTTTAGGCGAAGCCCTGCGCCGGTAGAGCATCATCATCGCCACCACGCCGTCGTCTTGTGGAACGCATCCCGACACTTTGCTGGATCGAGTCCGGGGATCGTCATCGAGCTGAACGTGTGCTGAACTCGGAGGTGTCGTATGTTCGGTACTTGGATCGGTCGGATCGTGAAGACGTACGACTACATCAACCGCGTTTCATAATGCTTCCGCTTACGGTTCTACGAGGGTACGTGGACAATACTCTCCCCTCTTGTTGCTATGCCATCACCATGATCTTGCGTGTGCGTAGGAAATTTTTTGAAATTACTACGTTCCCCAACAATGCTGGGTTTGATAGTCATAGGGAAATCCAACATACATGATCCAAATCTCCGGGCCAAAAGTGGTGAGTCTCATGTTAAGCGCAGCATCATGAGGAACAAAATAAATAACCGTGTGCTCATCAGCTTGCATCTCATCGAGTTCAAAGGTGGTTCCCACTATAGAATCTCTAACTAGGGAGTCATCAAATCCAAAAATACCAATTCCTAGAGGATGATCTTCAACTTCAGTAGGGAAGAAGTGAGACTCATGGAGCAAACCTTGGATTGTATCTCTGAGGGCTTCTTTCTAATGCTGCGGGATGAACCTATTGGCCTCAGCAATGGCCAAGAAGTCATGGCGCAGGGGAGGCACCGCACTGACCACCATGTCCGATCGCACCTTCCGATCAGCCGGGCCAAGCTCCACCGTCATTCCTTGCGACAGGTAGGGGACGATGTTCACGGGGGAATTCGCCATTGTTGGTGGAGGAGGGAGGAGAAGAGCATGCGCAGAGGAGTGCACGCGCGGCGAGGTGGAATGCGTATCGGCTGGGGGTATGGACTGTTTGTGTAGCCAATTTTCTTTGCTGGAGCACCGCCCCTGGAGACAGGATGAGGCCACGTGTCCAAGCCAACCACAGATACTGCAACGGACGGTCGAGGATTGCTTGGGTCGAGCTGTGGGGCGCAAAGTAGGTGACTGAGGTAAATGCGTGCTAGAGGAAGGAATCCGTGCAGCCCCTGATTTGACTAGACCAAAATCAATTAGCCTCCCGTTTCCCAAGTTCGCCGTGGCAGAGCTGCTAGTAGATGGTAAGCACGGTAATGATTCCATCTCTAAAATAGGAGAAACAGGATTCTTGCCTTTGAATGATTTAGCAATATGATTTGCTGCTCCAGATAATTGAATATCAGATTTCTTAGCATTCTTGGGCTTCCAAAAATAGTGATTGGCCTTAGGATCATAGCAGTTATGCTTGGTATGGCCCAAGAAGAAGCAAGCCTCACATTTGAGATAGGCCGGGCATTGGAAAAAAAGGTGGGTATGTGATCCACAAATAGTACAGGCCCGCGAGATCAATTGTGGCCCAGAGCCCATAGCCTGATCAATTGTGGGATGGACAGGATTCACCCGACTAGCGGGTGGGGGACAGCAGCAACTGTCATTAAGACAGATAGAGAAAATCTCGCCTGGGCATGCAGAAGCCAGGTGGCCCAGCGAATTACAAGAGGAGCACAAATTGAGCCTCCCATAAATGTAAACCGAGGGAGGGACCGATGTTAGAGACCAAATATTCGCAATATGTGAATCAGAATAACCAAAATGACGTTGGTCCAGAATATGAAAGAGCATAAAATTCGGAATATTGCTCCATGCACTCTCCTTAAACCGACAACCTTCAAATCTGTAATTAATAGGCCTTCTCCCATTAATACCATTATTCCCCGTAGTAATGGGAGATTTGAATGTCCCAAAAATGATGTCAGATGACAAGGAATGTTGGTTAATGCCCTCAGTAAATGTCTGGCTATCTGTCGGCTCCGGCAACTGAGCTGCCGACGATGAGCCGTTCAGCGACGAATCGAGGTTGGAAACCAGTCCCTCCGTAAGAGGGAGCAAATTTAGATAAAACCGGACTTGATATGCTCAAAACCTTGTCTTGCTGTGTAGAGAACTTGTATTTAGACTTGATAGCAATAGGAGAACGAGCAGCCACCTCAGGAATGTGAGAATCAAGATGCCATGATGAATCCATTGCCAAAATGCCAGTTTTGCTCTGTCGGAAAAGACTGAAGTGGCAACCAAAATCCGGCCATACTTTGTCCTTGAGAACATAGATGTAATGCCCAACTTTATTGGATGCCACAGAAAATCGAAATTTTCGTCCATCAATATGTGTCACGTTAAGCCCAGATGGGAGACCCCCAATACAACATTGGAGGGCAATAGCAACCGAATCATCATTGAGAGGGAAGCATGCCGAAGAGAAATGCACCACCAGGAAGAACTCTTTGTTCGAACTAGATGGAGAGAAATGAACGGTAGAACCAGAACGTCGACGCACCTGAGCTGCCACGACAAGGCCGGAGGAAAAATCCCAATGCAGAAGACCTTCCATGATCGTCTAGATCGACTAGATCAAAAATCTCCATGGTTGGATGGTGTGTGGTGGAGGGAAGGTGGGAGGGAGGAGAGGAGAGGAGAGGAGGTGGGAGGAGCCATCCGTGGGTATGATTATACGATATGCATCACACAATCTCAGATTCATCTATTCAACCAACACAAAGTACATCAAAGAGTGCCCCAAAGTTTCAACCGGAGAGTCAAGACGAAAACGTGTGCCAACCCCTATGCATAAGTTCATTGAACCCGCAAGTTGATCAACAAAACTATTGGGGAACGTAGTAATTAAAAAAATTCCTACGCACACGCAAGATCATGGTGATGTATAGCAACGAGAGGGGAGAGTGTTGTCCACGTACCCTCGTAGACCGAACAACGCGGTAGATGTATTCGTACGTTGATGACCCAAAAGTATAGGGGATCTATCGTAGTCCTTCCGATAAGTAAGAGTGTCGAACCCAACGAGGAGCAGAAGGAAATGATAAGCGTTTTCGATGAAGGTTTTCTCCATAAGCACTTTGAAATAGTAGGTGATAGATAGTTTTGTGATAAGATAAATAGTAACGAGTAAAAAGTAAATAAAGTAAATAAAGTGCAGCAAGGTGGCCCAATCCTCTATGTAGCAAAGCATAAGCCTGGACAAATTCTAATAATGAAGAAGGAGCTCCCGAGGACACATTGGGAATTATCGTCAAGCTAGTTTTTATCACGTTTATATGATTCGCGTTCGGTACTTTGATAATTTGATATGTGGGTGGACCGGTACTTGGGTACTGCCCTAACTTGGACAAGCATCCCACTTATGATTAACCCCTATTGCAAGCATCTGCAACTACAAAAGAAGGTATTAAGGTAAACCTAACCACAGCATTAAGCATATGGATCCATATCAACCCCTAGCGAAGCAGCGCATAAACTAGGGTTTAAGCTTCTGTCACTCTAGCAACCCATCGTCTACTTATTACTTCCCCATGCCTACCTCTAGGCCCAAATAATGGTGAAGTGTCATGTAGTCGACGTTCACATAACACCACTAGAGGAAAAGACAGCATACATCTCATCAAAATATCGAACGAATACCAAATTCACATGACTACTAATAGCAAGACTTCACCCTTGTCCTCAGGAACAAACGTAACTACTCACAAAGCATATTCATGTTCATAATTAGAGGAGTAATAATATGCATAAAGGATCTGAATATATGATCTTCCACCAAGTAAACCAAATAGCATCAACTACAAGGAGTAATCAACACTACTAGCAACCCACAGGTACCAATTTGTGGTTTTGATACAAGATTGGATACAAGAGATGAACTAGGGTTTTGAGAGGAGATGGTGCTGGTGAAGATGTTGATGGAGATTAACCCCCTCTCGATGAGAGGATCGTTGGTGATGACGTTGGTGATGATTTCCCCCTCCCGGAGGGAAGTGTCCCCGGTAGAACAGCTCCGCCAGAACCCTAGATTGATTCCGCCAAGGTTCCACCTCGTGGCGGCGGAGTTTCGTCCCGTAAGCTTGCCCACGATTTTTTCCAGGGTAAAACTGATGATATAGCAGAAGATGGACGTCGGAGGCCCACCAGGGGGCCCAGGAGATAGGAGGCTGCGCCCTACAGGGGGGCACCCCCTGTATCCTAGACAGGGTGTTGGCCCCCTGGCCTATTTCTTTCGCCCATAAATTCTTATTAAATCCAAAAAGTTGTTTCGTGGAGTTTCAGGACTTTTGGAGTTGTGCAGAATAGGTTTCCAATGTTTGCTCCTTTTCCAGCCAGAATTCCAGCTGCCGGCATTCCCCCTCTTCATGGTAAACCTTGTAAAATAAGAGAGTAGCCATACGTATTGAGATATAATGTGTAATAACATCCCATAATGCAATAAATATTGATATAAAAGCATGATGCAAAATGGACGTATCAACTCCCCCAAGTTTAGACCTCGCTTGTCCTCAAGCGGAAGCCGAAATCAAAAAATATGTCCACATGTTTAGAGATAGAGGTGTCGATAAAAATAAAATACGGACATGAGGGCATCATGATCATTCTAATAACAGCACCATAAATAGATTTTGTCATATGATTTCCCATGCTCAAGTAATAAGAAATTCACAAAGTCAAGTATGGTTCAAAAACTTCATTGGGAACTAACAAACTATAATCTCAGTCATTGAAGCAATTGCAATTTATCATAACATCAGAAAGAGTCAATAATAGAGTTTTTCAACAAGCTCACATACTCAACTATCTCGTAGTCTCCCATAATTGTTAACACTCACGCAATACTTGTGGTTATAGAGTTTTAGCCGGACACTGAGGAAGATAGGGGCTTCTTGTGTTGCCTCCAAACGTATTCACCTTCAGGTGATGTCAACAATAATAGCCTATGCCAACTTACATCCAATTGGATATATGTATCATGATCTTTCAAACACGAAGAGCTTGCCAAAGGATAAAATGAAAAAGGGAAAGGGGAGGATCACCTTGACTCAAGCATAAAGTAAAAACATAAAGTAAAAGATAGGCCCTTCACAGAGGGAAGCAGAGGTTGTCATGCGCGTTTAGGGTTGATGCATGAAATCTTAATGCAAAAGAACGTCACTTTATATTGCCCCTTGTATGTGGACCTTTATTATGCAGTCCGTCCCTTTTATTACTTCCACAACAAGTTCGTACAAAGCTTATTTTCTCTGCACTAATAAGTCATACATATTTAGAGAGCAATTTTTATTGCTTGCACCGATGACAACTTACTTGAAGGATCTTACTCAATCCATAGGTAGGTATGGTGGACTCTCATGGAAAAACTGGGTTTGAGGATATTTGGAAGCACAATTAGTATCTCTACTTGGTGCAAGAAATTTGGCTAGCAAGAGGGGGAAAGGCAAGCTCAACATGTTTGGAAGGTTAATGATAATATACTTTAACTGAGATGTCGGAAAACATAAACCATTACATTGTCTTCCTTGTCCAACATCAACTCTTTTATCATGTCATACTTAATGAGTGCTTCACAATCCTAAAAGATGTCCAAGATAATATATTTATATGTGAACCCCTCTTTCCTTATCACTTCCTATTAATTGCAACGATGACCAAGGCTACGTTCATCAACTCTCAACAATTTTTATGCCTCATACTTTCTATGTGTGAAGTTATCACTATCCATAAGATCAATATGAACTCTTTTATTCTTTCTACTTACTCAAGATCATAGCAACATAGCAAAGCCCTTGACTCAACACTAATCTTTATTATAGATAGCACACGGACTCGATTACATAAAGAGATCACAATGCAAAACTCAAAACTACTTGATATCAAAAACTTCAAATTACTAGATCAAGATACTACTAAAAGGATCGAACTAAATAAAGCGGTAAAAATAGAAGTGTGATGGTGATACGATACCGGGGCACCTCCCCCAAGCTTGGTAGTTGCCAAGGGGAGTGCCCATACCAATGTGATTACTTCCTCGGAGGTGATGGAGGTAGTGATGATGATGGAGTTGTTGCATTTTTCTTCTCTAGCTTGCGTCTGAGGCTAAAATTTTCCTCCCTCAGATCCTCATTCTCGAGCTCAAGTTTCATTATCTTTTTGCATAGTGCTGCCTTGCTGTCCTGCAAAAAACGTGGTGGGATAGATTGGACCTTAGGGAGGCTTGACTTCTTGAACTCCACATGCATATCACCAGGTTGAGGTAGTGGATCGTCCTCTTCATCGGAGCTTGTCTCATCCTTCCTCTTTGGATCATAGTCTTCTTCTTCCTCTGTGGTCCAGCCATAATGTTCCACATCCCCATATACTTTTGGGTTTGCAATATAATCAGCTATGTAGCTCTCTCCCTCCGAATCTTGGGACGACATCTTGTTCCAAGTCTGCAACAGGAACAACTCAAAACGAAAACAGAGGATATTTGCGTGATACGGTGGTCAAAACCTTCGGGAGTATATATAATGAATTTTTACCGACCAAAATACATAACATACAAGAAAACGGAGTCCGGGAGGCACACGAGGTGCCCACGAGACAGGGGGGAGCGCCCTACAGGGGGGCGCGGCCTCCTCTCTCGTGGGAGCCTCGTGTCCCTTTCGGACTACTTCTTTCTTCCTAAAATTCTCAAATAATCCAAAACTGATAAATATTGCCATTAGAGTTGTTTTGGAGTCGGTTTACTTACCGTACCACGTACCTATGCCTTTTCAGAGTCTGGAACGTTCTGGAAAGTGTCTCTTATGTATTCCTTAGGGGTTATGGCTTCAATAATATTAATTTCAATATTTATGGGATTACCTGAAATATAATGTTTAATTCTTTGACCATTTACCACCCTCGGATTTGTGCCTTCGAAGTTGTTGATTTTTATAGCACCAGAACGATAGACCTACTCGATAACGTCGGGACCTTCCCATTTTGAGAGAATTTTTCCTGCAAAAAATCTTAAACGAGAGTTGAATAATAACACATAATCTCCTACGTTAAACTCATGCTTTTGTATTCTCTTATCATGCCAGTGTTTGACTTTTTCTTTGAAAAGCTTGGCATTCTCATATGCTTGGGTTCTCCATTCATCAAGTGAGCTAATATCAAATAAACTTTTCTCACCGGCAAGTTTGAAGTCATAATTGAGCTCTTTAATAGCCCAATATGCCTTATGTTCAAGTTCAAGAGGTAAATGGCATGCCTTTCCATAAACCATCTTATAAGGAGACATACCCATAGGATTTTTGTATGCAGTTCTATAGGCCCATAATGCATCATCAAGTTTTTTGGACCAATTCTTTCTAGATCTATTCACAGTCTTTTGCAAAATTAATTTGAGCTCTCTATTGCTCAACTCTACCTGACCACTAGACTGCGGATGATAAGGAGATGCTATTCTATGATTAACATCATACTTAGCGAGCATCTTACGGAAAGCACCATGAATAAAATGTGAACCACCATCAGTCATAGGATATCTAGGGACTCCAAACCTCGGAAAAATAACTTCTTTAAGCATTTTAATAGAAGTGTTATGATCAACACTACTAGTTGGAATAGCTTCTACCCACTTAGTAACGTAATCAACAGCAACTAAAATATGTGTATAACCATTGGAGGCAGGAAAAGGTCCCATATAATCAAAGCCCCAAACATCAAACGGTTCAATAACAAGAGAATAATTCATAGGCATGTCTTGACGTCTACTAACGTTACCTATTCTTTGACATTCATCACAAGATATGACAAACTTACAAGCATCTTTGAAGAGAGTAGGCCAATAAAAACCAGCTTGTAGTACCTTGTGTGCAGTTCTATCTCCAGCGTGGTGTCCTCCATAGGATTCAGAGTGACACTTGTGTAGGATTTGTTCCTGTTCATGCTCAGGCACACAACGTCTAATAATACCATCTACTCCTTCTTTATAAAGGTGTGGATCATCCCAGAAGTAATGTCTTAAATCATAAAAGAACTTTTTCTTTTGCTGGTATGTGAAACTAGGCGGTATATATTTAGCAACAATGTAATTAGCATAATCAGCATACCAAGGAGCAGTACGAGAAGCATTGACAACCGCTAAGTGTTCATCAGGAAAGCTATCATTAATAGGCAGTGGGTCATCAAGAACATTCTCTAACCTAGACAAGTTGTTTGCAACGGGGTTCTCAGCTCCCTTTCTATCAATAATATGCAAATCAAATTCTTGGAGCAAGAGAACCCATCTGATGAATCTAGGCTTAGCATCTTTCTTTTCCATAAGATATTTAATAGCAGCATGATTAGTGTGAATAGTAACTTTGGAATCAACAATATAAGGTCTAAACTTATCACATGCAAACACAATTGCTAAGAACTCTTCTTCAGTAGTAGCATAATTTCTCTGGGCAGTATCAAGAGTCTTACTAGCATACTGGATAACATTCAATTTCTTATCGACTCTTTGCCCTAAAACAGCACCTACAACATAATCACTAGCATCGCACATAATTTCAAAAGGTAAATTCCAATCAGGTGGCTGAATAATAGGTGCAGTGATCAAAGCTTTCTTAAGTGTTTCAAATGCTTCTACACAATCATCATCAAAGACAAAAGGAATATCTTTTTGCAATAAATTGGTCAAAGGCCTAGGGATTTTAGAAAAGTCCTTAATGAACCTCCTATAAAAACCGGCGTGACCAAGGAAACTTCTTATACCTTTTATGTCCTTGGGACATGGCATCTTTTCAATAGCATCAACTTTGGCTTTATCAACTTCAATACCTCTCTCGGAGATCTTGTGCCCCAGGACAATGCCTTCATTAACCATAAAGTGACATTTTTCCCAATTCAGGACGAGACTAGTGTCTTCGCATCTCTGCAAAACTCGATCAAGGTTGCTCAAACAATCATCAAAAGAGGATCCATAGACGGAGAAGTCATCCATGAATACCTCACAAATCTTTTCACAGAAATCAGAAAATATAGCCATCATGCATCTTTGAAAGGTAACAGGTGCATCACATAAACCAAAAGGCATACGTCTATAAGCAAAAGTACCAAAAGGGCAAGTAAAAGTAGTTTTAGGTTGATCGTTCGCTGACACGGGTATTTGAGAGAAGCCAGAATAACCATCTAGAAAGCAAAAATGTGTATGTTTGGATAGCCTTTCTAGCACTTGATCAATAAAAGGTAAAGGGTAATGATCTTTCTTAGTAGCTTTATTTAACTTACGGAAATCAATTACCATCCTATAACCTGTAATAATTCTTTGCGGGATCAATTCATCTTTATCATTAGGAACAACGGTAATACCTCCCTTTTTAGGGACACAATGGACAGGGCTTACCCATTCACAATCAGCAACGGGATAAATAATACCTGCCTCAAGGAGCTTTAGTATCTCCTTTCTTACCACTTCCTTCATTTTGGGATTTAATCGTCTTTGAGGATCTCTAACTGGTTTTACATCTTTCTCCACTGAAATTTTGTGTTGACATAATGTGGGACTAATGCCCTTAAGATCATCTAGAGTATATCCAATAGCAGCTCTGTGCTTCTTCAGAGTTTTCAATAATCTTTCTTCTTCTTTCTCTGAAAGGTTAGCACTAATAATAATAGGATATATTTCTTTTTCATCAAGATAAGCATACTTAAGATTATCAGGCAAGGGTTTGAGTTCAAACACGGGATCACCCTTGGGTGGAGGGGGATCCCCAAGAATTTCAACGGGAAGGTTATGTTTCAGCATAGGTTCCTGTTTAAGGAACACTTCATCTATTTCTTCCCTTTCCTTCATAAACATATCGTTTTCATGGTCTAGCAAATATTGTTCTAACGGATCAGTTGGAGGAACAGCAATGGAAGCAAGACAAATAATTTCATCCTTACTAGGTGGTTCCCTTTCACGAGGTTGTCTACTAAACTTAGCAAAATTGAACTCATGAGACATACCATCTATGCCAACAGTGACGACCTTCCTTTCACAATTAATCTTAGCACTAGCAGTATTCAAGAAGGGTCTACCAAAAATAATAGGACAAAAATCATCTTGTGGGGAAGCAAGAACAAGAAAATCAGCAGGGCATTTAATCTTCCCACACAAGACTTCAACATCTCTGATAATCCCAATAGGTTTAATGGTGTCCCTATTAGCAAGCTTAATAGTAAGATCAATGTCTTCTAATTCAATAGGTGCAATATCGTGCATAATTTCTTTATAAAGATCATAAGGTATCGCACTAGCACTAGCACCCATATCACATAAGCCATGATAACAATGATCTCCTATTTTAACAGAAATAACAGGCGTGCCTACAACAGGTCTACGTGTTTTAGTATCAGGTCTAGCAATATTAGCAGTTTCACCCAAGAAAGAGATAACATGCCCATCTAAGTCCTCATCCAAGAGATCTTTAATCATAGCAATACCAGGTTCAACATTAATTTGCTCAGGGGGTGTATGATTCCTAGTATTACTCTTACGAACAACAGTCGAAGCTTTAGCATGATCTTTTATCCTAACAGGAAAAGGGGTTTTTCAACATAAGCAGTAGGAATAATAGGATCACTATATGTAATAGTCTTTTCTTCGACTGTAATAGGTGCAACTACTTTCACTTCAACAGGAGGATTATATTTAAACCACTTCTATTTAGGGAGATCAACGTGAGTAGCAAAAGTTTCACAAAAAGTAGCTACTATCTCAGAGTCAAGTCCATACTTAGAGCTAAATCCACCGAAAGCATCGGTATCCGTAAAAGATTTAACACAATCGAACTTAGGTGTCATACCTGACTCCTTACCATCGTCGGAACCCCAATCTTCAGAGTTGCATTTAATTATTTCCAATAAGTCCCATTTGAAATCAATAGTCTTCAGCATATAGGAACTAGCACAGGAAGTATCGAACAGGTTGCGATTATCAAGAGAAAGCCGAGCATAAAAATTCTGAATAATCATTTCCCGAGAGAGCTCATGATTGGGGCATGAATATAACATTGACTTAAGCCTCCCCCAAGCTTGAGAGATGCTTTATCCTTCGCGAGGCCAGAAATTATATATGTAATTACGATCACGCTGAACAAGATGCATAGGATAGAACTTCTGGTGAAATTCCAACTTCAGTCGCTTATAATTCCAAGATCTCGTATCATCACATAGCCTATACCATGTCATTGCATCTCCCTTCAAAGATAAAGGGAAGACCTTCCTTTTGACAACATCATCGGGAATACCTGCAAGCTTAAATAATCCACAAACTTCATCCACAAAGATAAGGTGTAAGTCAGGATGCAATGTTCCGTCTCCTGCAAAAGGATTAGCTAGCAGTTTTTCTATCATACCCGAAGGAATCTCGAAGTGAATATTTTCATAAACTTCAGTAGGTTGAGGAGCATATCTTTGCTCTTTTGGTTGGGGTGAAGATACCACAAACAAGCCCCTCAAAGGATTAGTTTCCATAGTGACAAGTAACAGAAAATTTCAGCACACTATATAAATGTTTCCTTACCAAGTTCCACTCACCAAAAGCGCTACACTCCCCGGCAACGGCGCCAGAAAAGAGTCTTGATGACCCACAAGTATAGGGGATATATCATAGTCCTTTCGATAAGTAAGATTATCGAACCCAACGAGGAGCAGAAGGAAATGATAAGCGGTTTTCAGTAAGGTTTTCTCTGCAAGCACGTAAATAGTAGGTGATAGATAGTTTTGTGATAAGATAAATAGTAACGAGCAAAAAGTAAATAAATAAAATAAAGTGCAGCAAGGTGGCCCAATCCTTTATGTAGCAAAGGATAAGCCTGGACAAATTCTAATAATGAAGAAGGAGCTCCCGAGGACACATTGGGAATTATCGTCAAGCTAGTTTTCATCACGTTCATATGATTCGCGTTCGGTACTTTGATAATTTGATATGTGGGTGGACCGGTACTTGGGTACTGCCCTAACTTGGACAAGCATCCCACTTATGATTAACCCCTATTGCAAGCATCCGCAACTACAAAAGAAGGTATTAAGGTAAACCTAACCACTGCATTAAGCATATGGATCCTTATCAACCCCTAACGAAGCAATGCATAAACTAGGGTTTAAGCTTCTGTCACTCTAGCAACCCATCATCTACTTATTACTTCCCCATGCCTTCCTCTAGGCCCAAATAATGGTGAAGTGTCATGTAGTCGACGTTCACATAACACCACTAGAGGAAAAGACAACATACAACTCATCAAAATATCGAACGAATACCAAATTCACATGACTACCAATAGCAAGACTTCACTCATGTCCTCAGGAATAAATGTAACTACTCACAAAGCATATTCATGTTCATAATCAGAGGAGTAATAATATGCATAAAGGATCTGAACATATGATGTTCCACCAAGTAAACCAAATAGCATCAACTACAAGGAGTAATCAACACTACTAGCAACCCACAGGTACCAATTTGTGGTTTTGATACAAGATTGGATACAAGAGATGAACTAGGGTTTTGATAGGAGATGGTGTTGGTGAAGATGTTGATGGAGATTGACCCCCTACCGATGAGAGGAACGTTGGTGATGACGTTGGTGATGATTTCCCCCTCCCGAGGGAAGTGTCCCCGGCAGAACAGCTCCGCCGAACCCTAGATTGATTCCGCCAGGGTCCGCCTCGTGGCGGCGGAGTTTCGTCCGTAAGCTTGCCCACATTTTTTCAGGGTAAAAGTGATGATATAGCGAGAAGATGGGCGTCGGAGGCCCACCAGGGGCCCAGGAGATAGGAGGTCGCGCCCTGGGGGCGCGCCTATCTCTCTGGACAGTGTGGACCCCCTGGCCTATTTCTTTCGCCCATAAATTCTTATTAAATCCAAAAAGTTGTTTCATGGAGTTTCAGGACTTTTGGAGTTGTGCGAATAGGTTTCAACGTTTGCTCCTTTTCGGCCGAATTCCATTGCGGCATTCCCCCTCTTCATGGTAAACCTTGTAAAATAAGAGAGAATAGCCATAAGTATTCAGATATAGTGTGTAATAACAGCCCATAATGCAATAAATATTGATATAAAAGCATGATGCAAAATGGACGTATCATACGTCTTCACGGCCCGGTCGATCAAGCACCGAAAGCACGGCACCTCCGAGTTCAAGCACACGTTCAGCTCGATGACGTCCCTCGAACTCCGATCCAGCCGAGTGTCGACGGAGATTTCCATCAGCACAACGGTGTCGTGACTATGATGATGGTCTACCGTCGCAGGGCTTCGCCTAAGCACCGCTACAATATTATCGAGGAGGACTACGGTGGAGGGGGACACCGCACACGGCTAAGAGATCAATGATCTAATGTTGTCTAGAGGTGCCCCCTGCCCCCGTATATAAAGGAGCAAGGGGGGAGGGGGCGGCCGGCTAGGGAGGAGGTGCGCCATGGGGAGTCCTACTCCCACCGGGAGTAGGACTCCCTCCTTTCCTTGTTGGACTTGGAGAAGGGGGGAAAGAGGAGGGAGAGAGAGGAAGGAAAGGGGGGCGCCCCCCTCTCCTTGTCCTATTCGGAGTGACAAAACCTAATCTCGAAATACGCCAACTCAACATGTACCTTTGGATACACCTGTAGAGCTCCTTTATAATCACCCAGTTATGTTGTGACGTTTGGTAGCACACAAAGTGTTCCTTTGGTAAACGGGAGTTGCATAATCTCATAGTTGTAGGAACATGTATAAGTCATGAAGAAAGCAATAGCAACATACTAAACGATCAAGTGCTAAGCTAACAGAATGGGTCAACTCAATCACATCATTCTCCTAATGATGTGATCCCGTTAATCAAATGACAACTCATGTCTATGGTTAGGAAACATAACCATCTTTGATTAATGAGCTGGTCAAGTAGAGGCATACTAGTGACTTTATGTTTGTCTATGTATTCACACATGTATCATGTTTCCGGTTAATACAATTCTAGCATGAATAATAAACATTTATCTTGATATAAGGAAATAAACAATAACTTTATTATTGCCTCTAGGGCATATTTCCTTCAGTCTCCCACTTGCACTAGAGTCAATAATCTAGATTACACAGTAATGATTTTAACACCCATGGAGCCTTGGTGTTGATCATGTTTTGCTCGTGGAAGATGCTTAGTCAACGGGTCTGCAACATACAGATCCGTATGTATCTTGCAAATCTCTATGTCTCCCAACTGGACTTGGTCCCGGATGGAATTGAAGCGTCTCTTTATGTGCTTGGTCCTCTTGTGAAATCTCGATTCCTTTGCCAAGGCAATTGCACCAGTATTGTCACAGAAGATCTTCATTGGTCCTGATGCACTAGGTATGACACCTAGATCGAAATGAACTCCTTCATCCAGACTCCTTCATTTGCTGCTTCTGAAGCAGCTATGTACTCCGCTTCGCATGTAGATCCCGCCACGACGCTTTGTTTAGAACTGCACCAACTGACAGCTCCACCGTTCTATATAAACATGTGTCCGGTTTGCGATTTAGAATCATCTGGATCAGAGTCAAAGCTTGCATCGACGTAACCATTTACAACTAGATCTTTGTCACCTCCATAAACGAGAAACATATCCTTAGTCCTTTTCAGGTATTTCAGGATATTCTTGACCGATGTCCAGTGATCCACTCCTGGATTACTTTCGTACCTCCCTGCTAAACTTATTGCTAAGCATACATCAGGTCTGGTACACAACATTGCATACATGATAGATCCTATGGCTGAAGCATAGGGAACATATTTCATTTTCTCTCTATCTTCTGTTGCGGTCGGGCATTGAGTCTGACTCAACTTCACACCTTGTAATACAGGCAAGAACCCTTTCTTTGCTTGATCCATTTTGAACTTTTCCAAAACTTTATCAAGGTATGTGCTTTGTGAAAGTCCCATTAAGCATATTGATCTATCTCTATAGATCTTGATGCCTAATATGTAAGCAGCTTCACCGAGGTCTTTCATTGAAAAACTTTTATTCAAGTATCCTTTTATGCTATCCAGAAATTCTATATCATTTCCAATTAACAATATGTCGTCTACATATAATATCAGAAATGCTACAGAGCTCCCACTCACTTTCTTGTAAATACATGCTTCTCCAAAAGTCTGTATAAAACCATATGCTTTGATCACACTATCAAAGCGTTTATTCCAACTCCGAGAGGCTTGCACCAGTCCATAAATGGATCGCTGGAGCTTGCACACTTTGTTAGCACCTTTTGGATCGATAAAACCTTCTGGTTGCATCATATACAACTCTTCTTCCAGAAATCCATTCAGGGATGCAGTTTTGACATCCATTTTCCATATTTCATAATCATAAAATGCGGCAATTGCTAACATGATTCGGAAAGACTTAAGCATCGCTACGGGTGAGAAAGTCTCATCGTAGTCAACTCCTTGAACTTGTCAAAAACCTTTCGCAACAAGTCGAGCTTTGTAGACAGTTACATTACCATCAGCGTCAGTCTTCTTCTTGAAGATCCATTTATTCTTGATGGCTTGCCGATCATCGGGCAAGTCAACCAAAGTCCATACTTTGTTCTCATACATGGATCCCATCTCAGATTTCATGGCCTCAAGCCATTTTGCGGAATCTGGGCTCATGATCGCTTCCTCATAGTTTGTAGGTTCGCCATGGTCAAGTAACATGACTTCCAGAAATAGGATTACCGTACCACTCTGGAGAGGATCTTACTCTGGTTGACCTACGAGGTTCCGTAGTAACTTGATCTGAAGTTTCATGATCAATACCATTAGCTTCCTCACTGATTGGTGTAGTCGTCACAGGAACCGGTTTTTGTGATGAACTATTTTCCAATAAGGGAGCAGGTACAGTTACCTCATCAAGTTCTACTTTCCTCCCACTCACTTCTTTCGAGAGAAACTCCTTCTCTAGAAAGGATCCGAATTTAGCAACAAAAGTCTTGCCTTTAGATCTGTGATAGAAGACATATTTCTCCGATTTGGGTCCGAGCTTATCTGGTTGAAGTTTCTTCACATAAGCATCACAGCCCCAAACTTTAAGAAACGACAACTTTGGTGTCTTGCCAAACCACAGTTCATAAGGCGTCGTCTCAACGGATTTTGATGGTGCCCTATTTAACGTGAATGCGGCCGTCTCTAAAGCATAACCCCAAAATGATAGCGGTAAATCAGTAAGAGACATCATAGATCGCACCATATCTAGTAAAGTACGATTACGACGTTCGGACACACCATTACGCTGTGGCGTTCCGGGTGGCATGAGTTGCAAAACTATTCCGCATTGTTTCAAATGTAAACCAAACTCGTAACTCAAATATTCTCCTCCACGATCAGATCGTAGAAATTTTATTTTCTTGTTACGATGATTTTCCACTTCACTCTGAAATTCTTTGAACTTTTCAAATGTTTCAGAATTGTGTTTCATTAAGTAGATATACCCATATCTGCTCAAATCATCTGTGAAGGTGAGAAAATAACGATACCTGCCGCGAGCCTCAATATTCATTGGACCACACACATCAGTATGTATGATTTCCAACAAATCAGTTGCTTGCTCCATAGTTCCGGAGAACGGCGTTTTAGTCATCTTGCCCATGAGGCACGGTTCGCAAGTACCATGTGATTCCAGAAGTCCATCAGTATGGAGTTTCTTCATGCGCTTTATACCAATATGACCCAAACGGCAGTGCCACAAATAAGTTGCATTATCATTATCAACTCTGCATCTTTTGGCTTCAACATTATGAATATGTGTATCACTACTATCGAAATTTAATAAAATAGACCACTCTTCAAGGGTGCATGACCATAAAAGATATTACTCATATAAATAGAACAACCATTATTCTCTGATTTAAATGAATAACCGCCTCGCATCAAACAAGATCCAGATATAATGTTCATGCTCAACGCTGGCACCAAATAACAATTATTCAGGTCTAAAACTAATCTCGAAGGTAGATGTAGAGGTAGCGTGCCGACCGCGGTCACATCGACTTTGGAACCATTTCCCACGTGCATCATCACCTCGTCCTTAGCCAATCTTTGCTTAATCCGTAGTCCCTGTTTCGAGTTGCAAATATTAGCAACAGAACCAGTATCAAATAGCCAGGTGCTACTGCGAGCATTAGTAAGGTACACATCAATAACATGTATATCACATATACCTTTGTTCACCTTGCCATCCTTCTTATTCGCCAAATACTTGGGGCAGTTCCGCTTCCAGTGACTAGTCTGTTTGCAGTAGAAGCACTCAGTCTCAGGCTTAGGTCTAGATTTGGGTTTCTTCTCTTGAGAAGCAACTTGTTTGCCGTTCTTCTTGAAGTTCCCCTTCTTCTTCCCTTTACCCTTTTTCTTGAAACTGGTGGTCTTATTGACCATCAACACTTGATGCTCCTTCTTGATTTCTACCTCTGCAGCTTTTAGCATTGCGAAGAGCTCGGGAATAGTCTTCTCCATCCCTTGCATGTTATAGTTCATCACGAAGCTCTTGTAGCTTGGTGGCAGTGATTGAAGAATTCTGTCAATGACACTATCATCAGGAAGATTAACTCCCAGTTGAATCAAGGGATTATTATACCCAGACATTTTGAGTATATGTTCACTGACAGAACTATTCTCTTCCATCTTGCAGCTATAGAACTTACTGGAGACCGGGCATTTGCTTGAAATATTAACTTCAACTCCTGGAACATCTCATATGCTCCATGACGTTCAAAACGTCGTTGAAGTCTCGGTTCTAAGCCGTAAAGCATGGCCCACTGAACTATCGAGTAGTCATCAGCTTTGCTCTGCCAGACGTTCTTAACGTCGTCAGTTGCATCTACAGCATGCCTGGCACCCAGCGGTGCTTCCAGGACGTAATTCTTTGGTGCAGCAATGAGGATAATTCTCAAGTTACGGACCCGGCCCGTGTAATTGCTACCATCATCTATCAACTTAGCTTTCTCAAGGAACGCATTAAAATTCAACGGAACAACAGCACGAGCCATCTATCTACAACAAACATAGACAAGAAAAATACTATCAGGTACTAAGTTCATGATAAATTTAAGTTCAATTAATCATATTACTAAAGAACTCCCACTTAGACAGACATCCCTCTAGTCATCTAAGTGATCACGTGATCCAAATCAACTAAACCATGTCCGATCATCACGTGAGATGGAGTAGTTTTCAATGGTGAACATCACTATGTTGATCATATCTACTATATGATTCACGTTTGACCTTTCGGTCTCAATGTTCCGAGGCCATATCTGTATATGCTAGGCTCGTCAAGTTTAACCTTAGTATTCCGCGTGTGCAACTGTTTTGCACCCGTTGTATTTGAACGTAGAGCCTATCACACCCGATCATCACGTGGTGTCTCAGCACGAAGAACTTTCGCAACGGTGCATACTCAGGGAGAATACTTATGCCTTGAAATTTAGTGAGAGATCATCTTTTAATGCTACCGTCAATCAAAGCAAAATAAGATGCATAAAGGATAAACATCACATGCAATCAATATAAGTAATATGATATGGCCATCATCATCTTGTGCTTGTGATCTCCATCTCCGAAGCACCGTCATGATCACCGTCGTCACTGGCGCGACACCTTGATCTCCATCGTAGCATCGTTGTCGTCTCGCCAACTATTGCTTCTACGAATATCGCTACCGCTTAGTGATAAAGTAAAGCAATTACAGGGCGTTTGCATTGCATACAATAAAGCGACAACCATATGGCTCCTGCCAGTTGCCGATAACTCGGTTACAAAACATGATCATCTCATACAATAAAATATAGCATCACGTCTTGACCATATCACATCACAACATGCCCTGCAAAAACAAGTTATACGTCCTCTACTTTGTTGTTGCAAGTTTTACGTGGCTGCTATGGGCTGAGCAAGAACCGTTCTTACCTACGCATCAAAACCACAACGATAGTTCGTTAAGTTAGTGCTGTTTTAATGTGACGCCCCAAGACCGGAGCTTCAGTTGCCTTCCAGGGTTTCCGAGTTTTGCCATGTGTTTTGTTTGGTGTGTGCTTTCATCATGTCATCTCTTGCATTGCATCATGTCATCATGCCATCATTCATTAATTTTTAAAACTCTTCTAAATAAATTGCATGGATTTCTCGATCCATTTAAATCGAGGGATTCACATGGTGACTTCTCTTTATAACATATCCTCCTAATAGATATGGAGCTATTATAATTTATTCCATTTATTTGGAATTGATCTTAACACACTTGCAAAATAATTTCGTTCCTTTTTCTGCTTCAAGTTTGGTCTCCAAACCTTGCCATTATTATTCTATCATTTTCCGGAGTTCCACCAAAAATCCTCGGGTCATTTTTGTTAAATTCCTCATATTTTTATGAGTCCGGGAAAATCGTCCTCGTTCCCAAATTCTTTCCCTAACCTTCCCTTCTTTTCTTATCTCTATTTTTTCTTTTCTGTTAATTATTAGAGAGAGATCCCAGCCCACCTAGCGCCTCCCCTCCAGGCCGGCCTTTCTCCTCCCTAAGCCGGCCCAAGGCCCACCAGCCGCCTAACCCTAGCCCAGCCCCAGCGCATCTCTCTCTCCCTGCTCGATCCCTCCCACCAGCGCCGCCAACCCCCTGCCCGATCCCCTCGTCGCCTCCTTCCCCTCGATCCCATCTCCCTCGCTCCCTCCCTCGCCGCCTCTCTTCTCCACCCCCTGCGCCCGATCCCCCCTCGGCCTCCTCCTCCTAGCGCCGCCGCCAGGGCATCTCGCCGACCCTGCGCCACCTCGTCGCCGTCCCGCGCCTCTCCACCTCGCCGCGCCGGCCACCTCGCCGCGCCGTGCCGGTGCCCTCCTCGTCGCCGACGAGCTCCCCAGGAGCGCCGCCTCGTCTCCTCTGCAGCTCCTCCTCGCCTCGCCCCGCCTCCGTTCGGCTCTCACTTGGCTTCCGCCTGACCTCGCCTCCCGCGACCCACGCCAGCCGCCGCCTGCCCCACGGTTGCTGCGGCCTCGCCCAGCCGTCCCCTCTGCTCCGCCCGTCGCCTCTGCTGCCCACCTCGGGAGGCCCTGCCCGACGCCATGGCCGCCCCATGGAGTCCCGCCGGCCGGGGACCAGATGGGCCCCTGCCCCGCCTCTGCCTCTTTGGATGAACCGTGGCTGCCATGGCAGGATTTTTGTGCATCGCCGGGAGCTCCTCAAATTGTTGCCCTGTACACCGTTTTGCGGCTACCGCACCGGACCACATCGTCTCACCGGATCGTCAAGTACCACCAAGTTCCTGATGGATGCGCGAAGTACCCAGCGAGACCTGTTTTTCGTCAAGTTCGACTACAGGTGGATGCGACAAGTGCCCCGACGATACGCCAAGTACCTCTACCGTCGTCTCCGGAAACGCCAAGTACCACTACGACCCGACGACCCCGGACATCTCCGAAGACCCGTGTACCACGAGCGGCAAGTTCAACTCCAAAACTTGAACAACTACTTCGATGGACGAGATGTACCACTACCATCGAACATGAGCGTCTACTTCCCCACGCCGTGTCGACTACCATCGCGAGACCGCAAGTACCACGACAACCCGAAGGATTCGGACCCGTCAAGTACCTCTTCGAAAACGAGCGTGAAACACTACTTCCTCTACCGTCGCCGTGTACCACTACTTCCCTCAGCGATCATCGCGAGAACGACTACTTCCTCTACTTCCCTCGACGACCCGTGAACGTCTACTTCCCTCTACGAAACTCGACCCGTCCCGATTGCTCGCTTCGGAGGTATAACCCCGTGATGACCGACCGTGATCGAATCATCCTTGCGATGCCCCTCTTTTGCCTTGCCACCGTTCCGTGGGAACCCGGTAATCCGGGATCACCCCACCATCTTGCATGACTCGCTTACGTCCACGCTTTCCTTTGCACCGATATCTCGATTGAGCTGTCGGAACCGATATGTTGCCGTGGCACCATTTTCGGATTCGTTGCCGTGGCACCCCTTTCTTCCACCACGGTGACATAATGCCTCGTAACATGCTCATGTTAACATTTTCATAAAAATTGCATAAACTTGTATATGTCATCCGCATCATGATAACAACATTTAAATGTTTATAATTGTTGTTTGCATTAACTTGCTATGCCATGCTAAAATGCTTTATTTCATAACTAAATAACCGTGAACTCGGATTTAATTAATTTATATATGTAAATGGGGTGGAAAATGCCTAGTTTAACATGGTAACATTACTTTGCATGTTTAACAACTCTAAAATATGCTTTAGGTCAGATCAGTACCGAATCCATAATATGCATATGAGGATTTTTCCGGAATTGTTGTTGTTGTTTCCGGCCTCATTTAACCTTGCCTAAATAGATAGTTTATTCATGCTTCACCCTCTTGCCATGTTTAATAACATTTAATATTGTTGGTTCCCTAACCGAGAGAGAACTGAATAAGTGTTGTGGTGTTCCGTCAATATGCAACCCGTTGCATATTGAGCTCCACTTAATTTGTAGGATTGTTTGTGCATATTGCCATGCCATGCCTCTTTAAACCGGTCATGCATCATACTTGATTGTGCATCATGCCATGGTTATGTGATGGTTGTTTACTATGTTGTTTGTTTGTTTCCGGTTTGCTTTTCTCGTTAGCTTCGGTTCCGTTCCGGAGTTGTGAGGATTCATTCGACTTCGTCCGTTTGTCTTCTTCATGGACTCGTTCTTCTTCCTTGCGGGATTTCAGGCAAGATGACCATACCCTCGAAATCACTTCTATCTTTGCTTGCTAGATGCTCGCTCTTTTGCTATGCCTATGCTACGATGCCTACCACTTGCTATATCATGCCTCCCATGTTGCCATGTCAAGCCTCTAACCATCCTTTCCTAGCAAACCGTTGTTTGGCTATGTTACCGCTTTGCTCAGCCCCTCTTATAGCGTTGTTAGTTGCAGGTGAAGATGAAGTTTGTTCCTTGTTTGGAACATGGAGATGTTGTTCCTTGTTGGAACATGTTTACTTGTTGGGATATCACAATATATCTTATTTAATTAATGCATCTATATACTTGGTAAAGGGTGGAAGGCTCGGCCTTATGCCTGGTGTTTTGTTCCACTCTTGCCGCCCTAGCTTCCGTCATACCGGTGTTATGTTCCCGGATTTTGCGTCCCTAACGCGGTCGGGTGATTTATGGGACCCCTTGACAGTTCGCTTTGAATAAGACTTTTCAGCAAGGCCCAACATTGGTTTTACCATTTGCCTCACCTATCCCTTTTCCCTTGGGTTTCCGGAGCCCGAGGGTCATCTTTATTTTAGCCCCCGGCCAGTGCTCCTTCGAGTGTTGGTCCGAACTGAGCAGCCTGCGGGGCCACCTCGGGGCAACTCGAGGGTTGGTTTTACTCGTAGCTTGACTTATCCGGTGTGCCCTGAGACCGAGGTACGTGCGACTCCTATCAGGATTTGTCGGCACATCGGGCGGCTTTGCTGGTCTTGTTTTATTGCTGTGAAATGTCTTGTAGCCGGGATTCCGAGACTGATCGGGTCTTCCCGGGGAGAAGGAATATCCTTCGTTGATCGCGAGAGCTTATCATGGGCTAAGTTGGGACACCCCTGCAGGGTTTTGAACTTTCGAAAGCCGTGCCCGCGGTTATGTGGCAGATGGGAATTTGTTAATGTCCGGTTGTAGAAAACCCGAAGTTGATCTTAATTAAAATACACCAACCGCGTGTGTAACCGTGATGGTCTCTTCTCATGTGAGTCCGGAAGTGAACACGGTGTTGGAGTTATGTTTGACGTAAGTAGTTTCAGGATCACTTCTTGATCATAGTTGTTCGACCGTGCTTTGCCTTCTCTTCTCGCTCTCATTTGCGCATGTAGCCACCATATATGCTAGTCGCTTGCTGCAGCTCCACCTCACTACCTTGCCCTACCTTTAAGCTTAAATAGTCTTGATCTCGCGGGTGTGAGATTGCTGAGTCCCCGTGACTCACAGATACTTCCAAAACCAGTTTGCAGGTGCCGATGAAACCGTGCAGGTGATGCATCCGAGCTCAAGGAGGAGCTTGATGAAGATCTTGTTCTTTGTGTTGTTTCGTTTCAGTCGATCAGTAGTGGAGCCCAGTTGGGACGATCGGGGATCTGTGTAGCTTTTGGGGTAGTCTTCTTTTATTTTGGTTCCGTAGTCGGACCTTGATTGTATCTGTATGATGTAATGTTTTACCCATGTATTGTGTGAAGTGGCGATTGTAAGCCAACTATGTATCTCTTTCCCTTATGTATTACATGGGTTGTGTGAAGATTACCTCACTTGCGACATTGCTTTCAATGCGGGTATGCCTCTAAGTCGTGCTTCGACACGTGGGAGATATAGCCGCATCGAGGCGTTCAAGTTGGTAATCGAGCCTTCCCGACTTAGGAGCCCCTACTTGATTGTTTTTTGGCGTTGTTGAGTCTAGAAGCGGAAAATGTTTTGAGTCTTAGGATATTATATATCGGAGAGTAGGATTCTTTTTACTCCTCGGTCCCTCCGTCGCTCTGGTGAGGTATCCCGACGAGAGTTTTGACTTTTCTCTCCTCAAATTTCACTAAAATTTTTTTTTAGGATCACGCTGGTATCTTGGAATCGTTCGATGGTTTTGTGACGAGAACATTGTTCTTGGTGCCTCGACATTTAGGGGTTGTGGCGGTGTCCCGGGAGTTGAGCTCCGAGGTGTTGTCGTCACAATTTTATCGTTGCGATTCGGAATACTGAGTTTTACCGACATCGAAATCTCTTTTATGCAGTTGTTGGTGAGATAACCCTGATAGCCCGAGATTGTGGCGAAAGGGAGTATTGCCATGACTTGTATAACGGATGTTTTTCAAGGTCGAGGTACACGATTTCCGAGGATTTCTTGGTTATGTGTTGAAGGATGGATACAATTGGATCTAGGTATTGTTAGTTTGGGTGATATATTTTGTGTCCCTGATCCCCAACACCAGATTGCATAACCATAAAGTTTCGGGAGTTTATAGGTGGGAATTCAAGTAGCTCCTAGAATATCTTTCCGACAGATGCATGATATGGGATTGGGTAAATCTCTATCATATGTGTTTGTTTCCGGCTCATTCTTGAAGCCAATCCTTTGTTTTTGTTCCGTTTTGTGGTATTCAAGTTGCTTCAATGCCAAGTGTTGATTCCATACCTTTCTAAATGGTGTTCTCTTATTGCTATGTGAATACTAATCCTTCTTGATCACTGAGCTTGTCATGTTAATTCTTTTCTCAACCGGTGTGCTTCTCTTCAAGTGGATCCGATCATTCCAACATTCGCAAGATCAATTCTAACCTTTTTCTCAACGGTGTTCGTTTCATCCGACCCAAGTTGTTTTGATTTCCCGCCCTCCCACCCTTTTTCTTCAAGGACTCAGATTTCTTAATCAAGTATCCATTTTATTGAAGGAAGTTTCTTCATTCTTTTCCTTTAAATGTTTTATCCGGTGATTTCTCATGAAGACGCTAAGGAAGCTTTAACCTTATCATTGATCCATTCTAATTTTCTTCTCCGGTGGATTTAAGTCAAGTTTTCAGTGTTGATCGTATTCTTTTCATCGTTTCAAATGCTTTCCCATTCCAATGCACCTCTTAATCATCCACTTCTCGCTATTCAATTGTTCCGGAGTGTTGAAGATATCTCAGAAGATTCTAGTTTCCATTCTCAACTCACTCAAGTTCTTTTGAGGATGCTATCTCATTCAAGCCATTTAATTCTACCGGTGCAATATCTATTTCAAACAATTTTTCAACGGTGGTTCTTTTGAGTGGGCCCTAACCCACAGGTTTTTCCCAGGATCTTACCTAACTCTTCTAATTTTTCGGAGTTATTCTCAAATTCATTGCAAAGTTTGATGTAAGGATGAATTATCATCAGTCAAATGTCTTTCTCCAAGATCTTTCAAATTATTTTCATCGTGGGTTCAACCTTTCTAATTTTCATTCCGGAGTGCCTCAACAATTCATGGTGATGTTTCTCGTCGTCATTCTCGAATATTGAAGACCGAAGACGAGTTTCTCTTTAATCTTGCTCCATTCTCTTCAAGATTCATGGTTCTAGCTTCGTGCCATTCTCATAATTGTTTTCATTGTGAGAATTCTTTTCACCCATCTGGAGCAATTCAGGAGTCTTTTCAGTTTGATTCTTCGGAGCCCATCATCTCAGAATTATTCATTCCAGCTTTCAGCTCTCGTTTTCCAAATCTCACCGGTGCATCGTCGAAATATCCTCTAATCAGTTCATGATCTCTTCGTTCTAATGTATCTAAATTTTGTCAAGCATCATTATTTGTTTTCCAATTCTTCCCGGTGAATTGTGCCTTCTTCGTTCATTCTCAATTCTTATGGTGGCTTGTTCAAGAGTTCTCTTCCTTCGTTATCATATAGACTCATTCGTGCTTTCGAATCCTACCGGTGAATTGTTGAAGACCTTCCCAAGTTGAGCAATATATCGCTTCAATCGTTTCAATGAGAATAAGTAGTATGCCTAATCCATTGCTTGTCATCAATTTAATTGGTGAAGGATCAACATAATGTAATTCTTATTCTTGTTTCATCGAGTAAGTTCAATTCCTTATTCCGGAGGTTCATCAAAATTCTTGGTTTCATTTGTTCATCTTTCTTTCCGGAGTTCCAAGTTGTCTCGGTTATATCATTTCAAAGCTTCATCTTATCACTGCAAGGCTTCACCTTGTGTTGTCAACTTCTCTTTCTTTTATCACCCTTTTGGTTACCGGAGTCCATCATGGAGGCTCTACATGGTGCTTCCTCAAGGATTCTTTTCATTCTTCAATTGTTCTTCAAGTTTTCTCGCGGAGTTAAGATCCGTCAAGCTACTCTAAAATAAGCATGGGGTTCAACACATGTTTTGTTTTGAGGAGTTCAAGTATTCTTCTTCTTGCATTTCGAAGTGCAATTTGTTCTACCTTATCATTTGAGGTGGTGTTATGTCATTCTCGACAATTTGAGTTCGTGTTTCATGATTCACATGTTGTCAAGAATGAGGTATTTTAAATCCATCAATCTCTTCATTGGAGTTGTCTTGGGCTATATTTCACCTAAAGCTTTCCCTAAGGATTGTTGCTATTTATGGTGCTTATTAATGACCCAAGTTCTTCATTTGTCCTCTCGGTGAAACAAGTTTCTCGTCTCCTTATTGATATCAATCCAATCGTTTGTTTCCGTTGGTGGCAAAAGCTCACCTCATAATGTGGAGATGTTTCCATAAGCCCACTACAAGCTTATTCATTTCGTTGTTGGTTTTCAAACAACTCCGTTCAATCCTACTTCGTAAGGATGCTCTTTCAAATTCATTTATGGTGGGAGATGTTGGTTTCATTCTTCGTTCTATTCATTCCATTCTTTCATTTCTTCCGGAGGCATTGTGATGTTGCTCTCTTCGACTCATCACCTCGTTTTGTAAAGACCATGTCCTTTTCCTTGCTTATCGTTTTTAACCGGAGTGTTGTGTCTATTGTTCCTCTTTTAACCGGAGTCTCATCCAGGTGCTTTCCTTTTGCCTAGTTCATGATTCTAATTCCTTCCATTTTTAGTCAGAGTGCTGCCCAAATTTTATCAATCTTATTCCTTGTCTATCTAGTTTTAACCGGAGTGGTGTCAATATCTATTTTATCACTAAACCTCTTGGTTCTCGTCGTATCCCTTGTTCCTCTTTTCTAACAGAGTGTTTTCAACTTTGTTCATCTTCGTTGTTTTCTTTCTTTCATTTTGTTCAACCTCTCAAGGTTCTTTGGTTTCACTCGTTTGTCGGAGAAGCAACTTAGTTTTACCTCTTCCTCTCCCGCTTGTCTCCGGTGCCATCCTAGATCTCGGGACGAGATCCTCTCGTAGTGGTGGAGTGTTGTGACGCCCCAAGACCGGAGCTTCAGTTGCCTTCCAGGGTTTCCGAGTTTTGCCATGTGTTTTGTTTGGTGTGTGCTTTCATCATGTCATCTCTTGCATTGCATCATGTCATCATGCCATCATTCATTAATTTTTAAAACTCTTCTAAATAAATTGCATGGATTTCTCGATCCATTTAAATCGAGGGATTCACATGGTGACTTCTCTTTATAACATATCCTCCTAATAGATATGGAGCTATTATAATTTATTCCATTTATTTGGAATTGATCTTAACACACTTGCAAAATAATTTCGTTCCTTTTTCTGCTTCAAGTTTGGTCTCCAAACCTTGCCATTATTATTCTATCATTTTCCGGAGTTCCACCAAAAATCCTCGGGTCATTTTTGTTAAATTCCTCATATTTTTATGAGTCCGGGAAAATCGTCCTCGTTCCCAAATTCTTTCCCTAACCTTCCCTTCTTTTCTTATCTCTATTTTTTCTTTTCTGTTAATTATTAGAGAGAGATCCCAGCCCACCTAGCGCCTCCCCTCCAGGCCGGCCTTTCTCCTCCCTAAGCCGGCCCAAGGCCCACCAGCCGCCTAACCCTAGCCCAGCCCAGCCAAGATCTCTCTCTCCTGCTCGATCCCTCCCACCAGCGCCGCCAACCCCCTGCCCGATCCCCTCGTCGCCTCCTTCCCTCGATCCCATCTCCTCGCTCCCTCCTCGCCGCCTCTCTTCTCCACCCCTCGCCCGATCCCCCTCGGCCTCCTCCTCCTAAGCGCCGCCGCCAGGCATCTCGCCGACCTGCGCCACCTCGTGCGTCAGTCCGCGCCTCTCCACCTCGCCGCGCCGGCCACCTCGCCGCGCCGTGCCGGTGCCCTCCTCGTCGCCGACGAGCTCCCCCAGGAGCGCCGCCTCGTCTCCTCTGCAGCTCCTCCTCGCCTCGCCCCGCCTCCGTTCGGCTCTCACGCCGAAGCTACCGCCGCGGCCTCGCCTCCGGCGACCCACGCCGAAGCCGCCGCCTGCCCCACCGGTTGCCTGCGGCCTCGCCCCAGCCGTCCCCTCTGCTCCGCCCGTCGCCTCTGCTGCCCACCTCGGGAGGCCCTGCCCGACGCCATGGCCGCCCCATGGAGTCCCGCCGGCCGGGGACCAGATGGGCCCCTGCCCCGCCTCTGCCTCTTTGGATGAACCGTGGCTGCCATGGCAGGATTTTTGTGCATCGCCGGGAGCTCCTCAAATTGTTGCCTGTACACCGTTTTGCGGCTACCGCACGGACCACATCGTCTCACGGATCGTCAAGTACCACCAAGTTCTGATGGATCGCTGAAGTACCCAGCGAGACCTGTTTTTCGTCAAGTTCGACTACAGGTGGATGCGACAAGTGCCCCGACGATACGCCAAGTACCTCTACCGTCGTCTCCGGAAACGCCAAGTACCACTACGACCCGACGACCCCGGACATCTCCGAAGACCCGTGTACCACGAGCGGCAAGTTCAACTCCAAAACTTGAACAACTACTTCCGATGACGAGATGTACCACTAACATCGAACATGAACGTCTACTTCCCCTACGCCGTGTACGACTACCATCGCGAGACCGCAAGTACCACGACAACCCCGAAGGGATTCGGACCCGTCAAGTACCTCTTCGAAAACGAACGTGAAACACTACTTCCTCTACCGTCGCCGTGTACCACTACTTCCCTCAGCGATCATCGCGAGAACGACTACTTCCTCTACTTCCCTCGACGACCCGTGAACGTCTACTTCCCTCTACGAAACTCGACCCGTCCCGATTGCTCGCTTCGGAGGTATAACCCCGTGATGACCGACCGTGATCGAATCATCCTTGCGATGCCCCTCTTTTGCCTTGCCACCGTTCCGTGGGAACCCAATAATCCGGGATCACCCCACCATCTTGCATGACTCGCTTACGTCCACGCTTTCCTTTGCACCGATATCTCGATTGAGCTGTCGGAACCGATATGTTGCCGTGGCACCATTTTCGGATTCGTTGCCGTGGCACCCCTTTCTTCCACCACGGTGACATAATGCCTCGTAACATGCTCATGTTAACATTTTCATAAAAATTGCATAAACTTGTATATGTCATCCGCATCATGATAACAACATTTAAATGTTTATAATTGTTGTTTGCATTAACTTGCTATGCCATGCTAAAATGCTTTATTTCATAACTAAATAACCGTAACTCGGATTTAATTAATTTATATATGTAAATGGGGTGGAAAAATGCCTAGTTTAACATGGTAACATTACTTTGCATGTTTAACAACTCTAAAATATGCTTTAGGTCAGATCAGTACCGAATCCATAATATGCATATGAGGATTTTTCCGGAATTGTTGTTGTTGTTTCCGGCCTCATTTAACCTTGCCTAAATAGATAGTTTATTCATGCTTCACCCTCTTGCCATGTTTAATAACATTTAATATTGTTGTTTCCCTAACCGAGAGAGAACTGAATAAGTGTTGTGGTGTTCCGTCAATATGCAACCCGTTGCATATTGAGCTCCACTTAATTTGTAGGATTGTTTGTGCATATTGCCATGCCATGCCTCTTTAAACCGGTCATGCATCATACTTGATTGTGCATCATGCCATGGTTATGTGATGGTTGTTTACTATGTTGTTTGTTTGTTTCCGGTTTGCTTTTCTCGTTAGCTTCGGTTCCGTTCCGGAGTTGTGAGGATTCATTCGACTTCGTCCGTTTGTCTTCTTCATGGACTCGTTCTTCTTCCTTGCGGGATTTCAGGCAAGATGACCATACCCTCGAAATCACTTCTATCTTTGCTTGCTAGATGCTCGCTCTTTTGCTATGCCTATGCTACGATGCCTACCACTTGCTATATCATGCCTCCCATGTTGCCATGTCAAGCCTCTAACCATCCTTTCCTAGCAAACCGTTGTTTGGCTATGTTACCGCTTTGCTCAGCCCCTCTTATAGCGTTGTTAGTTGCAGGTGAAGATGAAGTTTGTTCCTTGTTTGGAACATGGAGATGTTGTTCCTTGTTGGAACATGTTTACTTGTTGGGATATCACAATATATCTTATTTAATTAATGCATCTATATACTTGGTAAAGGGTGGAAGGCTCGGCCTTATGCCTGGTGTTTTGTTCCACTCTTGCCGCCCTAGCTTCCGTCATACCGGTGTTATGTTCCCGGATTTTAGGTCCCTAACGCGGTCGGGTGATTTATGGGACCCCCTTGACAGTTCGCTTTGAATAAGACTTTTCCAGCAAGGCCCAACATTGGTTTTACCATTTGCCTCACCTATCCCCTTTTCCTTGGGTTTCGGAGCCCGAGGGTCATCTTTATTTTAGCCCCGGGCGGTGCTCCTTCGAGTGTTGGTCCGAACTGAGCAACCTCATGGGCCACCTCGGGCAACTCGAGGGTTGGTTTTACTCGTAGCTTGACTTATCCGTGTGCCCCGAGACCGAGGTACGTGCGACTCCTATCAGATTTGTCGGCACATCCGGCGGCTTTGCTGGTCTTGTTTTATTGCTGTGAAATGTCTTGTAGCCGGATTCGAGACTGATCGGGTCTTCCGGGAGAAGGAATATCCTTCGTTGATCGCGAGAGCTTATCATGGGCTAAGTTGGGACACCCTGCAGGGTTTTGAACTTTCAAAGCCGTGCCCGCGGTTATGTGGCAGATGGGAATTTGTTAATGTCCGGTTGTAGAAAACCCGAAGTTGATCTTAATTAAAATACACCAACCGCGTGTGTAACCGTGATGGTCTCTTCTCGGCAGAGTCCGGGAAGTGAACACGGTGTTGGAGTTATGTTTGACGTAAGTAGTTTCAGGATCACTTCTTGATCATAGTTGTTCGACCGTGCTTTGCCTTCTCTTCTCGCTCTCATTTGCGCATGTAGCCACCATATATGCTAGTCGCTTGCTGCAGCTCCACCTCACTACCTTGCCCTACCTTTAAGCTTAAATAGTCTTGATCTCGCGGGTGTGAGATTGCTGAGTCCCGTGACTCATGATACTTCAAAACCAGTTTGCAGGTGCCGATGAAACCGTGCAGGTGATGCATCCGAGCTCAAGGAGGAGCTTGATGAAGATCTTGTTCTTTGTGTTGTTTCGTTTCAGTCGATCAGTAGTGGATCCCAGTTGGGACGATCGGGGATCTGTGTAGCTTTTGGGGTAGTCTTCTTTTATTTTGGTTCCGTAGTCGGACCTTGATTGTATCTGTATGATGTAATGTTTTACCCATGTATTGTGTGAAGTGGCGATTGTAAGCCAACTATGTATCTCTTTCCCTTATGTATTACATGGGTTGTGTGAAGATTACCTCACTTGCGACATTGCTTTCAATGCGGGTATGCCTCTAAGTCGTGCTTCGACACGTGGGAGATATAGCCGCATCGAGGGCGTTTCATTTAACCTTCTCAAGGACCCGGCGTAGCCACAATCGGTTCAACTAAAGTTGGAGAAACTGACACCGGCCAGCCACCACCTGTGTGCAAAGCACGTCGGTAGAACCAGTCTCGCGTAAGCGTACGCGTAATGTTAGTCCGGGCCGCTTCATCCAACAATACCTGAACCAAAGTATAACATGCTGGTAAGCAGTATGACTTGTATCGCCCACAACTCACTTGTGTTCTACTCGTGCATATAACATCTACGCATAAAACCTGGCTCAGATGCCACCGTTGGGGAACGTAGTAATTTCAAAAAGTTTCCTACGCACACGCAAGATCATGGTGATGTATAGCAACGAGAGGGGAGAGTG
Organism: Aegilops longissima; assembly: GCA_021605205.1. Lineage (NCBI taxonomy): Eukaryota > Viridiplantae > Streptophyta > Magnoliopsida > Poales > Poaceae > Aegilops > Aegilops longissima. Next base: position 708,898,233 of record CM038677.1, read on the forward strand.
TTGTCCACGTACCCTCATAGACCGAAAGCGGAAGCGTTAGAACAACGCGGTTGATGTAGTCGTACGTCTTCACGGCCCGACCGATCAAGCACCGAAAGCACGGCACCTCCGAGTTCTAGCACACGTTCAGCTCGATGACGTCCCTCGAACTCCGATCCAGCCGAGTGTCGAGTGAGAGTTCCGTCAGCACGACGGCATGGTGACGATGATGATGTTCTACCGTCGCAGGCCTTTGCCTAAGCACCGCTACAATATTATCGAGGAGGACTATGGTGGAGGGGGGCACCGAACACGGCTAAGAGATCAATGATCTAATGTTGTCTAGAGGTGCCCCCCTGCCCCCGTATATAAAGGAGCAAGGGGGGAGGGGGCGGCCGGCCAGGGAGGAGGCGCGCCATGGGGAGTCCTACTCCCACCGGGAGTAGGACTCCCTCCTTTCCTTGTTGGACTTGGAGAAGGGGGGAAAGAGGAGGGAGAGAGAGGAAGGAAAGAGGGGGCGCCGCCCCCCTCTCCTTGTCCTATTCGGACTAGGGGGGAGGGGCGCGCAGCCAAGCCCTGGCCGCCTCTCCTCTTCTCCACTAAGTCCCACTATGGCCTATTAAGCCCCGGGGGGGTTCCGGTAACCCCTCGGTACTCCGGTAAAATCCTGATTTCACCCGGAACACTTCCGATATCCAAATATAGGCTTCCAATATATTAATCTTCATGTCTCGACCATTTCGAGACTCCTCGTCATGTCCATGATCACATCCGGGACTCCGAACAACCTTCGGTACATCAAAACTCATAAACTCATAATATAACTGTCATTGAAACTTTAAGCGTGCGGACCCTACGGGTTCGAGAACTATGTAGACATGACCGAGACACATTTCTGGTCAATAACCAATAGTGGAACCTGGATGCTCATATTGGCTCCTACATATTCTACGAAGATCTTTATCGGTCAAACCGCATAACAACCTATGTTGTTCCCTTTGTCCTCGGTATGTTACTTGCCCGAGATTCGATCGTCGGTATCTCAATGCCTATTTCAATCTCGTTACCGGCAAGTCTCTTTACTTGTTATGTAATGCATCATTCCGTAACTAACTCATTAGCTACATTGCTTGCAAGGCTTATAGTGACGTGCATTACCGAGAGGGCCTAGAGATACCTCTCCGACAATCGGAGTGACAAAACCTAATATCGAAATACGCCAACTCAACATACCTTTGGATACACCTGTAGAGCTCCTTTATAATCACCCAGTTACGTTGTGACGTTTGGTAGCACACAAAGTGTTCCTCCGGTAAACGGGAGTTGCATAATCTCATAGTTGTAAGAACATGTATAAGTCATGAAGAAAGCAATAGCAACATACTAAACGATCAAGTGCTAAGCTAACGGAATGGGTCAAGTCAATCACATCACTCTCTTAATGATGTGATCCCGTTAATCAAATGACAACTCGTGTCTATGGTTAGGAAACATAACCATCTTTGATTAATGAGCTAGTCAAGTAGAGGCATACTAGTGACTTTATGTTTGTCTATGTATTCACACATGTATCATGTTTCCGGTTAATACAATTCTAGCATGAATAATAAACATTTATAATGATATAAGGAAATAAATAATAACTTTATTATTGCCTCTAGAGCATATTTCCTTCAAAAACATACATCAAGTAGATCACATGAATATCCCTTTGTCACCACAGATAAGCACGGCAAGACATACATCAAGTGTTCTCAAATCCTTAAAGACTCAATCCGACAAGACAACTTCAAGGGGAAAACTCAATTCATCACAAGAGAGTAGAGGGGGAGAAACATCATAAGATCCAACTATAATAGCAAAGCTCGTGATACATCAAGATCGTATCACCTCAAGAACACGAGAGACATAGATCAAACACATAGCTACTGGTACATACCCTCAGCCCTGAGGGTGAACTACTCCCTCCTTGTCATGGAGAGCGCCGAGATGATGAAGATGGCCACCGGTGATGGATTCCCCCTCCGGCAGGGTGTCGGCACGGGCTCCCGAGAGGTTTTTGGTGTCTACAGAGGCTTGCGGCGGCGGAACTCCCGACCTATGGTGCTCCTCGATGTTTTTAGGGTATATGGACATATATATAGGCGAAAGAAGTCGGTCAGGGGAGCCACGAGGGGCCCACGAGGGTGGGGCGCGCGCCCAGGGGGTAGGGCACGCCCTGGACCCTCATGGCCATCTCAAAGCTTCCCTGACGTCTACTCCAAGTCTCCTGGATTGCTTCCGTTCCAGAAATAACTCTCCTGAAGGTTTCATTCCGTTTGGACTCCGTTTGATATTCGTTTTCTTCGAAACACTGAAATAGGCAAGAAAACAGCAATTTGGGTTGGGCCTCCGGTTAATAGGTTAGTCCCAAAAATAATATAAAAGTGTATAATAAAGCCCATAAACATCCAAAACGGGTAATATAATAGCATGGAACAATCACAAATTATAGATACGTTGGAGACGTATCACCTCCACCTTCAAATATTCGGAGGCAGTCCTTTTCTTCCCATGGGGAGAAGGGTTATCACCTTCTTCTTCCCCTTCGTCTTCATCTTCGGAAAGGGGAGCTTCAGTCTCCCCGGACATAACGTCCAGTATACCTTTAGGGTAGAGGTCACCTCCAGCCTCTTTACTCTTCTTCTTGTCCTCCTGCGCCGGCACTTGATACGGCGCAGGGGCTAGCATCCTCATCAACACAGGATCAGTTGAGTTTTTGGGAAGTGGAGTTGAACACTTAATTCGCTCCGCCTTGTTTATCCAGCCCTGGTCAAAGATAAGTCTCTCAGTACATCGCTATGGGATAATCAACCAAGTTGCGTTCAGGTTGGGTGCTTACCGAGGTACCCGGATGATTGCAGTCGAGGCCGGTGTCCTCGGATGTATCTGGCCACTACTTTCGAGTCTTGAAGAATAGTTTCCACATCCCTCTGTGCCATGTGCCGAAGAATTGCCGAAGGGTCCGCGGTCCTTTCGGATTGAACTCCCACATGCGGAGAGGCTATCGCTAGCACGGGAGAATCCGGCGGACTAGCATCACTTGGATCACATTGATGAGGCCGGTGTCCTTTTTGAGGATGTTCCGGATACGACTTTGCAACATCTGCACTTCGTCAGTTGATCCCCAGTCTAGCCCCTTATTAATCCATGATGCGAGCCGCAGTGGAGGGCCAGACCGGAACGCTGGCGCAGCTGCCCATTTGGTACCGCGGGGTTCGGTGACATAGAACCACTCCTGTTGCCATAAGTTGGAGGTTTCCGTGAAGGTGCCTTTTGCCAGATAGCGTTGGCGAGCTTGCTCACCATGGCTCCACCACACTCCGCCTGCTCCCCATTGTCTACCTTCGGCGTCACATTGAAAGTCTTGAGCCATAGGACGAAGTGTGTGTGTGGGGGGGGGGGGTCGAAGAAAAGCCTCACACATGACGATGAACGCCGAGATGTGAAGAAAGGAGTCCAGAGCTAGATCGTGAAAATCTAGCCCATAATAGAACATGAGGCCGCGAATGAAGGGGTGGAGAACGAACCCTAGCCCGTGGAGGAAGTGAGAGATGAACACAACCCTCTTGCCAGGTTTTGGCGCAGGGATAACCTGCCCCTTAGCAGGGAGCCGGTGGGGGATCTCCGCAGTCAGGTACCTCGCCTCCCGGAGCTTCGCGATATCCTCCCTGGTAACCGAGGAAGCTGCCCACCTGCCTTGGGAGCTGGATCCGAACATGACTAGGAGGCCTGGTAGCAATGAAAGAAATCAAGTCCTGGGCGTTGGGGCTTGAGGAAGAGGAAAGCGTGGGGGAGAAAGACGGGTCTGTACCCCTTTATAAAGGGGATGAATATCGAACGCCTCCTCACGGGCCTTAAAGCTCGCCTATTCCCAAGGGATCGCCCACGACACGGTTGGATTACGCACGCCCATATTGATGAGGATCCCATGATAAGGGGACACGATCTCTGCTTCGACAAGACGTGCCAATAGAAACCGCACCTCGAAACATGGAGCGGGAGGCGAAAAAACGGTTCGAAATAATGATCGTGCAGAGACGTGGTGTCTCACTACGAGAGATGTTAGTAGATGGGACTTGTTAAATGTTATACTCTTTATGGCTGTATGTGGATCTTGTTTTTCAGAGCCAGACATGATCTCTGTGTTTGAGGACTACTTTGAAGTATTCGAAGGAGGAACCCTCCTTGCAATGTCGAAGACAATCTGCGCGTCGGACACATCGTCATTGAAGCCTGGTTCAGGGGCTACTGTGGGAGTCCTAGATTAAGGGGTCCTCAAGCGTCCGGGCTGTGTGACATGGGCCGGACTAATGGGCCATGAAGATACAAGACAGAAGACTTCCTCCCGTGTCCGGATGGGACTCTCCTTTGCGTGGATGGCAAGCTTGGCATTCGGATATGAAGATTCATTCCTCTATAAACCGACTCTGTACAACCCTAGGCCCCTCCGGTGTCTATATAAACTGGAGGGGTTAGTTCGTAGAGGGAATAATCATAATCATACATGCTAGACATCTAGGGTTTAGCCATTATGATCTCGTGGTAGATCAACTCTTGTAATCCTCATATTCATCAAGATCAATCAAGCAGGAAGTAGGGTATTACCTCCATCAAGAGGGCCCGAACCTGGGTAAACATCGTGTCCCTTGTCTCCTGTTACCATCGACCTTAGACGCACAGTTCGGGACCCTCTACCCGAGATCCGCTGGTTTTGACACCGACAACAGTGCCAAGTGCCAGTTGCTATTTTCTGCATGTTTTTTACATCGCAGGAAATCAATATCAGACGGAGTCCAAATGCAACAAAACTTTACGAGGATTTTTCTGGACCAGAAGGAACATAATGGGCCTTGGAAGCGCCTGGAGGGTGTCCCGAGGAGGGCACAACCCACCAGGGCACGCCAAGAGGCCCAGGCGTGCCCTAGTGGGTTGTGCCCACCTCGGGTGCCCCCCGGACCGCCTCTTTGCTCTATAAATACCCCAATATTCCAGAAACCCTAGGGGAGTCGACGAAATATTCATCCAACTGCCGCAGAGTCCAGAACCACCAGATCCAATCTAGACACCATCTCGGATGGGGTTCACCACCTCCATTGGTGCCTCTCCGATGATGCGTGAGTAGTTCTTTGTAGACCTACGGGTCCGTCGTTAGTAGCTAGATGGTTTTCTCTCTCTCGCTAAATTCTCAATACAATGGTCTCTTGGAGATCCATATAATGTAACTCTTTTTGCGGTGTGTTTGTTGAGATCTGATGAACTTTGAGTTCATGACCAGTTATATTTTTTATATCCATGAAAGTATTTGAGTTTCTTTGATCTCTTTTATGCATGATTAATTATAGCCTCATATTTCTTCTCCTATATTTGGGGTTTTGTTTGGCCAACTTGATCTATTTATCTTGCAATGGGAAGAGGTGCTTTGTAGTGGGTTCGATCTTACGGTGCTTGATCCCAGTGACAGAAGGGAAACCGACACGTATGTATCGTTGCTACTAAGGATAAAACGATGGGGTCTATCTCTACATAGATAGATCTTGTCTACATCATGTCATCGTTCTGATTGCATTACTCCGTTTTTTCATGAACTTAATACACTAGATGCATGCTGGATAGCGGTCGATGTGTGGAGTAATAGTAGTAGATGTAGGCAGGAGTCGGTTTACTAATCTTGGACGTGATGCCTATATAATGATCATTGCCTGGATATCGTCATGATTATTTGAAGTTCTATCAATTGCCCAGCAGTAGTTTGTTCACCCACCATTTGTTATTATTCTCGAGAGAAGCCACTAGTGAAACCTACGGCCCACGGGTCTCTTTCTCTTATTATTTTCCTTTGCAATCTATTTTCCTTTGCTTTTATTTTCAGATCTATTAAACCAAAAATACAAAAATACCTTGCTGCAATTTATTTTATTTGGCGTTCGATCTATGAATCTACTACAATTTATCTCAGGTTCGTTTGCCTATCTTGAGGCGCCGTTACCCGAAAGGGATTGACAAACCCTTTAACACGTCGGGTTGCGAGAGGTTGTTATTTGTGTGCAGGGGTTGTTTACGTTGTGTTGCTTGGTTCTCCTACTGGTTTGATAACCTTGGTTTCATCACTGAGGGAAATACCTACTGTCGTTGTGCTGCATCATCCCTTCCTCTTTGGGGAAATACCGATGTAGTCCTAGCAGACAAGAGCTTCCTGGCGCCATCGTCAGAGAAACATCACTCACCCATGTGGGGGGGCCATTTAGGGTCGCCCATGTCTCCAGGCCTAGCGTTGCCCACTTGGAGACACAGGACGGGATCCCCATCCAAAACGCTTGGAACATCCAGCACCTTCAGAAGTTCTACCCATGAAGCAAGTCCCAGTGCCTGTGAAGGTCTCCGCTCGTGACACTCTCACATAAATGAGTGGGACTGTACACGCCCCGGAGTTTCCTGAGTGTCGCCCGCGGGCCTCACGGGGGCTCCCTCCCACTTTCTAGTGGCAGCACTTAGCTCCGCGCTGGTGAGAAGACTAGACTAGGTGTCGGACGCGGCTGTTCTTTGATGTCTACTATGCAACTTTATTCTTGTAGACTTGTGTTGGGCCTCCAAGCGCAGAGTTATGTAGGACAATAGCAATTTTCCCTCAAGTGGATGACCTAAGGTTTATCAATCCGTGGGAGGTGTAGTATGAAGATGGTCTCTCCCAAACGACCCTGCAACCAAATACAAGAACTCTCTTGTGTCCCCAACACACCCAATACAATGGAAAATTATATAGGTGCACTAGTTCGGTGAAGAGATGGTGATAAAAGTGTAATAATGATGGTAGAAATGTATTTTTATAATCTTAATAAATAAAAACAGCAAGGTAGCAAATAGTACATAGGCACAAAAACGGTATTGCAATGCTGAGAAACATGGCCTAGGGTCCGTACTTTCACTAGTGCAATCTCTAAAAAATGCTAATATAATTGGATCACATAACCATCCCTCAACGTGCAACGAAGAATCACTCCAAAGTTCTTATCTAGCAGAGAACATAAGAATAAATTGTTTGTAGGGTACGAAACCACCTCAAATCTATTCTTTCCGTTCGATCTATCCAAGAGTTCGTACTAAAATAACACAAAGCTATTCTTTTTGTTCGATCTATCCAAGACTTCGTACTAAAAAAACACCAAAGAAAATTCATATTCATAATACTCAATCCAACACAAAGAACTTCAAAGAGTGCCCCAAGATTTCTACCAGAGAAACTAAAGACAAGAACGTGCATCAACCCCTATGCATAAATTACCCCAATGTCACCTCGAGAATCCGCGAGTTGAGTGCCAAAACATATATCAAGTGAATCAATATGTTACCCCATTGTCACCACGAGTATTCAATTGAAAGACATATATCAAGTGTTCTCAAATCCATAAAAGTATTCAATACGATAACAACGAAATCTCAAACGGAAAACTCAATTCATCACAACAAGATAGAGAGGGGAAAACACCATATGATCCGACTATATTAACAAAGCCCGCGATACATCAAGATCGTGACATCTCAAGAACATGAGAGAGAGAGAGATTAAACACATAGCTACTGGTACAAACCCTCAGCCCCGAGGGTGGACTACTCCCTCCTCATCGTGGTGGCCGCTGGGATGATGAAGATGGCTACTGGAGATGATTCCCCCTCCGTTAGGGTGCCGAAACGGGGTCTATATTGGTTTTCGGTGGCTATAGAGCCTTGCGGCGGCGGAAATTCTGATCTAGGGCTACCCCGAAGGCTTTTGGAATATTTGTGAATTTATAGGGCGAAAAGGGGGTGCGGGAGGCCACCGAGGCGGGCACAACTCACCTGGGCGCTCCTGGGGGCCCAGGCCCGCCTTGGTGGGTTGTGCCCCCCCTCGAGGCACCCCCAGGTGCTGCTTTGGCCCATCCTGGGTGTTCTGGTCCATAAAAATTCTCCAAAAAGTTTCACGGTGTTTGGACTCCGTTTGATATTGATTTCCTGCGATGTAAAAAACAACAACTGGCACTGGGCACTGGGTCAATAGGTTAGTCCCAAAAAATGATATAAATTTTCTATAAAATGATTGTAAAACATCCAAGAATGATAATATATTAGCATGAATACTTCATAAATTATAGATACGTTGGAGACGTATCAGCATCCCCAAGCTTAATTCCTACTCGTCCTCGAGTAGGTAAATGATAAAAGAAATAATTTATGAAGCGTGAATGCTAGCAAAGTGCATAAGTTTGATCAATGAAAATTTCAATCACTTTTCCTAACATCATAACAACAATTCTTTCTTATAAAATTTCTCATGTTATAGTAGCAACCAATTCACATGTTAAGGTTCAAACAATGAATTCTCTTGAAACTCAACAACCTATGTTCTCAGTCACCAAGCAACTGCAATTCAACTTATTCAATAGAATCTAAGTAAGAGCTCCACATAATCAACCATCATGTAGTCTTCTATGATTGCTAACACTCACACATACACATGAGCAAAATGTTTCAACCGGACACATAGAAAGATAGGGGCTTATTGTTTCGCCTCCCAGCGCATTCACCTCAAGGGTGATGTCAACAATAATAACTCATGCTACCCATATTCAACTGGACATATGTGCCTAGATATTTCCTCCCCACATGATGCTTGCCAAAGGAGAAAAATAAAAAATATTATAGGGAAAACTTTGACTCTTTGCATAAAAGCAAATACTGAAAAGTAAAAGATAGGCCCATCGCAGAGGGACGCAGAGGTTGCCATGCACTTATTTGTTTGTATGCTCAATCTCTTAGTGCAAAAGAACGTCACGTTATATTGCCCCTTATGATAGCAACCTTTATTATGCAGTCTGTCGCTTTTATTCTTTGCCATCACAAGTTCGTACAACGCTCAATTTTATCTTACACTAAATGATCTAACACTTTTAGAAGCAATTTTTATTGCCTTTATTGCACCCATGACAACTTACTTGAAGGATCTTACTCAATCCTTAGGTAGGTATGGTGGACTCTTGAGAATAAGATTTGGGTTTAAGGGTTTTTGGATGCACAAGTAGTATCTCTACTTGGTGCGGAATTTTTGGCTAGCAAAGATGGGGGGCAAGCACCACATGTTGAAGGATCTATGACAATATAACTTCTATGTGAATATGAACAAACATAAATCATTACGTTGTCTTCCTTGTCCAACGTCAACAATTTTGGCATATAATATTTTGATGGGGGCTCACAATCACAAAAGATTTCCACGATGGTGTATTTGCATGTGAAAGTTCTCTTCCTTATATTAATTATTTGTGAATTGCTTGTATGACAATATTGTGATTGTCAAGCCTCAAAAGATTTCACTTTATAAACCCAATGTGAAGCTACCACTAGGCATGATATGATTTCAACTTCATGACATTCAATTTATTCAACAATTTACTCATAGGATATAAGTGAAGCACAAGAGTAAATGACATAGAAAAGAGCTTCTTTGACGGGATGTGAATGCCGCTTACTTAGCCTCCCTGGCAATTATTTGAGGACTCTATTTTATTTAAAAACTATCAAATCTAAGTACTTTTTTAAAATAGCAAGCAAAAACAAAACAAAATGCAATTCCAAGAATAGCACACATCATGTGAAGAAGCAAAAACTTAGGCTCAGCCGATACTAACCGATAATTGTGGAAGAAAGGTGGGATGCCTACCGGGGCATCCCCAAGCTTAGATCCTTGATACTTCTTGAAATATTATCTTGGGATGCATTGGGAATCCCCAATCTTGAGATTTTGTGTCTCCTTAATTCCTCTCATATCACGGTTTCCCTAAATCTTAAAAGCTTCATCCACACAAAACTCAACAAGAACTCATGAGGTAAGTTAGTATAAACCAATGCAAAAACCTTATCATTATCTACTGTAGCAAGTACAAAAATTATTATTCAACGTTGCATACTAAATGCCTCTGCATATTTAATAGTCCTATCCTCAAATAGAATCATTAAACAAGCAAACATATGCAAACAATGCAAACATAACAGCAATCTGCCAAAACAGTATAGTCTGTAAAGAATGCAAGAGTATCAATACTTATTCAACTCAAAAAAATATGAAAAATTAGCACACTGTAGAAAATTTATAAGAGCTTATTTTGCAAAAAGTTTCAACCTTTTATCACATTCTGACTTTTCTAGGGAATTTTTGCAACAGCAGTAAACTTCCTGTTTTTAAACAGCCACATATAGACTTGCAAAATAAGCATGGCAAAGGCTATACTTGACATTTTTATTGAAATGAAAGATGAAAAACATTATTCAAAATAACATCAAGCAAATACTAACAAAATAAATTGATGCTCCAAGTGAAACACATATCATGTGACGAATGAAAACATAGCTCCAAGTGAGGTTACCGATAATATTGGAGACGAAAGAGGGGACGCCTTCCGGGGCATCCCCAAGCTTAGTTGCTTGGCTCTTCCTTGAATATTATCTTGGGGTACCTTGGGCATAACCAAGCTTAGGGTCTTGTCATTCCTTATTCTCCTTATATCGACATCTCACCCAAAGCTTGAAAACTTCAATCGCACAAAACTTAACGGAACTTCGTGAGATAGGTTAGTATGATAAAGAGCAAACCATTTAACTTTGGTACTGTCAAAAACAAGATTCATAATTGTTTCCACACAATGCCTACTCTAGCATATCATTTCCACAATTTATATTGAGCAATATAAGCCATAGAAACTAGGAAACAAGCAAACTATGCATTGAAAATAGAATCTGTCAAAAACAGAACAGTCTGTAGTAATTTGCACTCCAACCATACTTCTTCTACTCCAAAACTTATGAAAAATTAGGAAAACGTAAGGAATTTGTATATATATCACCTGTAAAAGTTTCAGATCAAAAGAACGTTCCAGTGAATTTCCAAATTTCCTGTACTGAGCGCAAAAGTTTCTGTTTTTGCACAGATTCAAGTCAACTATCATCCACACTATTCCAAAGGCTTTACTTGGCACTTTATTTAAACAAAAGCAATAAAACATGATTACTACAGTAGCTTAATCATGTGAACACATAAAAACAGTAGGTAAAAGTGTTGGGTTGTCTCCCAACAAGCGCTTTTCTTTAATGCCTTTTAGCTAGGCATGATGATTTCAATGATGCTCGCATAGAACATAAGAATTGAAACATAACAAGAGCATCATGAAACACATGGCAATTAAATTTAAGCCTAACCCACTTCCTATGCATAGGGATTTTGTGAGCAAAAAACTTACGGGAACAAGAATCAACTAGGATAGGAAGGCAAGACAAGCATAACTTCAAAACTTTCAACAAAAAGAGAGGAAACTTGATATTATTGCAATTCCTATAAGCATATGTTCCTCCCTCATAATAATTTTCAGTGGCATCAAGAATGAATTCAAAAAAATATCTATCACATAAAAGCATTCTTTTCCTGATGCATAAGCATAGAAATTCTATTACTCTCCACATAAGCAAAATTATTCTCATGTATAGTAGTGGGAGCAAACTCAACAAAATAACTATCATGGGATTGAAAATAAGAATTATGATGACAAGTTTCATGGTTATCATTATTCAATATAGCATACATGTCATCACCATAATCATCATCGATAGCAACTTTGTTGTCATAATCAATTGAAGCCTCATCCAAGATAGTGGAATCATCATTAAATAAAGTCATGGCCTCTCCAAATCCACTTTCATCAATATAATCATCATAAATAGGAGGCATGCATTCGTCATAATAAATTTTATCATAAAAACTTGGGGGACTAAAAATATCATCTTCATCAAATATAGCATCCCCAAGCTTATGCCTTTGCATATCATTAACATCAAGGATATTCAAAGAATTAATACTAACAACATTGCAATCATGCTCATCATTCAAATATTTTGTGCCAAACATTTTATTGACTTCTTCTTCTACCAATTGAGCACAATTTTCTGATCCATCATTTTCAAGAAAGATATTATAAATATGATCAATAATATGATGCAACCTCAATTCCAGTTTTTTGTAGTTTTCTTTTATAAACCAAACTAGTGATAAAACAAGAAACTAAAAGATTCAATTGCAAGATCTAAAGATATACCTTCATGCACTCACCTCCCCGGCAACGGCGCCAGAAAAGAGCTTGATGTCTACTACGCAACTTTATTCTTGTAGACCCGTGTTGGGCCTCCAAGCACGGAGTTTTGTAGGACAGTAGCAATTTTCCCTCAAGTGGATGACTTAAGGTTTATCAATCCGTGGGATGTGTAGGATGAAGATGGTCTCTCTCAAACGACCCTGCAACCAAATACAAGAACTCTCTTGTGTCCCCAACACACCCAATACAATGGAAAATTGTATAAGTGCACTAGTTCGGCGAAGAGATGGTGATAAAAGTGTAATAATGATGGTAGAAATGTATTTTTATAATCTGAATAAATAAAAACAGCAAGGTAGCAAATAGTAAAGGGGCACAAAAATGGTATTGCAATGCTTAGAAACAAGGCCTACAGTCCGTACTTTCACTAGTGCAATCTCTCAACAATTCTAATATAATTGGATCACATAACCTTCCCTGTACGTGCAATGAAGAATCACTCCAAAGTTCTTATCTAGCGGAGAACATAAGAATAATTGTTTGTAGGGTACGAAACCACCTGAAAGATATTCTTTCCGTTCGATCTATTCAAGAGTTCGTACTAAAATAACACAAAGCTATTCTTTCCGTTCGATCTATCATAGAGTTCGTACTAAAATAACACCAAAGCAAATTCATATTCATAATACTCAATCGAACACAAAGAACTTCAAAGAGTGCCCCAAGATTTCTACCGGAGAAACTAAAGACAAGAACGTGCATTAACCCCTATGCATAGATTACCCCAATGTCACCTCGGGAATCCGCGAGTTGAGTGCCAAAACATATATCAAGTGAATCAATACGATACCCCATTGTCACCACGAGTATTCAATTGCAAGACATATATCAAGTGTTCTCAAATCCATAAAAGTATTCAATCTGATAACAACGAAATCTCAAATGGAAAACTCAATTCATCACAACAAGATAGAGAGGGAAAAACACCATATGACCCGACTATATTAACAAATCACGTGATACATCAAGATCGTGACATCTCAAGAACACGAGAGAGAGAGAGAGAGAGGGAGAGATTAAACACATAGCTACTGGTACAAACCCTCGCCCCGAGGGTGGACTACTCCCTCCTCATCGTGGTGGCCGCCGGGATGATGAAGATGGCTACCGGAGATGATTCCCCCCTCCGGCTGGGTGCCGGAACGGGGTCTAGATTGGTTTTCGGTGGCTATAGAGCCTTGCGGCGGCGGAACTTCTGATCTAGGGCTACCCGAAGGGTTTTGGAATATTTGTGAATTTATAGGGCGAAGAGGGGGTGCGAGACGCCACCGAGGTGGGCACAACCCACATGGGTGCGCCAGGGGGCCCAGGAGCACCCTGGTGGGTTGTGTCCCCCTCGGGGCACCCCCAGGTGCTGCTTTGGCCCATCCTGGGTGTTCTGGTCCAGAAAAATTTTCCAAAAAGTTTCCTGGTGTTTGGACTCCGTTTGATATTGATGTCCTGCGATGTAAAAAACAAGCAAAACACAATAGCTGGCACTGGGCACTGGGTCAATAGGTTAGTCCCAAAAAATGATATAAAGTTGCTATAAAATGATTGTAAAGCATCCAAGAATGATAATATATTAGCATGAATACTTCATAAATTATAGATACGGTGGAGACGTATCATTCTTTTGCTTGCTTTCCGTAGTTGGTTTGCAACTTCATAATGGAATTTGGAGTCTTCGCGTTTCTCGTTTGCCAAAGCTGGATTTTGTTTTCCATCTTGTTAGTTTGCCTCTCAAGCCTTGCCCCAGGAAGAGCTGTTGTTGCCCGTCGCTCCTCCTCACGTGTCCCGCGCGCGGGGGCTAGATAGGTGTGGTGTGTGTGCGCTTGGCGCTCACCTACGACCACACCCCACCGAAGCCCAGTCGCCCTAGAGCTTCGGTCCTTGAATCCTCGCGAGACGCTCTCAAACGAGCCCGTGGGCACTGATAACCCACAAGTATAGGGTATCGCAACAGTTTTCGATAAGTAAGAGTGTTGAACCCAACGAGGAGCTAAAGGTAGAACAAATATTCCCTAAAGTTCTATCGACCACCGATACAACTCTACGCACGCTTGACGTTCGCTTTACCTAGAACAAGAATAAAACTAGAAGTACTTTGTAGGTGTTATAGGATAGGTTTACAAGAAAATAAAGAACATGTAAATATAAACTAGGGGCTGTTTAGATAAAAACACAACTAAAGTAAATATAGCGAGTGTGGAAAAGTGGTGGTAGGAGTTGTGGAATTCTCCCTAGGCAACTGACTATGTTACTAGACCGGTAATCACTATTGCAATTCTATTTGAGGGAGAGGCATAAGCTAACATACTTTCTCTACTTGGATCATATGCACTTATGATTGGAACTCTAGCAAGCATCCGCAACTACTAAAGATTCATTAAGGTAAAACCCAACCATAGCATTAAAGCATCAAGTCCCCTTTATCCCATACGCAAACAACCTACTTACTCTGGTCTCGTGCTTCATCACTCACGCCACCCACCATAAGCAAATCATAAACATATTGCAAACCCTACAGCGGGAATCCCTCACGCTTGCGCGACACGGAGGGCATAATAGGACAGCACCAATAATAAAATATGCAATTCAAACCAATCATAGCAATTCATCAATCACCGATAGGACAACGAAAATCTACTCAGACATCATAGGATGGCAACACATCATCGGAAAATAATATGAAGCATAAAGCACCATGTTCAAGTAGAGGGTACAGCGGGTTGCGGGAGAGTGGACCGCTGGATATAGATGGGGGAAGGTGATGGAGACGTTGGTGAAGATGATGGAGGTGTTGGTGAAGATCGCGGTGATGATGATGGCCCCCGGCAGCGCTCCGGCGCCACCGGAAGCAAGGGGGAGAGAGCCACCCTCCTTCTTCTTCTTCCTTGACCTTCTCCCTAGATGGGAGAAGGGTTTCCCCTCTGTTCCTTGGCTCCCATGGCTTGAGAGGGGCGAGAGCCCCTCCGAGATTGGATCTATCTCTCTGTTTCTGTGTTCTCTTCTGGCTCTGTTTCACCGTTTCGCGTATATATGGAGATCCGTAATTCCGATTGGCCTGAAACCTTCGCCGTGATTTTTTTTCCAAATATTAGCTTTCTTGCGGCAAAAGAAGACCATCAACCGCCTTACGATGGGCTCACGAGGGTCAGGGTGCACCTGGGGGGGTAGGGTGCGCCCCCCTACCTCGTGACCACCTCGGACACCGTCTCGCGTGGATTTTTCTTCTGGAATTTTCCATATTTTCCAAAAATAAGCTCCGTCCGTTTTTATCCCGTTTGGACTCCGTTTGATATGGATATTCTGCGTAACAAAAAACATGCAACAGACAAGAACTGGCACTGGGCACTAGATCAATATGTCAGTCTCAAAAATAATATAAAAAGTTGCCAAAAAGTATATGAAAGTGAATAATATTGGCATGGAACAATCAAAAATTATAGATACGACGGAGACGTATCTGCATCCCCAAGCTTAATTCCTGCTCGCCCTCGAGTAGGTAAATGATAAAAAAATAATTTTTGATGTGGAATGCAACCTAGCATAATCTTGATCATATGTTTAATCATGGCATGAATATTAGGACACGAGTGATTCAAAGCAATAATCTATCCTTTGACATAAAAACAATAATACTTCAAGCATACCAACCAAGCAATTATGTCTTATTGAAATAACATAGCCAAAGAAAGCTCATCCCTACAAAATCATATAGTCTGACTATGCTCCATCTTCACCACACAAAGCATTCACATCATGCACAACCCCGATGACAAGCCAAGCAATTGTTTCATACTTTTGACATTCTCAAACCTTTTCAACTTTCACGCAATACATGAGCGTGAGCCATGGACATAGCACTATAGGTGGAATAGAATATGATGATGGGGGTTATGTGGAGAAGACAAAAAAGGAGAAAGTCTCACATCAACTAGGCGTATCAATGGGCTATGGAGATGCCCATCAATAGATACCAATGTGAGGAGTAGGGATTGCCATGCAACGGATGCACTAAGAGCTATAAGTGTATGAAAGCTCAACAAAAGAAACTAAGTGGGTGTGCATCCAACTTTCTTGCTCATGAAGACCTAGGGAATTTGAGGAAGCCCATCGTTGGAATATACAAGCCAAGTTCTATAATGAAAATTCCCACTAGTATATGAAAGTGACAACATAGGAGACAATCTATATGAAGAACATGGTGCTACTTTGAAGCACAAGATATGAGACTCACTACATGAAGAACATGGTGCTACTTTGAAGCACAAGTGTGGAAAAAGGATAGTAACATTGCCCCTTTTTTGCGGGCTTCTTTGGCCCCATTTTTTTATTTAGGCTTCTTTGGCCTCTCTCTTTTTTTATGGGGCAATGCTCTAATAATGATGATCATCACACTTTTATTTACTTACAACTCGATATTACAACTCGATACTAGAACAAAGATATGACTCTATATGAATGCCACCGGCGGTGTACCGGGGTGTGCAATGATCTAGCGTAGCAATGACATCAAAAAAACGGACAAGCCATGAAAACATCATGCTAGCTATCTTACGATCATGCAAAGCAATATGACAGTGAATGCTCAAGTCATGAATATGATGATGATGGTGAAAGTTGCATGGCAATATATCTCGGAATGGCTATGGAAATGCCATAATAGGTAGGTATGGTGGCTGTTTTGAGGAAGATATAATGAGGCTTATGTGTGACAGAGCGTATCATATCATGGGGTTTGGATGCACCGGCGAAGTTTGCACCAACTCTCGAGGTGAGAAAGGGCAATGCAGTGCATCAAGAGGCTAGCAATGATGGAAGGGTGAGAGTTCAGATAATCCATGGACTCAACATTAGTCATAAAGAAATCACATACTTATTTCAAAAATCTATTAGTCATCGAAACAAAGTACTACGCGCATGCTCCTAGGGGGATAGATTGGTAGGAAAAGACCATCGCTCGTCCCCGACCGCCACTCATAAGGAAGGCAATCAATAAACACCTCATGCTCCGACTTCGTTACATAACGGTTCACCATACGTGCATGCTACGGGACTTGCAAACCTCAACACAAGTATTTTTCAATTTCACAATTACTCAACTAGCACGACTCTAATATCACCACCTTTATATTGAAAAACTATTGCAAGGAATCAAACATACCATATTCAGCGATCTACAAGTTTATGTAGGATTTTATGACTAACCATGTGAATGACCAGTTCCTGTCATCTCTCTAAATAGATATAAGTGAAGCAAGAGAGTTTTATTCTTTCTACAAAAGATATGCCCAAGCTCTAACAAGTATAAGTGAAGAAAAAGAGCATTCTACAAATGGCGGTTGTCTATGTAAAGAGAAACAGGCAATCCAAACTTCAAATGATATAAGTGAAGCACATGAAGCATTTTATAAAGCCATACTCAAAAGATTTAAGTGAAGTGCAAAGAGCATTCTATAAATCAACCAAGGATTATCTCATACCAGCATGGTGCATAAAGGAAAAATGAAAACTAAATGCAAAAGACGCTCCAAGACTTGCACATAATGCATGAACGAAATGAATCTGAAACATACCGATACTTGTTGAAGAAAGAGGGGATGCCTCCCCAGCATCCCCAAGCTTAGACGCTTGAGTCTTCTTGAATATTTACTTGGGGTGCCTCGGGCATCCCCAAGCTTGAGCTCTTGCCTCTCTTCCTTCTTCTCACATCGAAACATCCTCGATTAGACACTACATCCACACAAAACTTCAACAGAAAACTCGGTAAGATCCGTTAGTATAATAAAGCAAATCACCACTCTAAGTACTGTTGCAAACCAATTCATATTTTGTTTTTGCATTGTGTCTACTGTAATATAACTTTTTCATGGCTTAATCCACTGATATAAATTGATAGTTTCATCAAAACAAGCAAACTATGCATCAAAAACAGAATCTGTCTAAAACAGAACAGTCTGTACAAATCTGAACATTCACCATACTTATGATACTTGAAAAATTCTGCCAAAATTAGGAAAAATAAACAAGTTGTACAGAAATACAGTGAAAAAAGAGTCAGAACCATTTGACGTTCCAGTAAAACATTAAAATTCACGCACTACAGCCAAAGTTTCTGTCCTGCACCGCACAAACCAACAAGCATTGTAAACATCCTAAAGGCAAACCTTGGCACATTATTTTTATAATACAATGGAATTGTACAAGGGGATAATTATTTTTGTTGAAAAGTTTCTGTAATCAAGATTCACAAAGTTGCCGTGAGCATGAACAAAGTTCAAGGAGCTCTCCCACTTCAACAATGCTTGTCTTTCTCACTTTCACTTTCCTTTTTGAAAAAGTTTTGGGTTCCCCTCTTTATTTTTGTTGTTTTTAAACTATATGAAAGCACTCAACAGAAATAAATGACTCTCTAAAACTTCCGGGTTGTCTCCCTGACAGCGCTTTCTTTAAAGCCATTAAGCTAGGCATATAGTGCTCAAGTAGTGAATCCACCCGGATCCCAAGGTATATCAAAGCCAATTTTAATTAGCAATGATTTGTAATTTAGTAGTGAGCACAAATTAACATATATCATGTAATGACGAAGTCTAACTCTCTTCCTATTGTAGGATCTTGAGAAGAGGTGTCTAGAGGGGGGTGATTAGACACTAAGTACCAAAGTTGCAGTTTTTAACCCTTTTAAGTTTAAGTGGAGTTTTAGGCACAATTTCAACATTCACAATCCATAACAAGAAAGCATGAAAAGAGTATATAGGCAGCGGAAATTAAAGCATGCAACTTGCAATAAAGTAAAGGGAAGGGTTTGGAGGATTCAAACGCAATTGGAGACAAGGATGTTTTTGTCGTGGTTCCGATAGGTGGTGCTATCGTACATCCACGTTGATGGAGACTTCAACCCACGAAGGGTAACAGTTCTTGCTGAGTCCACGGAGGGCTCCACCCACGAAGGGTCCACGAAGTAGCAACCTTGTCTATCCCACCATGGCCGTCGCCCACGAAGGACTTGCCTCACTAGCGGTAGATCTTCACGAAGTAGGCGATCTCCTTGCCCTTACAAACTCCTTGGTTCAACTCCACAATCTTATCGGAGGCTCCCAAGTGACACCTAGCCAATCTAGGAGACACCACTCTCCAAGAAGTAACAAATGGTGCATTGATAATGAACTCCTTGCTCTTGTGCTTCAAATGATAGTCTCCCCAACACTCAACTCTCTCTCATAGGATTTGGATCTGGTGGAAAGAAGATTTGAGTGGAAAGCAACTTGTGAAAGGCTAGAGATCAAGATTCATATGGTAGGAATGGAATATCTTGGTCTCAACACATGAGTAGGTGGTTCTCTCTCAGAAATGATAAGTTGGAGGTGTAGGTTTGTTCTGATGGCTCTCTCCACGAATGAATAGGAGGTGGAGGGGTATATATTGTTGGGGAACGTAGTAATTTCAAAAAATTTCCTACGCACACGCAAGATCATGGTGATGGCATAGCAACGAGAGGGGAGAGTATTGTCCACGCCCTCGTGAGACCGTAAGCGGAAGCGTTATGACAACGCTGTTGATGTAGTCGACGTCTTCACGATCCGACCGATCCAAGTACCGAACGACGGCACCTCCGAGTTCAGCACACGCTCAGCTCGATGACGATCCCGGACTCGATCCAGCAAAGTGTCGGGATGAGTTCCACAAGACGGCGTGGTGGCGATGATGATGCTCTATCGACGCAGGGCTTCGCCTAAACTCCACGACGATATGACCGAGGTGGAATATGGTGGAGGGGGGCACCGCACACGGCTAAGGAACGATCCGTAGATCAACTTGTGTGTTATGGGGTGCCCCCTGCCCCGTATATAAAGGAGCAAGGGAGGAGGAGGCCGGCCCTAGGAGGAGGGCGCCAAAGGGGAGTCCTACTCCCACGGGAGTAGGACTCCTTCTTCCTAGTCCAACTAGGAGAAGGGGAAAGGAGGAAGTGGAGAAGGAAGGGAGAGGGGCGCGCCCAAACCCCTTGTCCAATTCGGACTGGGCTTGGGAGGCGCGCCACCTCCCCGGCTCCTTCCCACTAAGGCCCACTAAGGCCCAATACTCTTCCCCGTATTCCGTAACTCCCGGTACTCGAAAAATACCGAATCACTCGGAACCTTTCCGATGTCCGAATATAGTCGTCCAATATATCGATCTTTACGTCTCGACCATTTTGAGACTCCTCGTCATGTCCCCATCTCATCGGGACTCGAACTCCTTGGTACATCAAAACTCATAAACTCATAATAAAACCGTCATCGAAACCTTAAGCGTGCGGACCCTACGGGTTCGAGAACTATGTAGACATGACCGAGACACGTCTCCGGTCAATAACCAATAGCGGAACCTGGATGCTCATATTGGCTCCCACATATTCTACGAATATCTTTATCGGTCAAACCGCATAACAACATTCGTTGTTCCCTTTGTCATCAGTATGTTACTTGCCCGAGATTCGATCGTCGGTATCCAATACCCAGTTCAATCTCGTTACCGGCAAGTCTCTTTACTCGTTACGTAATGCATCATTCCGTAACTAACTAATTAGCTACATTGCTTGCAAGGCTTATAGTGATGTGCATTACCGAGAGGGCCCAGAGATACCTCTCCGACAATCGGAGTGACAAAACCTAATCTCAAAATAAGCCAACCCAACATGTACCTTTGGAGACACCTGTAGTACTCCTTTATAATCACCCGATTACGTTGTGACGTTTGGTAGCACCAAAGTGTTCCTCCGTAAACGGAGTTGCATAATCTCATAGTTACAGGAACATGTATAAGTCATGAAGAAAGCAATAGCAACATACTAAACGATCAAGTGCTAGGCTAACGGAATGGGTCAAGTCAATCACATCATTCTCCTAATGATGTGATCCCGTTAATCAAATGACAACTCATGTCTATGGCTAGGAAACTTAACCATCTTTGATTCAACGAGCTAGTCAAGTAGAGGCATACTAGTGACACTATGTTTTGTCTATGTATTCACACATGTATTATGTTTCCGGTTAATACAATTCTAGCATGAATAATAAACATTTATCATGATATAAGGAAATAAATAATAACTTTATTATTGCCTCTAGGGCATATTTCCTTCAGTCTCCCAGTTGCACTAGAGTCAATAATCTAGTTCACATCATCATGTGATTCAACACCAATATTCACATCTGTGTGTGATTAACACCCATAATTCACATCGTCATGTGACCAACACCCAAAGGGTTTACTAGAGTCAATAATCTAGTTCACATCGCTATGTGGTTAACACCCAAAGAGTACTAAGGTATGATCATGTTTTGCTCGTGAGAGAAGCTTAGTCAACGGGTCTGTCACATTCAGAGCCGTATGTATTTTGCAAATATTCTATGTCTACAATGCTCTGCACGGAGCTACTCTAGCTAATTGCTCCCACTTTCAATATGTATCCAGATTGAGACTTAGAGTCATCTGGATCGGTGTAAAAAGCTTGCATCGATGTAACTCTTTACGACGGGCTCTTTTATCACCTCCATAATCGATAAATATTTCCTTAGTCCTCACTAAGGATGTTCTTGACCAATGTCCAAATGATCTACTCCTAGATCACTATTGTACTCCTTGCCAAATTCAGAGCAAGGTATACAATAGGTCGGTACATAGCATAGCATACTTTATAGAACCTATGGTGAGGCATAGGGAATGACTTTCATTCTCTTTTCTATTTTCTGCCGTGGTCGGATTTGAGTCTTACTCAATTTCACACCTTTGCAACACAGGCAAGAACTTTTCTTTGACTGTTCCATTTTGAACTACTTCAAAATCTTGACAAGGTATGTACTTATTGAAAAAACTTATCAAGAGTCTTGATCTATCTCAATAGATCTTGATGCTCAATATGTAAGTAGCTTTAATGAGGTCTTTCTTTTAAAGAACTCCTTTCAAATACTCCTTTATGCTTTCCAGAAAAATTCTACATCATTTCTGAACAACAATATGTTACTCACATATATTTATCAGAAAGGCGGTAGTGCTCCCACTCACTTTATTGTAAATACAGGCTTCACCGCAAGTCTGTAAAAAACTATATGCTTTGATCAACTTATCAAAGCATGTATTCCAACTCTGAGATGCTTGCACCGTCGATAGATGGATCATTGGAGCTTGCACATTTTGTTAGCTCCTTTAGGATTGACAAAACCTTCGGTTGCATCATATACAACTCTTCTTTAATAAATCCATTAAAGAATGTTGTTTTGACATCCATTTGCCAGATTTCATAAAATGTGGCAATTGCTAACATGATTCGGACAGACTTAAGCATCTCTACAGTTGAGAAAATCTCATTGTAGTCAACACCTTGAACTTGTCGAAAACCTTTTTGTGACAAGTCGAGCTTTGTAGATAGTAACACTAATATCAGTGTCCGTCTTCCTCTTGAAGATCCATTTATTTAACATGGCTTGCTGATCATCGAGCAAGTCAATCAAAGTCCATACTTTGTTCACATACATGGATCCTATCTCAGATTTCATGGCCTCAAGCCATCTCGCGGAATCTGGGCTCATCATCGCTTCCTCATAGTTCGTAGGTTCATCATGGTCTAGTAACATGACTTCCAGAACATGATTACCATACCACTCTGGTGCGGATCTTACTCTGGAAGACCTACGAGGTTTGGTAGCAACTTGATCTGAAGTTTCATGATCATCATCATTAACTTCCTCACTAATTGGTGTAGGAATCACTGGAACTGATTTCTGTGATGAACTACTTTCCAATAAGGGAGGAGGTACAATTACCTCATCAAGTTCTACTTTCCTCCCACTCACTTCTTTCAAGAGAAACTTCTTCTCTAGAAAGGATCCATCTTAGCAACGAATGTTTTGCCTTTAGATCTGTGATAGAAGGTGTACCCAACAGTTTCCTTTGGGTATTCTATGAAGACGCACTTCTCCGATTTGGGTTCGAGCTTATCAGGTTGAAAACCTTTTTCATATAAGCATCGCAACTCCAAACTTTAAGAAACGATAGCTTAGGTTTACTGCTAAACCATAGTTCATACGGTGTCGTCTCAAAGTATTTAGATGGTGCCCTATTTAAACGTGAATGCAGCTATCTCTAATGCATAACCCCAAAATGATAGTGGTAAACCGATAAGAGACATCATAGATCGCACCATATCTAGTAAAGTACAATTACGATGTTCAGACACACCATTACATTGTGGTGTTCCAGGTGGCGTGAGTTGTGAAACTATTCCACTTTGTTTTAATTGAAGACCAAACTCGTAACTCAAATATTCATCTCCACGATCAGATCGCAGAAACTTTATTTTCTTGTTACGATGATTTTCTACTTCACTCTGAAATTCTTTGAACTTTTCAACTATTTCAGACTTATGTTTCATCAAGAAGATATATGCATATCTGCTCAAATCATCTGTGAAGGTCAGAAAATAATGATACTTGCCACGGGCATCAACACTCATTGGATCGCATACATCAGTATGTATTATTTCCAACAAGTTTGTTGCTCGTTCCATTGTTCTGAAGAACGGAGATTTAGTCATCTCGCCCAAAGGCACGGTTCGCAAGCATCAAATGATTCATAACCAAGTGATTCCGAAAATCCATCTTTTATGGAGTTTCTTCATGCGCTTTACACCGATATGACCCAAACGGCAGTGCCACAAATAAGTTGCACTATCAGTATTAACTTTGCATCTTTCGGCATCAATATTATGAATATGTGTATCACTACGATCGAGATCCAACAAACTATTTTCATTGGGTGTATGACCATTGAAGGTTTTATTCATGTAAACAGAACAACAATTATTCTCTGACTTTAAATGAATAACCATATTGCAATAAACATGATCAAATCATATTCATGCTCAACGCAAAAGCCAAATAACATTTATTTAGATTTAACACTAATCCCGAAAGTATAGGGAGTGTGATGATGATCATATCAATCTTGGAACTACTTCCAACACTCATCGTCACTTCCCTTCAACTAGTCTCTGTTTATCTCAGAACTCCTGTTTGAGTTACTAATCTTAGCAACCGAACAAGTATCAAATACTCGGGGCTACTATAAACACTAGTAAGGCACACATCAATAACCTGTATATCAAATATACCCTTGTTCACTTTGCCATCCTTCTTATCCACCAAATATTCAGGGCATTTCCGCTTCCAGTGACCATTTCCTTTGCAGTGTAAGCACTCAGTTTCAGGCTTTGGTCCAGCTTTGGGCTTCTTCGCAGGAGTGACAACTTACTTGTCTTTCTACTTGAAGTTCCCTTTCTTTCCCTTTGCCCTTCTCTTGAAACCAGTTGTCTTGTCAATCATCAACACTTGATGCTCTTTCTTGATTTCTACCTTCGTCGATTTCAACATCACGAAGAGCTCGGGAATCGTTTTCGTCATCCCTTGCATACTGTAGTTCATCACGAAGTTCTAGTAACTTAGTGATGGTGACTAGAGAATTCTGTCAATCACTATCTTATCTGGAAGATTATCTCCCACTTGATTCAAGCGATTAAAGTACCCAGACAATCTGAGCACATGCTCACTAATTGAGCGATTCTCCTCCATCTTTTAGCTATAGAACTTGTTGGAGACTTCATATCTCTCAACTCGGGTATTTGCTTGAAATATTAACTTCAACTCCTGGAACATCTCATATGGTCCATGACGTTCAAAACGTCTTTGAAGTCCCGATTCTAAGCCGTTAAGTATGGTGCACTAAACTATCAAGTAGTCATCATATTGAGCTAGCCAAACGTTCATAACGTCTGCATTTGCTCCTGCAATAGGTCTGTCACCTAGCGGTGCATTAAGGACATAATTCTTCTGTGCAGCAATGAGGATAAACCTCAGATCACGGATCCAATCCGCATCATTGCTACTAACATTTTTCAATACAATTTTCTCTAGGAACACATATAAAAAACATAGGGAAGCAACAACGCGAGCTTATTGATCTACAACATAATTTGCAAAATACTACCAGGACTAAGTTCATGATAAATTAAAGTTCAATTAATCATATTACTTAAGAACTCCCACTTAGACTGACATCTCTCTAGTCATCTAAGTGATTACGTGATCCAAATCAACTAAACCATGTCCGATCATCACGTGAGATGGAGTAGTTTCAATGGTGAACATCACTATGTTGATCATATCTACTATATGATTCACGTTCGACCTTTCGGTCTCCGTGTTCCGAGGCCATATTTGTATATGCTAGGCTCGCCAAGTTTAACCTGAGTATTCCACGTGTGCAACTGTTTTGCACCCGTTGTATTTGAACGTAGAGCCTATCACACCCGATCATCACGTGGTGTCTCAGCACGAAGAACTTTCGCAACGGTGCATACTCAGGGAGAACACTGCTTGATATTTAGTGAGAGATCATCTTATAATGCTACCGTCAATCAAAGCAAGATAAGATGAATAAAGGATAAACATCATATGCAATCAATATAAGTGTTATTATATGGCCATCATCATCTTGTGCTTGTGATCTCCATCTCCGAAGCACCGTCGTGATCACCATCGTCACCGGCGCGACACCTTGATCTCCATCGTAGCATCATTGTCGTTTCGCCAACTATTGCTTCTACGACTATCGCTACCGCTTAGTGATAAAGTAAAGCAATTACATGGCGTTTGCATTTCATACAATAAAGTGACAACCATATGGCTTTCGCCATTGCCGATAACTCGGTTACAAAACATGATCATCTCATACAATAAAATATAGCATCACGTCTTGACCATATCACATCACAACATGCCCTGCAAAAACAAGTTAGACGTCCTCTACTTTGTTGTTGCAAATTTTACGTGGCTGCTACGGGCTGAGCAAGAACCGTTCTTACCTACGCATAAAAACCACAACGATAGTTTGTCAAGTTGGTGCCGTTTTAACCTTCGCAAGTACCGGGCGTAGCCACACTCGGTTCAACTAAAGTGAGAGAGACAGACACCCGCCAGTCACCTTTAAGCAACGAGTGCTCGCAGCGGTGAAATCAGTCTCGCGTAAGCGTACGCGTAATGTCGGTCCAGGCCGCTTCATCTCACAATACCGCCGAACCAAAGTATGACATGCTGGTAAGCAGTATGACTTGTATCGCCCACAACTCACTTGTGTTCTACTCATGCATATAACATCAACGCATAAAACCAGGCTCGGATGCCACTGTTGGGGAACGTAGTAATTTCAAAAAAATCCTACGCACACGCAAGATCATGGTGATGGCATAGCAACGAGAGGGGAGAGTATTGTCCACGTACCCTCGTAGACCATAAGCGGAAGCGTTATGACAACGCGGTTGATGTAGTCGTACGTCTTCACGATCCGACCGATCCAAGTACCGAACGTACGGCACCTCCGAGTTCAGCACACGTTCAGCTCGATGACGATCCCCGGACTCCGATCCAGCAAAGTGTCGGGATGAGTTCCACAAGACGACGGCGTGCAGGACGATGATGATGCTCTCGACGCAGGGCTTCGCCTAAACTCCGCGACGATATGACCGAGGTGGAATATGGTGGAGGGGGGCACCGCACACGGCTAAGGAACGATCCGTAGATCAACTTGTGTGTTATGGGGTGCCCCCCTGCCCCTGTATATAAAGGAGCAAGGGAGGAGGAGGCCGGCCCTAGGAGGAGAGCGCGCCAAGGGCAGTCCTACTCCCACCGGGAGTAGGACTCCTTCTTTCCTAGTCCAACTAGGAGAAGGGGGAAAGGAGGGAAGTGGAGAAGGAAGGGAGAGGGGGCCGCGCCCCAAACCCCTTGTCCAATTCGGACTGGGCTTGGGAGGGGCGCGCGCCACCTCCTGGCTCCTTCCCACTAAGGCCCACTAAGGCCCAATACTCTTCCCCGTATTCCCGT
Source organism: Aegilops longissima (assembly GCA_021605205.1). NCBI lineage: Eukaryota > Viridiplantae > Streptophyta > Magnoliopsida > Poales > Poaceae > Aegilops > Aegilops longissima. Next base: position 708,925,321 of record CM038677.1, read on the forward strand.
AACTCCCCGGTACTCCAAAAAATACCCGAATCACTCGGAACCTTTCCGATGTCCGAATATAGTCGTCCAATATATCGATCTTTACGTCTCGACCATTTCGAGACTCCTCGTCATGTCCCCGATCTCATCCGGGACTCCGAACTCCTTCGGTACATCAAAACTCATAAACTCATAATAAAACTGTCATCGAAACCTTAAGCGTGCGGACCCTACGGGTTCGAGAACTATGTAGACATGACCGAGACACGTCTCCGGTCAATAACCAATAGTGGAACCTGGATGCTCATATTGGCTCCCACATATTCTACGAATATCTTTATCGATCAAACCGCATAACAACATACGTTGTTCCCTTTTTCATCAGTATGTTACTTGCCCGAGATTCGATCGTCGGTATCCAATACCTAGTTCAATCTCGTTACCGGCAAGTCTCTTTACTCGTTACGTAATGCATCATTCCGTAACTAACTCATTAGCTACATTGCTTGCAAGGCTTATATGTAGCGACCAGACCCGAATGGATCAAGTCTCTGTGCTCAGTGTCATCCACGGATCGAATGCCGACACCACACAAGATTTCAAGGATTTATAGCAGAGTAGCAATCACACACTTATTACATCGTTGTCCTCAAGGGAACTTATTACAATAATATGGCTTAAGGCCATCTAATAATAACAGCGGAAGGCTTGGAAGATAAGTGAGTCCATCAACTCCATCGGCATCACTGAGTATAGAACCATGACCTAACACATTACTCGTCGTCTGAAAAGTCTGCAACATGAAAGTTGCAGCCCGAAAATGGGTCAGCACATGGAATATGCTGGCAATGTAACACATAGAGAGCAATGAAAGAACAATCCTATACTACATGCATATATGGCTGGTGGTAAAGCTCTACAGTTACATTTTTGCATAAAGCTAGTTTTTCCCTACAACAAAGGAATAATTTTATTTAACTATCATGGTGGTTGTTAAACACTGAGAATGGTTGACAGCATCCTCAATCCCAATTAAAAAGTACTCATCAAATCCCAATAACATTTATTAGAAGTAACATGTTGAGATTCACATGATATTCAATTACCAGATACTCAAAACGTCCATAACCGGGGACACGGCTAATCATGATTAGTTTATACACTCTGCAAACGTCCACAAGACTCGATCGCCTCCGCTTGGTTCTCGCACTACATGGTGTTTGAGAAACGGATGACCGAGACATAGTCTTTCAGAAGCGCTAGCACCTTACATGTGGGTAGACCGTACCAACCTACATCCCCTACATCAGCTAGCCTACCCGTAAGAGTTCGCACAACTTAGTCAACTACGCCAGAGCCCATAATTGGCTTGTGGCTGCACACGGAAGTTTCAGTTTGAATAATCTTATGATCCCTTAGAGCCCGGGTGGCGGTCCAAGAAATACAGCAAGTCTGATAGAAACCAGGTGCCTCAATCCACCCAGATGTGTGTTTAGGTTGCCACCTTAGATAAACCATTAATTAACAATCTCACATCTGTCATGGATATTCACTCACCCAATCCACGCCTACTAGCATAGCATGGCATAAAGCAAACGAGAAGTGACTCCCAAGGTTTCATAAGTAAAACAGTAATAGGTACTACCTCGTCTACTTCCCAATCCCACAATTTAATTAGATCCTAAACATGCAAGTGTTTGAGGGTTTGATCTAATGCAATAAAACTGGGTAGTAGAAAAGGTATGATCAAGTGTTACTTGCCTTGTCGATGATCCGCGAGACCTAGAGATTGAAGTAACAAGCGGCGACTCCGGTGATCTAACGCAGACAAACAACAAGCATACAATAAGTACTCATCTAATGCACGGGGAAATCTCAAATAAAAGATCTAACCAGAAAGTTCAACTTAAGAACCCTGGTGGCAAAAGAATCAAATCAAATAAAGCATCGAAAGTCGAAAATCGAGAGAGAACGACTCGGTTTAGCAATCTGAAACTAGGTCAAAATTTTACAGTAGCAAAACTTTGTTTTAGTAGGTTAGTCGGAACGGCGGTTTCGTAACGAAACTCCAGGCGCTTGAATCACCTGATTCCGATAAACGAGCGAGAAAATAAACAGATTTGAAAATCGAATCGGAAATCGAAATCAGAAAATAACGGATTAAATCCGATTAAAAGAAAAACGACGAACGGATTAAACGGCGGACGTTCGTTAACAGATCTAATCCGACGAAGACGAACACGTTCATTAAAACGAACGGGTCGGTGAACGTTCACTAAATAATAAAACCGAAAAAAAAACCAATCTAGGGTTTAAAAAAAACCGAACAACGAACGAAAAAACCGGATCGGTTTTAAAGAAAACCGGATCGGGGTGGCGGCGGCTACCTCCGGCGGGTCGCCGGTGGAGCTCCGGCCTCCGGCAGGTCGGCGGGTCGGCGGGTGGCGGCGGGTCGGCGGGTGGCGGCGGGTCGGCAAGGCGGCGGCGGCGGCGGGCGGCCGGCGAGCGCAATGGCGGCGGCTCGAGTCGGGGCGGCGGGCGGAGCGGGTGAGGAGGAGAAGGGGGGCTCGGTTAAATAGGATGGGGTGCTGCCTTGGGGAGGGGCAAGCTGGGGAGGAGGAGGAGTCCTCCTCGGACTCGCCTGGCGGCGGCAGTGGCGTGTGGCTGGTGTGCGAGGGAGAGGGCGCTGGGTCGGGCGGCGGCGGTTAATGGCTGGGCCCTTGGCCCAGTGTGTGTTTTTTTTTTAAACAAAACTAAACGAATTTAAAATAAAACCAAACGAACTCCAAATTAAATAAAATTAAGTTTCCCCGACTCCTAAAAATGAGTCGAACAAAATGAACTTTAAAACGGGCAAACTGCATATTTTTTAAAAATACTCATTTTTTTTCCTAAAGCAAATAAATCTCGAAAAACCCAAACTTTGATTTATTAATTAAATCTTCATTTTTCCTAAATGTTGGGAAAGTCATATTATTCCCTCTCTTATTTTTTTATAGGAAAAACTTATGAAGATAATTAAATAAATCCAATGATCCTATATTTTCAAAATTTGAGAAATCCCAAATATGAAAATAATGAAATCTCCAACTCTCTCCGAGGGTCCTTGAGTTGCTTGAAATTTTCTAGGATCGGAAAAATGCGACAAAATATGATATGCATGATGACCTAATGTATAACATTCCAAATTGAAAATTTGGGATGTTACAAACCTACCCCCTTAAGATGAATCTCGCCCTTGAGATTCGGGTTGGCTAGAAAATAGGTGAGGGTGGTCCTTGAGCAAAACTTCCTCTCTTTCCCAGGTGGCTTCATCTTCGGTGTGGTGGCTCCACTGAACCTTACAAAACTTGATAACCTTGCTGCGAGTAACTCTGCTGGCATAATCGAGAATCTTAACTGGTTTTTCCTCATATGTTAAATCATCCTTCAACTGAATTGCTTCCAAAGGGCATGTGGTTCTTAACGGTACCTCTGCTACCTCGGGTGACATTTCTTCAAGCGAGAAACATGGAATACATCATGAACTCCCGACAGTCCTTCCGCAATTCCAGCTTATAAGCAACTTCTCCCATGCGTTGCAAGATCTTATATGGTCCAACGAAACGTGGTGCTAATTTTCCTTTAACTCCAAATCGCTTAACTCCTCAAGCGGGATACTCTAAGATATACTCTGTCTCCAACTTCATACTCAATCGCTGGCGCTTTGAATCTGCATAGCTCTTACATGCGGACTGGGCTACCTTGAGCCTATCTCGAATCAGTTTAACCTTCGCTCAGACTCCTTAATCAAATCTGGTCCAAACAATCGACGATCTCGGTTTAGTCCCATGACAACGGTGTCCTGCATCTTCTTCCATACTGAGCCTCGAAGGTGCCATCCTTAGACTGGTTTGGTAACTGTTGTTGTAAGAAAATTCTGCATACGGCAAATTAACATCCCAACTAGATCCATAATCTAGTGCACAAGCTCTCTGCATATCCTCCAAAATCTGATTGACCTCTCTCGGTCATCCATCGGTCGTGGGTGGAAAGCTGTCATCAATTCCATCCGTTCCCAATGTTTCGTGTAACTGGTTCCAAAATTTTGAGGTAAATTGGGTTCCTCCGTTCGACACGATGCTCCTCGAATTCCGTGTAAACACACAATTCTGGTCATGTATATCTTTGCCAACTTAGCACTGCTATAGGTAGTCTTGATTTCGAATAAAATGAGCTACCTTTGTTAAACGGTCGACTATGACCCAAATCGAGTCATATCCTGAACGGGTCTTTGGCAATCCTGTGATGAAATCCATGCCTAGTTTGTCCCACTTCCATTCGGTATCGGCAATGGTTGTAATAATCCTGCTGGCTTCGATGCTCGCCTTTACCTTCCGACATACATCGCAAACTGCTACATACTCCGCAATATCCTTCTTCATTCCGGTCCACCGAAAGTATTCTTCAAATCCAAATACATCTTGGTATTTCGGTGAATCGAATAGGGGAATGATGAGCTTCTTGCAAAATCAACTTCCTGATCTCTGGGTTATTGGGCACATAAACACGGTCCTCAAACCATAGGGTATCGTGCTCATCCTCATGAAATCCTTTAGCTTTTCCTTTGCTCATTTTCTCATTTATAGAGGCAACTTCCTTATCTGCCTTTTGGGCTTCTCTGAATTTGTCCATCAGTGTTGACTGAATCTCCAATGCTGCTACATAGCCTCTCGGAACTATTTCCAAACATAGCTCTCAAGGTCCTCGGCTAACTCATTTGGTATTCCTCCCATCATTAGGGTATTGACGTGGCTCTTACGGCTCAATGCGTGCTGCTACGACATTAGCCTTTCCGGGTGGTAATGCAATCTCATATCATAATCCTTGATAAGATCTAACCATCTCCCTCATCGAGGTTTAATTCTTCGTGTGAAGATGTACTTCAAACTCTTGTGATCCGTATATACTTCACAATGATTTCCAATGAGAAAATGTCTCCATGTCTTTAAGGCATGCACAACGGCTGCTAACTCCAAATCATGTGTGGCATAATTCAACTCATGGGGCTTAAGTTGTCGTGAAGCATACGAAACAACTCTTCCTTCCTGCATAAGCACTGCTCCAAGTCCTCGACGTGAAGCGTCGCAATACACCTCGTAATCCTTGGTCTAATCTGGCAATATTAAAACTGGTGAGGTAACCAATCTTTTCTTCAACTCCTGAAAACTTGCCTCACAGTCCTCAGTCCATATGAATTTGTTATCCTTCTTCAACAATTCTGTCATAGGCTTGGCAATCCTTGAGAAATTCTCAATGAATCTTCGGTAGTATCCTGCGAGTCCAAGGAAACTCCGAATCTCTCCAACTGTCGTTGGTGCTTCCCATTTGGTTACGGTCTCAACCTTTGTGGGGTCAACTGCTATTCCTTCTCCGGATATAACATGTCCGAGAAATCCAACTTCCTTTAACCAAAACTCACATTTGCTGAACTTGGCATACAACTGGTGTTCCCTCAGTTTCTCCAAAACCAATCTCAAATGTTCCTTATGTTCCTCTTCATTCTTCGAGAAAATCAAAATGTCATCAATGAACACCACGATTTAACTTATCCAAAAACTCCATAAACACTTTGTTCATCAGGTTCATGAAATAGGCTGGTGCGTTAGTCATCCAAATGACATAACGGTATACTCATACAGTCCATATCTCGTGGTAAATGTTGTCTTGGGTATGTATTGCTCCCGAATCTTCAACTGATGATACCCTGATCGCAAATCGATCTTGGAAAACACCTTAGCTCCTTGCAAACGATCAAACATATCATTTATCATAGGTAGTGGGTACTTGTTCTTGATTGTTACTTCATTCAATCCACGATAATCAACAACCATTCTTAACGATCCATCCTTCTTCTCCACTAACAATACGGGTGATCCCCAAGGTGAAGAACTTGGGCGAATAAAACCTTTATCCAATAGTTCCTTAATTTGCTTCTTGATTTCCGCCAAATCCTGTGCGGGCATCCTGTACGGTCGCTTCGATATCGGGCCTGTTCCTGGCAACAGCTCGATCAAAAACTCAATGTCTCTATCCGTGGCATTCCCGCAACTCTTCCGAAATACATCAGGAAAATCCTTCACCACTGGTACTTCTTCCTGCACCACTCCTGATAAGCAATTTACTTGCGCTCTCCTTGGCTCGTGTCGTGATACATACTTGATCCTTCTTCCTTCTGGGGTGGTGAGCAAAATTGAATTTGTGGTGCAATCTATGTTCCCTCCATACTTTGATAACCAATCCATTCCTAATATCACGTCCAATCCTTGGGATTCCAGAACTATTAGGTCTGAGGGGAAAACATAGTGTCCAATCCTCAATGGCAGTCGATCACACCATTTACTAGCCATGTATTCTGCTCGGGTGAGGTTACTAGCATGGGTGACCTAAGGGCTTGGGTCGGTAATTTGTACTTATCCACAAATCCCTTGATATGTATGAATGCGATGCACCAAGATCGAAAAGAACAACCGCAGTAAATGACTTCACCAAAAACTTACCGACATCTTGCATCGGGCTGATCTTCAACCTCCTCCACATCAATGTGGTTCACCCGTCCTCTGTTGAAAGGGTTGGGCTTCTTTCCGAGCTTCCATTGCCATTTCCATTCGCCTTCGGACAGTCATTGGCATAATGCCCGATCTTGCGGCACTTAAAGCAAGTGATGTGACTCAGGTCTACCTTGGATGGTGTTGACGGGTTGGTGCGGTTCCGCCCATTGCTTCCTCCATTCCGCTCCCATTCTTGGTGCCATTATGGTTATGCGAATTACCTCCTCCATGGGTATGCTGAAACTGAATTCCTGATTTAGGGTATAACGAGGCTTCATGGGCTCCGAGTTATACTACCCTTGCCCATACTTCATCTTGCGGTTCTCAATTTGCTGCTTCTTTCCTTCAATCATGAGGGCTCGGTCTACCAACTCCCGGTAGTTGTTGAAACTTGCTACCATCAACGGCATCTGAACTCATCATTCAGTCCTTCTAGAAACTTCTCCTGCTTAGCAGCGCCTCAGAGCAACGCTATCCGGGGCATAACGTGCTAACTTACTAAAATCATCCACATCGCCAACAGTCCTTCCTCCTTGGTGTAAGTTGCGAAACTCACGCTTCTTCATGGCCATAGCTCCTGCTGAAACATGGGCAGTGCGAAAAGCTTGCTGAAACTGATCCCATGTGACAAAGGTTCACGGGTAAGTGGCTGTAAAATTCTCCCACCATGCTGCTGCGGGTCCTTCAAGCTGATGTGCTGCAAACTTCACTCTTTCTCCATACGTGCATCCTGCAGTGGTCAACTCCCTTCCTATCTTGCGGAGCCAATCATCTGCTACAATCGGCTCGGTGCTACTGGAATACACCGGCGGATTCAGTCTAAGGAAATGAGTCAAATGATCCGCAGGTGGTGGTGGTGGTGGGTTGTTGTTGTTGTTGTTGTTGTTGTTGCCCTGGTTCTGCACCAATGTTTGAATCAGGGTATTCTGCTGCTGAATCAATTGGATGATCTCTGGCGGGAAAACAAACCCGGGGTAGCGTCTCGGAGGCATCTGATGGGTTTAGAAAAGACGAGAATTAAGAATAGATTGAGGTCTAAGGGGAATAAATACCCAAATGCACATGAGCAAATGCACACAAAATCACTTCATTCAATCAAACAAGGGCTTACAACGATCTAACTATCGCAAAAGTGCGTGTACTAAAATGTTTACATGGAGGGAGTACTACTAATATGTGGGGGACTTCTACTAATTTGAACCGGTGGAAGACTCCATGATGTCCGCTCCAGCTTCGTCTTCAAAGTCGGGTTCACTTGGATCCGAATCGGTGTCGTCGATGTTGATGTAGTTGCTTGGGCAACCGACATACTGGTCTTCATTCCTGAGCGCCAACTTCTTCTTGAGTTCTTCGATCTCGTACTTAAGATCGTTATTGTGTCTTGCTAGAGCAACGATCTCGCCCATGTAGTCCTTGCGTGTAGTCTTTAGTTCTTCTTCAAGTTCGATGACCCTTCCCTTATGCTCGCAACTCCAACATATCGCAGACATCTGGTTCTCTGGCGCCGAATGTGCTGGTTTAACTCTGGATGAAAGCTGCAATGGATCTATCCTTCTTGGTGCTGACTATGTCCCATTTGTCATCTCGGCGTCCGCAAATCTGGTAGATAGTGTCCTTGAGGTCTTCTTGATAAACTTCTCCAATGCGCCCCATGGTGATGTGAGCTGCCATGCTCTTTCCTGCACTCCAAGTTGGTGCAATGAAAACACTATCTATAGGCTTGGTGATTGGGGCGAATGTCCTTCCCGAACGTGAGCTTGAATCTTCCGGCGCTCCTCTTGAGCAGAGTGGCGTTGAAAGTTCCGTGAAGTGGGTAGTCCAATGTTCAGTACTTGGTGACTTCCTTCAAGTGAAATCCAAAAGGTGCGCCTTCATCTGGTTGGGTGTACTTGATCTTCGCGTCCGTCATCCTAAGAGTAGAAAAGATGAGGAGTTAGAAAATGGGAAGAGAGTAATGATCTATGGCTTTAACTTAGTGGTCGTGTCTCACACCGTCAGCGGTGCTCGATACCATCTCTCAGAGCGACCAGACCGAATGGATCAAGTCTCGTGCTCAGTGTCATCCCTGGATCAAGAATGCCGACACCACACAAGATTTCAAAGGATTTATAGCAGAGTAGCAATCACACACTTATTACATCGTTGTCCACAAGGGAACTTATTACAATAATATGGCTTAAGGCCATCTAATAATAACAATGGAAGGCTTGGAAGATAAGTGAGTCCATCAACTCCATCGGCATCATCGAGTATAGAACCATGACCTAACACATTACTCGTCGCGAAAAGTCTCGCAACATGAAAGTTGCAGCCCAAAATGGGTCAAGACATGGAATATCTTGGCAATGTAACACATAGAGAGCAATGAAAGAACAATCCTATACTACATGCATATATGGCTGGTGGTAAAGCTCTACAGATTACATTTTGCATAAAGCTAGTTTTTCCCTACAACAAAGGAATAATTTTATTTAACTATCATGGTGGTTGCTAAACATTGAGAATGGTTGACAGATCCTCAATCCCAATTAAAAAGTACTCATCAAATCCCAATAACATTTATTAGAAGTAACATGTTGAGATTCACATGATATTCAATTACCAGATACTCAAAACGTCCATAACCGGGGACACGGCTAATCATGATTAGTTTATACACTCTGCAGAGGTTTATGACTTTTCCCCACAAGACTCGATCGCCTCCGCTTGGTTCTCGTGACTACATGGTGTTTGAGAAACGGATGATCGAGACATAGTCTTCGAAGCGCTTAGCACCTTACATGTGGGTAGACCGTACCAACCTACATCCCCTACATCAGCTAGCCTACCCGTAAGAGTTCGCACAACTTAGTCAACTACGCCAGAGCCCATAATTGGCTTGTGGCTGCACACGGAAGTTTCCAGCTTGAATAATCTTATGATCCCTTAGAGCCCGGGTGGCGGTCCAAGAAATACAGCAAGTCTGATAGAAACCAGTGCCTCAATCCACCCAGATGTGTGTTTAGGTTGCCACCTTAGATAAACCATTAATTAACAATCTCACATCTGTCATGGATATTCACTCACCCAATCCACGCCTACTAGCATAGCATGGCATAAAGCAAACGAGAAGTGACTCCCAAGGTTTCATAAGTAAAACAGTAATAGGTACTACCTCGCCTACTTCCCAATCCCACAATTTAATTAGATCCTAAACATGCAAGTGTTTGAGGGTTTGATCTAATGCAATAAAACTGGGTAGTAGAAAAGGTATGATCAAGTGTTACTTGCCTTGCCGATGATCCGCGAGACCTAGAGATTCAAGTAACAAGCGGCGACCGGTGATCTAACGCAGACAAACAACAAGCATACAATAAGTACTCATCTAATGCACGGGGAAATCTCAAATAAAAGATCTAACCAGAAAGTTCAACTTAAGAACCCTGGTAGCAAAATAATCAAATCAAATAAAGCATCGAAATTCGAAAATCGAGAGAGAACGACTCGGTTTAGCAATCTGAAACTAGGTCAAAATTTTACAGTAGCAAAACTTTGTTTTAGTAGGTTAGTCGGACGGCGGTTTCAGAACGAAACTCCAGCGCTTGAATCACTGATTCCGATAAACGAGCGAGAAAATAAACAGATTTGAAAATCGAATCGGAAATCGAAATCAGAAAATAACGGATTAAATCCGATTAAAAGAAAAACGACGAACGGATTAAACGGCGGACGTTCGTTAACAGATCTAATCCGACGAACACGTTCATTAAAACGAACGGGTCGGTGAACGTTCACTAAATAATAAAACCGAAAAAAATAAACCAATCTAGGGTTTTAAAAAAAACCGAACAACGAACGAAAAAACCGGATCGGTTTTTAAAGAAAAACCGGGTCGGGGGGGTGGCGGCGGCTACCTCCGTGGTCGCTGGCGGGCTCCGCCCCCGTGGGTCGGGCGGCGGGTCGGTGGGTGGCAGTCGGGCGGTGGTGGCGGCGGGTCGGGCGAGGCGGCTGGCGGCGCGGCGGCGGCGCCTTCGGCGACGGCCGGGCAGCTCGGGTCGGGGCGGCAAGGGCAAGGGTGAGGAGGAGAGAGGGTGGGGCTCGGTTAAATAGGATGGGGGGTGCTGCCTTGGGGAGGGGGCAAGCCAGGGGGAGGAGGAGGAGTCCTCCTCGGACTCTGGCCTGGGCGGGTGTGTGTGTGTGTGTGTGTGGCGATGAGGAGAGGGCGCTGGGCAGGCGGCGGCGGTTGGGCAGTGGGCCCTTGGCCCAGGCTGCACGTTTTTTTTTTAAAAAACAAAACTAAACGAATTTAAAATAAAACCAAACGAACTCCAAATTAAATAAAATTAATTTTCCCCGGCTCCTAAAAATGAGTCGAACAAAATGAACTTTAAAACGGGCAAAATGCATATTTTTTTAAAATACTCATTTTTTTTCCTAAAGCAAATAAATCTCGAAAAACCCAAACTTTGATTTATTAATTAAATCTTCATTTTTCCTAAATGTTGGGAAAGTCATATTATTCCCTCTCTTATTTTTTTATAGGAAAAACTTATGAAGATAATTAAATAAATCCAATGATCCTATATTTTCAAAATTTGAGAAATCCCAAATATGAAAATAATGAAATCTCCAACTCTCTCCGAGGGTCCTTGAGTTGCTTGAAATTTTCTAGGATCGGAAAAATGCGAGAAAATATGATATGCATGATGACCTAATGTATAACATTCCAAATTGAAAATTTGGGATGTTACATTATAGTGATGTGCATTACCGAGAGGGCCCAGAGATACCTCTCCGACAATCGGAGTGACAAAACCTAATCTCAAAATAAGCCAACCCAACATGTACCTTTGGAGACACCTGTAGTACTCCTTTATAATCACCCAGTTACATTGTGACGTTTGGTAGCACCCAAAGTGTTCCTCCGGTAAACGGGAGTTGCATAATCTCATAGTTACAGGAACATGTATAAGTCATGAAGAAAGCAATAGCAACATACTAAACGATCAAGTGCTAGGCTAACGGAATGGGTCAAGTCAATCACATCATTCTCCTAATGATGTGATCCCGCTAATCAAATGACAACTCATGTCTATGGCTAGGAAACTTAACCATCTTTGATTCAACGAGCTAGTCAAGTAGAGGCATACTAGTGACACTATGTTTTGTCTATGTATTCGCACATGTATTATGTTTCCGGTTAATACAATTCTATCATGAATAATAAACATTTATCATGATATAAGGAAATAAATAATAACTTTATTATTGCCTCTAGGGCATATTTCCTTCATATATAGCCTCCACACAAAATCTAACCTTTACACACAATTTACCAATCTCGGTGGGACCGAAACAACAAACTCGGTCAGACCAATTTTAGTAAACCTAGTGACCGTTAGGGTTTTCGGTGGGACTGACTTGCATCTCGGTAGGACCGATATGGTTAGGGTTAGGGCATAACGTAATCTCGGTGAGACCAATTACACAAACTCGGTGAGACCGATTTTGGTAATTAGCTAACCAGAGAGTTGGTCAGGCAAACTCGGTGAGACTGACACTCAAACTCGGTGGGACCGATTTTGGTAATGAGTCAACAGAAGTTTGCATTGTAATCTCGGTAGTACCAATTCTCAAACTCGGTGAAACCGATTTTGATAATGGACATACACAGAGAGATTACAATCCCATCTCGGTAAGACCGAGATCCCTATCGGTAGAACCGATTTGCCTAGGGTTTGTGGCAGTGGCTAAGACATCAAAACTCGGTGGCGCCGGATAGAAAGAATAAGTGGTGCCGAGTTTGACTTTTAGGTTTAGGACATTTGTGTGGAAGTGGGAAAGTAGTTGAGGGCTTTGGAGCATATCACTAAGCACATGAAGCAAGAGGCTCATTAAGCAACACCTCATCCCTCCTTGATAGTATTGGCTTTTCCTATAGACTCAATGTGATCTTGGATCACTAAAATAGAAAATGAAGAGTCTTGAGCTTGAAGCTGGAGCCAATCCCTTGTCCTTAGCATCTTGAAGGACTTCCCACATCCTTTAGTCCATGCCACTCCATTGTTGAACTTATCTGAAACATACTAGATAAAAGTGTTAGTCCAACAAGAGATATGTTGACATTAATTACCAAAAACACCTAGGGAGCACTTGTGCTTTCAATCTCCCCCTTTTTGGTAATTGATGGCAACATACATCAAAGCTTTAGTTAAAGATATAAAGAGTAGCAAGTAAAGCTTTGGAAAGACATGTAACAAGCATAGGCTCCCCATACATGTATGCAGTCATGTGAATATGGAATATGGAAGCATATGAGAGCATAACCATGATAGAGTAGGCAATGTGTTACATGTATCTTGGCCATATGCATCAGAGCAAAAGATTTTTAAGGAAAATACCTTCATGTTCATGAGTCCTTCTTGCAAACAGTATGTGCATCAGCAAGAATTCCTCATACACATGATTGTGATGCATATACTTACCTTGTAGTCTTGAGTTGGCTTAGGATGGAATGAACCTGCACAAACAAGGTTAGATAATACAGGTACATCTACTAGCCAGAGCAAACAAAAGAAACCACAAGAATACCAAGACTGGGATGACATGTAGAAAGTGAGTACTGAATACCACATTGGATTTAGACATGTCCCCAAGAATAAAGATATGCAATGAATTCAAATGATTTCCTTCCCTTAGGTGTCTTGCTCCCCCTGAATCTAGCATGGGATATTGGGAGAAGATAGGGAACAGAAAATCAGAGCTGAAAGATATAAATGAACAGAGCTTAAAGCAAATAAGCACATATGAACATGTCTTTCCCCCCAAAAAGACACGTGGCATCTCTCCTCTTGAACATCAAGCATCTGGGATCCTTGAGAAATACTTTCTACTTGAGTCTTTCTCCCCCTGGAGATCTCTCTCTCTCTCCTGAGGATCTCTCTCTAAATGATAAGCTTTGATGTGATCTCTCTCTCTCCCCCTTTGACATCAATTTCCAAGAAGGGTTTTGTGGAATCTGTCGAATGGGTTTGGTCCTTGAGTCACAGCACAAATCACTGTGAAAAATGTGATGCTTGTAGAGGACAAGATTGAGTGGAGTTGGATCAGAAGAAACACAGAATAAGTGGCAAACTGTTTTTCCTATTGTGAAATCAGTGGCACCGAGTGGTATGCTTCGGTGGTGCCGAAAGGATTCGGTTGGACCGAAAACAACAAATCGGTGAAACCGAGTTCATCATAGATAAAACACTTGTCACCTCAGCTCACTAGTCTTAGTAAAATCTCACAAAGATTTGCAAGGAATTAACTTAAGGATCTACAATGAATTGGATGCAGAAAATGCAGAGCAAACAGAAAGAAATGAAAGAAATCTAGATGAAGTTTTTTTTTTTTGAAAGCGGAAACAAATATGCAAGAGATAAATGCAAAAACACAGAAAAGAACAGAAGAGAACTTCATCTAGAGATGGTCGGCGACAATGTCACCTATGTTAGAGTATATTGACTTAGGAGTCAAGTGAGATCACTTGATCATAGGTCATACTCATCGTTTAAGCTCAAAATGGGGTTACCATTTTCGCTTACATCTTGATGTATTCACATCTTGTCGAGTTGCTTTGGCTCATGTCTCGAGTAAAGCTTCTCTAAGATGGAATGACATACCTTGGTTGGTGGTGATGACCATGTAGTTGAACTTGTGTGTGTTGCTCAAGGTTGATGTAGCTCATCAAGAGTTGGGAGCACCACTTGGAATTTGAGTCCATCTACCTACATGGGTTAGTTCTTGCAAGGAGTAGCACTTGTGAAAAAGAGAATTTAATCATGAAGCTCAATTATAGAGATTGTCAAAGGATATATTTGAAAGATTCTGCGCTTCCTTGACTTCAACCACCATAGTGTAGAGACTTGGTGATGTAGAGATTGCTTAAGATATGAATGGTTTACAATCTCATGGAATTTGATTCAACCAAGTACCTACATGGGTTAGATAACATACAAGAGACAAATATATCCAAGATATAATATATTCATCATAAGAGAAATATCAAGGATTAGTCATAATCTCATGTCTTGTATGTATCCAATGGAGTTTCTACTCCAAGTTTGAAGCATCAATGATGTTCAATTCTCCTCTTAACCTGCAAAACACTTTCTCATCAAGGGGTTTAGTGAATATATCCGCTAATTGCTTTTCGGTGCGAACATGCTTAAGATCAATGTCACCCTTAGCAACATGATCTCGAATGAAATGATGCCGAACTTCAATATGCTTAGTTCGAGAATGTTGCACAGGATTATAACCAACTTTGATAGAACTTTCATTGTCACAAAGAAATGGAACATGTCTCACATATATCCCATAATCTTTAAGAGTTTGGGTCATCCAAAGTAATTGAGCACAACATGATCCAGCGGCAATGTACTCTGCTTCGGCAGTGGATAAGGATACCGAGTTTTGTTTCTTGGAGGACCAAGACACAAGAGATCTACCAAGAAATTGACAAGTACCCGAAGTGGACTTTCTATCAACCTTGTCTCCGGCATAGTCCGAGTCGGAGTAGCCAACAAGATCGAAAGAGGCCCTCTTAGGATACCAAATGCCAAAATTTGGTGTATGGATTAAGTATCTCACTATCCTTTTCACGGCCTTAAGATGACATTCTTTAGGAGCAGCTTGATATCGTGCACACATGCGCACGCTTAGCATAATATCGGGACGTGAAGCACATAGATATAACAATGAACCAATCATAGAGCGATAAACCTTTTGATCAACCGTTCACCATCTTTGGTCAAGTCAAGATGTCCACTAGTAGGCATGGGTGTAGACATACCTTTGCATTCTTGCATATTGAACTTCTTGAATAAGTCCTTAGTGTACTTCGTTTGAGAGACAAAAGTACCTTCCTTAGTTTGCTTGATTTGCAAACCAAGAAAGAATTTGAGTTCACTCATCATAGACATCTCAAACTTCTCCGACGTTAGCTTTCCAAACTTTTCACTAAAATGAGGGTTAGTTGATCCAAATATGATATCATCAACATAAATTTGGCATACAAATAATTCTCCATTGACCCTTTTAGTAAAAAGTGTGGAATCAATTTTCCCAATTTCAAAGCCTTTTTCAATAAGGAACTTGGTCAAGCATTTATACCAAGCTCTTGGAGCTTGTTTAAGACCATAAAGGGCTTTGTGAAGTTTGTAAACATGATTTGGTTTCTTAGGATTGACAAAGCCGGGAGGTTGTTTGACATAAACTTCCTCCTCTATTTCACCATTTAGAAAAGCACTTTTAATGTCCATTTGGTACAAGGTGATATCATGATGATTAGCATAGGCAAGTAAGATGTGAATGGACTCAAGTCTAGCAACGGGAGCATAAGTCTCACCATAGTCCATACCTTCGACTTGTGTGTAGCCTTGGGCATTTAGACGTGCTTTGTTGCGAACTACTTGTCCATATTCATCTTGCTTGTTGCGAAACACCCATTTGGTACCGATGATGTTGTGGTTGTTGTCGGGCTTCTCAACCAATGTCCAAACTTGGTTCCTCTCAAAATTGCGTAGCTCTTCATGCATAGCATTTATCCAATCCGGATCTTCCAATGCTTCTTCAACCTTCATAGGTTCAATGCTAGAGATGAAAGAATAGTTTTCACAAAAGTTAGCTAAACGAGTTTTAGAGCGAGTGATTCTCCCGGTTTGAATGTCATTGTAGATTTGCTCGACGGGATGATCTTTAGCAATTCTTGCTCGAACTCGTGATAGCTTTTGCTTGGGTCTTCGTTGAACATCTTTTTCATCTTGTTCTTCATCTTGGCCTTCTTCATTGTTGGTGTTGTCGTTCTCTGGTCGAGGTGGAGAAGGGGGTTGTTGACGTTCGTGTTGTTCTTCCTCGTTTTCTTCATCTTGGTGTGTCCCACTTGTGGATGCTTCCGTATCAACTCTTGGTTCACCTTGTCGTGAAGTAGAAGCTTCCACTTGGACGGACGAGGTACTCTCCTTCACCTCTGTTGAACGGACCTTGCCAATAGACAAGTCTTGGATTGCTTCCGAAGGGTCTTTGTCTCCTACATCAATTGGCAATTGCTCTACTTGCGAGCCGTTAGATTCATCAAACTTCACATCTACCATCTCTTCAACCTTTCGGGTGAAATTGTTGTAGACACGGTAAGTGTGAGAGTTTGAGCCATAACCTTGTAGGAAACCTTCATGAGACTTAGGAGCAAATTTAGAACGACGATGCTTATCAAGAATGTAGCACTTTGAGCCGAATACTCGAAAGTATCCAACTTGGGGTTTGTTACCGGTGAGGAGCTCGTATGCCATCTTGTCGAGTAGCTTGTGAAGGTACAAGCGATTTGTTGCATGACAAGCTATCTCAACCGCTTCTACCCAAAAGTGCTCCGGTGTCTTGTACTCATCAAGCATCGTTCTCGCCATTTCGATGAGCGTCCGGTTCTTCCTCTCAACAACTCCATTTTGTTGAGGTGTGTACGTAGAAGAGAACTCGTGTGAAATCCCTTCTTGTCAAGAAAGGTGTCCACATTTGCATTCTTGAACTCCGTTCCGTTGTCGCTGCGAACCTTCTTGATCTTCACTTCAAATTGGTTTTGGGCCTTCCTAGTGAAGTTTTTGAAGATCTTTTGGACCTGCGATTTATCATCGAGAAAGAACACCCACGTAAATCTTGAAAAATCATCAACTATAACTAGACCAAAAGAATTTCCACCGAGACTCTTGTAAGAGTTGGGACCAAAGAGATCCATGTGAAGTAGCTCGAGTGGCCTCCTTTTGGTCATAATGTTCTTCATGGGATGCCTTCCTCCAACCTGTTTACCTGCCTGACAAGCATTGCACAGTCTATCCTTATCAAATATGACATCGTTAACACCAAGGATATGATTCCCTTTAATAAGCTTGTCAAGGTTTCTCATGCCAACGTGACCTAGTCGTCTATGCCATAACCAACCTTTTGAGGATTTAGCAATGAAGCAATTTTTAGGTTGTGCCTTTTTAGAGAAATCAACAATGTAAAGATCACCTCTACGTATGCCGGTAAAGACCATTTTATGATTGTCTCGACGAAACACTTGGCAATCTACTTCAGTAAATAGGACATTGAAACCGAAATCAGCAAGTCTAGATACTGAAAGTAAGTTGTAGCCAAGAGACTCAACGAGCATGACATTTTGTATGGAGCTATCATGTGAGATGGCCACTGTCGGTGTCAAAACCGGCGGATCTCGGGTAGGGGGTCCCGAACTGTGCGTCTAGGCGGATGGTAACAGGAGACAAGGGACACGATGTTTTTACCCAGGTTCGGGCCCTCTCGATGGAGGTAATACCCTACTCCTGCTTGATTAATATTGATGATATGGGTAGTACAAGAGTGGATCTACCACGAGATCAGAGAGGCTAAACCCTAGAAGCTAGCCTATGGTATGATTGTTGTTCGTCCTATGGACTAAAACCCTTTGGTTTATATAGACACCGAATAGGGTTAGGGTTACACAGAGTCGGTTATAATGGTAGGAGATCTACATATCCGTATCGCCAAGCTTGCCTTCCACGCCAAGGAAAGTCCCATCCGGACACGGGAGGAAGTCTTCAATCTTGTATCTTCATAGTCTAGGAGTCCGCCAAAGATGATAGTTCGCTATCCGGACACCCCTAGTCCAGACTCCTCAAGAGCCCTCGAACCAGGCTTCAATGACGACGAGTCCGGCGCGCATATTGTCTTCGGCATTGCAAGGCGGGTTCCTCCTCCGAATACTTCATAGAAGGTTTTGAACACAAGGATAGTGTCCGGCTCTGCAAAACAAGTTCCACATACCACCGTAGAGAGAATAATTCTTTGCACAGATCTGCTGACGTATTCCGCGGCGTGACATCACACCACGGCCAGGCCTTTATTTGAATCGTTTTTTACTGTCCCATCTCAGCGCGTTTAGCGAGGCGGTTTCCTTGGCACGTCTTATCAAAGCATAGATCGTGCCCCCTTATTCCGGGATTCTCATCAATACGGATGTAGGTAACCCATCCGCGCCATTGATTACGGCGCTTGGGAGATAAGCGAGTTTTACCAGGCTGGCGGGGGACGCATAGCTTCGTCCGTACATATAAGGGGATAAGGATCCACCTTTTCACCTACGCCTTCTTCCTCCTTTGCTCATCCATTTCCGCGCACTCGAGCTCCAGCGCCCAAGTCCGCACACCTCACCTCAACCTTCTCCAACTATGTCCGGAGCGGGAGGCAGGTGGATGGCCTCCTCCGTCACGGAGGGGCACATCACAAAGTTGCGGAAGGCTGGATACTTGTCCAGCGACATCGCGCACCGGCTACCCGACAAGGGGAAGCTCATTCCAACCCCCAGGCCCCATGAGAGGGTGGTGTTTCTCACCCACTTCCTCCGCGGACTAGGTTTTCCACTTCACCCATTTGTCCGGGGGCTCATGTTCTACTACGGCCTGGACTTCCACGATCTGGCCCCAAACTTCATCCTCAACATCTCGGCGTTTATCGTCGTGTGCGAGGCCTTCCTCTGCATCCAACCCCACTTCGGCTTATGGCTGAAGATCTTCAATGTCAGGCCGAAGGTAGTGTGTGGCCGCCAAGCGGAGTGCGGAGGCGCCATGGTTGGCAAGATGGCCAAAGTCCTATGGCTCGAGGGCTCCTTTGTGGAGACCATAAAGGGGTGGCAATCGGGGTGGTTCTACATCACCGAGCCGCGTGACTCTCAATGGGCGGCGGCCCCGAATTCCGATCTGGCTTCCCCACACGGCTCACATCATGGAAAGAGACGGGCCTGACGTGGGGGGATTCGGACGAGCTGTCCGGACTCCAAACCTGCGTCTGAAACTTGGTGGACAAGAATCTCAGGCTTGTCAACGTAATCCAGGTGATGCTCATCCGCCGGATTCTCCCATGCCAACAACGGGCCTTCAAATTGTGGGAGTTTGATCTGGCACAGCACCCAACTCTGAAAAGGCTCTTCGACACTACGTACGAAGACGCCTGGAAGGTGCTGTTCAAGGGCGCCGAGGCTCCCACATCCGCTACCGAAGATCGCGGATTCAGCTCGCAGCGTCAAGCCAATGAGGTAAGTTGTTTTACCCTTTATGGGACTCTTTTTTTCATAGTTTGACTCTATGCGGGATCTAAAACTCTCTGACCTTTGACAGGACTGGCTGAAGACGTCCGGATAGATTAACTGTCCGGCCCCTTTGCCAGAAGACCCAGCGGACGCCCGATTGACGGGGCTGCTGGCTCCGGCACCTCATGTGGTGCCGGAGAAGAAGGCCAAGAAGGAGGCCACGGGAACTCGAAGGAACTCCCAGCGCCAGGTGCCGTCAGACTCATCGCCCGACAACCCTGAGGCGGAATCCTCCTCTGAGGAAGAGGAGGAGGAAAAAGAAGCCTCTCCCCCAGCGGGGGGAGGGAAGAAAAGGAAGGCCGCCCCAACTGGGGAGGCCGGAGGGTCCAAGAAGGGAAGTACCCTTCCTCCGGACTTCTCCACCAATGCCGACAACGACGAGGAGGAGTGGCCAACAAGGGCCAAGCCCCTGGCGAGATCGTAAGTGTCCGGATACCCATGGCTTTTTTCATTGCATAGTGTTCTCTAATGCCGAACAATCATGCAGCCCGCCCAAGGACGAGTTCGCCGCTTCGTCGAGCGGGTCCCTAAGTTCGTCGAAAGTGGAGAGTACTTCACTTCCGGCCGCCTCCTCACCTCACGCTGCGGACGACGCCGAGGTGGGGCCCCAAGGGGGGCCTGGTCAAGAGGAGGTGGCGCAGGAGGCGCCGCAAGGCAACCTCCCGGACTCCAGGAGCGAGGGGAGCGAGATCCCAGGCTGTAAGCCCGACCTCGTCCGGACTCCATATCGAACCTTCAGGCTTCCAAGTCCGCAAGCGGCCCTTCGTAGGAAGGGTAAGGCGCGGTGTCCTCCGCCCAACCGGAGGCACCAGATAGCTTATCGAAGCGCTTAACAGCGCCTCCATCGAGAAGGAGCCTTTGTTATGAGTGTGGTGATCCGAAATGTTCGATCCGCCAAGAGCGGGCTGATCAAGTTTGTACCAGCCTTCTAACAGGCTTTGAGGTAAGTATAGAATATGTAAAAATATTACCGCATAGACAGTAGTTCTCGATGCTTAGTTCGGTGTTCGGAAAGAAAACCGGACTAAGGATCTAAAAAGATATACGCAGGAGTCTAACATAAGTATGTCAATATGCGAATGCAAGGCTGCTTGTTGACCTCCGCCAGACCGACCGCAGAGGTCAATGCATTGAAGAAGAGCCTCGAGCGGTCCGAGAACGAGCTCGGCCTTGCCAAGAAGCAGCTCGAGGATAGGGAAGGTAAGCAATACCTTATTAAAGAAATACCTTATTGAAAGGATTCGGTTGCAAAAAATGACAGGAATAACATGGGTATTGTAGGGGCCACGAACGAGGTGGCGACCCTGAAGGAAGCGGTGTCCGCGTCGAAGCAAAGCGCCATGAGCGCACCGAGCGAGAGAAGCAGGAGGAGCGGGTGGCGGAGGTGCGGCAAGAGCTCCAGACTCGTGGAAAACACGAGAGTTTGGAGCGTGACTTGAAGACTCGAGAGTCCGAGCTCGCCTCGGCTCTTGAGAGTGCCAAAGCCGCTAAGGTCGAAGCCCAAAAGCCCTCCAAGAAATTGAATCATTAAAGAAGATAGCGGCGGTAAGGCATTCTTTATGCAAAGCAAGCATGTGAAAGTGAATTACCTATTACTTACCTGAATCGGAGTTCTCCGGGAGCATTCGCAGATCTGCCCGTAGTGTGTACGATGCTGCGCGTTCTACCGCGCCAAGGAGGGAGCTCGACGGAAAAGGTGTTCGGTCTCGAGATGCCGAGGCGGACATCCAGTGCCCCTAAGCGACCAGCTGAAGCAACGGTCGAGCTCCACAAGGTCGGCGATCAGGCCATGAAGGGCCTCATAGTTCGGTGTGGCCATTGGAAGCCATGCACAGGGGCTACTTTCGGCTAGTCGGCGGCTGGTGGGCCTTTGTCCATGGACTGAAGTCATCAAGCGCTCCGTCTGCATTGAAGGTGCCCGTCGGGCCTTGCCCATGCTAAAGTGCCTTTGGGGCAAGCTGGATGCGGAGAAGCTTGTGACGGACGGGCCACCAAGGGCAAGGATCATCGCAAGCCGAAATGTACTATGAGGGGCGTCTGAAGGGTGCCCGCCGTATAGCGGATGAGTGCTCCAAAGATGTAATTTTTAATAGACTCGCATTTGTTATCCTGTGACGCTGAAAACTTGTTCATATCGCTAAGCAACGCTTGCTAATTTAAAATATTACCTTCATTCGCCGTTTATCAAATTTGAGAGATGGCAAGTCGTTGGCTTCAGCCCCCATGCCACAGTGCTGGGGTGTTGGGATAAACTTGGCGCTCTTGTTCCCATTCTTGGGTCCGTCGAGGAGGCGCTCAATGAACGAACAAGGCAACCGGACTTATAGTGCTTGAACACTCTCACTTAGCCATAGAATTCTATAATTTTAAATTTCGGCGAAGCCCCTAGTATTCAGAAGACCGAGTTCGGGGCGCTATCCACGCCTTGGCCGGACAATGCCGGTTCCTCGCTCTAAGCGGCATAAGTCTTTAGGGACCCGAAAAAACCTATCGAACAGTGACTGGCTCTCGCCCTATCATGACGGTCAGTTTTAGCTTTCTCCACTGAGGTGCTCAACCCAGCTCAACCAGGGCACAATCGAAGTGGTTCTCCCAGCGCTACCTTAGCCGATATAATGGAACGTAAGGTATCAAAACATGGGAGCCGGGCAAACCCAACTATTGACCCAAGACATGATTCGGAGCCGATGCATATAATGCTATAAGTTCAGGGTGCCGCACTTGTGAAAGTGTTCGTACTTATCACACCATACTTTTGGGGTACTTAAGCCCCTGGTGTATTGGCCGTACCAAATTGTACGGTTGCGCTGTAACGCCCCGAGACCGATGCTCGAGAAGACTTCCATATATTCCGGGTTTCGCCGTATGTTTCATTTGTGCCTGCCCTTTTATTTTTGCATTGCATCATGTCATCATGCCATCATCTCATAAATTTTTTGCAACTCAACTAAATAAACGGCATCGATCTTTGATCCATTTAAATCGAGGGAATTCACTTGTGATTTCTCTTTATAACATATACTCCCAATATTATTAGGGAGCTATAATAAATATTCCATTAGCTGGAAATCACCCATAACACATTTGCATTATTTGTCAACTCTACTTTTATCCGACTCAACTTTCTATCCTTCCTTTTCGACCTTTTAGTAAAATTGAGTTGCAATTTTACTTCTCCATAAATGTTCCAAATCTGCCCATAAATCACATCTGGTGTGTAGGGTCACCCCCTATAATTTCAACCCATTTGGAGTTCATTCGAAGGGGTTTTGAAATTCAAACTTGTCTGAGTTAAATCCAACAAGTGTGGATTTTACTCCTCTAAAATCCTCAGTCTATTTTTGTCAAATTCCTCACATTTTTATGAGTCCGGAAAAATTAACCCCATGCTCAAATTATTTCTCAACCCTTTCTTTATCTCACTTTTCTTTCTTTGCTATTTCTTGCTTTTGGTAAATAAAAGAGAAGTGGGGATTAGTGAGAGAGAGAGGTAGCCTGCACCCGTCGGCCTCTTGGGCCTGACCAACCAGGTCGGCACATCCCGCAGGCCCAGCCGCGGCCTCCCGCAACCCACCACCCAGGCCTAGGCCCAGTCGGTGCCCGCTGCTAACCCTAGCCGCACCCAGCGCTCTCCCGATCCCCATCTCTCCTCTCCTCCTCCGCACCTTCCCTCGTCGCTCCTCCCTCCTCTCGCTCCGGTGACCCATCGCCACCCGCCGCCGTTGACGACCACCAGGAGGGCCACCACGCCGGTGACCCCTCCGACCGCCTTGCCGCCTTCCTCGCACCCCTTCTCCACCCGAGCTGCTCCTCCTCACCTCGTCTCCCTCGTCGTGGTTGCCCACGATGCTCCTGCCGCCGGCGCCTCTTCCTGGCCGGATCCGCCGCCGTCTCGGCCTCCTTCGAGCGCCTCGCCGCTGCCTCCCCGCGCTCCTCGCTCCCCTTGCTAGCCAGGAGCTCGTCCCCAAGCTCGGCCAACTCCGGCGGCTCCCGTCGCCTCTGCGCGCGAGCACCGCGCGCCCAACCTCCTCGTCCCGTCCCTGCGGCCCCCCTCCTCGTCGCCTCCGCGCCACCAACCAGCCACCGGAGTCGCCGCCGCCGCCGGATCTGGCTGTGCCTCGCCAGGGTCCTCCCCTGCCGGCTCCCGTCGCCCCTGCAGCCCCTTTGCAGGGCAGCCCCTTGGCCCGTCCTCGCATCTCCGACCTCGTCACCATCGACCCGGCAGGAGCTCCGCCTCCCTGCTTCACGTCAAGTCCGAAGACACCATGGACGCCAAGACCATACCAGGACCGACCGCCAAGCATCTTCTCTGTGATTTTTGCCAAGTACCACAACGACGTCAAGTACCTCTACCGCCGTCTCCGGAAACGCCAAGTACCCCTACGCACGAAGGCGCCAAGTCCGTTTGGGATTCATCAAGTACCGCTACCGATGGCTCGAACGTCTTCAAACGTGTACCACTACCGTCGACCGCGAAGACCCGTGGGCGTCAAGTTCCTTGTCGTGACCCGAACATCTACGGAACATGAACAATTACTTCCTCTTCAAACGTGAACCACTACCGTCGCGAGAACGACTACTTCCCCTCCGAACCGATTCACTTCGAAAATGCATGCTTCAAAGGTATAATCCCGAGATGACGATCAACCGTGGACCGAATGAATGTGTGTTGTATGAGATGCTTGTGTGTGCACCGCGTCCAAATTGTCGCTCTTTGCCATGCCACCGTTCCGTGGGTACCCGGTAATCGGGATCACCCCGCCATCTTGCATGACTCGCTCACATCCACACTTTCCTTTGCACCGGTATCTCAATCGAGTTATCGGAACCGGAATGTTGCCGTGGCACCATTTCCGTTGTCGTTGCCGTGGCACCCTTTTTCGTTTCCGCCACGACGACAAATGCTTCATAACATGCTCATGTCAACATTTTCATAAAATTGCATAAACTTGTATATGTCATCCGCATCATGATAACAACTTTTAAATGCTTAAAATTGTTGTTTGCTTTAAATACTAAATGCATATGGGGATTTACCGGATTTGTTGTTTGTTATATCCGGCCCCATTTAAATTGTTTAGATGGTATAGTTTTGTTATCCTTCACCCCTTGCCACGTTTAATAACTTTTAATGTTGTTGGGTTCATAACCAAGAGCGAACTAAATATTTGAATGTGGTGTTTCGTCAATATGCAACTCGTTGCGTATTGAGCTCCATTTAACTTGTAGTTTTGTTTGTGCATATTGCCATGCCATGCTATTTAAACCGGACATGCATCATACTTGGTTGTGCATCATGCCATGTTTGTGCTTGTTGGTTTACCATGTTGTTTGTTTGTTTCCGGTTTGCTTCTCTCATTAGCTTCGGTTTCCTTCCGGAGTTGTCAGGATTCGTTCGACTACGTCCGTTTGTCTTCTTCATGGACTCGTTCTTCTTCCTTGCGGGATCTCAGGCAAGATGACCATACCCTCGAAATCACTTCTATCTTTGCTTGCTAGTTGCTCGCTCTTTTGCTATGCCTATGCTACGATGCCTACCACTTGTTATATCATGCCTCCCATGTTGCCATGGCAAGCCTCTAACCATCCCTTCCTAGCAAACCGTTGTTTGGCTATGTTACCGCTTTGCTCAGCCCCTCTTATAGCGTTGTTAGTTGCAGGTGAAGATGAAGTTTGTTCCTTGTTGGAACATGGAGATGTTGTTCCTTGTTGGAACATGTTTATTTGTTGGGATATCACAATATATCTTATTTAATTAATGCATCTATATACTTGGTAAAGGGTGGAAGGCTCGGCCTTATGCCTGGTGTTTTGTTCCACTCTTGCCGCCCTAGTTTCCGTCATATCGGTATTATGTTCCCGGATTTTGCGTCCCTAACGCGGTTGGGTGATTTATGGGACCCCTTGACAGTTCGCTTTGAATAAGACTCCTCCAAAGAAGGCCCAACATTGGTTTTAACATTTGCCACCTAAGCCTTTTTCCTTGGGTTCTGAGACTCAAGGGTCATCTTTATTTTAACCCCCGACCGGTGCTCCTTCGAGTGCTGGCCCAAACAGGCAGATCATGGGGCCACCACGGGCAACTCGAGGGCTGGTTTTACTCATAGGCTGACCTATCCGGTGTGCCTACGAGACCGAGATATGTGCAGCTCCTATCGATTTGTCGGCACATCCGGCGGCTTTGCTGGTCTTGTTTTATTGTTGTCGAAATGTCTTGTAGTCCGGGATTCGAGATCGATCGGGTCTTCGGTAGAAGGAATGTCCTTTGTTGACCGTGAGAGCTTATAATGGGCTAAGTTGGGACACCCTGCAGGGTATTATCTTTCAAAGCCATGCCCGCGGTTATGAGGCAGATGGGAATTTGTTAATGTCCGGTTGTAGAAAACCGAAGTTGATCTTAACTAAAATACACCAACGCGTGTGTAACCGTGATGGTCTCTTCTCGACGGACTCCGGGAAGTGAACACGGTGTTGGAGTTATGTTTGACGTAGGTTGTTCTAGGATCACTTCTTGATCATAGTTGTTCGACCGTGCCTTGTTTCTCTTCTCGCTCTCTTTTGCGAATGTAGCCACCAGATATGCTAGTAAACTGCTGCAGCTCCATCTCACTACCCTGTCCTACCTTTAAGCTTAAATAGTCTTGATCTCGGGTGTGAGATTGCTGAGTCCGTAACTCACAGATACTTCCAAAACCAGTTTGCGGTCTTGATGAAACCGTGCAGGTGACGATCCGAGCTCAAGGAGGAGCTCGATGAAGATCTTGTTCATTGTGTTGTTTCGTTTAGATGATCAGTAGTGGAGCCCAGTTGGGACGATCGGGGATCTGTGTAGCATTTGGGTAGTCTTCTTTTATTTTGGTTCCGTAGCCGGACCTTGATTGTATCTGTATGATGTAATACTTTACTCATGTATTGTGTGAAGTGGCGATTGTAAGCCAACTATGTATCTCTTTCCCTTATGTATTACATGGGTTGTGTGAAGATTACCTCACTTGCGACATTGCTTTCAATGCGGTTATGCCTCTAAGTCGTGCTTCGACACGTGGGAGATATAGCCGCATCGAGGGCGTTACATGCGCAATGTCATAAATGAACATATATAATGGGAAAGAATGCAATAATAGGCAAGAGCTATATATTGGTTATTAAAAAGAAACTGCAAATAAAAGCAGAACGATACAAATTGTGCGATAAGCAAGGGATGGGACTATTTAACATGTCCCCCTCCAGGGGGTAAGCTGCGGGATGGTATGTAAAAACAGGTATAATGCTCGTAGTAGAGACCACCTGGACACTCGACGTAGCTTTCTGTTTCCCTGGCTGTTGCATCGTGAGTTCGGCGCGAATGCGGGACAGGGCTTCGGATAATGAGTCCTGAAAGTAAGAAAAAGAAAAAAGAAAAGAATGACACAATCGGGGCCCACAGTGCGGTTGAGCCGCGTGCAGGCGTGCCATGGTCGTGCCCTCCCTTATGCCCATGGTATCTCCGAGCGTAGTTATGTATGTGTAGTCTTGGCTTCCAATTTCGCGAGGGCTGGGGTTGGGGCGGATTACTACTGGCGTGCTTGGATCGTGCCAGCGGTCTTGTTGTAGGTTACTCGGCGCTGCAGCGGTCCGGACGTTTAATGGCCGGGCTCGAGAATTGTTGTGAGAGGCTACTTTGCACCTCCGCCGCGAGGGCCGCCGTGTGCTCCTCCGTTTGGAAGAGCGTTCGGTGTTTCCACTGACCGTGATTACTCCTCGAGGGCCTGGCATCTTGAGCTTGAGGTATGCGTAGTGCGGCACCGCATTGAACTTTGCAAATGCGGTTTGTCCGAGCAGTGCGTGATAGCCGTTGCGGAACAGGACTATGTCAAAGATTAACTCTTCGCTTCGGAAGTTATCCGGGGATCCGAAGACCACTTTGAGTGTAACCGAGCCTGTACAATTGGCCTCTACACCCGGTATGACGCCTTTAAAGGTCGTCTTTGTGGGTTTAATCCTTGAGGGGTCTATGCCCATTTTGCGCATTGTATCCTGATAAAGCAGATTCAGGCTGCTACCGCCGCCCATCAGGACTCTGGTGAGGTGAAATCCGTCAATAATTGGGTCAAGAACCAATGCGGTGAAACCGCCGTGACGGATGCTAGTGGGGTGGTCCCTTCGATCAAAGGTGATCGGGCAGGAAGACCATGGGTTGAACTTCGGGGCGACTGGCTCCATCGCGTATACGTCCCTTAGTGCGCGCTTCCGCTCCCTTTTGGGTATATGGGTTGCGTATATCATGTTCACCATCCGCACTTGTGGGGGGGAAACCCTTCTGTCCTCTATTGTTCGGCAGCCGGGGCTCTTCCTCGTCATCGCTATGCAGCCCTTGTCGTTGTTTTCAGCGCTTAGCTTGCCTGCTTGCTTGAACACCCAACAATCAGTGTTGGTGTGGTTGGCTGGTTTTTCGGGGGTGCCATGTATCTGGCACAAGCGATCGAGTATTCGGTCCAAGTTGGACGGGCCCTGGATATTTCTTTTGAATGGCTTCTTCCGCTAACCGGGTTTAGAGCCTCTGAATCCGGCATTAACTGTCGTATCTTCAGCATTATCACCGTTAATGCAGCGTTCATGCTTGTTGCGACGCGACCTGTCATTGCTATCCTTGGTATCCGAACTATCAGGGTGTTTGGCCAAGTTGTTGCTTCGAGCTAGACAGCTGTCCTCTCCTGCGCAAAAGCGGGTCATGAGTGTGGTGAGGGCTGCCATGGATTTCGGCTTTTCCTGTCCTAGGTGCTGGGCTAGCCACTCGTCGCGGATGTTGTGTTTGAAGGCTGCTAGCGCCTCTGCATCCGGACAGTCGACGATCTGATTTTTCTTTGTTAGGAACGCGCCCGAATTGTCGGCGATTCTTACGGCTGCTGAATTATATGGCTAAGGTCATCGGCGTCGGTGGTCGCACATATGTTCCTGGAAGTTATCAAGGAATGCGGCTTCCAGGTCCTCCCAACAACCAATTGATTCTGCTGGCAAGCTGTTGAGCCAATGTCGAGCTGGCCCTTTAAGCTTGAGTGGGAGGTATTTGATGGCATGTAGATCATCACCACGGGCCATGTGGATATGGAGGAGATAGTCCTCGATCCAGACCGCAAGATCTGTGGTACCATCGTATGATTCGATGTTTACAGGTTTGTAGCCCTCGAGGATTTGATGATCCATTACTTCATCGTGAAGCATAGTGGGTGTCTTGGCGCCTCAGATTGGGCTATATCACGGCGTAGCTCATATGAGCTTTGTCTCTGTGTTCGGCCCGGCGGGTTTCTTTGTATCCGGCGTGGCGGTAATCATCGAGTCGTTGGGCCCACGCGATCTGTAGATCGATCTTGTATGCTTTGCCTTATCCTCCAATATATCTCTTAAGTCCGCGCGTTTTCCGTGCCTTTGTACTTTTTGAGCGGCGTTGGGGCGTGGCTTGAGCGGAGGGCCGAGAGGCTTCTCCGTCGCGCCACGGGCGGACGATCTGCCATGTCGCTACTGGTGGCGTGGGTGCTTCCTCCTCGATCGAGGCAACGGCCTGCGTTTGGGGTAGCTTTTGGAGGCGTTCGAGTTCATACTCTTGGCTGCAAGGACTTCATCCATCCGTCGCCTAGCAGGTCTTGGTCAGCTCTAAGCTGTTGCTGCTTTTCTTGAGGCTGCTTGCCGTGGCTATGAGCCTGCGTTTAAAACGCTCTTGTTCGACGGGGTCCTCTCGCACGACGATTAAGTCGTCGTCGAGGCTTGCCTCGTCTTCGGAGGGGGGCGCATAATTATCGTCCTCTACCTCTCTTTCTGCCGCACTGTCGTGCGGACTTGCTTCTCCCTCCTCCTGCTTGAGTCCCGCCTGCTTTGGAGGGGTTATCTTCGCACTTTGTCCGGTATTATTGTCTCCGTGCGGAATCACCGTTTTCTTTGTGGCGAGGTTTAAGCGGCGCGGCCGACGCCGGCGCTTGGGCTGTTTCTTGGAGGGGTCATCCTCCATTGTTCCATCGCCGTTCCCATCTTTTGGGATGTCCACCATGTATATGTCGTATGACGAGGTGGCCTTCCAGTGCCCTGTGGGCGCTGGTTCTTGGTCGTCTCCCGCATCGTCGTCCATACCATCGATGTCTTCGGAGTCGAAGTCGAGCATGTCGGTTAAATCATCGACAGTGGCTACAAAGTGGGTGGTGGGTGGGCGTTGAATTTCTTCGTCATCCGCATCCCAACCTTCCTGACTGTAGTCCGGCCAGGCCTCTCCGGATAAAGAGAGAGACTTTAGTGAATTCAGGATGTCGCCAAAGGGCGAGTCTTTGAAAGATGTCGCGCGATGAACTCCATGACCGCGCCCAATCGGATTCGATTGGCGGGGCGCGGGAGGTTCGGAGTCCGGAAAGGAGTCCGGCACCACAGAGTCATGGTCTTCGCAGCGACGGGGATGGAGTTCGGCTCAATCGCCAGAGATCGTAGCCCCGAGGCGGTGTCCAACCACTCGTCCTCGATCGTAAACTGGCTCTGGATTAAGGGTCGGGCGGGGCGGTGCGGCCTCGTGGCACTATTCGTGGCAGAGCTAGATCGTACTCCATCGAGACAGGCGGCACGCTTCGGTGTGGCTCGAATCCGTCGAAGATCAAGTCTCCGCGGACATCGGCTGTATAGTTCAAGCTTCCAAATCTGACCGATGGCGGGCGTAGCTTCGATCTGCTCCGGATGACCAAGCGAATTGGCCCGCAGTGCAAAGCCGCCGAATATGAAGATCTGTCCGGGGAGAAAGGTCTCACCCTGGACCGCATCGTTGTTGATGATCGAAGGAGCCATCGGGCCTATCGGTGGCGACACGGAGGAACTCTCAATGAAAGCACCAATGTCGGTGTCAAAACCGGCGGATCTCGGTAGGGGGTCCCGAACTGTGCGTCTAGGCGGATGGTATCGGAGACAAGGGACACGATGTTTTTACCCAGGTTGGGCCCTCTCGATGGAGGTAATACCCTACCCTGCTTGATTAATATTGATGATATGGGTAGTACAAGAGTGGATCTACCACGAGATCAGAGAGGCTAAACCCTAGAAGCTAGCCTATGGTATGATTGTTGTTCGTCCTATGGACTAAAACCCTTCGGTTTATATAGACACCGAATAGGTTTAGGGTTACACAGAGTCGGTTATAATGGTAGGAGATCTACATATCCGTATCGCCAAGCTTGCCTTCCACGCCAAGGAAAGTCCCATCCGGACACGAGACGAAGTCTTCAATCTTGTATCTTCATAGTCTAGGAGTCCGGCCAAAGATGATAGTTCAGCTATCCGGACACCCCCTAGTCCAGGACTCCCTCAGCCACCTTACCGAGGCCAACCACCTTACCCTTTGAGTTGTCACCAAAAGTGACATACTTTCGAGGACTATCATTTTCAGCAAGCTCACGAAACATGTCTTTATCTCCGGTCATGTGATCGGTACATCCACTGTCAAGAACCCATTCCTTTCCTCCTGACACATATCCCCGAAGACTTGCCATAAGACCAAAATGTCTCATTGCATCGTCAAGATCGAAGTCACTATCATCATCCTCATCATAGTATCCATGTTCAATATCGTCATGTGGTGGATCAAGTCCTAGAGAGGGTAATTCGTTAGAGTGAGTTTGACAATGATCTTGCTTATGAATTCTTATAGCCTCGGAAATAATATCACTAATAATTCCAACATCTCCTTTGGCACGCATAAGGTCGGTGAGTTCAAATAGACGATCACCAAACATAGGATCACTAGTATTCATCTTACTCAAGGCAATAGACTTATGGAGAATTTCATCTAGATTTTTCAAGGAATAATCTGGAAAGCGTTCCTCAAGAAATTTCCATATAGTGTAGGCACACTCAAAAGTAGGCAAGATTCTAATCAAGTTTCTAGGCAAGCCTCTAGTGATAAGATTAACAGTTCTAAGATTTCTAGTCATGTCAATAGATTCATCAAGGTTAGGATGCATAGGATCAACATGAGGTGCACAAGGACTAGCAATGTACTTGTTCAAATGATATTGATTGAAAATTGCAAGCATCTCATTTTTCCACTCATGAAAATACTCTCCATCAAGAATAGGCACTCTATGTCTAAGACTCCCCAAAGTAGACTCATCCATCTTCCTCCAATGGTGATTAAACCAATGCAATGGAGACCAATGCTCTGATACCACTTATAGGATCTTGAGAAGAGGTGTCTAGAGGGGGGGTGATTAGACACTAAGTACCAAAGTTGCAGTTTTTAACCCTTTTAAGTTTAAGTGGAGTTTTAGGCACAATTTCAACATTCACAATCCATAACAAGCAAGCATGCAAAGAGTATATAGGCAGCGGAAATTAAAGCATGCATCTCGCAAGAAAGTAAAGGGAAGGGTTTGGAGGATTCAAACGCAATTGGAGACAAGGATGTTTTTGTCGTGGTTCCGATAGGTGGTGCTATCGTACATCCACGTTGATGGAGACTTCAACCCACGAAGGGTAACGGTTGCACGAGTCCGCGGAGGGCTCCACCCACGAAGGGTCCACGAAGTAGCAACCTTGTCAATCCCACCATGGCCGTCACCCACGAAGGACTTGCCTCACTAGCGGTAGATCTTCATGAAGTAGGCGATCTCCTTGCCCTTAAAAACTCCTTGGTTCAACTCCACAATCTTGTCGGAGGCTCCCAAGTGACACCTAGCCAATCTAGGAGACACCACTCTCCAAGAAGTAACAAATGGTGCGTTGATAATGAACTCCTTGCTCTTGTGCTTCAAATGATAGTCTCCCCAACACTCAACTCTCTCTCATAGGATTTGGATCTGGTGGAAAGAAGATTTGAGCGGAAAGCAACTTGGGAAAGGCTAGAGATCAAGATTCATATGGTAGGAATGGAATATCTTGGTCTCAACACATGAGTAGGTGGTTCTCTCTCATAAATGATAAGTTGGAGGTGTAGGTTTGTTCTGATGGCTCTCTCCACGAATGAAGAGGGGGTGGAGGGGTATATATAGCCTCCACACAAAATCTAACCGTTACACACAATTTACCAATCTCGGTGGGACCGAATCAACAAACTCGGTCAGACCGATTTTAGTAAACCTAGTGACCGTCAGGGTTTTCGGTGGGACTGACTTGCATCTCGGTAGGACCGATATGGTTAGAGTTAGGGCATAACGTAATCTTGGTGAGACCGATTACACAAACTCGGTGAGAGTAATTTTGGTAATTAGCTAACCAGAGAGTTGGTCAGGCAAACTCGATGAGAACGATTACTCAAACTCGGTGGGACCGATTTTGGTAATGAGTCAACCAGAAAGTTTGCATTGTAATCTCGGTAGTACCGATTCTCAAACTCGGTGAGACCGATTTTGATAATGGACATACACAGAGAGATTACAATCCCATCTCGGTAAGACCGAGATCCCTATCGGTAGAACCGATTTGCCTAGGGTTTGTGGCAGTGGCTAAGACATCAAAACTAGGTGGCGCGGATAGAAAGAATCGGTGGGGCGAGTTTGACTTTTAGGTTTAGGACATTTGTGTGGAAGTGGGAAAGTAGTTGAGGGCTTTGGAGCATATCACTAAGCACATGAAGCAAGAGGCTCATTAAGCAACACCTCATCCCTACTTGATAGTATTGGCTTTTCCTATAGACTCAATGTGATCTTGGATCACTAAAATAGAAAATGAAGAGTCTTGAGCTTGAAGCTGGAGCCAATCCCTTGTCCTTAGCATCTTGAAGGAGTTCCCACATCCTTTAGTCCATGCCACTCCATTGTTGAACTTATCTGAAACATACTAGATAAAAGTGTTAGTCCAACAAGAGATATGTTGACATTAATTACCAAAACCACCTAGGGAGCACTTGTTCTTTCACCTATGCATCGGCATGTCATAAAAGAGCAATTCGTGCACACATAGTAAAGGCCAATGCATAGTATAAACAGTTTCTTGCAATTTTATCGTATGGGAAACATAGAGAGGCGGAGATATAGTTCCTCTCTCATAATAATTGCAAGTAGGAGCAGCAAGCACATGCATATTATATATATCAAAATCATCATGTGCAACGGTAAAAGGCAACCCATCAATGTAATCCTTAATAAGTGCAAACTTCTCCGATATAGTATATTCGGGAGAATTCAAAAAGATAATAGGACTATCATGCGTGGGTGCAATAGCAACAATTTCATGTTTAACATAAGGAACTATATCAAGTTCATCTCCATAAGCATCATTCATATTGGCATCTTGGCCACAAACATAACAAGCATCATCAAAAAGGGATATTTCAAAAGAATCAACGGGATCATAGCAATCATCCTTCAGTAAGCACGAAGGGGAATTAAACAATGTATGAGTTGAAGAGTTACTCTCATTAGAAGGTGGACACGGGTGATCAATCCGCTCTTCCTCCTTTTGTTCTTCGCTCTCCTCGTCATCTTTTTCATCCAATGAGCTCACAGTTTCATCAACTTCTTCTTCCATAGATTCCTGCAAAATATTAGTCTCTTCTTGGACAGCGGAGAATTTCTTAATAAGTGCATTAATATAGGCATTATATTCATAATTCTCATAACAATATTTAAGGATAGTTAAATTTTATGATCTATAACAAGCATCATCAAAATCCTCAAACTCTTTAAACATGGATTCAATTTCATAAGCACCCATAAAAGCAGCAAATTCTTCTATTTGTTCCACATCATAGTAATCATATATACCTCTAGCATAATAAGCCAAGGTTTCATTATCATTAAATTCGCATGAAAAGGGAAGGTGTGGAGACTCCGTCCTAGAGCAACAAGTATAATCATAACTCACGCATAGTTGCCTAGCATACCAATACAACATATTAATTTGATCCCATAATAGTTTCCCTTTTTGTGTCGAGCGATAATCCCTAAAGTATTCACAATGTTACTCCCATTATAAAGTTTAATGGGGTTTTCTTAGGATTATCAAAGTAGTACAAAATATTTTTCTCATGATGAGAATCGAGGGTTTTAGGAGTTACCCCATCCTCATGAGTAGCAAGTACAGCTAATTTTTTTGGTATTTTGCGTTCCATATCCATAACTAAGGATAGATAACAACTAAGAACAGCAAATAAAAATTACTTAGTGATAAAGCAAACAAGCACACACGAGAATATTCACCCCACGCTATTGCTCCCCGGCAACGGCGCCAGAAAAAGGTCTTGATAACCCACAAGTATAGGGGATCACAACAGTTTTCGATAAGTAAGAGTGTCGAACCCAACGAGGAGCTAAAGGTAGAACAAATATTCCCTAAAGTTCTATCGACCACCGATACAACTCTACGCACGCTTGACGTTCGCTTTACCTAGAACAAGAATAAAACAAGAAGTACTTTGTAGGTGTTATAGGATAGGTTTACAAGAAAATAAAGAACACGTAAATATAAACTAGGGGCTGTTTAGATAAAAACACAACTAAAGTAAATATAGCGAGTGTGAAAAAGTGGTGGTAGGAGTTGTGGAATTGTCCCTAGGCAATTGACTATGTTACTAGACCGGTAATCACTATTGCAATTCTATTTGAGGGAGAGGCATAAGCTAACATACTTTCTCTACTTGGATCATATGCACTTATGATTGGAACTCTAGCAAGCATCCGCAACTACTAAAGATTCATTAAGGTAAAACCCAACCATAGCATTAAAGCATCAAGTCCCCTTTATCCCATACGCAAACAACCTACTTACTCGGGTTTGTGCTTCTGTCACTCACGCCACCCACCATAAGCAAATCATAAACATATTGCAAACCCTATAGCGGGAATCCCTCACGCTTGCGCGACACGGAGGGCACAATAGGACAGCACCAATAATAAAATATGCAATTCAAACCAATCATAGCAATTCATCAATCACCGATAGGACAACAAAAATCTACTCAGACATCATAGGATGGCAACACATCATCGGAAAATAATATGAAGCATAAAGCACCATGTTCAAGTAGAGGGTACAACGGGTTGCGGGAGAGTGGACCGCTGGATATAGATGGGGGAAGGTGATGGAGACGTTGGTGAAGATGATGGAGGTGTTGGTGAAGATCGCGGTGATGATGATGGCCCCCGGCAGCGCTCCGGCGCCACCGGAAGCAAGGGGGAGAGAGCCCCCCTCCTTCTTCTTCTTCCTTGACCTTCTCCCTAGATGGGAGAAGGGTTTCCCCTCTGTTCCTTGACTCCCGAGATTGGATCTATCTCTCTGTTTATGCGTTCTCTTCTGGCTCTGTTTCACCGTTTCGCGTATATATGGAGATCCGTAATTCCGATTGGCCTGAAACCTTCGCCGTGATTTTTTTTCCAAATATTAGCTTTCTTGCGGCAAAAGAAGAGCATCAACCGCCTTACGGCGGGCTCACGAGGGTTAGGGGCGCGTCTGGGGGGGTAGGGCGCGCCCCCCTACCTCGTGACCACCTCGGACACCGTCTCGCGTGGATTTTTCTTCTGGAATCTTCCATATTTTCCAAAAATAAGCTCCGTCCGTTTTTATCCCGTTTGGACTCCGTTTGATATGGATATTCTGAAACAAAAACATGCAATGCATGTGAACCGCACCGCCATCGGATCAATATGTTAGTCCCAAAAATAATATAAAAGTTGCCAAAAAGTATATGAAAGTGAATAATATTGGCATGGAACAATCAAAATTATAGATACGATGGAGACGTATCAGGCACACGCACCCTCTTAAGTCCGTGCCTCCGGGCATCACGACGCGGTGCACTGGCCACAACCAACCCACGCTCGGGGGCTTGCGCAAGGAAGGGCATGGCACCCTGTCAAGTTTTCTAATAATCCTGCAGCTGTACAATGCCTCCTGGGGCCCGACGGCTCCTGAGTCGTTAGGAAGCAAATGTCGCCAGATGTTGCTGGAGAGGCACACCCTCGCGAGGCGGGAAACCACATCAAGCATATCAAGCTAAGTTATCCTAACCGCACCTGATCGGAATATCGATATCTCTATCTCGGCACAATATCAAAATAACAAACATAACATAATGGCACGAGTGCCTTGGTCCATTACATGCCCCAGCAGGGCCCTCTACTTTTTTCAAAATGCAGGAGAAAGGAAAGGTTAAACAAAAGTGGCCCGCACGACCGCAGTAGCTCCTGAACAAGGCTCCGGCAGCCCCGGGCTTAGTCCAAGCTCTCCTCCCGCTTCACTGGAGCGCGACGACGAGACGACCCGCTGCCTTCCCCGATGCGAGCTCAGCGACATGGTGGTTGGTCGTAGCCGTCGCTGCTGGTGCTCTCGCCGGAGGAGGAGCTGCCGCTGCTGGAGGAAGCGCGACCATCGCCAAGGCCCAGCTCACTCTCGTCACCGTCACGGCCGTCGTCAAGGCCAAGCTCATCGTCGCCGCTGCCATATTTTGGGCAGCACCCCACGCGGCGACCGTCCACCCTGAACACCCTGACATAGAGGGGCGCGAGGCCGTCGTACTTGAAGTGGAGGGTACACCTTCCCCACAGGCCTCGTGCGCGGGCGAACGCCTGCCAATCGCGGGTCAAGGCCACATTGCCTGCGGCGGTGACCTCGACGCTGGCCCACGAAGCCCTGTTGCAGTAGCCATCAGCCTACAGCCAAAGGCCGTCGAGCCCCATGGCCGGCAACTCACCGGTGAAGAAGCGCATAAGCTGGAGCCAGGTGCCGGCGGGCCTCTCCGACCACACGACAAACTCCGGGAGCACATCCACCGAGTGGAGGCGCGACCGGGGAGGTCGGGTGACCCCGGCACACCTCCCCTCATCGTAGGGCCGCCCCGTCCTCGGTGGCCCCCGCCGCGAGAAGAAGTGCCGCCGCGGTCGCCAGGAGAGACACCGGCCCCCGGAGACGTGCGCCCTCGTCCCCTATCGCCGGGGTTGCGGCATGCTTGCGGGGACGGTCGCGGCCTCTCTTGGGCAGCGGCGAACCCGGCCCCTCTTGGGGGGTTTTCCCCTTCTCGGCGACGGTGAGCCTCCTCGTCGGCGCCATGGACTCTACACAGGACGGCGAGACGATGAAGAAGAAGGAGCGGGCAGCGAGAAGATGGAGATGAGGAAGGGGGCTCTGCCCCTCCCATCATTTATAGCCGGAGGGAGGCCAACCGCTGGCCTCCATGATCCCACGCAATGATGGTTTTTCTCTGCATGCAGCAGGGACTCGTCAAGTCGAACGGTTGCCGAGGCAGCGTGGGGGAGCGGGGACGCCCACGTCCCATCAATCGCCATGCGTCGACCAAGGCCGCAGACGGTTAGGGCCCGCGGTGCTCCGCACTTGCCCTTTGGCTTTGTCTCGAAGCCAAGTTCGAGCGCGACTTGGGCCCGGGGGCTACTGTCGGTGTTCTGGGAACGGGGGTACCCAGACTTGCCTGCCTGCGGCCCACAGCGTGGCTCCACCAATGGTCTGGTACGGCCCAGCTTCAACGTCAACAACTCAAGACCCTCGCAAGGGGCCAAGCCTTGCGAGGCAGACGACACTAAGACCTTCACGGGGAGCAGCCTCCTCAGGTTGGCTCCCGGGGAGCGGAGATCTCTATGCAAGTCTCACCTCGTGAGGCTCGGATGGCGCGAGCCATGACGACCAAGGCCAAGCGGGCGCCAGCGGGCGCAGTGTACCAGTTTCCTCTTTGGTGCTAAAGGAGCAGGCGCAGGTGCGGAGTCCCGAGGAATCAGCCAAAGTTTCCATTCTCATGCAACGAGACCAAGACCGCCAGGACGGCAGGACGGAGGTCATCGCTGAGCCCATCGCGGCGTCACGACCAGAGGCTTTTGCAGGCGAAGACTACTTTTGTCAGGATAGCATGTACTAGTTGTCTCCTTTCGAATTTGGTCGCTGTGGGATCCCTTCCCGCCTTTCATTTGGGAAGAGGACCAAGGCCACTATAAATAGGACTAGCCACCTCCATAGCAGGGGACGGATCATTCAGATCACCCTCATCCACCAGCTCGCTCGAGCACAAGAACACCTCACCTCCTGAGGCTGTTCGCCATTGTACTAGTTCATCCACAGCCCCTCAAGGCCAATCCACCACAAAGCAGGAGTAGGGTCTTACACCGTAAGGTGGCCCGAACCTGGGTAAACCGTTATGTCTCTTTCCTTTGCAGTTCATCGAGCTAGGCCGTGAGATTAGAGAGTAGGCAGACTGGGTAGGACGAGTTCTTCGCACGCACCCCCAGAGTTCAAACCTCTCAAGGGTTTGCGGAACCCGAAATCCGACACCTACCTCCTCTGCCTTATTGGCTTTGAAGATGTTCTGTTGCTATCTTCTTTGCTTTTGGACATTTGATATTAAGAGTTTGTTGTTAGACGTTTATGAAAGGTTCTAACCCTGTATCCTGGAGACCCAGCATGTGGATTCCCAGGATATTGGGATTGAAGTTTATTAGCTTTTGTGGGTTATGAACTAGCTTTATCCGATATAGCCCATGTGGTCTTTGGGGCTGATGGATGTAGGCGTGTAGCCATTTTGCTCTGGTAGATCATGCATCATTTCATCCCTTTTTTTCTTTTGTTTTAGTA
This sequence comes from Aegilops longissima, assembly GCA_021605205.1. NCBI lineage: Eukaryota > Viridiplantae > Streptophyta > Magnoliopsida > Poales > Poaceae > Aegilops > Aegilops longissima. The sequence goes on from CM038677.1 coordinate 708,964,540, forward strand.
GTTGTATGAGACATTGTGGTTCCTTTTAGTCGAAATTGAAGAGGGAGCTCTCTTTATAAAAAAAAGTTTGGGGTACAAGCTCTTTTATTTTTTTGCGAGGTGGGGTACAAGCTCAGGAGAGTGCAAGAGCCAAATTTGATGACCAGCGTCAGTAGAGCTTGGTTTGGAAAAAAATCTCTGGGCCCAAATGACAGTCAATGATAAAAGAGATAAAAAAAATTGCTTGTCGGGCTGTTACGCGCAGCCACCCACACAAGACCGACCCACTCAGATCCCCTGTTTTGCCTTAAAAAAAAAAGACCGACCCACTCAGATCCCCTGTTTTGCCTAAAAAAACTCAGATCCCCTGTTTCACGCTCCCCTGTTTCACCCTCGAATAAGGAAATGCTCATTCAGGTTCCCACCTGACCACCACACGGGCCAAAACCCTCTCCCCCTTCCTCGCCTTCCTCGCCGTCTGCCTCTCCCGGGACGACGGCACGACGCAGTACGGGCTGCTTCTCCAGGATCTGCTACCTCGCCGGAGTCCGCTTCTCCCCCGCCATACAAGTCTTTACCTCCGGCGACGGCGTACGCGGCCTGCTGCGCGTGCGATTCGGCCACCTTGGGGGTTAGGTTTTCCCCATATCCGTCAAGGTACGAACCACGAAATGGCGACCTTTTTTTGGGGGGTCTGTATGCGATTGAGGGTTAGGATCTCTGTTTGTCATCGCCCGTGCGGCCATGCTTTAGCGTGCCTGCGGTGGCGACCAGGGTACATACCCATGCCATGCTTGCACTGGGTTCGTTGTAGATTGGGGGTCCGATGTTTCATGCCGATCTTTTATTGATTGCACATCTTCATGATAATGTACCATAGGCCTGCAATTTGTTTGTTATAGATGAGAAAGGGGGGAGAAGAAGAGATAGGAGAGATGCTGTTTATGCCAGATTTGACTTAAGTTGTGCTGTTTTTTGTTGCATGTACTGACTACTGAAGCTATGGCTCGAGACTTTGATACCTACATGAAGGGGTACCAGAGGTGCAAGAGACCTTGGGAGTGTTCAGTTATAGATTTAGGTGTCAAGCATATCGATTTCGATAAAAAAAAGCATGAGGCCTTTTGAGGGCAAATACACCATGGGGCCAATCATATCTGACTGTCTCATTGAGAAGTTCCTAAACAGATCACAGTTTGAATCCTATTCCCTTCTGAGAAACTTTAGGCATTCAAATGTTGTGGCTGTCCAGAACTTCTATGATGTATCAGGCTATCCCAGATTTGTATTATCTTGGGTGGACGGAAGCTTAACAGCATGGATGAAAAAGGATGGCGCAGGCATAATGTTTAAATCAAATATGAAGGGAAGCATTCCAACTGGAGCACTAAGACAGACCATCCTGTGAGCCCTCAATTCTCATACTACTTTTTTCGCTTGTTTCATCTGAACTTGTCGTTTTTGGTTGATGTTGGTGTTGGGCATGGGAGGGAGCAGGTTTTGCTGGTCTGGTCTAAGTTGTATCTTGATTATGTGTTTTGTATGCAGTGACCTCTGTAGTGGACTTGAACACTTATTGGCTGAGCAATTGTACCCTGCCGAGATTGATTTAAAAGACATGTACGTGCGCAAAGTGGGCCACAAGGGAATTGTTCAAATCCTCATTAATAAAGGTACTCGACCAACTTTTTATTTTGTCAAACGACCAACTTATTTAAGGAAGAACTGCAGCCCATTCCCTTCTGCTAACATTCAAATGTATGGATGCAGTTGAAATACTGTCAGGTATTGATGCAACAAACAGGAAGGCAAAGTTATGGGCTGATCTGAGAAAAGCTCTTAATGAGATATATAAGGAGGCTCCACGCACTGTTGACCCTGTTGCATTGAGGTTCATCAACTATGTTGGAGTGACAGACAGCACTCGACTACAGAGGTTCCCTGACAAATGGGACTACAACATGAAGGCAAGGATCTTACTATCAGTTACGTCAGAAGATATTGCTGTGGTAGAACCTAAACTGCATGTCCAGGGTGTGCCTATAATAAATTGGCCAAAAACTCCCAATGGCAACCGTCTTCGGGCACCATTTCAAGAGGCGTTTGACCATCAGGCCGCACGTGGAACGACCTATGACGTAGAAGATCCCTATGACTACATAAGACTGTGCAAGGATGTTATCAAACATTGGAACGTCATGCCATCTTCTGTTAAGGTACGCATGGAAGTGTGTAATGTGAGGTGTGGTTTTCATTTCCTTTTTGTCTGACAATTGATAGCTGAAACACAGGCCGAGTGTACCACCTGGGAGAAGTTCATTGACAAGATCGAGAAATGGGATCAGATGATTTGGTGCACTCTGTACGAGGCTACTGCATGTAAGAGCTACTTTTCTACGACACGTGCATACCTTAAAATGACATGTTCCTTACACATTGCAAACTTTAGTAGCATCACTATATGCTAATGCTTATTGTTTTCGTGTATGCAACTCCCTAGCCTTGAAACTGGATTCAGAACAGGGAATTGCTTATACAAACTAAAACAACCTAGAGTAGATTTTGATTGCAGCTGCGAAATTTAGGAGCCACTGATTGATCATGATCTTAGTTAGCGATCATAGTAAACTATAACAAGTTTATATGCAAATGAAATGTACCTTGCACTTTCAGGAATCCTGAGGATGTATGGCAACAACGAGACAAACTAGCTTGACTTCGCTTCTGGAAACTGAAGACGTGATGAATGCTAGACACTGGCAGCAAAACTTGGTGATTTGTATTCTCATGTAACTTGTATGTTGAGGCTTGCTAGTTTGTTTTAGTGTCCCCTTCTTGGAGTTGTTCAATACTTGTGGTCAAGAGGCTGAAGATGTGGCATGTAATCATCACTTGTTTGAATACTTCTTGGAGTTGAATGTTTTGGTAACAGATTGTCAGGTCGGCGGACTGTTGAAGGATCACATAACTGCATGTTCTGTTTCCTGTTGATGTTTGTGTGAGTGCCAAATGAGAAGGCAACACTGTGACCATTGAGTTTTGACTGGGCATCATATTACACACGGTAATATGATATGCCCAAAAGGCATGGTTTGGCAGTGTCTATGCATGTTTTTTAGAATGTTGTGAGGCGTTTCAGAGATATATGTGGCGTCGATATAACGATGGATCTTACTGGAGTAGTGTCTGTTTTTTATCCTTCCACCCTTACTGGAGTATATGATCTATGCAAGAATGAAAACAGTGTGGCGACATCTCGAAGCAAAACCTATTCTGCATGCAATCTTGTCTCACACTGCAACAACCGAACAATCTGGCATGGTCAGATATAAGTTGCTCACCTCACAATCTAGCCCCAAGCGCATGGGTTGAAGCCGCTCACGCGGTTTTATAAAGAAGCTAGTCTGACAGCGAATATTGTCTTTTGGAGGCCGAGCTCCATGGAGCTCGGTTTTGAAAATAAATTGAATTTTGTCAAATTTCATATTCTCCGTGTTTCAAAAAATTCTGAAAAAAACACAGACATGCATGAAGGCAGTACACACGTGTGTAAATTTTCATTGCAAAATACGTTGAAATGAGGGTTGTGCAAAAAAAGACAAATATGGGGCTTTTTAACACATGATACTATTCATCCTCCCAGGCCATGAATTTATCTTTTTTGTACAGGTCGCATTTCAACATTTTTCACCTTGAAATTTTACACACATACACATAACATCCTTGTTTACTTGCACAAATTTTTTCAGATTTTTTGGAAACCAAAAAGTTTGAATTTTGATTTGTTTACAAAAAAAGGCCTCCATGGAGGCCGAGAGCCAAACGTCCGTTCTGGCTGACAGTGAATATAAAAGATTATACTGAAATTAATTGCAGACATACAGAAGCTAGTCTGATTAGCTAGTGTTCTCTTAGCACTACTAAAAAAATGATTCATTCAAGGTGTAACATAGACTACAACTGTTTTTCTTCTCTGAAAATCCCTCTTTTTCATAAAAAAGAAACTCTGGCTGGATCAATCTCTCTTCAACCTGTGGTTGGATGGTTAGGAGGATAGTGGTATTCCCAGCCCACAGGGTTCAAGTCCTACATTTGACATTGATGATCGCATTACTCCTGGATTGAATTCAGACTTCTGGCTGGCAATGTTAGTTCAGTGGGAGTAGACGTTTGTGTCGACTGCGAGACGTCTATAGTGACTTCGTAAAATCTCAAGATGCTATGCCGGCTCAGTCTTTTGGAGGCGTTCAAAGGGGTAGAATGTGCGCACATGCGTTTATAGGTGTGAGTGTATGCTCGTGTATGTGGGCAACTTAAAGATTATACTGTGTTAAGAAAAAAAATTATATATATCCACGAGAAGACTTTTTCTTTCCCCTTTCGCAAGGCGACTAGGGAAAGCCTTCCTCCCTTCGATCTCCGCCGGCGAGCCCCGTGGATTTAGCTCCACTCCGACAGTCGGTGGCGGGGAGGGTATTCCTGGTGCCTCGGCTTAGATAGGTAGGGTTTTAGTTCTCACAAGAGCGGCGCTCGGACGGATGGTGGCGCTTCTTCTACGAGTCGGTCTTCCGGGCTCCGATCCTCCTCAAGTTCGTTCGTCGGAGCGGATCAGACGGATCTCCGGCATTCCTGCCAGCTCCTCGGAGCGGCAATGTTAGGGTTTCTCGTCATGCGTATGCAACGGCGAGATGCGAGATTTAGTGTCTGATTCTTCAGATCGATTCAAGAATTCAATGACGATGACTGTGGCTCCCGAACGTTGGTCCTTAGAGGCACATGCATGAAGACTTCCCAGATGTCGTCGATATGGTCAAGCCGGCTCCGGTATGGAAGCGACGTTGGCAGCTCGTTCTGGCGGTGGCAATTGTCGTTCGTTTGTCCATGGACCTCGATGTAACTTTTTTTATGTTTGAGGTGCTTTGTAATCTGGATGAATTTTTATAATAGTGATATTTTTGAAAAAAAAAGCCTATTTCGAGAGAATATGCGTGTCCTTACCTGCGTGCCACACGTCCACTCCTGGCTCTCAAACAACTCTAGCTTCGGATCGTGGGACAGAGCAAAAGGTTTGACCCGGGACAGAGTACAGTTTTTCTTCCTATTCGTTGTGCCCCCAACCGGCCACCACCTCAAGATGCGAGACGTCTATAGTGACTTCGTAAAATCTCAAGATGCTATGCCGGCTCAGTCTTTTGGAGGCGTTCAAAGGGGTAGAATGTGCGCACATGCGTTTATAGGTGTGAGTGTATGCTCGTGTATGTGGGCAACTTAAAGATTATACTGTGTTAAGAAAAAAAAAAATATATATCCACGAGAAGACTTTTTCTTTCCCCTTTCGCAAGGCGACTAGGGAAAGCCTTCCTCCCTTCGATCTCCGCCGGCGAGCCCCGTGGATTTAGCTCCACTCCGACAGTCGGTGGCGGGGAGGGTATTCCTGGTGCCTCGGCTTAGATAGGTAGGGTTTTAGTTCTCACAAGAGCGGCGCTCGGACGGATGGTGGCGCTTCTTCTACGAGTCGGTCTTCCGGGCTCCGATCCTCCTCAAGTTCGTTCGTCGGAGCGGATCGAGGCGGATCTCCGGCATTCCTGCCAGCTCCTCGGGCGGCAATGTTAGGGTTTCTCGTCATGCGTATGCAACGGCGAGATCAGATTTAGTGTCGATTCTTCAGATCGATTCAAGAATTCAATAGCGATGACTGTGGCTCCCGAACGTTGGTCCTTAGGGGCACATGCATGAAGACTTCCCAGATGTCGTCGATATGGTCAAGCCGGCTCCGGTATGGAAGCGACGTTGGCAGCTCGTTCTGGCGGTGGCAATTGTCGTTCGTTTGTCCATGGACCTCGATGTAACTTTTTTATGTTTGAGGTGCTTTGTAATCTGGATGAATTTTATAATAGTGATATTTTTGAGAAAAAAAGCCTATTTCGAGAGAATATGCGTGTCCTTACCTGCGTGCCACACGTCCACTCCTGGCTCTCAAACAACTCTAGCTTCGGATCGTGGGACAGAGCAAAAGGTTTGACCCGGGACAGAGTACAGTTTTTCTTCCTATTCGTTGTGCCCCCAACCGGCCACCACCTCCCGCGAGGCCGCGACGCATCGGGCCTCTCCGCGTCTTGTCTCCCTTGTTCGTCTGAGATCGATTCGTTCTGGCTCTCTGGCAGCTACCTCCGCCGCGGTCCTCTGTGTGGCGAGGGAAAGCTCTCCTTGTCCTTGCCACTTCCACGTGTCGAGTCGCCGCCAATAACTCCGCCGGAACCACTCTGTTTTTCAAAACATTATCATTATTATCGGTTTGGATGTTGTTTGTTCATATATGCATTGTTGGTTAGGGTTCAAGGACAAGGTTGCTTGAATTGAAACTCTTTGCAGTCTTGCAGTTGCAGAGAAGAACACTGCTTGCGCAGGAGCAATTAGCAACTCCTGATCGAATCCCACGAAGGGGGTCGAAAACAGAAGCACCTTGGCAAAGGAGAGATCAGATGCTGCAGAAGCGGAAGAAGCATAATGCAAAGGAGAAGACGCGGGGTAACCAGGGGCCTGTCAAGACTGAGGCACGTCCTGCCGGAGAGAAGAAGCAAACAAAAAGCGATACATCGTCGCCGACGAAAAGAACAAGCACTCCGCAACTCAGAGCAAGGACAAGCTCCCGCTGTTCCGACCTGGGTACCAGTCGTCCCAACGATGCGCATGACCATGGCAGCACCGCTGCTATCCAGGAACAGAGACAAGAATATGCCGCAACACAGGTAGATGATGAAGATGTGGGCGACATAATCCAGAAGCTGAACGAACTGGGCTTGGGAGAGGACATCGGCTTTGAGGACTACTATGGATACTTGCAGCAGCTGCCTCCCGACCGCCGCGTTGATACCACCACTGAACTGGACCTTGAGGATCACTTTGACATGGACCTCCGCCATGCGGTGTATCGCATCAGATCCTACAAGGTTCCATCCATCCATGCCTCTGTTTTTCAGTCAGCTATCAAATACTGTTCAGTCTGTACATCTGCGTTCCTTGTGACTTTATGTTACTTCTTCTATATCTATCCTACTTATGCTGGTTTCTTTAAACTCCCAACCATATCTAATTTGATCCGGTGGTGACATCATTGCCTACAATTGTTAAAAAAGGAGTCCAAGAATGAGTTGTGCTGTGATGAACTGAGAGAGTGCCCTATGGAGCTTCTTGACAGGGACGAATTTCCTACAGATTTCCTCATGAAGATGCGATGTTTTAGCTTCTTCGATAAAGAAGGCGTATTAGACTGGTTCTTCGATCCTGATCTCTGCAAGCTTGCTGGCCTGGATGACTACCAGCGTCTAGTCCCACGGAGGCATGTACGTATATGATTTGATCACCGGGTGTTCCTGTGATCATTTAATTGCCTTTGGTAGTCCATTGTGTTAGTAACTTAAGTATGGCTAGTTAGGTCCATTTGTCTGAATTTCAAAGCCATGATATATACACAAATGAGACTCAATGTGGTCTGTTTCCAGAAAAAGGGTTGAAGAGTTAATTATTACTCCCTCTGTCCGGAATTACTTGTCGCTCAAAGGTTTGAAGAGTGCTTATTTAAGGTTCTAGATTACAGAGCAATTTACAGAGAGTTTATGATACATCTATGGAGTGTCAATTGTCTTCTTGGATGGATATTTCATAATGTTATATGCTGGAAAATGTATATAATCAAATTATCGGCCGCTGAAATCTGGTCAATTGATTACTTTTAACATAGTGCCAATCCAGGATATTTTCTTTCCACTTTCTTGCCTTCATAGAGGCTCATCATTCTTTTAGTAAAGTAGTCATATGCATATTTTCCTGTTGGAAATGTTAGACATAAGCACACCTTGTGTCCGATTGGGATTAGTAGTTCATGTAGGATTAGGATTCCTAGCCGTGTCGGTCATGTAACCAGCTAGTCTAGCCTGCTATATATACATGTAGCAGCCCCTTGTAATCAACCAACAAAAAAGCAATAAAGAAAAGCAAGGTTTAACAGGCTCGACACGAGCCTGTAGCCATCATCAAAATCGATCCATTTTCCGTTCGCAAGTTACGAGAGAATCCACCTAGATCGATCGATCGATCGCGTCGTTACTAGCCCAAGCCACCCTCACGTACAGAAGTACGTGGCTATACACATGCGTGCACTGTAGATCCATCAACCTACTAGGCAGCTAGCTTGGTTGCTTTGTACGTGAGTGTGCAGAGGTCCTGGTGGTGATTTGATCCGGCGATCAAAAACCAACAATTGGTATCAGAGCCTCGATGATCTACGATCAACGATGACGGACAGCGACGCAGAGTCGGTCAAGTCCGGCAACGGCGGTTCCAAAGCGAACAAGATCGGCGGCAATGTGAAGAAGAGCGGCAAGTCAGCAACGGTGGTGGCGGAACGGGCGGCGCTAACGTGCGGCGATCGCAACATCCCCATCCAGACCCGATGCTCACCGACGCCAACTACGGCGTGTGTGCGGTGAAGATGAAGATCATTCTCCGAACCCTTCGAGTGTGGGAGGCCATCACGACGACGGCGTCGACAAGGACTGCGACGAAGGTGCCATGGCCGCCATAGCCCGATCTGTGCGGATTCGTGCTGATGACATTGGCGGAGTTTGAGACAGCAAGAGAGGCGTGGAACACACTCAAAGAGATGAGGATCGGAGAAGATCGCGTCACCAAGGCTCGGGCACAAGTCTCAAGCGCCAATTTCACAAGTTGCGATGGAGGAAACTGAATCGGTGAACGACTATGCCATGCGTCGACTACATTGGTGGGAGAGATCCGCGGCGCTTGGTGCAAAGCTCGAGGAGACCGAGATTGTGGAGAAGTTTTTCAGTTCGGTGGTGATAAATTCACGTACATCATCGGCACGCCGAGCAGCTTTACGACATCGACGACATGACCATAACGGAGGCGATCGGACGCTGCGGACATGGGAAGAGAATGCTCGTGGTTGTCGGAAAGGCAAAGGAGGAGGTGGTGACCAACTCATGTACTCACGCCGCAGACTGGGAGTCCCCAAGTAGCAAAGGAAGGCGCAACGTTGGCGAAGGCTCAAGCAACGCGAAGCGCGGCGGACAAATTGAAAAAGGCAAAGGAAAAGGCAAGCCACAAGGTCGTGGTAAGGCGGACCGATCTAAAGAGCGGAAGCCACAGAACTTGGATATGTCCGAGGTCAAGTGCTATAACTGCAACGAGATGGGTCACTTTGCGAAGGATTGTCCGGAGCCTAACAAGCGGGAGATCAAGGCAAATTTGGCGAAGCAGGAAGACAAACGTCCAGGTCTTCTGATGGCCGAAGTTTGTGTTCTCATCCAAACAGCGGTTGTAAAACCAAACCGGAAGGTGCTACTTCATGAGAAAAAGGTAACACCAAAGTTATCCGGGAGCTAGAACGTGTCGTGGTATCTAGACACAGGTGCCAGTAACCACATGACTGGGTGCAAGGAGAAGTTCCTCGAGCTGGAATACGATGTTCAAGGCTCGGTAAAGTTCGGTGATGGTTCAGATGTGGAGATTTGCGGGCAAGGCTCTGTCCTCTTCGAGGGTCTCACAGGAGAACATCGCATACTCACCGGAGTGTACTACATCCCAAGGCTTCGCAACAACATCATCTCTGCCGGAAACTTGGCGAGAATGGATGCAAGGTGGATATCGAGAACGGAGTGATGGCGATCTTCGACAACCTCCAAGCGTGCTAGCACGTGTGAATCGCACGTGAACAGGCTCTATATTCTCAACCTTGATCAATCTCAACCGGAGTGTTGGCTCGCCAAGAGTGATGATGATTCGTGGTTATGGCATGCTAGATTTGGACACGTTAACTTCTACGCCTTGAAGAAGATGTCAAGATGGAGATGGTATCCGGGATGCCATTTGTCGACCATGTTGATCGAGTATGTGACGGGTGCTTGGTTGAAAACAACACCGCAGCCGTTCCTGCTCGATCTACCTATCGTGCAAGTGATGCACTCGAGCTGCTCCATGGTGATCTATGTGGCCCTATCACCCCAAACAACTCACGGAGGAAAGAAGTACTTCTTCCTTGTGGTAGATGACTACTCGAGATATATGTGGGTCGTTCTTCTACGATCTAAAGATGAGGCATTTGAAGCGTTCAAGAAGCTGAAGGCTGCAACGGAGATGGAACACAAGCTGAAGGTTCGCGCTCTACGGACAGATCGCGGCGGCGAGTTTACGTCAAACGAGTTCAACGACTACTGCGAGAAGATTGGCATAAAGAGGTTCCTCACGGCACCTTATACGCCGCAGCAGAACGGGGTTGTTGAAAGGCGCAATCGAACCGTCGTTGACATGGCGAGAAGTTTACTCAAGAGCAAGAACTTGCCGGGGACTTTTTGGGGAGAAGTTGTCTCAACGGCGGTCTATCTTCTCAATCGGGCTCCAACGAAGGCGGTGATCGGCAAGACTCCGTATGAAGCAATTTACGGACGTAAGCCGAATGTGTCTCATCTACGCACGTTCGGGTGCGTGGCACATGTGAAGACGGCGGAGCCGCATCTCTCAAAGCCTGCCGATCGCAGCACCAAGATGGTGTTCATCGGATACGAGAAGAGTTCCGGCACCAAGGCTGTTGGGGAACGTAGTAATTTCAAAAAATTTCCTACGCACACGCAAGACCATGGTGATGGCATAGCAACGAGAGGGGAGAGTGTCTGTCCACGTACCCTCGTAGACCGAAGCATAAGCGTTATAACAACGCGGTTGATGTAGTCGACGTCTTCACGATCCGACCGATCCAAGCACCGAGCGACGGCACCTCCGAGTTCGCACACGTTCAGCTCGATGGCGATCCCGGACTCGATCCAGCAAAGTGTCGGGATGAGTTCCGTCAAGACGACGGCGTGGGAGCGATGATGATGCTCCACCGACGCAGGGCTTCGCCTAAGCTCGCGATGATATGACTTCTCCGGCGCAGGGCTTCGCCTAAGCTCGCGACGATATGACCGAAGTGGAATATGGTGGAGGGGGCACCGCACATGGCTAAGGAACGATCCGTAGATCAACTTGTGTGTTCTAGGGTGCCCCCGCCCAGATATAAAGGAGCCAAGGGGAGGGGCGGCCGGCCAAGAGGAGGCGCGGGAGAGTCCTACTCCTCCGGGAGTAGGATTCCCCCTCAATCCTAGTTGGAATAGGATTCACGGAGGGGGAAAGAGAGAGAGGGGCGGCCCACCTTTCCTAGTCCTAGTAGGACTAGGGAAGGGGAGGCTGACCACCTAGGGCTGGCCCTTTCTCCTTTCCACCAAGGCCCACTATGGCCCATATAGTTCCGGGGGTTCGGTAACCTCCGGTACTCCGATAAATTCGATTTCACTCGGAACATTTCCGATGTCCAAATGTAGGCTTCAATATATCAATCTTTATGTCTCGACCATTTCGAGACTCCTCGTCATGTCCGTGATCACATCCGGACTCGAACAACCTTAGGTACATCAAAACTTATAAACTCATAATGAACTGTCATCGAAGCGTTAAGCGTGCGGACCCTACGGGTTCGAGAACTATGTAGACATGACCTAGAACCATTCTCGGTCAATAACCAATAGCGGAACCTGGATGCCCATATTGGTTCCTACATATTCTCTGAAGATCTTTATCGGTCAAACCGCATAACGATATCGTTGTTCCTTTCGTCATCGGTATGTTACTTACCCGAGATTCGATCGTCGGTATCCAATACCTAGTTCAATCTCGTTCTTGGTAAGTCTCTTTACTCGTTCAGTAATACATCATCTCACAACTAACTCATTAGTTGTAATGCTTGCAAGGCTTATGTGATGTGTATCACCGAGAAGGCCCAGAGATACCTCTCCGACAATCGGAGTGACAAAACTAATCTCAAATACGCCAACCCAACAAGTACCTTTGGAGACACCTGTAGTACTCCTTTATAATCACCCAGTTATGTTGTGACGTTTGGTAGTACCCAAAGTGTTCCTCCGTAAACGGAGTTGCATAATCTCATAGTTATAGGAACATGTATAGGTCATGAAGAAAGCAATAGCAATATACTAAGCGATCAAGTGCTAAGCTAACGGAATGGGTCATGTCAATCACATCATTCTTCTAATGATGTGATCCCATTAATCAAATGACAACACATGTCTATGGTTAGGAAACATAACCATCTTGATTAATGAGCTAGTCAAGTAGAGGCATACTAGTGACTATCTGTTTGTCTATGTATTCACACATGTATTATGTTTCCGGTTAATACAATTCTAGCATGAATAATAAACATTTATCATGATATAAGGAAATAAATAATAACTTTATTATTGCCTCTAGGGCATATTTCCTTGATCTCCCACTTGCACTAGAGTCAATAATCTAGATTAGACAAGTAATGATTCTAACACCCATGGAGTCTTGGTGTTGATCATGTTTTGCTCGTGGAAGAGGCTTAGTCAACGGTGCGCAACATTCAGATCCGTATGTATTTTGCAAATCTCTATGTCTCCCACTTGGACTTGGTCCCGAATGGAATTGAAGCGTCTTTTGATATGCTTGGTCCTCTTGTGAAATCTGGATTCCTTTGCCAATGCAATTGCACTAGTATTATCATAGAAGATCTTCATTGGTTCCGATGCACTAGGTATGACACCTAGATCGGAAATGAACTCTTTCATCCAGACTCCTTCATTTGCTGCTTCCGAAGCAGCTATGTACTCCGCTTCACATGTAGATCCCGCCACGACGCTTTGTTTAGAACTGCACCAACTGACAGCTCCACCGTTTAATAAAAATACGTATCCGGTTTGCGATTTAGAATCGTCCGGATCGTGTCAAAGCTTGCATCGGCGTAACCATTTACGACTAGCTCTTTGTCACCTCCATATCGAGAAACATATCCTTAGTCCTTTTCGGTATTTCAGGATGTTCTTGACCGCTGTCCGATGATCCACTCTGGATTACTTTGGTACCTTCCTGCCAAGCTTACAGCTAAGCATCGTCAGTCTGGTACACAGCATTGCATACATGATAGAGCCTATGGCTGAAGCATAGGAACATCTTTCATTTTCTCTCTATCTTCTGCTGTGGTCGGGCATTAAGTCGACTCAATCTTACACCTTGTAATACTGGCAAAAACCTTTCTTTGCACGATCCATTTTGAACTTCTTCAAAACTTTATCAAGGTATGTGCTTTGTGAAAGTCCAATTAAGCGTCTTGATCTATCTCTATAGATCTTGATGCCCAATATGTAAGCAGCTTCACCGAGGTCTTTCATTGAAAACTCTTATTCAAGTATCCTTTTATGCTATCAGAAATTCTATATCATTTCCAATCAACAATATGTCGTCCACATACAATATCGAAATGCTCTGAGCTCCCACTCACTTTCTTGTAAATACAGGCTTCTCCAAAAGTGCAGATAAAACCATATGCTTTGATCACACTATCAAAGCGTTTATTCCAACTCCGAGAGGCTTGCACCAGACCATAAATTGATCGTTGGAGCTTGCACACTTTGTTAGCACCCTTTGGATCAACAAAACCTTCTGGTTGCATCATATACAACTCTTCTTCTAGAAATCCATTCAAGAATGCAGTTTTTACATCCATTTGCCAAATTTCATAATCATAAAATGCGGCAATTGCTAACATGATTCGGACAGACTTAAGCATCGCTACGGGTGAGAAAGTCTCATCGTAGTCAACCCCTTGAACTTGTCGAAAACCTTTTGCAACAAGTCGAGCTTTGTAGATAGTTACATTACCATCGGCGTCAGTCTTCTTCTTAAAGATCCATTTATTCTCAATGGCTTGCCGATCATCGGGCAAGTCAACCAAAGTCCATACTTTGTTTTCATACATGGATCCCATCTCAGATTTCATGGCTTCCAGCCATTTCGCAGAATCTGGGCTCACCATCGCTTCTTCATAGTTTGTAGGTTCGCCATGGTCAAGTAACATGACTTCCGAATAGGATTACCGCACCACACTGTGCGATTTTACTCTGGTTGACCTCGAGTTCAGTAGTAACTTGATCCAAGCTTCATGATCATCATCATTAGTTTCCTCACTAATTGGTGTAGTTGTCACAGAACCGTTTCTTGTGATGAACTACCTTCCAATAAGGGAGCAGATCTGATTATCTCATCAAGTTCTACTTTCCTCCCACTCACTTCTTTCGAGAGAAACTCCTTCTCTAGAAAGGATCCGAATTTAGCAACGAAAACTTTGCCTTCAGATCTATGATAGAAGGTGTACCCAACAGTCTCCTTTGGGTATCCTATGAAGACACATTTCTCGATTTGGGTTCGAGCTTATCTGGTTGAAGTTTCTTCACATAAGCATCGCAGCCCCAAACTTTAAGAAACGACAACTTTGGTTTCTTGCCAAACCACAGTTCATACGGTGTCGTCTCAACGGACTTAGATGGTGCCCTATTTAACGTGAATGCGGCCGTCTCTAAAGCATATCCCCAAAAGCGATAGCGGTAAATCAGAAGAGACATCATAGATCGCACCATATCAAGTAAAGTACGATTCTGACGTTCGGACACACCATTTCTCTGTGGTGTTCGGGTGGCGTGAGTTCTTGAAACTATTCCACATTGTTTCAAATGTAAACCAAACTCGTAACTCAAATATTCTCCTCCACGATCCGATCGTAGAAATTTTATTTTCTTGTTACGATGATTTTCCACTTCACTCTGAAATTCTTTGAACTTTTCAAATGTTTCAGATTTGTGTTTCATTAAGTAGATATACCCATATCTGCTCAAATCATCTGTGAAGGTGAGAAAATAACGATACCGCCGCGTGCCTCAACATTCATTGGACCACAAACATCAAGATGTATGATTTCCAACAAATCAGTTGCTCGCTCCATAGTTAGGAGAACGGCGTTTTAGTCATCTTGCCCATGAGGCACGGTTCATAAGTACCAAGTGATTCATAATCAAGTGATTCGAAGCCCATCAAGATGGAGTTTCTTCATGCGTTTTACACCGATATGACCTAAACGGCAAGTGCCACAAATAAGTTGCATTATCATTATCAACTCTGCATCTTTTGGTTTCAACACTATGAATATGTGTACTACTATCGAGATTCAATAAAATAGACCACTCTTCAAGGGTGCATGACCATAAAAGATATTATTCATATAAATAGAACAACCATTATTCTCTGTCCTAAATGAATAACCGTCTCGCATCAAACAAGATCCAGATATAATGTTCATGCTTAACGCGGCACCAAATAACAATTATTTAGGTCTAAAACTAATCCCGATGGTAGATGTAGAGGTAGCGTGCCGACCGCGATCACATCGACTTTGGAACCATTTCCCGCGCGATCGTCACCTCGTCCTTAGCCAATCTTCGCAATCCGTAGTTCCTGCTTTGAGTTGCAAATATTAGCAACAGAACCGATATCAAATACCAGTACTCTGCGAGTATTAGTAAGGTACACATCAATAACATGTATATCACATATACCTTTGATCACCTTGCCATCCTTCTTATCCGCCAAATACTTGGGGCAGTTCCGCTTCCGGTGTCCAGTTTGCTTGCGGTAAAAACACTCGATTTCAGGCTTAGGTCCAGACTTGGGTTTCTTCTCTTGAGCAGCAACTTGCTTGCTGTTCTTTTGAAGTTCCTTCTTCTTTCCTTTGCCCTTTTCTTGAAACTAGTGGTCTTGTTGACCATCAACACTTGATGCTCTTTCTTGATTTCTACCTCCGCTGCTTTTAGCATTGCGAAGAGCTCGGAATTGTTTTGGTCATCCCTTGCATATTATAGTTCATCACGAAGCTCTTGTAGCTTGGTGGCGTGATTGGAGAATTTCATCAATGACACTATCATCCGGAAGAGTAACTCCAGTTGAATCAAGTGATTATTATACCTGGACATTTTGAGTATATGTTCACTTGTGTAACTATTCTCCTCCATCTTGCAGCTATAGAACTTATTGGAGACTTCATATCTCTCAATCCGGGCATTTGCTTGAAATATTAACTTCAACTCTGGAACATCTCATATGCTCCATGACGCTCAAAACGTCGTTGAAGACCCGGTTCTAAGCCGTAAAGCATGGCACACTCGAACTATCGAGTAGTCATCGACTTTGCTCGCCAGACGCTCACAACTTCTCGGCGTTGCTCTGCTGAAGCAGCTCGCACCCAGCGGTGCTTCCGGGGCGTAATTCTTACGTGCAGCAATGAGGATAATCCTCGTTACGGACCCAGTCCGTGTAATTGCTACCATCATCTTTCAACTTTGCTTTCTCAAGGAACGCATTAAAATTCAACGGAACAACAAAGACGAGCCATCTATCTACAAAGAAACATAGACAAGCAAAAATACTATCGGTACTAAGTTCATGATAAATTTAAGTTTTAATTAATCATATTAAAACCTCCCACTTAGACAGACATCTCTCTAGTCATCTAAGTGATTACGTGATCCAAATCAACTAAACCATGTCCGATCATCACGTGAGATGGAGTAGTTTCAATGGTGAACATCACTATGTTGATCATATCTACTATATGATTCACGCCGACCTTTCGGTCTCCGTGTTCCGAGGCCATATCTGTTATATGCTAGGCTCGTCAAGTTTAACCTGAGTATTCGCGTGCGCAACTGTTTTGCACCCGTTGTATTTGAACGTAGAGCCTATCACACCCGATCATCACGTGGTGTCTCAAAGACGAAGAACTTTCGCAACGGTGCATACTCAGGAGAACACTTCTTGATAATTTTAGTGAGAGATCATCTTATAATGCTACCGTCAATCAAAGCAAGATAAGATGCATAAAGGATAAACATCACATGCAATCAATATAAGTGATATGATATGGTCATCATCATCTTGTGCTTGTGATCTCCATCGCCAAGCACCGCCATGATCACCATCGCCACCGCGCGACACCTTGATCTCCATCGTAGCATCGTTGTCGCCTCGCCAACTATTGCTTCTACGACTATCGCCTGCTTAGTGATAAAGTAAAGCAATTACATGGCTTTTGCATTTCATACAATAAAGCGACAACCATATGGCTCTCGCCATTGCCGATAACTCGTTACAAAACATGATCATCTCATACAATAAAATATAGCATCACGTCTTGACCACATCACATCACAACATGCCCTGCAAAAACAAGTTAGACGTCCTCTACTTTGTTTGTTGCAAGTTTTACGTGGCTGCTACGGGCTGAGCAAGAACCGTTCTTACCTCACGCATCAAAACCACAACGATAGTTTGTCAAGTTGGTGCTGTTTTAACCTTCGCAAGGACCGGGCGAGCTACACTCGGTTCAACTAAAGTGAGAGAGACAGACACCCGCCGGTCACCTTTAAGCAACGAGTGCTCGCAGCGGTGAAACCAGTCTCGCGTAAGCGACGCGTAATGTCGGTCCGGCCGCTTCATCTCACAATACCGCCGAACCAAAGTATGACATGCTGGTAAGCAGATGACTTATATCGCCCACAACTCACTTGTGTTCTACTCGTGCATATGACATCAACGCATAAAACCAGGCTCGGATGCCATGTTGGGGAACGAGTAATTTCAAAAATTTCCTACGCACACGCAAGACCATGGTGATGGCATAGCAACGAGAGGAGAGGTCCGTCCACGCACCCTCGTGAGACCGAAAGCGGAAGCGTTATAACAACGCAGTTGATGTAGTCGACGTCTTCACGATCCGACCGATCCAAGCACCGAACGACGGCCCTCCGAAGTTCTGACACGCTCAGCTCGATGACGATCCCGGACTCCGATCCAGCAAAGTGTCGGGATGAGTTCCGTCAAGACGACGGCGTGG
The DNA here is from genome assembly GCA_021605205.1 of Aegilops longissima. Classification (NCBI taxonomy): domain Eukaryota; kingdom Viridiplantae; phylum Streptophyta; class Magnoliopsida; order Poales; family Poaceae; genus Aegilops; species Aegilops longissima. The sequence goes on from CM038677.1 coordinate 708,982,331, forward strand.
TGGACGATGATGATGCTCCACCGACGCAGGGCTTCGCCTAAGCTCCGTGACGATATGACTTCTCCGGCGCAGGCTTCGCCTAAGCTCATGACGATATGACCGAAGTGGAATATGGTGGAGGGGCACCGCACACGGCTAAGGAACGATCCGTAGATCAATTTGTGTGTTCTAGGGTGCCCCCCCGCCCCAGTATATAAAGGAGCCAAGGGGGAAGGGGCCGGCCGGCCCAGAGGAGGCGCGCCAGGGAGTCCTACTCCCTCGGGAGTAGGATTCCTCCAATCCTAGTTGGAATAGGATTCACCGGAGGGGGAAAGAGAGAGAGGGGGCCGGCCCACCTTTCCTAGTCCTAGTAGGACTAGGGGAAGGGGGGAGGCGCGCGGCCACCTAGGGCTGGCCCTTTCTCCTTTCCACCAAGGCCCACTATGGCCCATATAGTTCCCGGGGTTCGGTAACCTCCGGTACTCGTAAATTTCGATTTCACTCGGAACATTTCGATGTCCAAATGTAGGCTTCCAATATATCAATCTTTATGTCTCGACCATTTCGAGACTCCTCGTCATGTCCGTGATCACATCCGGACTCGAACAACCTTCGTACATCAAAACTTATAAACTCATAATGAACTGTCATCAAACGTTAAGCGTGCGGACCCTACGGGTTCGAGAACTATGTAGACATGACCTAGAACCATTCTCGGTCAATAACCAATAGCGGAACCTGGATGCCCATATTGGTTCCTACATATTCTACGAAGATCTTTATCGGTCAAACCGCATAACGATATACGTTGTTCCTTTCGTCATTGGTATGTTACTTACCCGAGATTCGATCGTCGGTATCCAATACCTAGTTCAATCTCGCATCGTAAGTCTCTTTACTCGTTCCTTAATACATCATCTCACAACTAACTCATTAGTTGTCATGCTTGCAAGGCTTATGTGATGTGTATCACCGAGAAGGCCCAGAGATACCTCTCCGACAATCGGAGTGACAAAAACTAATCTCGAAATACGCCAACCCAACAAGTACCTTTGGAGACACCTGTAGTACTCCTTTATAATCACCCGATTCGTTGTGACGTTTGGTAGCACCAAAGTGTTCCTCCGTAAACGGAGTTGCATAATCTCATAGTTATAGGAACATGTATAGGTCATGAAGAAAGCAATAGCAATATACTAAACGATCAAGTGCTAAGCTAACGGAATGGGTCATGTCAATCACATCATTCTTCTAATGATGTGATCCCATTAATCAAATGACAACACATGTCTATGGTTAGGAAACATAACCATCTTCGATTAATGAGCTAGTCAAGTAGAGGCATACTAGTGACTATCTGTTTGTCTATGTATTCACACATGTATTATGTTTCCGGTTAATACAATTCTAGCATGAATAATAAACATTTATCATGATATAAGGAAATAAATAATAACTTTATTATTGCCTCTAGGGCATATTTCCTTCAAAGGCATACCGCTTCTACGATCCACGAACCAAGCGTCTACGGATTTCACGCGACGTCGTGTTTGAGGAAAACCAAGCGTGGAATTGGAGCGTAGCAGCCGACGATGCTCCAAACGGCAATATATTCACAGTTGAATTTCCAGCTGATGATGATGCAGGGGAAGACATCCAGGTGGTTGACAAGACGCACAACCAAGGTGACCGCAATGGCAGTGATCATCATGGTGCCGACACCGACGACGAAGCGCATGGGTCGCAAGGTGATAGCGACAACGACGCGCACGACACGAGCGGAGATCTTGGCGACGACATCGACAATGAGGCGCATAGTGACAACGACAATCAAGATGATGGTCACGGTCACGACGACTATGCCAACGACGTGGATGTCAACGATGCGGATGCCAACGATCCGGCATCTACCACGCCCGAGACTCAACCGTCTTCCTCAAGTGCATCGACGCCGACACAATTTGTGTCGCCCCCTTCGCAAGCCACGACGGATTCTTCCGGCCTCGTCGCCATAAGCCCTCAAGAAAGTCTACAGGCACGCAAAGCGATTCATGATCGAGTACTCGATTTGTGTTTACTCGGAGTTGAGGAGCCGCGAACTTCAGAGAGGCGAGCAAAAGTTCAAGTCGGATGCACGCCATGGATGAGGAGATGAAGGCGATCGAGAGCAATGGCACGTGGACTTTGGTAACCCGACCTCCGAACCAAAAGGCCATAGGTTTGAAGTGGGTTTACAAGTTGAAGAAGGACACGAAGGGTGCCATTGTGAAGCACAAGGCAAGATTCGTCGCAAAGGGCTACGTACAACGTCAAGGAGTTGACTATGAGGAGGTGTTTGCACCAGTTGCACGAATCGAGACGGTGAGAGTGCTCCTAGCTTTGGCAGCACAAGAGGATTGGAAGGTTCATAATATGGATGTGAAATCCGCTTTCCTCAACGGCGACCTCAGAGAAAAAGTGTACGTGGAACAACCCTTCGGCTACAAGAAGAAAGGCAAAGAAGGAGAAGTTTACAAGCTCAAGAAGGCACTTTACGGGCTGAAGCAAGCGCCAAGAGCTTGGAACTCAAAGTTAGACCGAAGATTAGTCTCGCTCGGATTCAAAAGATGTCTCCATGAGAACCCTAAAGACAGTCTATCAAGCACCAAAGAACAGGTGAAGGTTGAAGACGCGATCAAGAAGGAGCGTCGCATCAAGCTATGGACGAGCCGACGACAAGAATGGTGATCCCTGAAGTGCTACAAGAAACGGCAAAAACAATGCCTATGAGTAGCAACTGTCGCGTTTGGGATCCAGGTGGTAACAAGAAAGTTGTGCTTAGGGGGGTGAATGTTAGACATAAGCACACCTTGTGTCCAATTGGGATTAGTAGTTCATGTAGGATTAGGATTCCTAGCCGTGTCGGTCATGTAACCAGCTAGTCTAGCCTGCTATATATACATGTAGCAGCCCCTTGTAATCAACCAACGAAAAAGCAATAAAGAAAAGCAAGGTTTAACAGGCTCGTCACGAGCCTGTAGCCATCATCAAAATCGATCAGTTTTCCGTTCGCAAGTTACGAGAGAATCCACCTAGATCGATCGATCGATCGCGTCGTTACTAGCCCAGCCACCCTCACGCATGAAGCACGTGGCTATACACACGCGCAGCACTCTAGATTCATCAACCTACTAGGCAGCTAGCTTGGTTGCTTTGTACGTGAGTGTGCAGAGGTCCTGGTGGTGATTTGATCCGGCGATCAAAAACCAACAGGAAATGGTAGTTTATTTAAAAGGAACCAACAGATTTATTTAATTTTATGAATAATAGTATGTTTTTGCTAGCCCTTTTACCAAACCCTTGGTTTGTTTTTTGCCCCTCGCTATTTACAGTTTGTTATGTTATAATTATCATTCTAGAAACCATTCTGAACCACGTGTTTCCTCTTTCCCTTCATTTTGATGTAGGATGCTTATGAGTACGCTGGTTGGGTTGTGTACCGCAGTTACCTCCATAGCTACGAGATGCAACATGAATACATCAAGTACTTCGAAACATTATTAAGGGAACTTAAGGTATACATACATCATAAAGTCAAGCAAGACTAGCTTGCCTGCAACTATTGGATTTTTGTTCGGGGACTCAAACCTTTTTTTTAATCTTGATACAGTGGTTGAAAGATTGTCTACCGAGCAAGTTTTCATCTCTTGCTGTAAGTACATGACCACACAAAAATCATGAATGGCGATGTTTCTGTATACACTGCACCACCATGGTAATTCTTTTGTTCTTTATAGGTAAGCAAGATATGCACCAGAGGAATTTATCAAGCAACTAAGTTCGCCACTCGCTTTTCCAAGATCACAACTCATTTAGCTCGTATTGGCTTCCGTGTATGATCTCTAACACACTCACTAATTTATTTTGTGTGTGTTTTGCATCTAACAGTTCCATTCTTTTGACGCAGGATTGTTTTAACTACATGACCATTGAGGCTACTTGGTGTAATGGTTCCGATGGTGTCTATTTTGAGATTTGGAAGAGGGTCACTCAACAAAAGGTTAGCATTCAGCACATCAACCCAGTCTTCTGCACACATGTTGATTATCCATGTAATTCTGATTAATTCATGGTATTAATGAACTCTAAATATGATGTATTGTTTTCCTCAACAATGCACAGAAGAGTTTCAGAGATGCTTTGAAGGAAGTCTGTAAACTGAACAAGTGTCCATCACTGCAAGATAGCATGAAATATGCCATAGAGAATGACTGTTCCGTGATGGAAACGGCGGTAGGCTCTTCTTCACATATAATTTTCAAGTCCAAATTCGTAACATGCATGCTTATCTTTTTTGCTTATTTTCTTCATCTTTTCAGTTTCTTCGTTGCACGGTAGGGGCAAGCGTTACCAAGGAAGTAAGTACTGTTATATGCATGTGGGATCCATCCAGTGGATTATATGTTCTTATATTTGATTTGATTTCACGTCTGACTGCCTTAGGTATCAGAGGATAAAGGTCAGGAGTTGATTGCAGAGGCAGTTAAAAAGCTGGTAATGTGCTTAAATGAAATTACACCTTGCTATATATCAGTACATGCCTATTTCGAAGATACCATTATGCTAAGCGACAACCATTTGCTTATTCAGAGGATAAAACCCAAATTCTATGATGGGTATATCAGAAAGAAGATAAACATTGCCAAACTTATAGGAATGATCACTGTGGTATGCCATCCTATCCTTCGTTTTTAATTGTGCATAATATGATATCTTTTTTGTTTACGGTAACCAAATCGTATGTGCTCTATAACAGCGATTATATTATTTACTTTTCCAGGACTGAAAAGACATAATACATCTGGCTTTTCATGGTTGGAGCTGCCATTTGTTGAAGATGTCTTTCTTGGATTTCCTGTACTTTTGCTGCTGCAATGAACAAATGAACTAGACCAGACTTAAAACTCTTACCAAGTACAGTAGCATAATACTAGTAGTCGACTAGATGGATGGTTCGTTCCGGGGTCTACTAGTACCGAAAGAAAGTGGAAAATGCTTGTATTGAATTGTTGCTACTAAGGGTTTAGGTTTATTAGAGGGCTAATTGGAATATCATAAACATAACAGTATGTCATCCTGCTCAAAGCATTTACCTGTATTTACACTTAAGTTTCAGATGGTGCGGAGGGATCTCGATCTATGGACGGCTATTTAGTTATAAGATGCAGAGGGTATCTTGGTCTAATAATATTATGGACGTACTGCCTATGTAGAATCAACACATTCGTATGTCTGGCATGAGCATGAGATATTTCATTGTGCACATTGTAAGTGTTGGGGAACGTAGCAGAAATTCAAAATTTTCCTACGTGTCACCAAGATCTATCTATGGAGAAACTAGCAACGAGGGAAAGGAGAGTGCATCTACATACCCTTGTAGATCGCTAAGCGGAAGCGCTCAAGAGAACGGGGTTGAAGGAGTCGACTGTCGTGATCCAAATCACCGGAGATCCTAGTGCCGAACGGACGGCACCTCCGCGCTCAACACACGTACAGCCCGGTGACGCCTCCCATGCCTTGATCCAGCAAGGAGAGAGGGAGAGGTTGGGAAGACTCCATCCAGCAGCAGCACGACGGTGTGGTGGTGATGGAGGGCGTGGCAATCTGCAGGCTTCGCCAAGCACCGCGGGAGAGGAGGAGGACTTGGGAGAGGGAGGGCTGCGCCAGGCAAGGGTGAAGCTCCCATGCGCCTCCCACTATATATAGGGGTGGAGGGGCTGGTTTCTTGCCCTCCAAGTCCATTGGGGCGTTGGCAAAGGTGGGAGGAAAGAAATCACATCATTTCCTTCCCCACCGATTGTTATCCCCCTTTTTTAGGGATCTTGATCTTATCCCTTTGGGATATGATCTTATTCCTTCTAAGGGGGGATCTTGGTGCGCCTTGACCAGGGGTGTGGGGCCTTGCCCCCACTACCCACATTCATGTGGGTCCCCCCATGCAGGTGGGCCCCACTCCGGAACCTTCTAGAACCTTCCCGGTACAATACCGAAAAATCACGAACATTTTCCGGTGGCCAAAATAGGACTTCCCATATATAAATCTTTACCTCTGGACCATTCTGGAACTCCTCGTGACGTCCGGGATCTCATCCGGGACTCCGAACAACATTCGGTAACCACATACAAACTTCCTTTATAACCCTAGCGTCATCGAACCTTAAGTGTGTAGACCCTACGGGTTCGGGAACCATCGCATATGACCGAGACGTTCTCCGGTCAATAACCAACAGCGGGATCTGGATACCCATGTTGGCTCCCACATGTTCCACGATGATCTCATCGGATGAACCACGATGTCGAGGATTCAATCAATCCCGTATTCAATTCCCTTTGTCTAGCGGTATTGTACTTGCCCGAGATTCGATCATCGGTATCCCGATACCTTGTTCAATCTCGTTACCGGCAAGTCTCTTTACTCGTTCCGTAACACATCATCCCGTGATCAACCCCTTGGTCACATTGTGCACATTATGATGATGTCCTACCGAGTGGGCCCATAGATACCTCTCCGTCAACCGGAGTGACAAATCCCAGTCACGATTCGTGCCAACCCAACAGACACTTTCGGAGATACCTGTAATGCACCTTTATAGCCACCCAGTTACATTGTGACGTTTGGTACACCCAAATCATTCCTACGGTATCCGGGAGTTGCACAATCTCATGGTCTAAGGAAATGATACTTGACATTTAGAAAAGCTTTAGCATACGAACTACGATCTTTGTGATAGGCTTAGGATTGGGTCTTGTCCATCACATCATTCTGCTAATGATGTGATCCCGTTATCAACGACATCCAATGTTCATGGTCAGGAAACTGTAACCATCTATTGATCAACGAGCTAGTCAACTAGAGGCTTACTAGGGACATGGTGTTGTCTATGTACCCACACATGTATCTGAGTTTCCTATCAATACAATTATAGCATGGATAATAAATGATTATCATGAACAAGGAAATATAATAATAACTAATTTATTATTGCCTCTAGGGCATATTTCCAACAGTCTCCCACTTGCACTAGAGTCAATAATCTAGTTCACATCGCCATGTGATTAACACTCATAGGTCACATCGCCATGTGACCAACATCCAAAGAGTTTACTAGAATCAATAATCTAGCTCACATCACTATGTGATTAACACTCAATGAGTTCTGGGTTTGATCATGTTATGCTTGTGAGATAGGTTGTAGTCAACGGGTCTGCAATATTCAGATCCCTATGTACTTTGCAAATCTCTAGGTCATATTGTAAATGCTGCTTCCACGCTCCACTTGGAGCTATTCCAAATGGTTGCTCCACTATACGTATCCGGTTTGCTACTCAGAGTCATTCGGATAGGTGTTAAAGCTTGCATCGACGTAACCCTTTACGCCGAACTCTTTATCACCTCCATAATCGAGAAACATGTCCTTATTTACTCCAAGGACAATTTTGACCGTTGTTCAATGATCCATTCTGGATCATTCTTGTACCCTTGATCGACTCATGGCAGGCACACTTCCGTGCGGTACACAAAGATAGCATACTATAGAGCCTACGTCGAAGCATAGGGACGACCTTCGTCCTTTCTCTCTTCTGCCGTGGTCGAGCTTTAACTCTTAACTTCATACCTTACAACTCGGCAAGAACTCCTTCTTTGGTGATCCATCTTGAACACCTTCAAGATTATGTCAAGGTATGTGCTCATTTGAAAGTATTATTAATCATTTTGATCTATCTTATAGATCTTGATGCTTATTGTTAAAGTAGCCTAATCCAGGTTTTCCATTGAAAAACACTTTTCAAACAACCCTATATGCTTTCTAGAAATTCTACATCATTTCTGATCAACAATATGTCAACAACATATACTCATCAGAAATTCTATAGTGCTCCCACTCACTTCTTTGGAAATACAAGTTTCTCATAAACCTTGTATAGACCCAAAATCTTTAATCATCTCATCAAAGCGTACATTCCAACTCCGAGATGCTTACTCCAGTCCTTAGAAGGATAGCTGGTGCTTTGCATACTTGTTAGCGTCTTTAAGGATTGTCAAAAACCTTCTGGTTGTATCACATACAACCTTTCCTCAAGAAAACTGTCAAGGAGACAATGTTTTGACATCCTATATGCAAGATTTCATAAATAATGCAGTAACTGCTAATCCAATTCCAACAGACTCTTAGCATCGCTACGAGTGAGAAAGCCTCACCGTAGTCAACTCCTTGAACTTGTCGGAAAACATCTTTAACGACAAGTCGAGCTTCTTAATGGTGATACTTACCATCATTGTCCGTCTTCCTTTAAAATCCATCTTTACCCAACGCCCCACGACCATCAAGTATTTCTTCCAAAGTCATGGATCCTCTCTCGGATGTTATGGCCTCGAGCCATTCGTCGGAATCCGGGCCCACCATCGCTTCTCCATAGCTCGTAGGTTCATTGTTGTCTAGCAACATGACCTCTAAGACAGGATTGCGTACCACTCTGAAGTAGTACGCGTCCTTGTTGACCTACGAGGTCCGGTAGTGACTTGATCCGAAGCATCATGATCACTATCATCAGCTTCCACTTCAATTGGTGTAGGTGCCACATGAACAACTTCCTGTGCCTTGCTACACACTGGTTGAAGTGATGGTTTTATAACCTCATTAAGTCTCCACCATCCTCCCACTCAATTCTTTCGAGAGAAACTTTTCCTTGAGAAAGGACCCATTTCTAGAAACAATTACTTTGCTTCCGGATCTGAGATAGGAGGTATACCCAACTGTTTTGGGTGTCCTATGAAGATGCATTTTTTATCCGTTTTGGGTTCGAGCTTATTACGATGAAACTTTTCACATGAGCGTCGCAGCCCTAAACTTTTAAGAAACGACAACTTACGTTTCTCCAAACCATAGTTCAAATGGTGTCGTCTCAATGGAATTACGTGGTGCCCTATTAAAGTGAGTGTGTTGTCTCTAATGCCTAACCCATGAACGATAGTGGTAATTCGATAAGAGACATCATGGTACGCACCATATCCAATAGGGTGCAACTAGGATGTTCGGACACACCATCACACTATGGTGTTCCAGGCGGTATTTATTGTGAAACAATTTCCACAATGTCTTAATTGCGTGACAAAGCTCGTAACTCAGAAACTCATCTCTATGTTCATATCATAGACATATTATCCTCTTGTCACGAAGATCTTTAACTTCACTCTGAAATTACTTGAACCATTCAATAATTCAGACTTGTGTTTCATCAAGTAAATATACTCAACATCTACTCGAATCATCGTGAAGTAAGAACATAACGATATTCCTTTGCATGCCTCAAAGACTCATTGGGCTGCACACATCAAAATGTGTTACTTCCAACAAGTTGTTCTCTTGTTCCATCTTATAGAAACGAGGCTTTTCAGTCATCTTGCCCATGTGGTATGATTTGCATATCTCAAGTGATTCAAAATCAAGTGAGTCCAAACGATCCATCTGCATGGAGTTTCATCATGCGTATACACCAATAGACATGGTTCGCATGTCTAAAACTTTTCAAAAACGAGTGAGTCCAAAGATAAATCAACATGGAGCTTCTTCATGCGTTTTATACCAATATGACGTAAATGGCAGTGCCACAAGCAGGCGGTACTATCATTACTATCTTATATATTTTGGCATGACAATGTGTATCACTACGACCGAGATTCAATAAACCATTCATTTTAGGTGCAAAACCATTGAAGGTATTATTCAAATAACCAGAGTAACCATTATTCTCCTTAAATGAATAACCGTATCGCGATAGACATAATCCAATCATGTCTATGATCAACGCAAACACCAAATAACAATTATTTAGGTTTAACACCAATCTCGATGGTAGGGGGAGTATGCGATGCTTGATCACATCAAGCTTGGAAACACTTCCAATAGTACATATCGTCATCTCACCTTTAGCTAGTCTCCGTTTATTCCGCAGCTTTTATTTCGAGTTACCAACACTTAGCAACCGAACCGGTATCTAATACCCTGGTGCTGCTAGGAGTACTAGTAAAGTACACATTAACATAATGTATATCCAATATACTTCTATCGACCTTGCCAGCCTTCTCATCTACCAAGTATCTAGGGTAATCCTGCTTCAAATGTCCGTTCCTCTCATTACTGAAGCACTTAGTCTCGGTTTGGGTTCAACCACGGTTTCTTCATCGAGCAGCAACTGATTTGCCGCTTCATGAAGTACCCCTTCTTGCCCTTGCCCTTCTTGAAACTAGTGGTTTCACTAACCATCAACAATTGATGCTCCTTCTTGATTTCTACATTCATGTGTCGAACATTGCGAATAGCTCAAGGATCATCATATCTATCCCTGATATGTTATAGTTCATCACGAAGCTTCTAGCAGCTTGGTGGCAATGACTTTGGAGAAACATCACTATCTCATCGTGAAGATCAACTCCCACTCGATTCAAGTGATTGTTGCACTCGGACAATCTAAGCACAAGCTCAACGATTGAGCTTTTCTCCTTAGTTTGCAGGCTAAGAAAATCGTCGGAGGTCTTATACCTCTTGACGTGGCACGAGCTTGAAATCCCAATTTCAGCCCTCAAACATCTCATATGTTCATGACGTTTCAAATCGTCTTTGGTGCCTCAACTCTAAACCGCTTAACTAAACTATCACGTAGTTATCAAGACGTGTATGTCGATATTCGCAACATCCACGAGGGCGATGTTCGAGGTTCAAGACACCGAGCGGTGCATTAAGGACATAAGCCTTCTATCGTCCGCATAATTGCTCTGTCAACTTTCAACTATATTTTCTCTAGGAACATATCTAAAACAGTAGAACTAAAGCGCGAGCTATGACATAATTTGCAAAGGGTTTTTGACTATGTTCAGGATAATTAAGTTCATCTTATGAACTCCCACTCAGATAGACATCCCTCTAGTCATCTAAGTGATTACATGATCCGAGTCAACTAGGCCGTGTCCGATCATCACGTGAGACGGACTAGTCATCATCGGTGAACATCTTCATGTTGATCGTATCTACCATACGACTCATGCTCGACCTTTCGGTCTCTTGTGTTCCGAGGCCATGTCTGTACATGCTAGGCTCGTCAAGTCAACCTAAGTGTTTCGCGTGTGTAAATCTGGCTTACACCCGTTGTATGTGAACGTAAGAATCTATCACACCCGATCATCACGTGGTGCTTCGAAACGACGAACTTTCACAACGGTGCACAGTTAGGGGAACACTTTCTTGAAATTTTAATGAGGATCATCTTATTTACTACCGTCGTTCTAAGCAAATAAGATGCATAAACATGATAAACATCACATGCAATCAAATAGTGACATGATATGGCCAATATCATTTTGCTCCTTTGATCTCCATCTTCGGGCTCCATGATCATCATCGTCACCAAAGATGACACCATGATCTCCATCATCATGATCTCCATCTTCGTGTCTCCATGAAGTTGTCTCGCCAACTTATTACTTCTACTACTATGGCTACCGGTTAGCAATAAAGTAAAGTAATTACATGGCGTTGTTCAATGGCAGCAGGTCATACAATAAATTAAGACAACTCCTATGGCTCCTGCCGGTTGTCATACTCATCGACATGCAAGTCGTGATTCCTATTACAAGAACATGATCAATCTCATACATCACATATCATTCATCACATTCTTCTTGGCCATATCACATCACATATCATACCCTGCAAAAACAAGTTAGACGTCCTCTAATTGTTGTTTGCATGTTTTACGTGGCTGCTATGGATTTCTAGAAAGAACGTTTCTTACCTCACGCAAAACCACAACGTGATATGCCAATTGCTATTTACCCTTCATAAGGACCCTTTTCATCGAACCCGTTCCGACTAAAGTGGAGAGGCGGCACCGCTAGCCACCTTATGCACCAAGTGCATGTCGGTCGGTGGAACCTGTCTCACGTAAGTGTACGTGTAAGGTCGGTCCGGCCGCTTCATCCCACAATACCGTCGAAACAAGATTGGACTAGTAACGGTAAGCATATTGAACAAAATCAACGCCCACAACTACTTTGTGTTCTACTCGTGCAAAGAATCTACGCAATAGACCTAGCTCGATACCACTATTGGGGAACGAGCAGAAATTCAAAATTTTCCCACGTGTCACCAAGATCTATCTATGGAGAAACTAGCAACGAGGGAAGGAGAGTGCATCTACATACCCTTGTAGATCGCTAAGCGGAAGCGTTCAAGAGAACGGGGTTGAAGGAGTCGTACTCGTCGTGATCCAAATCACCGGAGATCCTAGTGCCGAACGGACGGCACCTCCGCGTTCAACACACGTACAGCCCGGTGACGTCTCCCATGCCTTAATCCAGCAAGGAGAGAGTGAGAGGTTGGGGAAGACTCCATCCAGCAGCAGCACGACGGTGTGGTGGTGATGGAGGAGCGTGGCAATCCTGCAGGGCTTCGCCAAGCACCGCGGGAGAGGAGGAGGACTTGGGAGAGGGGGAGGGCTGCGCCAGGGGCAAGGGTGAAGCTCCCATGCGCCTCCCCACTATATATAGGGGTGGAGGGGGCTGGTTTCTTGCCCTCCAAGTCCATTGGGGCGTTGGCAAAGGTGGGAGGAAAGAAATCACATCATTTCCTTCCCCACCGATTGTTATCCCCTTTTTAGGGATCTTGATCTTATCCCTTCGGGATATGATCTTATTCCTTCTAAGGGGGGATCTTGGTGCGCCTTGACCAGGGGTGTGGGGCCTTGCCCCCACTACCCACGTTCATGTGGGTCCCCCCATGCAGGTGGGCCCCACTCTGGAACCTTCTAGAACCTTCCCGGTACAATACCGAAAAATCACGAACATTTTCTGGTGGCCAAAATAGGACTTCCCATATATAAATCTTTACCTTCGGACCATTCCGGAACTCCTCGTGACGTCCGGGATCTCATCCGGGACTCCGAACAACATTCGGTAACCACAAACAAACTTCCTTTATAACCCTAGCGTCATCGAACCTTAAGTGTGTAGACCCTACGGGTCCGGGAACCATGCAGACATGACCGAGACGTTCTCCTGTCAATAACCAACAGCGGGATCTGGATACCCATGTTGGCTCCCACATGTTCCACGGTGATCTCATCGGATGAACCACGATGTCGACGATTCAATCAATCCCGTGTTCAACTCCCTTTGTCTAGCGGTATTGTACTTGCCCGAGATTCGATCGTCCATATCCCGATACCTTGTTCAATCTCGTTACCGGCAAGTCTCTTTACTCGTTCCGTAACACATCATCCCGTGATCAACCCCTTGGTCACATTGTGCACATTATGATGATGTCCTACCGAGTGGGCCCAGAGATACCTCTCCGTCAACCGGAGTGACAAATCCGACCACGGTTCGTGCCAACCCAATGAGACACTTTCGGAGATACATGTAATGCACCTTTATAGCCACCCGATTCACGTTGTGGACGTTTGGTACACCCAAAGCATTCCTACGGTATCCGGAGTTGCACAATCTCATGGTCTAAGGAAATGATACTTGACATTTAGAAAAGCTTTAGCATACGAACTACGATCTTTGTGCTAGGCTTAGGATTGGGTCTTGTCCATCACATCATTCGCTAATGATGTGATCCCGTTATCAACGACATCCAATGTTCATGGTCGTGAAAGCGTAACCATCTATTGATCAACGAGCTAGTCAACTAGAGGCTTACTAGGGACATGGTGTTGTCTATGTACCCACACATGTATCTGAGTTTCCTATCAATACAATTATAGCATGGATAATAAACGATTATCATGAATAAGGAAATATAATAATAACTAATTTATTATTGCCTCTATGGCATATTTCCAACGGTAAGGTTACACTTAGTAAACCTATGAACACTGGTCCAATTTTTAGCATGACAATCACCTTCCAACAACTTTTACACACTGTTTTTATTACCAATTTTGTTTTATTCCGAAAATACAAAAATATTGTCGACGTGTTATCTTTTAATTGCCTTTGTGCAACTAGCAAGACTAGTAAGGATTGACAACCATTGTTAGAACTATTGGGAACACAAGTGAAGATTTATTTGTGTTGCGAAGCATTCGACTGTTGTAGGATACCGATAGTACGCGGATTTATACCTTGGCTTCTCATCGAGGAAAGCTTGCTACGAACTCCTCCACTTGAAGCCCAACGCCTTGCCCCTAGCAAGCAAGCACTTGTAAGGTTAAGCCCAACTAACATACACAATTCCTCTTGAAGGTCACTCATCTATGCATGACAACTGTAAAGACTAATAGATCAGAGATTGTATATGTCTATAAATCATGCAACAAAGAACTCATATGAATCCAAAATAAACCATATGTATAAATGTGAATATAAACTGGCAATTCATCACACCTCAACAAAACACACCATTAATAACCTCCAATGGATGATAATCATGTTGGCGGCTCATGTGATCATGTATTGACAAACAAGAAAGAGGTGATGCAATCTAGCTACTATTATAGACCCATAATTCAAGGAGGATTACTCACAAATGGACATGGTTGTAGCAAGGGCGATCAAGATGACTTTGGGGATGAATTCCCCGTTCGCGAGAGTACCGAAAAGGCCTCCAAATTAGATCGTCACGAAACAGGAGGTGGCGATGGCATAAACATTCCTTGATAATTATTTATGAGGGTTTCATATCAATATAAAGGCAGGCGGTGGAGAGGTTCCCTGATCATGTGGGTCCCACATGGGCCCCCTCTACTAGTCCATCGCTCCCTTGGCTTCATCCTGATCCAAAACTTTGCAAAAAAAAATCAATTTTTCCAGTTACCGAAGCGGTGATTTTCTGAAAAGTCAAAAACATGAAAAACAACAACTCACACTTGGCATTGGATTAATATATGTTTGTCCAATGAAATAATATAAAATTGTGTCAAAGCTATGCCAAAATGATATAAAAGTAGCATGAATATACAAAAGAAAAAAAATATACATACATTTGAGATGTATCGAGTAAGAGTGACAGAGCTGCCAACAGAAAGCTGGGCAGGCCAGGTTGCTAAACAGGGCCCTAAACTGGGGTTGTTGAATGTTGAGTAGTCACGTGTCTGTGGGCTGAGCAGTGGGCCTAAGCTTCGCAAAGGTTGGGTGGACCACGACCAGGTTGGGCCCTAACATAGCTCCATAGTGCCAACTTCGACGTCTAAACATGTCCCGACCTAAGCATAGCTTAGATGACTAGATTTCTTGTGGTGGAACCAACCCAACCAAATTCAAGCCCTAGGCATGGCAGAAATGCTTGCATATTTTCTGAATTTTTTCAGGCTTTTTCGCACTATTTGGTAGCATGGTGTGCCCTTCGACTACGAGGTGCATGTGGCAACTTCATCGGTCACAAAATTTTTCTCGAAGGTGCTCATAGTAATATAGTGTGCTTGCGTTCATATAGGTGATTGTGTTTGCGTGTTGTCAGCGTCTACGCTTATATTGTGTGTCTTAAACATTCTAAATTTACTCACTATCCATGAAATGTAACTTAAACTAGCCAGTGATCATATTTTGAATATATTTTTGACATGATATTTTTAATATATTAATATTTGGTAACCAAGATGAATATATATGCCCTAGTTCTTCTACCCTACTAAGGGCATCTCTAATCAATCCCCTATAATTTAGAGAAGATACGGCAGAGGAGTATATTTGCTCCTCTAAACAAGTGTCATTCCTAACCGATCCCTTAAATTTAACAGAGTAACAAATTATTTTTGCCAAGATCTTTCTAATTTTAGTTTACATAGTACATTCCAACTACATATTTGCACACATATTAAATCCAAACATAATAATCAAGGTTCACACAATTCACGAATATTACAAATTCAAATTAGAAACCAAATTATTCAAATTTAGAAACCATATTATTCAATTCAAACATATAGAAGAGGTCAAATGAAGTAACGAGCATGATAAAAGCACAACTATGAAGTGCTATGGAGATGCCACTGATGCTCAACAAGATTATCTTGGAGTTGGGTATGAACTTTTTGGTTCTCGATGTTGCGGTGTGCTGTGAGGAATCTTTATATCATGTTTGCATTGTGCTCCTGCTCAATAGGATTCCCATTGGAGATGTAGCAAAAGTTCTCAGGTATGCCTCTTTTTTTTTTCAATGATCGTGTTATGCAAGATGATGCAACATGTCATGATTTGTCATAGGGCCTTGGATTTCCACTACTCAGCAGGGCCACGGATGATGGCAAATCATTTCTAAAGCACACTAAAAGCTCTCGTCACAACCTTCCTTGTCAACTCTTGATGCGCTGCAAAGTGAGACCTCTAGTTACCTTAGGACACATGATTGTTTTTACAAATGTGGCCCATGGAGGATAGACGCCATCTGCAGGATAGTTTCCTATCATGTACTCACCGCCATTGACAACATAGTTTCAAGGAGGAGCATCTTCGACAACAAGCATAGCAAACAGTTGTGATCTCAGTAGCACATTCAGGTCATTATGAGAGCAAGACAATACTAAAAATGAATGCCAAATCCATAAATCCTCCGATGGAACAACCTCAAGAATGATTGTTGGATCGTTGCAGTGGCCTTTGTACTGACCTTTCCAGTGCATGTAGTCAACTGAACCTTCACTCAATCCCAACAGCCTTTCGGTATCTTCATCATTGGGTGCCCTGAAGTACTCTGGCCCAAAGATATCAGTAATGGCCTTTGTGTACCTTCAAACAGTCTCCAAGATTGCATCTTCTCCAATGCGGACATAGTCGCCAAATGGCGTCGGCCGAACACCCGTAAGCGAGCACTCAAACAGTCGTGATACACTTCATGAAAGGACTCACACTTATCTCTCCAGATGCACTCCTTTTGAGTTTGAACTAATCATCATGCCTCTCCACGGCTTTTGCAATGGTGAGAAATAAACTTGTGTGCATCCAAAATCTCTGGCGAAAATACTTCTCCCGTTCTACGAATAGGTTTGATTGGGGCCGAAATAGCCTCTCATGATCTTTGCATGGCCATCCGCTCTATCACGGTTGAGGTGTATAGGACCGAATTGTGATCCTCTCCTAAGCCGTTGAAAATGATCATTGAAGGTCATGCCATTGGCCATTTTGAAATCGTTATCATCTTCTTCCTCCTCCGACGATGAAGAGTCCTCGAAGATCATCTCTCTTAAGCTATTCATCTTGACTAATGACTCTGGTTCAATTCAATTGACAAAGGACAAAACGAGCTGAAAAAGCACAAACTAACTCACCTAGGCAAATTGTCGAACACTTGAAAGGCAGCGGAGGTGTCACGGCCGGCTTGCAACATTGAGAAGATACTAGCGGTCGACAGGGCTTTTGAGATGGCCAACAGTGGACGGAGAGGCTTAGAGAAAGAAGATCTGAGCCTCTTTCCGGTGACGGGATCGATGCGGCGGTGGTGTTTGAGCTCGATTCCGGCAATGACAACGACCGGTGATTGGTTCGGAGCGGGGCAGGAGGGCGGCGAGGGTGAAATGAGGCAATAGGGTGTCGGCGGATACGGTGGCTAGTCACCGAAAGCAACACCGGTGATGATGCATCGTGGGGTGGAGACAGCGCATGTGTGGGGGAGAGGTCAAAACTTTTTGCTCTGCGGTTCACAACCGGACGATCGTGGGGTGGAGACGGCACTGTACTCCCCTTCCCCCCTATCCGTCATTGTGCCCCAAGGCCCCAACTGGCCGCCGCCTCCCGTCTTGTTTCCCTCGCTCGTCCCAGATCGATTCGTTATCTCCGGCAGCCACCTCCGCCGTGGCCACCGTGGTCCTCCATCCGGCGAGGGAAAGCTCTCCTTGCCACTCCCACGCGTCGGGTCGCCGGCAATAACTCCGCCGGTACCTCCTCCGTGACCTTATACCCCAAATTTGGTCTTTGTTTGGATGTCTTTTATAACATTAGCGGTTTGGATCTTGTTTGTTTACCTCCATTGTTGGCTAGGGTTTGGGCAGATGCAGTACCACGGATAGAACGAGATTGTCTGAATATCTTTGTAGACGAGAACATTGACGAAGGGGGTCGAATAGAGAATTAGAAATACGTTTTTGATGCCGCAGCTTCGTGCAAAGGAGATGGCAGACACACGCTCAAGCCGTGAGGTGTCACGGAAGCACCTTGAAAAGCAGAGATCGCCGTCGCCGGTTATGAGCGTGCGTGGAGAGATGTTGCAGAAGCGAAGGGAGAAGGTGGATGCAGGCTCGATTCTGCAGATGCATAATGAGCTCCCCGGACATATACAGGGTATCAATCGGCCTGTCAAGGCTGAATCACCTCTGGCCGGAGAGATGTCTCAGAAGCGAACAGAGAAGTTGGATACAGTCTCGACTCCACAGAGGCATAGTGCAAAGGAGACAACGTGCCCCCCTGATCGGCTCCACGGACGTACACAGGGTATAAATCGGCCTGTCAAGACTGAAACACGTTTGTCTCAGAAGCTAAGGGAGAAGGTGGATACAGGCTCAATTCCACAGAAGCATAATGCAATGGAGAAGATGTGCCCTCCTGATCAGCTCCGCCGACAGATGCAGGGTATCAAGCGGCCTGTCAAGACTGAAGCATGTATGTCTCAGAAGCAAAGGGAGAAAGTGGATACATGCTTGATTCCACAGAAGCATAATGCAATGGAGAAGATGTGCCCCCCTGATCAGCTCCGCGCGACGTACGCAGGGTATCCAGCGGCCAGTCAAGACTGAAGCACGACTTGCCGGAGAGAAGAAGCACACGAAAAGCAATGCATCTTTTCCAACGAAAAGAACCACTGCACAACTCAAAGAAAGAACGAGTTCCTGCCCCACTTGTCCCATGGTTGCCCATGACCAGGGCAACACCGCTGCTATCCAGAAACAGAGAGAAGACATGGGCGAAATAATTCAGAAGCTGAACAAATTGGGCTTGGGAGAGGATATCAGCTTTGAGGAGTACTATGGATACTTGGAGCAGCTGCCTCTCGACCCCCGTGTTGATACTAAAAATAAACTCGACCTTATGGCTCGATTTCGCATGGACCTCCGTCATGCGGTGTATCGCATCAGATCCTACAAGGTTCCATCCATCCATGCCTCTATTTTTCACTCATCTATTAAATGTTGTTCAATCTGTACATCTGTGTTCCTTGCAACTTTGTGCTACTTGTTCTATCCTACTTATGCTGGTTTCTTTAAACTCACATCCTTATCTAATTTGATCCAATGGTGATATCATTTCCTACAGTTGTTAAATAAGGAGTCCAAGAATGAGTTGTGCCGTCTTGAACTGATGGAGTGCCCAATGGATCTTCTTGACAAGGACGAGTTTCATAAAGATTTCCTCGTGGAGATGCAATATTTTAGCTTCTTTGAGAGAAAAGGTGTATTAGACTGGTTCTTCGACCCTGATCTGCCTGCTGGCCTGAATGACTACCAGCGTCTAGTTCCTCATGATCATGTACGTATATAATTTGATCACAGTGTTTGTGTGATCATTTAATTGCCTTTGGTGTTCCATTGCGTTAGTATGGCTAGTTAGGACCATTTGTCTGAATTTCAAAACCATGCTATATACACAAATGAGACTCTGTGGTCTGTATCCAAAAAAGGGTTGAAAAGTTATGTGTTTACTTATTGAAGGATCTAGATTACAGAACAATTTATTGATGAGTTCATGATACATCTACAGAGTGCTAATTGTCTTCTTGGATGAAAATTTCATAATATTATATGCTGGAAAATGTAGATGATCAAATTATCGGTCTCTGAAAACTGATCAACTGACTACTTTAACAAAGTGCCAATCAAGGATATTTTTCTTTCCATTTTTGCCTTCATAGAGTTCCATCATTCTTTCAGTAAAGTAGTTATATGCATTTTTTTTCCTGTTAGAAATGGTAGTTTATTTAAAAGGAACCAATAGATTTATTTAATTTTATGAATATATACTAGCACGTTTTTATTAGCCCTTTATCAAACCCTTGTTTTTTTTTTCACTCCTTGCCATTTACATTATGTCATGTTATATTTGTCATTCTAATAGACATTCTAAACCATGTGTTCCTTTTTACCTTCATTTTGATGTAGGGTCATGGTGAGTATGCTTTCTGGGGTGCGTACAGAAGTTACTTTCATAGCTACGAGGTGCAACTTGAATACATCAAGTACTTTGAAACATTATTAAGGGAACTTGAGGTATACATCATAAAGTCAAGCAAGACTAGCCTTCCTGCAGTGATTGGATTTTTGCTAGGGGACTCACAACCTTCTTTTTTTTTTAATTTTTATTGATACAGTGGTTGAAAGATTGTCTACCGAGGAAGTTTTCATCTCGTACTGTAAGTGCATGACCACACAAAAATAATGAATGACAATGTTTCTGTATGTGCTGCACCACCATGGTAATTCCTCTGTTCTTTAGGTAAACAAGATTCGGACAAGAGGAATTTATCAAGCAACTAAGATCGCCACTCGCTTTTCCAATATCACACCACATTTAGCTCGTATTGGCTTCGATGTATGATCCCTATCATAATCACTAGTTTTTTTTGTGTGTGTGGTTTGCATCTGTCAGTTCCGTTCTTTTGATGCAGGATTGTTTTACTTACATGAGCTTCGAGGCTACTTGGTGTAATGGGTCCGATGATCTCTATTTTGAGATTTGGAAGCGGGTCACTCAACAAAAGGTTAACATTCGGCACTGTAACCCATTCTTCTGCACATGTGTTGATTATCCATGTCATTCTGATTAATTCCTGGTGTTAATAAACTCTGAATATGCTTGGCAATGTACTTTTTTCCCTCAACAATGCACAGAAGAGTTTCAGAGATGCTTTGAAGCAAGTCTATGAGCTGAACAAGTGCCCTTCACTGCAAGAGAGCATAAAATATGCCATAGAGGATGACTGTTCCGTGATGAAAACGGCGGTAGGCTCTTCTTCACTCACAATTTTGAAGTTTAGAATTCGTAACATGCATGCTTATCTCCTTTTCTTCTTTCCTCTATCTTTCTTCGTTGCACTTCAGTGGCAGGCATTACCAAGGAAGTAAGTACTATAATATGCATGTGGGATTGATCCAGTGGATTATATGTTCTTATATTTGATTTGATTTCACATCTGACTGCCTTAGGTACCAGTGGATGAAGCTCAGGCGTTGATTGCAGAGGCAGTTAAAAAGCTGGTACTGTGTTTGAATGAAATTGCACCTTGCTATATATTACCTCGGTCCCAAATTAGTTGTCTTTGATGTGTCAGGATACGGACGTACCTATAACACTAAAGTGTGTCTAGATATATCCGTATCTAGACAAATCTAAGACAATTAATTCGGGGCGGAGGGAGTACATGCCTATTTCAAAGATACTATCATGCTAAGCGAAAATCATTTATTTATCCAGAGGATAAAACCCATATTCTATGATGGGTATATCAGAAAGAAGATAGACATTGTTGGAAATATGCCCTAGAGGCAATAATAAATTAGTTATTATTATATTTCCTTGTTCATGATAATCGTTTATTATTCATGCTATAATTGTATTGACCGGAAACAGCGATACATGTGTGGATACATAGACAACACCATGTCCCTAGTAAGCCTCTAGTTGACTAGCTCGTTGATCAATAGATGGTTACGGTTTCGACCATGGACATTGGATGTCATTGATAACGGATCACATCATTAGGAGAATGATGTGATGGACAAGACCCAATCCTAAGCCTAGCACAAAGATCGTAGTTCAGTATGCTAAAGCTTTTCCAATGTCAAGTATCTCTTCCTTAGACCATGAGATCGTGCAATTCCGGATACCGTAGGAGTGCTTTGGGTGTATCAAACGTCACAACGAATCGGGTGACTATAAAGGTGCACTACGGTATCTCCGAAAGTGACCATTGGGTTGACACGGATCAAGACTGGGATTTGTCACTCCGGTAGACGGAGAGGTATCTCTGGGCCCACTCGGTAGGACATCATCATAATGTGCACAATGTGACCAAGGGGTTGATCACGGGATGATGTGTTACGGAACGAGTAAAGAGACTTGCCGGTAACGAGATTGAACAAGGTATCGGTATACCGACGATCGAATCTCGGGCAAGTACAATACCGCTAGACAAAGGGAATTGTATACGGGATCGATTGAGTCCTTGACATCGTGGTTCATCCGATGAGATCATCGTGGAACATGTGGGAGCCAACATGGGTATCCAGATCCCGCTGTTGGTTATTGACCGGAGAACGCCTCGGTCATGTTCAGATGATTCCCGAACCCGTAGGGTCTACACTTAAGGTTCGATGGACGCTAGGGTTATAAAGGAAGTTTGTATGTGGTTACCGAATGTTGTTGAGTCCGGATGAGATCCCGGACGTCACGAGGAGTTCGGAATGGTCCGGAGGTAAAGATTTATATATGGAAAGTTGTTGTTCGGGTTAGGAAAAAGTTCGGGTTTTTTCGGTATTGTACCGAAGCTTCTGAAGGTTCCGGAGGATTCGGAGGGGTCCGGAGGTCCGGAAATTGTTCCACCACGTCCAATACAGTAGCATGGGCTGTAGGGGCGCCCTAGCCATAATGGGCCAAGGGAACCAGCCCCCCCAAGGCCCATGCGCATGGGAGGGGGGAAACCCTAAGGGGGAGGGCCTCCACTTGACTTGGGAGGCACTCCTCCCCTCTTGGCCGCCCCAAGTCCCATCTAGGGCTGGCCGCACCCCTTGGGGTGGAAACCCTAAAGGGCGCAGCCCCCTTTCCCTATATATACTTGAGGTTTTGGGCTGCCCAACACACGAGAACCTCTCCCTCTTGGTGCAGCGTTGCCTCTCCTCCTCCTCCTCTCCCTTGGTGCTTGGCGAAGCCCTGCGGGATTGCCACGCTCCTCCACCACCACCATGCCGTTGTGTTGCTGATGGATGGAGTCTTCCTCAACCTCTCTCTCTCTCCTTGCTGGATCAAGGCATGGGAGACGTCACCGGGCTGTACGTGTGTTGAACGCGGAGGTGCCGTCCGTTCGGCACTAGGATCTCCGGTGATTTGAATCACGACGAGTACAACTCCTTCAACCCCGTTCACTTGAACGCTTCCGCTTAACGATCTACAAGGGTATGTAGATGCACTCTCCTTCCCTCGTTGCTAGTTTCTCCATAGATAGATCTTGGTGACACGTGGGAAAATTTTGAATTTCTGCCTCGTTCCCCAACAAGTGGCATCATGAGCTAGGTCTATTGCGTAGATTCTTTGCACGAGTAGAACACAAAGTAGTTGTGGGCGTTGATGTTGTTCAATATGCTTACCGTTACTAGTCCAATCTTGTTTCGACGGTATTGTGGGATGAAGCGGCCGGACCGACCTTACACGCACTCTCACGTGAGACAAGTTCCACCGATCGACATGCACTTGGTGCATAAGGTGGCTAGCGGTGCCGTCTCTCCCACTTTAGTCGGAACGGATTCGATGAAAAGGGTCCTTATGAAGGGTAAATAGCAATTGGCATATCACGTTGTGGTTTTATGAGGTAAGAAACGTTCTTGCTAGAAACCCATAGCAGCCACGTAAAACATGCAAACAACAATTAGAGGACGCCTAACTTGTTTTTGCGGGGTATGCTATGTGATGTGATATGGCCAAGAAGAATGTGATGAATGATATGTGATGTATGAGATTGATCATGTTCTTGTAATAGGATTCACGACTTGCATGTCGATGAGTATGACAACCGCAGGAGCCATAGGAGTTGTCTTTATTTATTGTATGACCTGCGTGTCATTAAACAACGCCATGTAATTACTTTACTTTATTGCTAACCGTAGCCATAGTAGTAGAAGTAATAGTTGGCGAGACAACTTCATGAAGACACGATGATGGAGATCATGATGATGGAGATCATGGTGTCATGCCGTGACAATGATGATCATGGAGCCCCAAGATGGAGATCAAAGGAGCAATATGATATTGGCCATATCATGTCACTACTATATAATTGCATGTGATGTTTATTATGTTTATGCATCTTGTTTACTTAGAACGACGGTAGTAAATAAGATGATCCTTACACAAATTTCAAGAAGTGTTCTCCCTCGATGTGCACCGCTGCTACAGTTCGTCGCTTCTAAGCACCACGTGATGATCGGGTGTGATGGATTCTTACGTTCACATACAACGGGTGTAAGACAGATTTACACAGCAAAAACACTTGGGGTTAACTTGACGAGCCTAGCATGTGCAGACATGGCCTCGAACACGGAGACGAAAGGTCGAGCATGAGTCGTATAGTAGATACGATCAACATGAAGATGTTCACCGATGATGACTAGTCCGTCTCACGTGATGATCGGACACGGCCTAGTTGACTCGGATCATGTAATCACTTAGATGACCAGAGGGATGTCTATCTGAGTGGGAGTTCATAAGATGAACTTAATTATCTTGAACATAGTCAAAAGACCTTTTGCAAATTATGTCGTAAGCTCGCGCTTTAGTTCCACTATTTAGATATGTTCCTAGAGAAAATATAGTTGAAAGTTGACAATAGCGATTATGCGAACAAAAGAAAGCTTATGTCCTTAATGCACCGCTTAGTGTGCTGAACCCCAATCGTCGTTTGTGGATGTTGCGAACATCGGACATACACGTTTTGATAACTACGTGATAGTTCAGTTAAACGGTTTAGAGTTGAGGCACGAAAGACGTTTTCGAAATGTTGCGAAACATATGAGATGTTTCGAGGGCTGAAATTAGGATTTCAGGCTCGTGCCCACGTCAAGAGGTATGAGACCTCCGACGATTTTCTTAGCCTACAAACTAAGGGAGAAAAGCTCAATCGTTGAGCTTGTGCTCAGATTGTCTGAGTACAACAATCACTTGAATCGAGTGGGAGTTGATCTTCCAGATGAGATAGTGATGTTTCTCCAAAGTCATTGCCACCAAGCTGCTAGAGCTTCGTGATGAACTATAACATATCAAGGATAGAGATGATGATCCTTGAGGTATTCGCGTTGTTTGACATCGCGAAAGTAAAAATCAAGAAGGGCATCAATTGTTGATGGTTGGTGAAACCACTAGTTTCAAGAAGGGCAAGGAAAGAAGGGACACTTCATGAAACGGCAAATCAGTTGTTGCTCCGGTGAAGAAACCCAAGGTTGAACCCAAACCCGAGACTAAGTGCTTCGTAATAAGGGAACAGCCCTTTGAGCAGAATTACCCTAGATTCATGGTAGATAAGAAGGCAGGCAAGGTCGATAGAAGTATATTTGATATACATTATGTTAATGTGTACTTTACTAGTACTCCTAGTAGCACCAGGGTATTAGATACCGGTTCGGTTGCTAAATGTTAGTAACTCGAAATAAAAGCTACGGAATAAAAGGAGAGTAGCTAAAGGTGAGCTGACGATATGTGTTGGAATTGTTTCCAAGGTTGATATGATCAAACATCGCACGCTCCCTCTACCATCAAGATTAGTATTAAACCAGAATAATTATCATTTGGTGTTTGCGTTGAGCATAGACATGATTGGATTATGTCTATCGCAATACGGTTATTCATTTAAGGAGAATAATGGTTACTCTATTTATTTGAATAATACCTTCAATGATCTTGCACCTAAAAGAATGGTTTATTGAATCTCGATTGTAGTGATACACATTTTCATGCCAAAAGATATAAGATAGTAATGATAGTACCACTTACTTGTGGCACTGCCATGTAAGTCATAAAACACATGAAGAAGCTCCATGTTGATGGATCTTTGGACTCACTCATTTTTGAAAAGTTTGAGACATGTGAACCATGTCTATTGGTGTATACGCATGAAGAAACTCCATGCAGATGGATCGTTTGGACTCACTTGATTTTGAATCACTTGAGATATGCAAATCATACCACATGGGTAAGATGACTGAAAAGCCTCGGTTTCAGTAAGATGGAACAAGATAGCAACTTGTTGAAGTGACACATTTTGATGTGTGCAGTCCAATGAGTGCTGAGGCATGCAGTGAATATCGTTATGTTCTTACTTCACAGAGGATTTGAGTAGATGTTGAGTATATTTACTTGATGAAACACAAGTCTGAATTATTGAAAGGTTCAAGTAATTTCAGAGTGAAGTTGAAGATCTTCGTGACAAGAGGATAAAATGTCTGTGATGTGATCATAGAGATGGATATCTGAGTTGCGAGTTTTGGCACACTATTAAGACATTGTGGAAATTTGTTTCACAATTAATACCGCCTGGAACACCATAGTGTAATGATGTGTCCGAACATCATAGTTGCAACCTATTGGATATGGTGCGTACCATGATGTCTCTTATCGAATTACCACTATCGTTCATGGGTTAGGCATTAGAGACAACCACACTCACTTAAATAGGGCACCACGTAATTCCGTTGAGACGACACCGTTTGGAGAAACCTAAGTTGTCGTTTCTTAAAAGTTTGGGGCTGCGACGCTTATGTGAAAAAGTTTCAGGTTGATAAGCTCGAACCCAAAGCGGATAAAATGCATCTTCATAGGACACCCAAAACGGTTGGGTATACCTCCTAATTCAGATCCGAAAGCAATAGGGATTGTTTCTTGAATCGGGTCCTTTCTCGAGGAAAAGTTTGTCTCGGAAAGTTGAGTGGGAGGATGGTGGAGACTTGATGAGGTCATTGAACCGTCACTTCAACAAGTGTGTAGCAGGGCACGGAAGTTGTTCCGTGGCACCTACACCAATTGAAGTAGAAGCTTATGATAGTGATCATGAAGTTTCGGATCAAGTCACTACCGTACCTCGTAGGGTGACAAGGATGCGTACTACTTCAGAGTGGTACGGTGATCCTGTCTTGAAGGTCATGTTGCTAGACAACAATGAACCTACGAGCTATGGAGAAGCGATGGTGGGCCCAAATTCCGACAAATGGTTAAAAGCCATGAAATCCGAGATAGGATCCATGTATCAGAACAAAGCATGGACTTTGGTGGACTTGCCCGATGATTGGCAAGCCATTGAGATAAATGGATCTTTAAGAAGAGGACGGACGTGGACGGTAATGTCACCGTCTATGAAACTCGACTTGTGGCGAAGAGTTTTTCACAAGTTCAAGGAGTTGACTACGATGAGATTTTCTCATCCGTAGCGATGCTTAAGTCCGTCGGAATCATGTTAGCATAAGCTGCATTTATGAAATCTGGCGCGATGGATGTCAAAACGAGTTTCCTTACCAAGATTTGTAAGGAAAGGTTGTATGTGATACAATCGAAAGTTTTGTCGATCCTAAGGATGCTAAAGGTATGCTGGCTCCAAATGATCCTTTCTAAGGACTGGAGTAAGCATCTCGGAGTTGGAATGTGCACTTTGATGAGATGATCAAAGATTTTGGGTGTATACAAAGTTTATGAGAAACTTGTATTTCCAAAGAAGTGAGTGGGAGCACTATAGAATTTTGATGAGTATATGTTGTTGACATATTGTTGATCGAAATGATATAGAATTCTCGAAAGCATATAGGGTTATTTGAAAAGTGTTTTCAAGTGAAAACCTGTATTAAGCTACTTGAACATTGAGCATCAAGATCTATAGTGATAGATCAAAATGCTTAATGGTACTTTCAAATGAGCATATACCTTGACATGATCTTGAAAGTGTTCAAGATGGATCACCAAAGAAGGAGTTCTTGCACGAGATGTAAGGTATGAAGTTAAGAGTTAAAGCTCGACCACGGCAGAAAGAGAGAAAGGACGAAGGTCGCCCCTATGCTTTAGACGTAGGCTCTATAGTATGCTATCTTTGTGTACCGACCGAAGTGTGCCATGCCATGAGTCATCAAGGGTACAAGAATGATCCAGGAATGGGGATCATTGGACAGCGGTCAAAATTGTCCTTGGAGTAAATAAGGACATGTTTCTCGATTATGGAGGTGATAATGAGTTCGGTGTAAAGGGTTACGTCGATGCAAGCTTTAACTCCTATCCGAGTGACTCTGAGAAGCAAACCGGATACGTATAGTGGAGCAACCATTTGGAATAGCTCCAAGTGGAGCGTGAAAGCAGCATTTACAATATGACATAGAGAATTGCGAAGTACACACGGATCTGAAAGGTTCAGACCCGTTGACTAAAACCTCTCTCACAAGCAAAACATGATCAAACCCCAGAACTCATTGAGACTTAATCACATGGAGATGTGAACTAGTTTAAGACACTAATAAACTCTTTGGATGTTGGTCACATGGCGATGTGACTTATCAGTGTTAATCACATGGCGATGTGAACTAGATTATTGACTCTAGTGCAAGTGGGAGACTGTTGGAAATATGCCCTAGAGGCAATAATAAATTAGTTATTATTATATTTCCTTGTTCATGATAATCGTTTATTATTCATGCTATAATTGTATTGACCGGAAACAGCGATACATGTGTGGATACATAGACAACACCATGTCCCTAGTAAGCCTCTAGTTGACTAGCTCGTTGATCAATAGATGGTTACGGTTTCCGACCATGGACATTGGATGTCATTGATAACGGATCACATCATTAGGAGAATGATGTGATGGACAAGACCCAATCCTAAGCCTAGCACAAAGATCGTGTAGTTCAGTATGCTAAAGCTTTTCCAATGTCAAGTATCTCTTCCTTAGACCATGAGATCGTGCAATTCCGGATACCGTAGGAGTGCTTTGGGTGTATCAAACGTCACAACGAATCGGGTGACTATAAAGGTGCACTACTGGTATCTCCGAAAGTGACCATTGGGTTGACACGGATCAAGATGGGATTTGTCACTCCGTAAACGGAGAGGTATCTCTGGGCCCACTCGGTAGGACATCATCATAATGTGCACAATGTGACCAAGGGGTTGATCACGGATGATGTGTTACGGAACGAGTAAAGAGACTTGCCGTAACGAGATTGAACAAGGTATCGGTATACCGACGATCGAATCTCGGGCAAGTACAATACCGCTAGACAAAGGGAATTGTATACGGATCGATTGAGTCCTTGACATCGTGGTTCATCCGATGAGATCATCGTGGAACATGTGGGAGCCAACATGGGTATCCAGATCCGCTGTTGGTTATTGACCGGAGAACGCCTCGGTCATGTCTCGCATGATTCCCGAACCCGTAGGGTCTACACACTTAAGGTTCGATGACGCTAGGGTTATAAAGGAAGTTTGTATGTGGTTACCGAATGTTGTTGAGTCCGGATGAGATCCCGGACGTCACGAGGAGTTCGGAATGGTCCGGAGGTAAAGATTTATATATGGAAAGTTGTTGTGCGGGTTAGGAAAAAGTTCGGGTTTTTCGGTATTGTACGAGGAAGCTTCTGAAGGTTCCGGAGGATTCGGAGGGGTCCGGAGGTCCGGAAATTGTTCCACCACGTCCAATACAGTAGCATGGGCTGTAGGGCGCCCTAGCCATAATGGGCCAAGGAACCAGCCCCCAAGGCCCATGCGCATGGGAGGGGGAAACCCTAAGGGAGGGCCTCCACTTGACTTGGGAGGCACTCCTCCCCTCTTGGCCGCCCCAAGTCCCATCTAGGGCTGGCCGCACCCCTTGGGGTGGGAAACCCTAAAGGGGCGCAGCCCCTTTCCCCTATATATACTTGAGGTTTTGGGCTGCCCAACACACGAGAACCTCTCCTCTTGGTGCAGCCCTGCGCCTCCTCCTCCTCCTCTCCCTTGGTGCTTGGCGAAGCCTGCTGGGATTGCCACGCTCCTCCACCACCACCATGCCGTTGTGTTGCTGATGGATGGAGTCTTCCTCAACCTCTCCCTCTCTCCTTGCTGGATCAAGGCATGGGAGACGTCACCGGGCTGTACGTGTGTTGAACGCGGAGGTGCCGTCCGTTCGGCACTAGGATCTCCGGTGATTTGAATCACGACGAGTACGACTCCTTCAACCCCGTTCACTTGAACGCTTCCGCTTAACGATCTACAAGGGTATGTAGATGCACTCTCCTTCCCTCGTTGCTAGTTTCTCCATAGATAGATCTTGGTGACACGTAGGAAAATTTTGAATTTCTGCTACGTTCCCCAACAGACATTGCCAAACCTATAGGAGTGATTACTGAGGTATACTATCCTAATATTTGTTTGTAATTGCGCCTAATTTGATGTCTTCTCTGTTTATGGCAACCAAGTTATATGTGTGCTCTCATTGCGCTTAAATCTGTACATACTTGGTAATGTATTTTTTTTTTCCTCAAGAATGCACAGGAGAGTATCAGAGATACTTCGAAGGAAGATTATAACCTGAACAAGTGGTAATTGTGCATAACATGATATCTTCTCCGTTTATGGTAACCAAATTATATGTGCTCTCTAACAAAGACTATATGATTTACTTCTGTAGGACTAAAATACATATTTGGCCTGGCTTTTCGTAGTTGGAGCTGCCACTTCTTCAAGATGTCTTCTCTTGGATTTACTGTACTTTTGCTGCTGCAACGAACAATGAACCAGAGATCATCAGACTCTTAGATCTTACCAAGTACTAGGAGGAGAGTAGTATAGGAAGTACTACTACTAGTCATGTGATGTTTGAGTGTGTTCCTACAACCTCCTGCGTCATGTGAGATGTTTATGAGCCACTTGTCTGATTTTCTGTTTATGTGCTCCTTGGCTGAGTTTTTTTAGGGTGGCCCCTTGGCTGAGCTGCTCATACGACCCAGAACGCCTCCCTGAACCTTCATCGCAGAAGGCGTTCAGGGAGTGAATGCTCCTGTTTGATTTTCTGTTTATGTTCTGGGTCGTATGTTTCACCGGGCTGAATTGCTACCAGGCCTCGCTGCATGCGTTACATTGGACCGTCTTGTGCATATACTCCCTCTGCCGCTGGGATCGCTGATCTTTCTCTTGA
The DNA here is from genome assembly GCA_021605205.1 of Aegilops longissima. NCBI lineage: Eukaryota > Viridiplantae > Streptophyta > Magnoliopsida > Poales > Poaceae > Aegilops > Aegilops longissima. The sequence continues at coordinate 709,013,188 of CM038677.1, forward strand.
GACCTCCTCTTCGGCACCTTGCGCGCCGGTTCGCTTACCGGGCGCTCGCACCTTTATGTAGATTCCATTGCTCGAATGGGACTTGATTGTTGGCACCGACCTCGATAAGAAGCAAGGGAGTGGTGCCGAAGCGAAGGGAGCTGCAGAGCCGTTTGTTTACCAATCCGCCAACTTAAGCTAGGAGAAGTGTAAGAGACCGTGCATCTTCATGTAAATAAAGGTAAATAATCTCAGAAACAGTCAAGAAATCGGGAATTTTTTATTCCATTTCTTAGCCAGGGCAAGCCCTACCGACAGTGGCGAAGCCACGTTGTAGCTGTGCAGTCTAGTGACTTCACAGGAATTTAGCAAACAGGAGAAACTCATGCATGCGTACACCACCACTGATCAAACAAGTTAGGAAAATTGACTACACAGATTCACATGACATCACAACGTATGGATGTTGGCACCGCCATTGCCTACCGACCTACGACCGGAGAAGATGTCCTTGTTCGCAGCTGCCAGTTTCGTTCCTTTTTTTCTGGTGTTCGTTCGTTCCTTCTCAAAAACTGAAAAAAAAACGAATGGATCTGAAATTTACGAATTTGAAAGCAGTTCACAAATTTCAAAAAGTTCGTCAATTCTAGAAAACAGCTCATCAATTTTGACGCAAATCTCACGATATTTGAAAAAAGTTCATTGAATTTGAAAAAAGTTCACTGGATTTGAAATAATTCATCAAATTTGTAACAAAGTTCATCAATTTTGAAAAAAGTTCATCCAGTTTTGAAAGAAGTCACGGATTCAAAAAAAGTTCACCGGTTTTGAAAAAATTTCATCGAATTTGAAAACAAATTCATCGAATTTGAGAGAAGTTCAACGGATTTGAAAAAAGTTCACCGGATTTGAAACAAAGTTCGTTGAATTTGAAAAAAAAAGGTCATCGGGTTTGGAAAAAGTTCTTCGAATTTGACAACAAAATTATCTATTTTGCAAAAAGGTTTCTCGAACTTGAAAAAAGAAAAGAAGGAACAGAAAAAAGAAAGCAAACACATGAAAGAAACAAAAGAAAAAAAAATCATGTGGTTAAACACAATAACTGCAGTGGTCGAGTGGTTCACACGTCCTGCTCAAAACACGCTTCTCGTGAGATCGAATCCTACATTCGGGGGTATTGCGCGAGAAGTGACAAACCAACAGGCCGATTTCCCCTGCAGGCCGGCTACATAATTGGATACCACCATCTCCAGGGTGGGTGAAGGTGCATGTTGATGCAGCAGTCTCGCGCAACAAGGGAAAGGGGAGCCATCGCTACAATCTGTCGTGATCATGCCGGCATGTTTTTGGGAGCATCGGCTGTGGTTGTGGAAGATATGAATGCTCCAGAAACGTTGGAGGCAATGGCGTGCAGTGAGGGGATTTCCCTGGCCTTGGACCTCAACTTCCAACAAGTGCAGATTTCCACGGACTGTCAAAAAGACAGTCAAGCATATTCAGGAGCCATTTCTGGGCCAGAGCAAGGCTGTTACAGAGGAGATCAAGACGAGGCTGCTGATGATAAGTTATCCATGAGAAACGGGATTGTAATACTGAAGCGCATATGCTAGCGAAAGCTGCTACTAGTTTAGCTCGTGTTCGTCATCTTTAGCTCACGGGATGTATTCCCTTGATGTTTGAATTTGAATAAAGCAACTTTTAGACTAAAAAAAACATGGTACTACTGCGAACTAAGCTGTGGTTGGATGGTTAGGAGGACAGTAATATCCCTAGCCCACCAGTTTGCAGTGACCCTGGATTTATTTCAGGATTTTCGACGATGACTGTTCAGTGGGAGGAGACATTCCGTCGACTAGAAGGTGCCTACGTGATTTTGTAAAATCTCAAGATAATATGTCGGCTCAGTCTCTCGGAGGTGCTCATACGGGTAGAGTGTGCGTGTGTGTGTTCATAGGGTTGAGTGTATGCACATATATATAAGCGCTTGTGTCTGTATTCTGTTAGAAAAATACTTGGTACTACTTACTTTGTTTTTTATCAAGTTTTTTTTTTTGGAAAAAAAGTGGAATCTCATAAATCACCAAACACCAGGACAGGATGAACTTTTGTATGGTTGATGATGCAAAATACCAATTTATCGTTTAAATCAGGTGGTGCGCATCTGGTTGTAGTCAGATTAGTCCTCTCTTTCTTTCTGCGAACGTTGTCAGATAGTCCAAGTGAACCGAACCCGAGAAAATGATGAATCCCGCACACTCACCGTTAATTAATAAGCCCAACCCACGGTGTGTGTTCTGTGTGTGTATCTTAGTTAATCGAGGGATGGATATTCAAATTGAATATCAAGGCCAGTCAGTCGAAGTTTTAATTGAGGGGTTCATATTTACTTGCTTAATTACTTACGAAGCCTTTTATATCACAAACAAGTTAGGATAGGCTAGATATGAAACTCTTTCGCGAGGACTTTTCAGAAGGTCACCCATCCTAGTACTACTCATACGCAAAAGACTGGCTAGTTTTTACATTGGCTCGCCAAGCCTATCACAACCCTTAGATATGAAACCCTTTCACGAGGACTTCCCAGGAGGTCACTCATCCTAGTACTACTCTCGCTCAAATGGGTTTCATACCTATGGAACAGGCTAATTTTTACGTTGGCTCCCAAGCCTATCACAACCCTCCTCTTTTATCCGGGCCTGGGACCGGCTATGCCTAGAAGACATAGGCGGAGTAAAAAAATGATATCCTTCCATTGGCGGATGCACGCGTAGAGTCCGCCGCCTGCGTAGTCATCAGATTGATCTTATTGAGTGCTCACACTGACCACAAGTTCCGTGCAGCCTTTTTTTATTTTTTTTGCAACAAGCGTATTGTTTCAGAAGGTTTCTGTAACAAAGGTCTTGTTTCAGAAAGAAAAAAAGTTTGATGGTTCAGCAACAATGTTTATTTTCAAAAAAAATCTGCAACAGAGGTCTTGTTTCAGCAAAAAAATTGGTTCGGCGGTGAAGATATTTTATTTTGCAACAGGGTCTTGTTTCAGAAACATACCTATTGTAGGGTGGAACCCTAGATGAAGATTTTTCACGAATTGAAGGGGAAATCCCCAAGAACACGAAGAACACCAGAGAGGGAAAACACTCAAATTGTGACCTCTTGTGTGTTCTGGGCACCCGGGCTAGCAAGGGTCGAGCACTCAGACCGGGCGGATGGCCGGCTGGAGGAGACCGGGCACCCGGGGTGTGGTGCCCCGGGCACCCGGGGGTTGAGCAGCAGCTCCCAACGCGTGGGGGCCGGGCACCCGGGGCGCCTCCCAGGTTCGGTCGGGCACCCGGGGCACACGGGGCCGGGCACCCGGTGAGGGAGTCCTGGACTAAGGGGTCCTCAGATAGCCGGACTATATACTTTGGCCGGACTGTTGGACTATGAAGATACAAGATAGAAGACTTCGTCCCGTGTCCGGATGGGACTCTCCTTAGCGTGGAAGGCAAGCTTGCCGATTCGGATATGTAGATTCCTTTCTCTGCAACTGACTTTGTACAACCCTAGTCCCCCCCCCCCCGGTGTCTATATAAACCGGAGGGTTTAGACTTCTAGGGTTTACCCACAACAATCATAACCTCATAGGCTAGACTTCTAGGGTTTAGCCATTACGATCTCGTGGTAGATCAACTCTTGTAATACTCATATTCATCGAGATCAATCAAGCAGGAAGTAGGGTATTACCTCCATACAGAGGGTCCGAACCTTAGACACACAGTTCGGGACCCCCTACCCGAGATCCGCCGATTTTGACACCAACATTGGTGCTTTCATTGAGAGTTCCGCTGTGTCGTCGAAAGATAGGCTTAATGGCTCCATCATCATCTACAGCAATGCAGTCCAGGGGGAGATCTTCCTCCCCGGACAGATTTTCATGTTCGGCGGCTTCGCACTGCGGGCCAACTCGTTTGGCCATCTAAAGCAGATCGATTGCTACGCCCCTGGCCATCAGGTCAGGTTTGGAAGCCTGAATTTTGTGGCCGATATCCGCGGAGACTTGATCTTCGACGGATTCGAGCCCATGACGGTTGTCCTCGGCCACCATGATGAACATGACCTAGATCTGTCATCTGACCACACACAGACACATGAGATTGCGCCTGTGACCGCCCTGGCCCTAGAGCCAGAGCGGACTATGTCGTCTGAAGATGGGAAGCTCAACCCCGCCGCGAAGGTCGCAGACTCAGCGGCGCTCGAGCTGCACACAAACCCAACATCAGGCTGGGCTTGTGTTACCGGAACATTGGACTCGTCTCCGGCCATAGGCTCCGGACCGCGTGCATCCGCGTCCATCGAACCTGATTGGGCGCAGGTCTTAGAGTTCAGCTCCGCGGACATCTTCCAGCACTCGCCTTTTGGCGACGTGTTAAACTCATTGAAATCCCTCTCCTTGTCGCGGGACTCTTGGCCGAACTATGTCCGACTTGAGTGGGAAGCGGACGACGAAGAGTTTCGTTCCCCACCCACCACCCACTTCATCGCCACTGTCGAGGACTTAACCGACACACTCGATTACAGCTCCGAAGACATCGACGGTATGGACGACGATGCTGGAGAAGAGCAGGCACAAAAACCACCACCTTTAGGGCAATGGATAGCTACATCCTCATACGATATATACATGATGGACACACCAAAGGAGAATGAGGCCGACGGTGATAACAACATGCCTGTCGATGAACCTCCTAAACGCCGGCGTCCCAAACGCCGACCTCGACCAGGCAAAAGGAAAAAACGGCAACACTGCCATGGACGATGATGGCAATTTGAACCAAGCCGAAGACCCCGCAAACCCAGCGTTGGAGCAGCACGTGCGAGAGGACGGCGAACACAGTCCGGAGATGTTGTCCGACCACAGCGATGCCGAAGATAGCAATTACCAACATGTCTCTAAAGAGGAGATCGGCCTGGGCGACGACGAGTTCGTCATCCCATAAGAACCATTAGAACAAGAACTCCACCAAAGGCCTATCGCCACTGCAAGGAGCCTGAAGAAGTAGAAATAGCGGCTTAAAGCTGCACAGGATACGCTCAATGACAGATGGAACGAAGTGCTAGACGCTGAGGAAAAATTCGGCGATAATCGCCAAACAAAGAGCTATCCTAAACGCAAGCTGCTGCCCGAATTCGACGACGAGGCTATCGCGACTATACCGCCGAAAAACAATACGGACGACTGGCCGGACCGACCACCTCGCGGTCGCGACAGAGCAGCTAGCAATGCTGTACACAAGCTCGCGCCCCCTCCCCGCAAAGGAAGGAAGGCTGCGGCCCAGGACCAGAAACACGATTTATGTGAGGACCTGGACAAAAAAGCTGGCAAAACCAGGTCCATCTATGGATCCAGGGAACGTGCTCCCACACGTGATCACCATTATCAAACAAAACATGCCGGCCATTTACCAGTTTGGAACCAATACCGAACACTACAACCGTCAGACCCAATCCACGACACTACCAGATACAGGGGTGCCGCACATCCCCTGTGCTTCACCAATGAGGTGCTGGAACACGATTTTCCAGAAGGGTTCAAACCTGTAAACATCGAGGCATATGATGGAACGACGGACCACGCGGTTTGGATAGAAGACTTCATTCTTCACATCCACATGGCTCACGGAGATGATCTCCATGCCATTAAATATTTACCCCTCAAACTAAAAGGACCAGCTAGGCACTGGCTGAAAAGCCTCCTCGAAAACTCCATCGGAAGCTAGGAAGAACTTGAGGATGCTTTCCGTGCTAATTTCCAAGGGACTTATGTCCGGCCTCCGGATGTAGACGATCTAAGTCACATAATCCAACAACCTGAAGAATCAACCCATAAGCTTTGGAACAAGCTTCTCACTAAGAAGAACCAAATTGTCGACTGTTCGGACGCCGAAGCCTTAGCGGCCTTCAAACACAGTGTCCGGGACGAATGGCTGGCCAGACACCTCGGCCAGGAAAAGCCAAGGACAATGGCCGCCTTAACTACACTCATGACCCGCTTTTGCGCGGGCGAAGACAGCTGGTTAGCCCGTAGCAGCACCAGCGATCCCGGCACCTCTGAGGTCAAGGATGGCAATGGAAAACCACGACGCAATAAAAACAAACATCGGAACAATGAAGAAATCCCAGACAATACATCGGTAAACGCTGGATTCAGGGGCTTAAGACTCGGTCAACAGAAGAAGCCATTTAAAGGCAACAAGGACAATCCATCCAACCTGGACAAAATCCTAGACAGGCCCTGCCAGATCCACAGCACTCCCGATAAACCAGCTAATCATACCAACAAAGAATGTTGGGTCTTCAAGCAGGATGGCAAACTCAACGTCGAACACAAAGGGAAGGGACCTCAGAGCGAAGACGAGGGTGAACCTCGCGAGCCGAACACGGGTGGACAGAAGAAATTCTCACCGGAGATCAGAATAGTGAACATGATCTATGTCACTCATATCCCAAAGTGGGAGCGCAAGCGCGTACTCCGCGATGTCTACGCCGTTGAGCCCGTCGCCCCCAAGTTCAACCCATGGTCGGCCTGTCCGATCACCTTTGATCGCATGGATCACCCGACTAGTATCCGTCGCGGAGGTTCGGCTGCCCTAGTGCTTGACCCAATAATCGATGGATACCACCTCACTCGAGTCCTCATGGAAGGTGGCAGCAGTCTCAATCTGATATATCAGGACACCGTCCGCAAGATGGGGATGGACCCGTCAAGAATCAAGCCAAGCAGCACTACCTTTAAAGGAGTTATACCGGGCGTGGAAGCCCGCTGCACGGGCTCTCTAACATTGGATGTTGTGTTCGGCTCTCCGGACAACTTTTGAAGCGAAGAATTAATCTTCGACATTGCTCCGTTCCGAAGCGGCTATAATGCACTACTCGGAAGAACGGCCTTCGCCCGTTTTAACGTAGTCCCGCATTATGCTTATCTAAAACTCAAAATGCCTGGACCTCGTGGCGTCATTACGGTCAGTGGAAATATGGAACGCTCTCTTCGTACAGAGGAATACACGGCGGCTCTAGCAGTCGAAGCACAAAACAGCCTATTCAAGCCGAACAGCTCATCGGTCGCTAAGACCGCAGACACAACTAAACGTGTCCGGCGCACACCCCAGTGCGGCAGCTCAGATAAACCTGAGCTCGATTAGCAGCTACGCCCCCATCGACCGTCCCATAAAGATATACACTCAAAATTCCTTGGGCGGCTTCGGGGGCACTCTGTACACAAAAGGTCCATAGTTCGGCTTGACCCTATTCGGACCCTAGAAGTTATCCTTCACGCTTCACTACAACGAACCAGCTCTACTTACGGCCACACCAGATTCTTCTACCTGGTTTTTTTCTTTTTCCTTTTTTACAGATGGCCATCACACTATACCCTTCAAGGACACTTCACAACGGAGACAGAGGCGCAGACGTGCAGCAGGGCCCTGCATTAAGGTTTCTTTTTTAGATTAAGACCCTGTGTAAACCTTTTCTATCTCTTGTTGTTTTATACTTTCCTAGCATGTAAAATGTCCAAGAAAGATACCGGCATTATCTGTAAACATACGGCTCGCCGTACTAAAGTGGATGTTATAGAAGCAGCCCGGGTAGTATTGTGTTTTGAGATTTATGCTCTCACCACCTGCGCTCTTTCCCCACGTCGGATTGCCACACGTGCCTTGATACCATGGGTTTATCACCAGGGGCTGTATTCAGCTCGGTGTGTATTGTAAAGTCCGAACACCTATAGGGAGTGTTTGGTGTCGCGAGTTTGGCCTTATATGCATCAGCTCCGAATCATGTCTTTGGTCAATACTTGGGTTGCCCGACTCCTGTGCTTAATACCTTACGTTCCGCTATATCGGCTAGGGTAGTAAAGGGAGAACTACTGCGATTGTGTCCCGGCTAGCCCGGATGAGCACCTCAGTAGAGAAAGCCGAAAACTGACTGTCATGATGCGGTGAGAGCTGGTCAATATTTATATCAATATTTATTGCATTATGGGCTGCTATTTCACGTTATGTCACAATACTTATGGCTATTCTCTCTTATTTTACAAGGTTTATCATGAAGAGGGAGAATGCCAGCAGCTGGGGTTCTGGCTGGAAAAGGAGCAAATATTGGAAACCTCTTCTGCACAGCTCCAAAATTCCTGAAACTCCATGGAAGTCATTTTTGGAATTAATAAGAATTATTGAGCAAAGTGATACGTCCATTTTGCATCATGCTTTTATATCAATATTTATTGCATTATGGGTTGTTATTTCACGTTATGTCACAATACTTATGGCTATTCTCTCTTATTTTACAAGGTTTACATGAAGAGGAGAATGCGGCAGGCTGGAATTCAGGGTGGAAAAGGAGCAAATATTGAAGGCCTATTCTGTGCAACTCCAAAAGTCCTGAAACTCCACGGAATATCTTAAAACAAATAAAGAAAAATCATCGCCAAAGATGAAGGCCAGGGGGCCCACACCCTGCTCACGAGGGTGGGGGGCGCGCCCCCCTACCTCGTGGGCCCCCTGGTGGCTCTCCGACGCCCATCTTATCCTATATGAAGTCTTTCGATGAGAAAACAAATAGAAGGCAACCTTTCGGGACGAGACTCCGCCGCCACGAGGCGGAACCTTGGCGGAACCAATCTAGGGCTCCGGCAGAGCTGTTCTTGTTGGGGAACGTTGCAGAAAATTAAAAATTTTCCTACGGTTTCACCAAGATCCATCTATGAGTTCATCTAAGCAACGAGTCAAGGGAGTGAGTTTGCATCTACATACCACTTGTAGATCGAGTGCGGAAGCGTTCAAGGGGATGGTGATGATAGAGTCGTACTCGGATCACCGATGACCAAGTGCTGAACGGATAGCACCTCCGCGTTCAACACACGTACGGTACGGACGACGTCTCCTCCGTCTTGATCCAGCAAGGAGGAAGGAGAGGTTGAGGAAGACAGCTCCAACGGCAGCACGACGGCGTGGTGTGGTTGGTGCAGCAATAATCCGGCAGGCCGCCAAGCACGTACGGAGAAGGAGAGGTGTTGGGGAGGGGAGGGGCTGCGCCTTAACTTGTGTGTTGCAGCCCTCCCCTTGCCCCTCTATTTATAGGGGGAAGGGAGAAGGGGGCCGGCCCCTCTAGATGCCATCTAGAGGGGGGGCGGCGGCCAAGGGGAGGGGTGGCTTGCCCCCCAAGCAAGGGGGGGCGCCCCCTTCTAGGGTTCCCCCCAAACCCTAGGCGCAAGGGCCCAAGGGGGGGTGCGCCCAGCCCACCAGGGGCTGGCTCCTTCCCCCACGCAGCCCATGTGGCCCCCCGGGAGGGGTGGCCCCTCCCGGTGGACCTCCGGAACCCTTCCGGTGGCCCCGGTACAATACCGGTATGCCCCCGAAACTTTCCGGTGTCCGTTTGACAACTTCCCATATATAAATCTTTACCTCCGGACCATTCCGGAACTCCTCGTGACGTCCGGGATCTCATCCGGGACTCCGAACAACATTCGGTAATCACATACAAGTCTTCCTAATAACCCTAAGCGTCACCGAACCTTAAGTGTGTAGACCCTACAGGTTGGAGACATGCGAACATGACCGAGGCGGCTCTCGGTCAATAACCAACAGCGGGATCTGGATACCCATGTTGGCTCCCACATGCTCCTCGATGATGTCATCGGATGAACCACGATGTCGAGATTCAAGCAACCCGTATACTATTCCCTTTGTCGACGGTATGTTACTTGCGAGACTCGATCGTCGGTATCCCAATACCTCGTTCAGTCTCGTTACGGCAAGTCACTTTACTCGCACCGTAATGCATGATCCGTGACGGACACTTGGTCACTTTGAGCTCATTATGATGATGCACTACCGAGTGGGCCCAGTGATACCTCTCCGTCATACGGAGTGACAAATCCTGTCTCGATCCGTGTCAACCCAAGACACTTTCGGAGATACTGTAGTGCACCTTTATAGTCACCCGATTACGTTGTGACGTTTGGTACACCAAAGCACTCCTACGGTATCCGGAGTTACACGATCTCATGGTCTAAGGAAGAGATACTTGACATTGGAAAAACTCTAGCAAAAGCGAACTACGATCTTGTGCTATGCTTAGGATTGGGTCTTGTCCATCACGTCATTCTCCTAATGGCGTGATCCGTTATCAACGACATCGATGTCCATAGTCGAAACCATGACTATCTGTTGACCAACGAGCTAGTCAACTAGAGGCTTACTAGGGACGTATTGTGGTCTATGTATTCACACGTGTATTACGATTTCCGAATAATACAATTATAGCATGAATAAAAGACAATTATCATGAACAAGGAAATATAATAATAATGCTTTTATTATTGCCTCTAGGGCATATTTCCAACAGTCTCCCACTTGCACTAGAGTCAATAATCTAGTTACATTGTGATGAATCGAACACCCATAGAGTTACGGTGTTGATCATGTTTTGCCCATGAAGAGGTTTAGTCAGCGGATCTGCGACATTTAGATCCGTATGCACTTTGCAAATTTCTATGTCTCCATCTTGAACATTTTCACGGATGGAGTTGAGCGGCGCTTGATGTGCTGGTCTTCTTGTGAAACCTGGGCTCCTTGGCAAGTGCAATAGCTCCGGTGTTGTCCTGAGAAGAGTTTGATCGGCTCCGACGCATTGGGTATGACTCCTAGGTCGGTGATGAACTCCTTCACCCAAATTGCTTCATGTGTTTCCTCCGAGGCTGCCATGTACTCCGCTTCACATGTAGATCCCGCCACGACGCTACGCTTGCAGCTGCACCAGCTTCTTGCTCCACCATTCAACATATACACGTATCCGGTTTGTGACTTTGAGTCATCCAGATCTGTGTCGAAGCTAAGCGTCGGCGTAACCCTTCTGACGAGCTCTTCGTCACCTCCATAAACGAGAAACATGTCCTTTGTCCTTTTCGGTACTTCAGGATATTCTTGACCTCTGTCCGGTGTTCCTTGCGGGATTACTTTGGTACCTTCCTACCAAACTTACGGCAAGGTTTACATCAGGTCAGTACACAGCATGGCATACATAATAGATCCTATGGCTGAAGCATAGGGATGACACTCATCTCTTCTTTATCTTTTGCCGTGGTCGGGCATTGAGCCGAGCTCAATCTCACACCTTGCAATCTGAGCAAGAACCCCTTCTTGGACTGATCCATTTTGAACTTCTTCAAAATCTTATCAAGGTATGTGCTTTGTGAAAGACCTATGAGGCGTCTCGATCTATCTCTATAGATCTTGATGCCTAATATATAAGCAGCTTCTCCAAGGTCCTTCATTGAAAAACACTTATTCAAGTAGGCCTTAATGCTGTCCAAGAATTCTATATCATTTCCCATCAAAAGTATGTCATCTACATATAATATGAGAAATGCTACAGAGCTCCCACTCACTTTCTTGTAAACGCAGGCTTCTCCATAAGTCTGCATAAACCCAAACGCTTTGATCATCTCATCAAAGCGAATGTTCCAACTCCGAGATGCTTGCACCAGCCCATAAATGGATCGCTGGAGCTTGCATACCTTGTTAGCATTCCTAGGATCGACAAAACCTTCCGGTTGCATCATATACAACTCTTCCTTAAGGTAACCGTTAAGGAATGCTGTTTTGACGTCCATCTGCCATATCTCATAATCATAGTATGCGGCAATTGCTAACATGATTCGGACGGACTTAAGCTTCGCTACGGGAGAGAAAATCTCATCGTAGTCAATTCCTTGAACTTGCCGATAACCCTTAGCGACAAGTCGAGCTTTATAGATGGTGACATTACCATCTGCGTCCGTCTTCTTCTTGAAGATCCATTTATTTTCTATCGCTCGCCGATCATCGGGCAAGTCAGTCAAAGTCCATACTTTGTTTTCATACATGGATTCTATCTCGGATTTCATGGCTTCTAGACATTTGTTGGAATCTGGGCCCGCCATCGCTTCTTCATAGTTCGAAGGTTCACCGTTGTCTAACAACATGATTTCCAGGACAGGGTTGCCGTACCACTCAGTGCGGGGCGTGTCCTAGTGGACCCACGGGTTCAAGAGCAACTTGATCCGAAGTACCTTGATCATCATCATTATTTTCCTCTTCGGTCAGTGTAGGCATCACAGAACATTTTCTGAGCTGCACTACTATCCCGTTCAAGAGGTAGTACTTCATCGAGTTCTACTTTCCTCCCACTTACTTCTTTCGAGAGAAACTCTTTTTCCAGAAAGGATCCGTTCTTGGCAACAAAGATCTTGCCTTTGGATCTAAGGTAGAAGGTATACCCAATGGTTTCCTTAGGGTATCCTATGAAGATGCATTTTTCCGACTTGGGTTCGAGCTTTTCAGGTTGAAGTTTCTTGACATAAGCATCGCATCCCCAAACTTTTAGAAACGACAACTTAGGTTTCTTCCCAAACCATAATTCATACGGTGTCGTCTCAGCGGATTTAGGCGGTGCCCTATTTAAAGTGAATGTAGCTGTCTCTAGGCGTATCCCCAAAATGATAGCGGTAAATCGGTAAGAGACATCATGGATCGCACCATATCCAATAGAGTGCGATTCTGACGTTCGGACACACCGTTCGTTGAGGTGTTCCAGCGGCGTGAGTTGTGAAACGATTCCACATTTCCTTAAGTGTGTACCAAACTCGTGACTTAAATATTCTCCTCCACGATCCGATCGTAAGAATTTTATCTTTCGGTCACGTTGATTCTCTACCTCATTCTGAAATTCCTTGAACTTTTCAAAGGTCTCAGACTTGTGTTTCATTAAGTAGACATACCCATATCTACTCAAGTCATCAGTGAGAGTGAGAACATAACGATATCCTCCATGAGCCTCAACGCTCATTGGACCGCTTTTACATCGGTATGTATGATTTCCAATAAGTTGGTTGCTCGCTCCATTGTCCCGGAGAATGGAGTCTTGGTCATTTTGCCCATGAGGCATGGTTCGCATGTGTCAAATGATTCATAATCGAGAGACTCTAAAGTCCATCGAATGGAGCTTCTTCATGCGCTTGACACCAATGTGACCAAGGCGGCGAGTGCCACAAGTATGTGGGACTATCGTTATCAACTTTACATCTCTTGGTATTCACACTATGAATATGTGTAATATCACGTTCGAGATTCATTAAGAATAAACCAGTGACCATCGGAGCATGACCATAAAACATATCTCTCATATAGATAGAACAACCATTATTCTCGGATTTAAATGAGTAGCCATCTCGCATTAAACGAGATCCTGATACAATGTTCATGCTCAAACTTGGCACTAAATAACAATTATTGAGGTTTAAAACTAATCCCGTAGGTAAATGTAGAGGTAGCGTGCCGACGGCGATCACATCGACCTTGGAACCAATCCCGACGCCAAGATCGTCACCTCGTCCTTCGCCAGTCTCCGTTTATTCGCAGCTCTGCTTGTGAGTTACAAATATGAGCAACGGCACGGTATCAAATACCGGGAGTTACTACGAGTCTTGGTAAGGTACACATCAATTACATGTATATCAAATATACCTTTAGTGTTGCCGGCCTTCTTGTCCGCTAAGTATTTGGGGCAGTTCCGCTTCCAGTGACCCTTTCCTTTGCAATAAAAGCACTCTGTCTCAGGCTTGGGTCCATTCTTTGACTTCTTCCCGGCAACTTGCTTACCGGGCGCGGCAATATCCTTGCCGTCCTTCTTGAAGTTCTTCTTACCCTTGCCCTTCTTGAACTTAGTGGTCTTATTGACCATCAACACTTGATGTTCTTTCTTGATTTCAACCTCTGCTGACTTCAGCATTGAGAATACTTCGGGAATGGTTTTCACCATCCCCTGCATATTGTAGTTCATCACAAAGCTCTTGTAGCTTGGTGGGAGCGACTGAAGGATTCTGTCAATGACCGCCTCATCAGGGAGGTTAATATTCAGCTGGGTCATGCGGTTGTGCAACCCAGACATTTTGAGTATGTGCTCACTGACAGAACTATTTTCCTCCATCTTACAACTATAGAACTTGTCGGAGACGTCATATCTCTCGACCCGGGCATGAGCTTGGAAAACTAGTTTCAGCTCCTCGAACATCTCATATGCTCCGTGTTGCTCAAAACGCTTTTGGAGCCCCGGTTCTAAGCTGTAAAGCATGCCGCACTGAACGAGGGAGTAATCATCAGACGAGACTGCCAAGCATTCATAATGTCTTGGTTCTGCAGGGACGGAGCGTCACCTATCGGTCCTTCTAGGACATATTGTTTCTGGCAGCTATGAGGATGATCCTCGGGTTCCGGACCCAGTCCGTATAGTTGCTGCCGTCATCTTTCAGCTTGGTTTTCTCTAGAAGCGTTGAAGTTCAAGTTGACATGAGCGTTGGCCATTTGATCTACAAGACATATTATGCAAAAGTTTTAGACTAAGTTCATGATAATTAAGTTCATATAATCAAATTATTTAAATGAACTCCCACTCAGGTTAGACATCCCTCTAGTCATCTAAGTGTTACACGATCCGAGTCGACTAGGCCGTGTCCGATCATCACGTGAGACGGACTAGTCATCGTCGGTGAACATTCTCATGTTGATCGTATCTTCCATACGACTCGTGTTCGACCTTTCGGTCTCCGTGTTCCGAGGCCATGTCTGTACATGCTAGGCTCGTCAAGTTAACCCTAAGTGTTTTGCATGTGTAAAACTATCTTACACCCGTTGTATGTGAACGTAAGGATCTATCACACCCGATCATCACGTGGTGCTTCGAAACGACGAACTTTAGCAACGGTGCACAGTTAGGGGAGAACACTTCTTGAAATTGTTGTAAGGGATCATCTTATTTACTACCGTCGTTCTAAGTAAACAAGATGCATAAACATAATAAACATCACATGCAATTATATAATAGTGACATGATATGGCCAATATCATAAAACTCCATTGATCTCCATCTTCGGGGCTCCATGATCATCTTGTCACCGGCATGACACCATGATCTCCATCATCGTGTCTTCATGAAGTTGTCACGCCAACGACTACTTCTACTTCTATGGCTAATGTGTTTATCAATAAAGTAAAGTAATTTACATGGCGTTCTTCAATGACACGCAGGTCATACAAAAAATAAAGACAAGTCCTATGGCTCCTGCCGGTTGTCATACTCATCGACATGCAAGTCGTGATCCCTATTACAAGAACATGATCTCATACATCACAATATGTCATTCATCATTCATCACAACTTGGCCATATCACATCACATGACAATTGCTGCAAAAACAAGTTAGACGTCCTCTAATTGTTGTTGCATCTTTTACGTGGCTGCAATTGGGTTCTAGCAAGAACGTTTTCTTACCTACGAATAACCACAACGTGATCTTGTCAACTTCTATTTACCCTTCATAAGGACCCTTTTCATCGAATCCGCTTCAACTAAAGTGGGAGAGACAGACACCCGCCAGCCACCTTATGCAACTAGTGCATGTTAGTCGGTGGAACCGGTCTCACGTAAGCGTACGTGTAAGGTTGGTCCGGGCCGCTTCATCCCACAATACCGCGGAAGCAAGATAAGACTAGTAGCGGCAAGCAAGTTGACAAGATCCACGCCCACAACAAAATTGTGTTCTACTCGTGCAATAGAGAACTACGCATAGACCTAGCTCATGATGCCACTGTTGGGGAACGTTGCAGAAAATTAAAATTTTCCTACGGTTTCACCAAGATCCATCTATGAGTTCATCTAAGCAACGAGTCAAGGGAGTGAGTTTGCATCTACATACCACTTGTAGATCGAGTGCGGAAGCGTTCAAGGGGATGGTGATGATAGAGTCGTACTCGGATCACCGATGACCAAGTGCTGAACGGACAGCACCTCCGCGTTCAACACACGTACAGTACGGATGACGTCTCCTCCGTCTTGATCCAGCAAGGAGGAAGGAGAGGTTGAGGAAGACAGCTCAAACGGCAGCACGACGGCGTGGTGTGGTTGGTGCAGCAGTAATCCGACAGGGCTTCGCCAAGCACATACGGAGAAGGAGAGGTGTTGGGGAGGGGAGGGGCTGCGCCTTAACTTGTGTGTTGCAGCCCTCCCCTTGCCCCTCCATTTATAGGGGGAAGGGAGAAGGGGGCTGGCCCCTCTAGATGCCATCTAGAGGGGGGCGGCGGCCAAGGGGAGGGGTGGCTTGCCCCCCAAGCAAGGGGGGCGCCCCCTTCTAGGGTTCCCCCCAAACCCTAGGCGCAAGGGCCCAAGGGGGGGTGCGCCCAGCCCACCAGGGGCTGGCTCCTTCCCCCACGCAGCCCATGTGGCCCCCCGGGAGGGGTGGCCCCTCCCGGTGGACCTCCGGAACCCTTCCGGTGACCCCGGTACAATACCGGTATGCCCCCGGAACTTTCCGGTGTCCGTTTGACAACTTCCCATATATAAATCTTTACCTCCGGACCATTCCGGAACTCCTCGTGACGTCAGGGATCTCATCCGGACTCAACAACATTCGGTAATCACATACAAGTCTTCCTAATAACCCTAGCGTCACCGAACCTTAAGTGTGTAGACCCTACGGGTTCGGAGACATGCGAACATGACCGAGACGGCTCTCGGTCAATAACCAACAGCGGATCTGGATACCCATGTTGGCTCCTACATGCTCCTCGATGATGTCATCGGATGAACCACGATGTCGAGGATTCAAGCCACCCGTATACTATTCCCTTTGTCGACGGTATGTTACTTGCCCGAGACTCGATCGTCGGTATCCCAATACCTCGTTCAGTCTCGTTACGGCAAGTCACTTTACTCGCATACCGTAATGCATGATCCCGTGACCAGACACTTGGTCACTTTGAGCTCATTATGATGATGCACTACCGAGTGGGCCCAGTGATACCTCTCCGTCATACGGGTGACAAATCCTGTCTCGATCCGTGTCAACCCAATGACACTTTCGGAGATACCTGTAGTGCACCTTTATAGTCACCCGATTACGTTGTGACGTTTGGTACACCCAAAGCACTCCTACGGTATCCGGAGTTACGATCTCATGGTCTAAGGAAGAGATACTTGACATTGGAAAAACTCTAGCAAAACGAACTACACGATCTTGTGCTATGCTTAGGATTGGGTCTTGTCCATCACGTCATTCTCCTAATGACGTGATCCCGTTGTCAACGACATCTGATGTCCATAGTCAGGAAACCATGACTATCTGTTGACCAACGAGCTAGTCAACTAGAGGCTTACTAGGGACGTATTGTGGTCTATGTATTCACACGTGTATTACGATTTCTGGATAATACAATTATAGCATGAATAAAAGACAATTATCATGAACAAGGAAATATAATAATAATGCTTTTATTATTGCCTCTAGGGCATATTTCCAACAGTTCTGCCGGGGACAATTCCCTCCGGGAGGGGAAAATCATCACCATCGTCATCACCAACGCTCCTCTCATCGGGAGAGGGCAATCTCCATCAACATCTTCACCAGCACCATCTCATCTCCAAACCCTAGTTCATCTCTTGTATCCAATTCTTGTCTCCAAGTCCGGGATTGGTGCTAGTAGGTTGCTAGTAGTGTTGATTACTCCTTATAGTTGATGCTAGTTGGTTTATTTGGTGGAAGATCATACGTTCAGATCCTTTATGCATATTATTACCCCTCTGATTATGAACATGAATATGCTTTATAAGTAATTAAGTTTGTTCCTGAGGACAAGGGAGAAGTCTTGCTATTAGTAGTCATGTGAATTTGGTATTCGTTCGATATTTTGATAAGATGTATGTTGTCTAACCTCTAGTGGTGTTATTTGAACATCGACTACGTAACACTTCACCATTATTTGGGCCGAGAGGAAGGCATTGGGAAGTAATAAGTAGATGATGGGTTGCTAGAGTGACAGAAGCTTAAACCCTAGTTTATGCGTTGCTTCGTAAGGGGTTGATTTGGATCCATATGTTTCATGCTATGGTTAGGTTTACCTTAATACTTTTGTTGTAGTTGCGGATGCTTGCCATAGAGGTTAATCATAAGTGGGATGCTTGTTCAACTAAGAACAGCACCCAAGCACCGGTCCACCCACATATCAAATTATCAAAGTACCGAACACGAATCATATGAGTGTGATGAAAACTAGCTTGACGATATTCCCATGTGTCCTCAGGAGCGCTTTTCCTATTATAAGAGTTTGTCCAGGGTTGTCCTTTGCTACAAAAAGGATTGGGCCACCTTGCTGCGCTTTATTTACTCTTCTTACTTGTTGCTCGTTACAATTTATCTTATCACAAAACTATGTGTTACCACTTATTTTAGTACTTGCAGAGAATACCTTGCTGAAAACCGCTTATCATTTCCTTCCGCTCCTCGTTGGGTTCGACACACTTACTTATCAAAAGGACTACGATAGATCCCCTATACTTGTGGGTCATCAAGACTCTTTTCTGGCGCCGTTGCCGGGGAGTGAAGCGCCTTTGGTAGGTGGAATTTGGTAGGGAAAATTTTATATAGTGTGCTGAAATTTTCTGTCACTTGTTACTATGGAAAGTAATTGTCTGAGGGGCTTGTTTGGGGTATCTTCAGCCCGTCCAGCAGAGCAAAGAGTTGCTCCTCAACCCACTGAACCTACTGAACCTATTGAAAATGAAACTCATTTTGAAATTCCTTCGGGTTTGATGGAAAAACTGCTAGCTAACACTTTTACAGGAGATGGAACAAAGCATCGTGATGAACATCTACGCTATGTGGATGAAGTTTGTGGACTATTTAAGCTTGCAGGTATACCCGATGATGTTGTTAAGAAGAAGGCCTTCCCTTTATCTTTGAAGGGAGACGCATTGACATGGTATAGGCTATGTGATGATATGAGATCATGGAACTATAAAAGATTGAAATTGGAATTTCATCAAAAGTATTACCCTATGCATCTTGTTCATCGTGATTGCAATTATATATATAATTTTTGGCCTCACGAAGGAGAAAGCATCGCTCAAGCTTGGGGGAGGCTTAAATCAATGTTATATTCATTCCCCAATCATGAGCTCTCAAGAGAAGTAATTATGCAAAGTTTTTATGCTCGGCTTTCTGATAACAATCGCACCATGCTCGATACTTCTTGTGTTGGCTCTTTTATGATGAAGACTATTGAATTTAGATGGAATTTATTGGATAGAATTAAACGCAACTCTGAAGATTGGGACCTCGACGAAGGTAAGGAGTCAGGTATGACACCTAGTTTGATTGTGTTAAATCTTTTATGGATACCGATATTTTCCGTAAGTTTAGCACTAAATATGGGCTTGACTCTGAGATAGTAGCTTCTTTCTGTGAATCTTTTGCTACTTATGTTGATCTCCCCAAGTGTTAAATCTTTTATGGATACCGATATTTTCCGTAAGTTTAGCACTAAATATGGACTTGACTCTGAGATAGTAGCTTCTTTTTGTGAATCTTTTGCTACTTATGTTGATCTCCCCAAGGAGAAGTGGTTTAAATATCATCCTCCCATAGAAGTAAAAGTAGCTGCACCTATTAAAGTTGAAGAAAAGAATGTCACTTATACTGATCCAATTGTTCCCACTTCTTATGTTGAGAAACCACCTTTCCCCGTTAGAATGAAGGATCATGCTAAAGCTTCAACTGTTGTTCGTAAAAGCAATATTAGAACTTATACACCTCCTGAGCAAGTCAAAGTAGAACCCAATATTGCTATTGTTAAAGATCTCTTGTCTGATAATATTGATGGGCATGTTATTCAATTCCATGGTGAAACTGCTAGAATTGCTAAACCTTGTGCTAGAGATAAACATAGACCTGTGGTAGGCGTGCCTGTTATTTCTGTTAAAATAGGAGATCATTTTTATCATGGCTTATGTGATATGGGTGCCAGTGCTAGTGTTAT
Source organism: Aegilops longissima (assembly GCA_021605205.1). Classification (NCBI taxonomy): domain Eukaryota; kingdom Viridiplantae; phylum Streptophyta; class Magnoliopsida; order Poales; family Poaceae; genus Aegilops; species Aegilops longissima. The sequence goes on from CM038677.1 coordinate 709,033,050, forward strand.
ACCTATTACCTTGTATGAAGAAATTATGCATGATATTGCACCTGCTGAGTTAGAAGATATTGATGTTACAATTAAACTTGCCAATAGAGATACTATATCTGCAATAGGAATTGTTAGAGATGTTGAAGTCTTGTGTGGGAAAACCAAATATCCCACTGATTTTCTTGTGTTGGTTCTCCACAATATATCTTTTGTCCCATTATATTTGGTAGACCCTTCTTGAATACCGTTAATGCTAAGATAGACTGCGAAAAGAATGTTGTTACTGTTGGCTTGGATGATATGGTTCATGAGTTTAATTTCTCTAAATTTAGTAAACAACATCGTGAGGAAGAATTGCCTAGTAAGGATGAAATTATTGGTCTTGCTTCTATTGCCGTACCTCCCAGTGATCCTTTAGAACACTATTTGCTAGACCATGAAAATGATATGTTCATGAATGAAAGAAGGGTAATAGATGAAGTATTCTTTAAACAGGAACCTATTCTGCAACACAATTTGCATGTTGAAATCCTAGGGGATCCTCCTCCACCCAAGGGTGATCCCGTGTTTGAGCTTAAACCGTTGCTTGATAATCTTAAATATGCTTATCTTGATGAAAAGAAAATATATCATGTCATTATTAGTGCTAACCTTTCAGAGCATGAAGAAGAAAGATTATTGAAAACTCTGAAGATGCACCGTGTCGCTATTGGATATACCCTGGATGATCTTAAGGGCATCAGTCCCACTCTATGCCAACATAAAATAAATTTGGAAGCGGATGCCAAACTGGTTCGTGATCCTCAACGACGTTTGAATCCAAAAATGAAAGAAGTGGTAAGAAAAGAAATACTCAAGCTTCTGGAGGCACGTATAACTTATCCCGTTGCTGATAGTCAGTGGGTAAGTCATGTCCATTGTGTCCCTAAGAAGGGAGGTATTATTGTTGTCCCTAATGATAAAGATGAATTGATTCTGCAAAGAATTATCACAGGTTATAGGATGGTAATTGATTTCCACAAATTAAATAAAGCTACTAAGAAAGATCATTACCCCTCACCTTTTATTGATCAAATGCTAGAAAGATTATGCAAACATACACATTATTGCTTTCTAGATGGTTATTCTGGTTTCTCTCAAATACCTGTGTCGGCTAAAGATCGATCAAAGACTACTTTTACATGCCCTTTTGGTACTTTTGCTTATAGACGTATGCCTTTTGGTTTATGTAATGCACGTGCTACCTTTCAAAGATGCGTGATGGCTATATTCTCTGACTTTTGCGAAAAGATTTGTGAGGTTTTCATGGACGACTTTTCCGTCTATGGTTCCTCTTTTGATGATTGCTTGAGCAATCTTGCTCGAGTTTTTGCAGAGATGTGAAGAAACTAATCTTGTCTTGAATTGGGAAAAGTGCCACTTTATGGTTAATGAGGGTATTGTCTTGGGGCACAAAGTTTCTGAAAGAGGTATTGTAGTTGATAAAGCCAAGGTTGATGCTATTGAAAAGATGCCATGTCCCAAGGACATCAAAGGTATAAGAAGTTTCCTTGGTCACGCCGGATTTTATAGGAGGTTCATTAAGGACTTCTCAAAAATTTCTCGGCCTCTGACTAATTTACTACAAAAAGATGTACCATTTGTTTTTGATGATGATTGTGTAGAAGCATTTGAAATACTTAAGAAAGCATTAGTCTCTCGCACCTGTTGTTCAGCCACCGATTGAATTTACCCTTTGAAATTATGTGTGATGCTAGTGATTATGTTGTAGGTGCTGTTCTAGGGCAAAGAGTTGATAAGAAATTAAATGTTATCCATTATGCTAGTAAGACTCTAGACAATGCTCAAAGAAATTATGCTACTACCGAAAAGGAACTTTTAGCAGTTGTATTTGCTTGTGATAAATTCAGACCCTATATTGTTGATTCTAAAGTAACTATTCACACCGATCATGCTGCTATTAAATATCTTATGGAAAAGAAAGATGCAAAACCTAGACTTATTAGATGGGTTCTCTTGCTGCAAGAATTTGATTTGCATATTGTTGATAGAAAAGGAGCTGAGAACCCCGTTGCAGATAACTTATCTAGGTTAGAGAATGTTCTTGATGACCCACTACCTATTGATGATAGCTTTCCTGATGAACAATTAAATGTCATAAGCACTTCTCGTAGCACTCCATGGTATGCTGATTATGCTAATTATATTGTTGCTAAGTTTATACCACCTAGCTTCACATACCAACAAAAGAAAAAGTTTTTCTATGACTTGCGACATTACTTTTGGGATGACCCACATCTTTATAAAGAAGGAGTAGATGGTGTTATTAGACGTTGTGTACCTGAGCATGAACAGGAACAGATCCTACGCAAGTGTCACTCCGAAGCTTATGGAGGACACCACGCTGGAGATAGAACTGCACATAAGGTATTGCAATCTGGTTTTTATTGGCCTACTCTCTTCAAGGATGCCCGTAAGTTTGTTTTGTCTTGCGATGAATGTCAAAGAATTGGTAATATTAGTAGAGCCAAGAAATGCCTATGAATTATTCACTTGTTATTGAACCATTTGATGTTTAGGGCTTTGATTATATGGGACCTTTTCCTGCCTCTAATGGATATACACATATTTTAGTTGCTGTTGATTACGTTACTAAGTGGGTAGAAGCTATTCCAACTAGAAGTGCTGATCATAACACTTCTATTAAAATGCTTAAGGAAGTTATTTTTCCGAGGTTTGGAGTCCCTAGATATTTAATGACTGATGGTGGTTCACACTTTATTCATGGTGCTTTCCGTAAAATGCTTGCTAAATATGATGTTAATCATAGAATTGCATCTCCATATCGCCCGCAGTCTAGTGGTCAAGTAGAATTGAGCAATAGAGAGCTATTAATTTTGCAAAATACTGTCAATAGGTCTAGAAAGAATTGGTCCAAGAAACTGAATGACGCATTATGGGCCTATAGAACTGCATATAAGAATCCTATGGGTATGTCTCCGTATAAGATGGTTTATGGAAAAGCATGTCACTTACCTCTCGAACTAGAACATAAGGCATATTGGGCTATTAAAGAGCTCAACTATGATTTCAAACTTGCCGGTGAGAAGAGGTTATTTGATATTAGCTCACTTGATGAATGGAGAACCCAAGCTTATGAAAATGCCAAGTTTTTTAAAGAAAAAGTTAAAAGATGGCATGACAAAAGGATACAAAAGCGTGAGTTTAATGTAGGTGATTATGTATTGCTATACAACTCTCGTTTAAGATTTTTTGCAGGAAAACTTCTCTCTAAATGGGAAGGTCCCTACGTTATCGAGGAGGTCTATCGTTCCGGTGCCATAAAAATCAATAACTTCGAAGGCACAAATCCGAAGGTGGTAAACGGTCAAAGGATCAAACACTATATCTCAGGTAATCCTATAAATGTTGAAACCAATATTATTGAAACCGTAACCCCGGAGGAATACATAAGGGACACTTTCCAGACTGTCCCAGACTCTGAAAAGGAATAGGTATGTGGTACGGTAAGTAAACCGACTCCAAAACAATTTTTAAGGCAATATTTCTCCGTTTTGGAATATTTAGAAAAATAGAAAAATAAGTGGCAGTCCAGGAAGGACACGAGGCCTCCACGAGGGTGGAGGACGCGCCCTACCCCCCTGGGCGCGCCCCCTACCTCGTGAGCAACTCGTGTGCCCTCCGGACTCCGTTTCCTTGCACGATACGTATTTTGGTCGGTAAAAATTCATTATATATTCTCCCGAAGGTTTTGACTCTCGTATCACGCAAATATCCTCTGTTTTCCTTTCGAGTTGTTCCTGTTGCAGATTTGGAACAAGATGTCATCCCAAGATTTGGAGGGAGAGAGTTACATGGCTGATTATATTGCAAACCCAAAAGTATATGGGGATGTGGAACTTTATGGCTGGACCACGGAGGAAGAAGAAGACTATGATCCAAAGAGGAAGGAGGAAACAACCTCCGATGAAGAGGACTATCCACTACCTCAACCTGGTGATATGCATGTGGAATTCAAGAAGTCAAGCCTCCCTAAGGTCCAATCTATCCCGCCTCGTTTTTTGCAGGACGGCAAGGCAGCACTATGCAAAATGATAATGAAACTTGAGCTCGAGAATGAGGATCTGAGGGAGGAAATTTTAGCCTCAGATGCAAGCTAGAGAAGAAAAATGCAACAACCCCATCAGCAACAACTCGTACTCCATCACCTCCGAAGATATAATCACATGGGTATGGGCACTCCCCTTGGCAACTGCCAAGCTTGGGGGAGGTGCCCTGGTATCATATCACCATCACAACTCCTATCCGTTTTTCTCAGTTCGATCCTTTTAGTAGTATCTTGATTTAGTAGAATAAAGTCATGGCATGATCTAGTTTTGAGTTTTGCTTTATGATCCTTCTTTGTAATCGAGTCCGTGAGCTATATAATAAAGATTAGAGTTGAGTCAAGGTCTTGATTATTTTGCCATGATCTTGGGTGATTAGAAGAAAAAGAATAAAAAGAATCAAAGAGTTCATATTGATCTTATTGAAAGTAATGACTTCACATAGAAAGAGTATGATGATTAAAAGTTGTTGGGAATTGGCAAATATAGCTTTGGTCATCGTTGCAATTAATAGGAAGTAATAAGGAAAGAGAGGTTTCACATATAGATATATTATCATTGACATCCTTTATGATTGGGAGCACTCATTAAAATACGACATGCTAAAGAGTTGAGGTTGGACAAGGAAGACAGCATAATGAGTTATGTTTTCTTAGATCTGAGATAAAGTATGTTGTCATGGATCCTCTACCGTGTTGAGCTTGCCTTTTCCCCTCATGCTAGCCAAATTCTCAGCACCAAGTAGAAATACTACTTGTGCTTCCAAATACCCTTAAACCAGTTTTGCCATGAGAGTCCACCGTATCTACCTATGGATTGAGTAAGATCCTTCAAGTAAGTTTTCATCGGTGCAAGCAATAAAAATTGCTCTCTAAATATGCATGACTTATTAGTGCAGAGAAATAAGCTTTGTACGAACTTGTTGTGGACGTAATAAAAGCGATGGACTGCATAATAAAGGTCCACATACAAGGGGTAATATAAAGTGACGTTCTTTTGCATTAAGATTTTGTGCATCAACCCTAAACGCGCATGACAACCTCTGCTTCCTTCTGTGAAGGGCCTATCTTTTATTATTATCCTCTACCTTATGCAAGAGTCACGATGATCTTCACCTTTCCTTTTTCATTTTATCCTTTGGCAAGCTCAGCATGTTGGAAAGAACATGATATACATATCTAATTGGATGTAGGGGAGCATGAATTATTATTGTTGACATTACCCTTGAGGTAAAAGGTTGTGGGGCAAAACTATAAGCCCCTATCTTTCTCAGGTGTCGATTAAAACTCCGTAACCACAGTATTGCGTGAGTGTTAGCAATTATGAAGGACTAAGTGATAGTTGAGTATGTGGACTTGCTTTTAAGCTCTGACATAGACTCTTTCCGATGTTATGATAAATTGCAATTGTTTCAATGACTGAGGTTACAATTTGTTGGTGCTCAATAAAGTTTCTGATTCATACTTTTGCATTGTGAAAAGATCATCACTTGAACATGAGTAATCATATGAAAAAATCTATATATGTTGCTGTTATGGAAAGAATCATGATGCCTTCATGTCTGTATTTTATTTTTAACGACGCCTCTACCTCTAAACATGAGGACATATTTATTGTTATCGGCTTTTCGCTTGAGGACAAGCGAGGTCTAAGCTTGGGGGAGTTGATACGTCCATTTTGCATCATGCTTTTATATCAATATTTATTGCATTATGGGCTGTTATTTCACGTTATGTCACAATACTTATGGCTATTCTCTATTATTTTACAAGGTTTACATGAAGAGGGAGAATGCCGGCAGCTGGAATTCTGGGCTGGAAAAGGAGCAAATATTGAAGGCCTATTCTGTGCAACTCCAAAAGTCCTGAAACTCCATGGAATATCTTAAAACAAATAAAGAAAAATCGTTGCCAAAGATGAAGGCCAGGGGGCCCACACCCTGCTCACGAGAGTGGGGGGCGCCCCCTACCTCGTGGGCCCCCTGGTGGCTCTCCGACACCCATCTTCTCCTATATGAAGTCTTTCGATGAGAAAAAAATAGAGGGCAACCTTTCGGGACGAGACTCCGCCGCCACGAGGCGGAACCTTGGCGGAACCAATCTAGGGCTCCGGCAGAGCTGTTCTGTCGGGGACACTTCCCTCCGGGAGGGGGAAATCATCACCATCGCCATCACCAATGCTCCTCTCATCGGGAGAGGGCAATCTCCATCAACATCTTCACCAACACCATCTCATCTCCAAACCCTAGTTCATCTCTTGTATCCAATTCTTGTCTCCAAGTCCGGGATTGGTGCTAGTAGGTTGCTAGTAGTGTTGATTACTCCTTGTAGTTGATGCTAGTTGGTTTATTTGGTGGAAGATCATATGTTCAGATCCTTTATGCATATTATTGCCCCTCTGATTATGAACATGAATATGCTTTGTGAGTAATTACGTTTGTTCCTGAGGACAAGGGAGAAGTCTTGCTATTAGTAGTCATGTGAATTTGGTATTCGTTCGATATTTTGATAAGATGTATGTTTTCTAACCTCTAGTGGTGTTATGTGAACGTCGACTACATAACACTTCACCATTATTTGGGCCTAGAGGAAGGCATTGGGAAGTAATAAGTAGATGATGGGTTGCTAGAGTGACAGAAGCTTAAACCCTAGTTTATGTGTTGCTTCGTAAGGGGCTGATTTGGATCCATATGTTTCATGCTATGGTTAGGTTTACCTAATACTTTTGTTGTAGTTGCGGATGCTTGCAATAGAGGTTAATCATAAGTGGGATGCTTGTTCTAGTAAGAACAGCACCCAAGCACCGGTCCACCCACATATCAAATTATCAAAGTACCGAACGTGAATCATATGAGCATGATGAAAACTAGCTTGACGATATTCCCATGTGTCCTCGGGAGCGCTTTTCCTATTATAAGAGTTTGTCCAGGCTTGTCCTTTGCTACAAAAAGGATTGGGCCACCTTGCTGCACTTTATTTACTCTTCTTACTTGTTGCTCGTTACAATTTATCTTATCACAAAACTATCTGTTACCACTTATTTCAGTACTTGCAGAGAATACCTTGCTGAAAACCGCTTATCATTTCCTTCTGCTCCTCGTTGGGTTCGACACTCTTACTTATCAAAAGGACTACGATAGATCCCCTATACTTGTGGGTCATCACAAAGGAAGTACCAGAGGGGGCCCACACCCTGGCCAGAGGGGGGGGGGGGCGCCCACCCTTACTGGGCGCGCCCCCTGTCTCCTGGGCCCCCTGTTGGCCCTCCGTTACCCATCTTCTGCTATATGAAGACTTTTACCCTGGAAAAAATCATAAGCAAGCTTACGGGACGAAACTCCGCCGCCACGAGGCGGAACCTTGGCGGAACCAATCTTGGGCTCGTGAGCTGTTCTGCCGAGAAACTTCCCTCGGGGGGAAATCATCACCATCGTCATCACCAATGATCCTCTCATCGGGAGGGGGTCAATCTCCATCGACATCTTCACCAGCACCATCTCCTCTCAAAACCCTAGTTCATCTCTGTCACGCCCAATATGCGATACTATCCTAAAGAGACTCGAAGGTCCCACCAAGGATAGAACCGCATATTGATACGCTTTTTCAAGGTGGATATCATTACATCAACATTACATAATAGATGGGGATACATACAAAAGGCATACAATGCCACACGAATACGACATCATCTTACATAAGAGCACCATCCGACTACGGATGAAACACAAACAGAAACTCAAACGACATCCACCCTGCTAGCCCAGGCTGCCGACCTGGAACCTATTCCCTGATCGAAGAAGAAGCAGAAGAAGAACTCCAAAACAAGCAAACATCGCTCTCGCGTCATGATCATCGCATAACCTGTACCTGCAACTGTTGTTGTAGTAATCTGTGAGCCACGAGGACTCAGCAATCCCATTACCATGGGTGTCAAGACAAGCAAAGCTTAATGGGTAAGGAAGGGGTAAAGAGGTGAGGTTGCAGCAGCGACTAAGCATATATGGTGGCTAACATACGCAAATAAGAGCGAGAAGAGAGCAGGCGGAACGGTCGTCAACTAGCAATGATCAAGAAGTGATCCTGAACTCCTACTTACGTCAATCATAACCCAAAACCGTGTTCACTTCCCGGACTCCGCCAAAAAGAGACCATCACGGCTACACACACGGTTGATGTGTTTTAATTCGGATCTGGTGTCAAGTTATCTACAACCGGACATTAACAAATTCCCATCTGCCACATAACCGCGGGCACGGCTTTCGAAAGTTTATACCCTGCAGGGGTGTCCCAACTTAGCCCATGGTAAGCTCTCGCGGTCAACGAAGGATATACCTTCTCCCAGGAAGACCCGATCAGACTCAGAATCCCGGTTTACAAGACATTTCGACAATGGTAAAACAAGTCCAGCAAGACCGCCCGATGCGCCGACAATCCCGATAGGAGCTGCACATATCTCGTTCTCAGTGCAACACCGGATGAACACTACGTACAACTAAAACCAACCCTCAAGTTTCCCCGAGGTGGCGCTGCAAGTGAGCTCGGTTCGGACCAACACTTAGACAAGCACCGCCCGGGGCTAAAATAAAGATGACCCTCGGGTTGGCCGACCCAAGGGAAGGGTATAGGTGGTGGTGAGGCAAATGGTAAAACCAAGGTTGGGCCTTGCTGGAGGAGTTTTATTCAAAGAGAACTGTCGAGGGGGTCCCATAAATCACCCAACCGCGTATGGAACGCAAAATCCGGGAACATAACACCGGTATGACGGAAACTAGGGCGGCAAGAGTGGAACAAAACACCAGGCATAAGGCCGAGCCTTCCACCCTTTACCAAGTATATAGATGCATTAATTAAATAAGAGATATTGTGATATCCCAACATAATCCTGTCCATCATGGAGCAATCTTCAACTTCACCTGCAACTAGCAACGCTATCAGAGGGGCTGAGCAAAGCGGTAACATAGCCAAGCAACGGTTTGCTAGGAAGGGTGTCAACGGTTAGAGGTTCATGGCAATTTGGGAGGCCTGAAGAACAAATGATAGGTAGCGCAGCAAAGCGATAGAGTGAAGTGTTGGGGAACGTTGCAGAAAATTAAAATTTTTCCTACGGTTTCACCAAGATCCATCTATGAGTTCATCTAGCAACGAGTATTCAGATTAGATAGCATCTACATACCACTTTGCAGATCGCAACGGAAGCGTCGGAGTGAACGTGGATGAGGTAGTCGTACTTGCCGCGATCCAATTCACCGATGATCTAGTGCCGAACGGACGGCACCTCCGCGTTCAACACACGTACGGTCAGCGTAACGTCTCCTTCTTCTTGATCCAGCAAGGTGAAGGAGAGGTTGAGGAAGATGGCTCCAGCAGCAGCACGACGGCGTGGTGATGGTGGAACTTGCAAGATACTCGGCGAGGGCTTCGCGTGCACTACGGAGGAGAAGGATGTGTTGGAGAGGGAGAGGAGGCGCCCAGGGCAAAGGTGCTGCTGCCCCCCTCCCCTTTATATAGGTGCCAAGGAGGGGGAGGCGCAGCCTGCCCCCTCCTCCAAGGGAGGGTGCGGCCAAGGGGGGAGGTGTCCACCCTCCCAAGGCACCTCTGAGGTGCCTTCCCCTCATGGACTCTCCCTTTTTTCCACCCTAGGCGCATGGGCCCCTTGGGGCTGGTTCCCCTTGGCCCATGTGGGCCTAGGCGCACCACCTAGGGCCCATGTGGCCCCTCGGGCTGGTGGCCCCACTTGGTGGACCCGGGACCCCTCCGGTGGTCCGTGACAATACCGATATCACCGAAACTTGTCCCGATGGCAAACAGCACTTCCTATATATAATTCTTTACCTCCGGACCATTCCGGAACTCCTCGTGACGCCCAGGATCTCATCCGGGACTCGAACAACATTCGGTTACTGCACATACATATTCCTATAACCCTAGCGTTATCAACCTTAGTGTGTAGACCCTACGGGTTGGAGACATGCGAACATGACCGAGGCGGCTCTCGGGCAATAACCAACAGCGGATCTGGATACCCATGTTGGCTCCCACATGCTCCACGATGATCTCATCGGATGAACCACGATGTCAAGGATTCAATTAATCCGTATCGATTCCCTTTGTCAATCGGTATTTTACTTGCCCGAGATTCGATCGTCGGTATACCAATACCTCGTTCAATCTCGTTACCGCAAGTCACTTTTCTCGTTACCGTAATGCATGATCCGTGATCAAACACTTGATCACATTGAGCTCATTGTGATGATGCATTACCGAGAGGGCCTGGTGATACCTCTCCGTCAAGCGGAGTGACAAATCGATCTCGATCCATGTCAACCCCAGACACTTTCGGAGATACCGTAGCATACCTTTATAGTCACCCGATTCACGTTGTGACGTTTGGCATACCCAAAGCACTCCTACGGTATCCGGGAGTTACGATCTCATGGTCTAAGGAAAGGATACTTGACATTGGATAACTCTAGCAAAGCGAACTATGCGATCTTATGCTATGTTTAGGATTGGGTCTTGTCCATCACATCATTCTCCTAATGATGTGATCCGTTATCGATGACATCCAATGTCCATAGTCAGAAACCATGACTATCTCGTCGATCAACGAGCTAGTCAACTAGAGGCTCACTAGGGACATGTTGTTGTCTGTTATTCACACATGTATTACGATTTCCGGTTAACACAATTATAGCACGAATAAAGACAATTATCATGAATAAGGAAATATAATAATAATGCTTTTATTATTGCCTCTAGGGCATATTTCCAACAGTCTCCCACTTGCACTAGAGTCAATAATCTAGTTACATTGTGATGAATCGAACACCCATAGAGTTACGGTGCTGATCATGTTTTGCCTTAGGGAGAGGTTTAGTCAGCGGATCTGCGACATTCAGATCCGTGTGCACTTTACAAATTTCTATGTCTCCATCTTGAACATTTTCACGAATGGAGTTGAAGCGGCGCTTGATGTGCCTAGTCTTCTTGTGAAACCTGGGCTCCTTTGCAAGTGCAATAGCTCCGGTGTTGTCACAGAAGAGCTTGATTGGCCCCGACGCATTGGGTATGACTCGAGGTCGGTGATGAACTCCTTCACCCAAATTGCTTCATGTGCTGCCTCCGAGGCTGCCATGTACTCCGCTTCACATGTAGATCCCGCCACGACGCTTTGCTTGCAACTGCACCAGCTTCTTGCCCCACCATTCAAAATATACACGTATCCGGTTTGTGACTTAGAGTCATCAGATCGTGTCGAAGCTAGCGTCGGCGTAACCTTTCTGACGAGCTCTTCGTCACCTCCATAAACGAGAAACATTTCCTTAGTCCTTTTCGGTACTTCAGGATATTCTTGACCGCTGTCCGGTGTTCCTTGCGGGATTACTTTGGTACCTTCCTACCAAACTTACGGCAAGGTTTACATCAGGTCTGGTACACAGCATGGCATACATAATAGAACCTATGGCTGAGGCATAGGGATGACATTCATCTCTTCTATATCTTCGCCGTGGTGGGACATTGAGCTGAGCTCAATTTCACACCTTGTAATACAGGTAAGAACCCCTTCTTAGATTGATCCATATTGAACTTCTTCAATATCTTATCAAGGTATGTGCTTTGTGAAAGACCTATGAGGCGTCTCGATCTATCTCTATAGATCTTGATGCCTAATATATAAGCAGCTTCTCCAAGGTCCTTCATTGAAAAACTCTTATTCAAGTAGGCCTTGATGCTGTCCAAGAGTTCTATATCATTTCCCATCAAAAGTATGTCGTCTACATATAATATGAGAAATGCTACAGAGCTCCCACTCACTTTCTTGTAAACACAGGCTTCTCCATAAGTCTGTAAACCCAAACGCTTTGATCATCTCATCAAAGCGAATGTTCCAACTCGAGATGCTTGCACCAGCCCATAAATCGGCGTTGGAGCTTGCACACCTTGTCGGCATTCTTAGGATCGACAAAACCTTCGGCTGCATCATATACAATTCTTCCTTAAGGAAACCATTAAGGAATGCCGTTTTGACGTCCATTTGCCATATCTCATAATCATAGTATGCGGCAATTGCTAACATGATTCTGACGGACTTTAGCTTCGCTACCGGTGAGAAAGTCTCATCGTAGTCAACCCCTTGAACTTGTCGATAACCCTTAGCGACAAGCCGAGCTTTATAGATGGTCACATTACCATCCGCGTCTGTCTTCTTCTTAAAGATCCATTTATTTTCTATGGCTCGCCGTTCAACGGGCAAGTCAGTCAAAGTCCATACTTCGTTTTCATACATGGATCCTATCTCGGATTTCATGGCTTCCAGCCATTTGTCGGAATCCGGGCCCGCCATTGCTTCCTCATAGTTCGAAGGTTCACCGTTGTCTAACAACATGATTTCCAAGACAGGGTTGCCGTACCACTCTGGTGCGGAACGTGTCCTTGTTGACCTTCAATTTCAGTAGGAGCTTGATCGAAGCATCTTGATCATCATCATTAATTTCCTCTCTAGTCGGTGCAGGCACCTCAGAAACGTTTTCTTGAGTTTCGCCATTTTCCGGTTCAAGAGGTAATACTTCATCAAGTTCTACTTTCCTCCCACTTACTTCTTTCGAGAGAAACTCTTTCTCCAGAAAGGATCCATTCTTGGCAACAAAGATCTTGCCTTCGGATCTGAGGTAGAAGGTATACCCAACAGTTTCTTTAGGGTATCCTATGAAGACGCATTTTTCCGATTTGGGTTCGAGCTTTTCAGGTTGAAGTTTCTTGACATAAGCATCGCATCCCCAAACTTTTAGAAACGACAGCTTAGGTTTCTTCCCAAACCATAATTCATACGGTGTCGTCTCAACGGATTTCGACGGAGCCCTATTTAAAGTGAATGCGGCAGTCTCTAAAGCATAGCCCCAAAAAGATAGCGGTAAATCGGTAAGAGACATCATAGATCGCACCATATCTAATAGAGTGCGATTACGACGTTCGGACACACCATTACGCTGAGGTGTTCCAGGCGGCGTGAGTTGTGAAACTATTCCACATTTTCTTAAGTGTGTGCCAAATTCGTGACTCAAGTATTCTCCTCCACGATCTGATCGTAGAAACTTGATCTTTCTATCACGTTGATTTTCAACCTCACTCTGAAATTCTTTGAACCTTTCAAAGGTCTCAGACTTGTGTTTCATTAAGTAGACATACCCATATCTACTCAAGTCATCAGTGAGGGTGAGAACATAACGATAGCCTCCGCGAGCCTCAACACTCATTGGACCGCACACATCGGTATGTATGATTTCCAATAAGTTGGTTGCTCGCTCCATTGTTCCTGAGAACGGAGTCTTGGTCATTTTACCCATGAGGCATGGTTCATGACGTGTCAAATGATTCATAATCAAGAGACTCTAAAAGTCCATCTGCATGGAGCTTCTTCATCGTTTGACACCTATGTGACCAAGGCGGCGATGCCACAAATATGTGAGACTATTGTTATCAACTCTAACTCTTTTGGTATTCACACTATGAATATGTGTATCATCACGTCTGAGATTCATTAAGAATAAACCATTAACCATCGGAGCATGACCATAAAACATATCTCTCATATAAATAGAACAACCATTATTCTCGGATTTAAATGAGTAGCCATCTCAATTAAGCGAGATCCAGATACAATGTTCATGCTCAAACTTGGCACTAAATAACAATTATTGAGGTTTAAAACTAATCCCGTAGGTAAATGTAGAGGCAGCGTGTCGACGGCGATCACATCGACCTTGGAACCATTCCCGACGCCGCATCGTCACCTCGTCCCTTCGCCATCTCCGTTTATTCCGCAGCTCTGCTTTGAGTTACAAATGTGAGCAACTGCACGGTATCAAATACCCAAGAGCTACTACGAGTCTTGGTAAGGTACACATCAATTACATGTATATCACATATACCTTTGGTTTTGCCGGCCTTCTTGTCCGCTAAGTATTTAGGGCAGTTCCGCTTCGATGACCACTTCCTTGCAATAAAAACACTCGGTCTCGGGCTTGGGTCCATTCTTTGGCTTCTTCCGGCAACTTGCTTATCGGGCGCGGCAACTTCCTTGCCGTCCTTCTTGAAGTTCTTTTACCCTTACCCTTCTTGAACTTAGTGGTTTTATTCACCATCAACACTTGATGTTCTTTCTTGATTTCTACCTCTGCTGATTTCAGCATAGCATATACCTCGGGAATGGTCTTTACCATCCCCCGCATATTGTAGTTCATCACAAAGCTCTTGTAGCTAGGTGGAAGCGATGGAGGATTCTGTCAATGACCGCTTCATCCGGAGATTAACTTCCAGTTGAGTCAAGCGGTTGTGCAACCTGGACATTTTGAGTATGTGCTCACCGTGAGCCATTTTCCTCCATCTTACAGCTAAAGAATTTGTCGGAGACTTCATATCTCTCGACCGGGCATGAGCTTGGAAAACCATTTTCAGCTCTTGAACATCTCATATGCTCCATGTCTCTCAAAACGCTTTTGGAGTCCGGCTCTAAGCTGTAAAGCATGCCGCCACCGAACGAGGGAGTAATCATCATGGCGTGACTGCCAAGCGTTCATAACGTCTTGTTCTGCGGGGAGAATAGGTGCGTCACCAGCGGTGCTCTTAGGACATAATCTTTCTTGGCAGCTATGAGGATGATCCTCAGGTTCCGGACCCAGTCCGTATAGTTGCTACCATCGTCTTTCAGCTTGGTTTTCTCTAGGAACGCGTTGAAGTTGAGGACTACGTTGGCCATTTGATCTACAAGACATATTGTAAAAATTTAGACTAAGTTCATGATAATAAAGTTCATTTAATCAAATTTAATGAACTCCCACTTAGATAGACATCCCTCTACTAGTCATCTAAGTATTACATGATCCGAGTCAACTAGGCCGTGTCCGATCATCACGTGAGACGGACTAGTCAACATCGGTGAACATCTTCATGTTGATCGTATCTTCTATACGACTCATGCTCGACCTTTCGGTCTTCTGTGTTCCGAGGCCATGTCTGTACATGCTAGGCTCGTCAAGTCAACCTAAGTGTTTTGCGTGTGTAAATCTGTCTTACACCCGTTGTATGCGAACGTAAGGACCTATCACACCCGATCATCACGTGGTGCTTGAACGACGAACCTTAGCAACGGTGCACGTTAGGGTGAACACTTTCTTGAAATTATTATGAGGATCATCTTATTTACTACCGTCGTTCTAAGTAAACAAGATGCAAAACATGATAAACATCACATGCAATCAAATAATAAGCGTGACATGATATGGCCAATATCACATAGCTCCTTTGATCTCCATCTTGGGGCTCCATGATCATCTTGTCACCGGCTTGACACCATGATCCTCATCATCATGATCTTCATCATCGTGTCTCCATGAAGTTGCTCACCAACTATTACTTCTACTACTATGGCTAACGCGTTTAGCAATAAAGTAAAGTAATTTACATGGCGATTCTCAATGACACGCAGGTCATACAAAAATAAAGACAACTCCTATGGCTCCTGCCGGTTGTCATACTCATCGACATGCAAGTCGTGATTCCTATTACAATAGCATGAACATCTCATACATCACATATAGATCATTCATCATACATCACAACTTTGGCCATATCATATCACAAAGCACTTGCTGCAAAAACAAGTTAGGCGTCCTCTAATTGTTGTTGCAAGTTTTACGTGGCTGAATTAGGGTTCTAGCAAGAACGTTTTCTTACCTACGTTCAAACCACAACGTGATTTGTCAATCTCTATTTACCCTTCATAAGGACCCTGTTCATCGAATCCGATCCAACTAAAATAGGAGAGCAGACACCCGCCAGCCACCTTATGCAACTTAGTGCATGTTAGTCGGTGGAACCGGTCTCACGTAAGCGTACGTGTAAGGTTGGTCCGGGCCGCTTCATCCCACAATACCGCTGAATCAAGATTGACTAGTAACGGCAAGAAGAATTGACAACATCTCGCCCACAACAAATTGTGTTCTACTCGCGCAAGAAGAACTACGCATAGACCTAGCTCATGATGCCACTGTTGGGGAACGTTGCAGAAAATTAAAATTTTTTCTACGGTTTCACCAAGATCCATCTATGAGTTCATCTAGCAACGAGTATTCAGATTAGATAGCATCTACATACCACTTTGCAGATCGCAGCGGAAGGCGTCGGAGTGAGCGTGGATGAGGTAGTCGTACTTGCCGCGATCCAATTCACCGATGATCTAGTGCCGAACGGACGGCACCTCCGCGTTCAACACACGTGACGGTCAGCGTAACGTCTCCTTCTTCTTGATCCAGCAAGGTGAAGGAGAGGTTGAGAAGATGGCTCCAGCAGCAGCACGACGGCGTGGTGATGGTGGAACTTGCGAGACTCGGCAGGCTTCGCGTGCACTACGGAGGAGAAGGATGTGTTGGAGAGGGAGAGGGAGGCGCCCAGGGCAAAGGTGCTGCTGCCCCCCTTCCCTCCCCCCTTTATATAGGTGCCAAGGAGGGGGGGAGGGCGCAGCCTTGCCCCCTCCTCCAAGGGAGGGGTGCGGCCAAGGGGGAGGTGTCCACCTCCCAAGGCACCTCGGAGGTGCCTTCCCCTCATGGACTCTCCCTTTTTTCCACCCTAGGCGCATGGGCCCCTTGGGGCTGGTTCCCTTAGCCCATGTGGGCCTAGGCGCACCACCTAGGGCCCATGTGGCCCCTCGGGCTGGTGGCCCCACTTGGTGGACCCAGGACCCCTCCGGTGGTCCCAGACAATACCGATATCACCGAAACTTGTCCCGATGGCGAAACAGCACTTCCTATATATAATTCTTTACCTCCGGACCATTCCGGAACTCCTCGTGACGCCCAGGATCTCATCCGGGACTCGAACAACATTCGGGTTACTGCACATACATATTCCTATAACCCTAGCGTTCATCAACCTTAAGTGTGTAGACCCTACGGGTTCGGGAGACATGCGAACATGACCGAGGCGGCTCTCGGGCAATAACCAACAGCGGATCTGGATACCCATGTTGGCTCCCACATGCTCCACGATGATCTCATCGGATGAACCACGATGTCAAGGATTCAATTAATCCCGATATCGATTCCCTTTGTCAATCGGTATTTTACTTGCCGAGATTCGATCGTCGGTATACCAATACCTCGTTCAATCTCGTTACGCAAGTCACTTTTCTCGTTACCGTAATGCATGATCCCGTGATCAAACACTTGATCACATTGAGCTCATTGTGATGATGCATTACCGAGAGGGCCGGTGATACCTCTCCGTCAGCGGAGTGACAAATCCGATCTCGATCCATGTCAACCCAGCAGACACTTTCGAGATACCGTAGCATACCTTTATAGTCACCCGATTACGTTGTGACGTTTGGCATACCCAAAGCACTCCTACGGTATCCGGAGTTACACGATCTCATGGTCTAAGGAAAGGATACTTGACATTGGATAACTCTAGCAAACGAACTATGCGATCTTATGCTATGTTTAGGATTGGGTCTTGTCCATCACATCATTCTCCTAATGATGTGATCCGTTATCGATGACATCCAATGTCCATAGTCGAAACCATGACTATCTGTCGATCAACGAGCTAGTCAACTAGAGGCTCACTAGGGACATGTTGTTGTCTGTTATTCACACATGTATTACGATTTCCGGTTAACACAATTATAGCACGAATAAAGACAATTATCATGAATAAGGAAATATAATAATAATGCTTTTATTATTGCCTCTAGGGCATATTTCCAACATGAAGCAACTAGCATAGCAATGATAGTAGTGAGATCCAGGGTAGCGGTCATCTTGCCTGAAATCCCGCAAGGAAGAAGAATGAGTCCATGAAGTAGACGAACGGGCGTAGTCGAACGAATCCTCACAATCGCAAGATTACCGGAACTAAGAGGCAACACCGGAAAGAAACAAACAACATGGTAAATGCACAAGAATAAACATGGCATGATGCACAAACAAGTATGATGCATGTCTGGTTTAATGAAGCATGGCATGGCAAAGTGCAACAAACATCCCTACAAATTAAGTGGAGCTCAATATGCAACGAGTTGCATATTGACAAAACACCACATTCGAGTTATTTAGTTCGCTCTTGTTTAGGTACTCAACAATATTAAATGTTGTTAAACATGGCAAGATGTGAAACATAATAAAACTACACTATCTAAGCAATTTAAATGAGGCCGGAACAACAAACAACAATTCCAGAAAATCCCCATGTCCATATTTCGAATTTGGTACTGTTCTGCCCTAAAACATATTTTATTGTTGTTAAACAGGAAAATAAAGTGGACCATGTTAAACTAGGCATTTTTCCACCCCATTTAAATATAAAGTTTATTAAAATTGGAGCTACGGTTATTTAGTTCTGAAATAAATCATTTTAACATGGCATTTATGCAAAATTAAACAAACAACAAGTTTAAACATTTTTAACAGGGATGAAAGTTGCATATTGTTAATCTTCACAAAATTCTAAGCATTTTACATGTTTAAATCATTTGAATCCGGTGCACGATTGATGAGTTATTATATGCATGATGTGCAAGGGCTTTTCGGCAAATCTGTCGTTCACTGGATTAATAGGCAAATTTGTTCAGGAAAAAAAACAACACGGGCCAAAACTGGCTGGCCCAACAAGAGCATACACAAAGGGCGGGGCTGCTCACCAGGCCTCATGGGCCGGTTGGTGGAGAGGGAGGCCGGCAGGGGGCGCGCTAGGCCTTGCGCGAGACATGGCCCAGGCGCGGGTTCGATGCGGTCAACGCGACGACGAGGGAACTGTTGCTGTTCTCGTCTCTGAAGAACAGAAACAGCAGCAGGGGAGGCCGGCGATGAGGGCTCGGGGACGAGCTCACTCCGGCGAGGGATTGGCGCAGAAGGAAGCGGCGGGACTCAGCGCGGCAGGAGCTCGGCGGATGTGGTCGAGCTGGAGGAGCTCAGGGCCTCAGGTACGGGAGCAGAGGAGGCCGAGACGCCATGGCAGGGGAACAACAGCGCGATGCAGGGGCTCCGGCGAGGCGGCCTCGGCGGGACCGGCGGAAGCGGGATGGGGCGACGGATCCGGCGGAGGGGCGGATCTGGAGCGAACGGTGGTCAACGCGCAGGGCGGGCGGCTTGAGCTCCTTGCAGCTTCCATGGCGTTCTCCTGTGAGCGAAAACAGAGAGAGGGAGAGGGAGATCATGAGAACGAGAGATAGAGAAGCAGGAGGGGAAAAGGAGCGGGGCTGTCGAGGCACTCATCTCCGGCGAGGTGAGGTGGTCGTGGACGAGGAGGCTGCGGCCTCGAACGCCGGCGGGAAAGTAGCAGAGGGCTCGGGGCTGCAGCTGCTGGCTCCTGCGGGCGCGGACGACGACGGCTGTAGGCGGACGAATGCGTCCAAGACCAAGGGAGGAGGAGGCACGAGGCGCTGGTGGATGGAGGGGGCTGAAACCGAGGGAGATGGTCGGAGGCTGCTGGTGGAGGCCGAGAGGAATTTTGGATTGGGGGCTCGGGCATCTGGAACGAGAAGGAGGGAGAGCGCTGGTTGGGTGAATCGGTCAGGGGAGATCCCGAGGGGGATTCGGTGGAGTGGCGGCGGCGTGGGGATGGATGGGACATGATCCCTAGATCCTAGGGTTGGACCTATATATATAGCAAGTGGTTTAGGTTAGGGGTACCTAGTCCCTCCGATCGATATCAAACGGCCGAGAATAAATAGGTAGGGAAGTTCAAATGAAAAAAACGGAGATGTTTTAGAGATGTTTGGGGATGATCCGGGCTCATCGGTCACGACAGAGCGGGTCGGGTTCGGGGCAGTTTTTGGACGCACGCGAGGGGTTTGCGGGATGTGCAGAGAGGTTAGGAAGCCAGACAAGAGAGAAACAAAATCTGGTTGGTCTCGGAACGGTCAACGAAAGCAAGGGGTGACACGGCAACTACGAGCGGATACGGGTTTTATGAAAACATATGGATACGATGCACATGATGCTATGAGATGAGATGCATGGCATGAACAAAATGCAAAACAAACGACAAAAACCCAACCACGAAGGAAAAAAATATCACATCTCCGGAAAAGGCAAGAGTTGGAGTTACGAGTATGGAAAGTTGTATCTGGGGCGTTACAATCTCTTGTATCCAATCTTGTATCAAAACCACAAATTGGTACTTGTGGATTGCTAGTAGTGTTGATTACTCCTTGTAGTTGATGCTAATTGGTTTACTTGGTGGAAGATCATATGTTCAGATCCTTAATGCATATTAATACTCCTCTGATCATGAACATGAATATGCTTTGGGAGTAGTTACGTTTGTTCCTGAGGACATGGGTGAAGTCTTGCTATTAGTAGTCATGTGAATTTGGTATTCGTTCGATATTTTGATGAGATGTATGTTGTCTCTCCTCTAGTGGTGTTATGTGAACATCGACTACATGACACTTCACCATTATTTGGGCCTAGAGGAAGGCATTGGGAAGTAATAAGTAGATGATGGGCTGCTAGAGTGACAGAAGCTTAAACCCTAGTTTATGCGTTGCTTCGTAAGGGGCTGATTTGGATCCACTAGTTTCATGCTATGGTTAGGTTTACCTTAATACTTCTTTTGTAGTTGCGGATGCTTGCAATATGGGTTAATCATAACTGGGATGCTTGTCCAAGAAAGGGCAGTACCCAAGCACCGGTCCACCCACATATCAAATTATCAAAGTACAGAACGTGAATCATATGAGCGTGATGAAAACTAGCTTGACGATAATTTCCATGTGTCCTCAGGAGCGCTTTTCTCATTATGAGAAATTGACCATGCTTGTCCTTTGCTACAAAAAGGATTGAGCCACCTTGATGCACTTTATTTACTTTCATTGCTTGTTATCCGTTACAAAGTATCTTATCACGAAACTATCTGTTACCTATAATTTCAGTGCTTGTAGAGAATACCTTACTGAAAACCGCTTGTCATTTCCTTCTGCTCCTCGTTGGGTTCGACACTCTTACTTATCGAAAGGACTATGATAGATCCCCTATACTTGTGGGTCATCAAGACTCTTTTCTGGCGCCGTTGCCGGGGAGTGAAGCGCCTTTGGTGAGTGGAACTTGGTAATGAAACATTTATATAGTGTGCTAAAATTTTCTATCACTTGTTACTATGGAAACTAATCCTTTGAGGGGCTTGTTCGGCGCATCTTCGCCCCGACCAGTAGAGCAAAGAGTTGCTCCTCAACCTACTGAACCGCGTAAAAGAGATGAGGATGGTGATGTTGATGAAGACGATCGCCGCGGTGATGATTCCCCTCCCGATGGCACTCCGGCGCCACCGAGAGAGAGGAGGAGAGGTCCTCCCCCTTGTGCTTCCTCCTCCATGGCCTCCCCCCTGGATGGGGAGAGGTTCTCCCTCTGGTCCTTGGCCTTCATGGAGATGATGGCCCCTCCGGGATCCTCCTCCATGGCATCCGGTGATGATGGCCCCCTCCGGCAGGGTACCAGAGAGGGCCTAGATTGATTTCTCGTGGCTACAGAGGCTTGCGGCGGCGAAACTTCTGATCTAGGTTATTTCCCGAAGGTTTCTGTATTTATAGGGGAGGTTGGCATTGATTTCACGTCAGGGGGTCTCCGGGCTGTCCACGAGGCAAGGGGGCGCGCCCCCCACCCTCGTGGGCAGCCCGGGACTCTTCTGGCCCAACTCTTTCACTCCAGGGGCTTCTTTTGGTCCACAAAAAATCATCAAAAATTGGCACGTCAATTGGACTCCGTTTGGTATTCCTTTTCTGTAAAACTCAAAAACAAAGAGAAAACAGAAACTGGCACTGGGCTCTAGGTTAATATGTTAGTCCCAAAAATCATATAAAATAGCATATAAATGCATATAAAACATCTACGATGGATAATATAATAGCATGAATGCTTCATAAATTATAGATACGTTGGAGACGTATCAGATCCAAACACACAAGAGGCCATAATGAATCCATGGACAACAAAGGAAAGATACAAGGTACTAGTTCATCCCAATCCTATGAGGAGAGAGGTATTGATGATCCTATGATGGGGATCCTTCCCTAGATGGGGTCTTGATATCCAAAAAAGGATCTTCTCCCTTAGGAGGTCATGATCTCCATGGGAGGAAGATGAGCAAAGCTCTCTCTTTGTCTATCCAATACTTTGCTATCCCCTCTAATGAGCTAGGTGGGGGGTATTTATAGTCTAGGGGCGAAATAAGAGAGGGAGAGGGTTACAAGGGCAAAAGCCCCAACTTGCACGCAGGCATCCATGGAAGGGTCCGGGCACCCGGGGCTGCAAAGGCGGGCACCCGGACAAGGCCGAGGCCGACTGGAGCTGGGCCGGGCACCCGGGGGTTGATGTCCCGGGCACCCGGTGGAGGGGGGGATGGGCCGCGCCAGGAGGAGGCCGGACACCCGGGCTAGCAGGGGTCGGGCACCCGGACCGGGCCGGTGGCCGGCTGGAGGGGACCAAGCACCCGGGGTGTGGTGGCCCGGGCACCCGGACCGGGCCGGTGGCCAGCTGGAGGGGACCAGACACCCGGGGTGTGGTGGCCCGGGCACCCAGGGGTGGAGCAGCAGCTCCCAGCGCGTGGGGGTGGGCACCCACGGTGTGTAGAGGGCCTGCCCGGGGTGGTGGCCGGAGGCCCGGGCACCCGGGGGAAGGAGGGCCGGGCACCCGGGGTGTCCAGGTACTTGTGCCTTCTCCGTTTTCTCTCTTGTCGCTCCTCTCCTCCTTCTCCTCGACCGTAGGTGCTTGGGTCTTCGCGCTAGCCTCTCCATGATCAACACCTTGACACCTAATCATGCATAGTACTTCCGTTTGAGGTAGGACCCAATTCTCGTGTGAAATAGAATGGAGTTTGAAGAGGAAGGAGTCAACCTCGGTTTCGAGGGTGCGTGCACGTGCTCTTGTCATTGTTCCTTGAGGTGCTTGACGAGTTGTAGTAGAGTCCATGGGGATGAGCGAGGGATGCTCCGCATCAATAGCCCTGGTTGAAGAAAGCACTAGAGGAGAACTTAGCGTTAGAGCGTACGATGCCAAACACTTGCAACACGACGCACGTTTCAGAAACATAGCTTTGGTTGCAGAATTCGCCAGAGGTGCACCCAACGTCAGAGCTCATTGCCGTCATGCTGGAGTAGAGGCAGCTGCTCAGGGTGCTGGTTGGAGGAGTGCGGCAACTCCGACAGCCTGTGGCACTCCATAGCCCCTGAGCACAACAAGCTAGTTGTTGCAAAGGTCTTTAGTTGGCTGGGCGGTAGATCAGACGGCTGTTTCGGGTGGCATCCGACGACTACCGAGGCGGCCGATCTAATTGGTTTATCACCCGGCGGTCGCGTAGCCCTGCCCATCAAACATCCAACTTTGTAACCAATGGGACGCTGTTTTCATGATCAAAGAATCAAATTTGATTTTTACAGTCCAAAATGTAATTCACACATGCGCGCGCTCACAAAGACATATCATGGCAAGTACGATCTCTTGAACTGCAAAAGCATCTTACATTAGTATACAGAGAGGGTAACACTCTAAGCAAAATCTCAGATGCTTCTAGCTGCTATCGTTCACGCAAAGAGTACTGCTCAGTGTTGTTTGAGCTTCTCCAACAGCAAAACAAAAAATACTATGTAAAAAAAAATAGTTTATCTTGTTTTTGGGGCAAAAAACTGGCTCCAACAGCATACCATAACATGTAGAGCAAACAAACTTTTTGTTTAGTAGACCAAAAGATTGCTATCAAGCGATGATCAAATCCTAGGTGCACCAAGGTGTCGACGAGGAAAGCCCACAAAACTGAATCAAAAGCACGCACAATATCAATCTTGAGCGGCATCCACATCAACTTTAGGTTGTGTAGGGGGCGCATAGTCTGTTGCACCAACAAGTTATCGTGGATGTAACGTTCAGCAATAAACACCCTCTGATTAGCCAAGACCATTGCCCCAAGCCAGGGCATGAGGCGAAGTGAGAGCACTTTCACGAAAGCTTGGTAAAGTGGTGAATCAAGCTGATCGGCCGGAAATCATGAAGGGACTCAGGATGCGGCTTCTTGGGCAGCAAAGTAATGAAAGCCTCATTGAGCTTCTCAAAACACCTGCCGTTTAGAGTGTATAGCTTATGAAAGGACGCACATGCATTGGCCTTGGTCATGGTCCAACAGCTGCGAATGAATTCCCCAAGAATCCATCGGGGTCGGGCGCCTTGCCGGTAGGAAGAGACTTCACTACCACCCAGATCTCATCCTCAGAAAAGGGGGTGCCTAGTGTGGAAAGATCAAACGCACCAGGATGGATTGTGGCCAGGTTAATGGTGAAATCACGCATGTCGACAGTGCTAAGGATGTTGATGAGGTGGTCATATGCAGCCCAAGCCAGATCATCCAGTTTCGAGACGAAAGCATCCCGCACCTTGAGAGAGAATATGTGGTTCTTTTGCTTCCAGTGCGAGGCATGCAAATGACAGCAGAAGGAGGTAGCCTCTCCATTCGTGAGCCAAAAGAAACGAAGGAAGGCGATGGATCGGTCAAGGCGTGCCAAACCAAGGTACACAACCTTGAGCTTGCGACGGAGACAAATTTCAGAGGGAGAGAGCAGCCGAAGGTCTTGCGCGATGTCGAAGTGAGTGATGACCTCACGGGCAGCCTTTAGATGAAGGGTGACATTGTCGATGGTTCGGGCGCTCCAGCTCTGGAGTTGGCAAGGAGTGTCCAGAAGACGCGAATAGAGGTGGCGGAAGGGGTCGGGGTACGGGGTCACCGATTGCCATGCTTCGAAGATGACGTCTAGGAAGCCCACAAGCTGCGTCCAGAAGTGCTCAAAGTGGAAACGAGCCATGCAATCCACAAACAGTTTGTCTAATTCACATCTAGATGTTTTTTAAGGATGTCACATCTAAGCTCCAACAAATATATGTAACATAGTTATGTCACATCTAGATGTGTCCTAGACAGACCCATCCAACAAAGAGCGGGCAGTGATCTGATGCAGCCGAGGAGAGACAACACATCAGACAAATGCAGGTGAGTGGTTTCCCAAGAGGATATGTAGAGAATACGATCGTTCCGGACGAGCGTGGGATGGCCGCGCTTGTTCGGCCAAGTATAGTGGCGCCCATGAAGACAAAGGTCACGAAGTTCGACCAAGTATGGCGGCGCTCATGAAGACAGAGGTTACGAAGTTCCTCATCCATGATGAATCGCCATAAGCAATGCCTGGCACAACAATTCAGGCAGTGGTTATTCTTACCAACGATAGATGTAATCATGTTGAAGTCACCCCCAAGAGCCAAGGCCCAGCACATGAAGCGCACACGTCCTGAAGGTCACCGAGGAGGGCCCTTTTCTCGTCGTCGTCATCCTGAAGGTTGTACATCCCAATGATCCACCAAGGTTGGTCGCCCGCTGGAAATGAGACCAGAGCAGTGATGTGATGGTTGCCATTGTTGAGTTTGAGATGAAAACTTGAAGCGGCGCCGATGATCAAATTGTCACAACCACGCATATCAAATTTCATGACCAAACAAAAATCCAGAGTTGTACTATGGGATTTCCGTTTGCGAATCGCAAATTGGACGCCATGGTGGAAGGAGTCAAACCACGGTGAAAATAACCGAGAGAACAGAAAGGAAGCAAGGGCCAACACACCCAATTGCCAATTGATGGTACAAGTGTGATACAATCCTAGAAGAAACACAAGCGTGGCAAGCACAAGGCCACCAAAGATTATTGCTAGTCCTACAAGCAAAGCAAGATCCCAGATGCTTCTAGCTGCTACAGTAGTTAGTTCACGCAGGACAGGAGGGCCGTATTTGGTCACGTTCCGGTGCTGTTTAGCTGTTGGATTAAGGGAAGGATCTATTAATAGCGGTTGCCCCGTTTGACGGGTTCTTTCTTGGTCCACAAGCAAATATTAGGCTGGCTGGATGGATGGGCATCTGCCGGAACACATCTCCCATTTCGCTTTGTTTCCTTTCCGCCAGATATTTGCCAACCGTAAAGATAAACGTGAACTGCACGTACCCGCCAAGTGTGAAAGGGTGCCAAACAGAATATTCCCCTTCTACGAGAACTATACTTCAGAACCTGAATGTACAGCTAGGCTTCGATGATCCCTTTCACGGTTTCAAAAAAAATCATTTGTTTTATTTTTCGAAAAAATCGCTGTTTATTGTACAGGACACTGTCTCAAATATTATACTCTACTACTAACCAAACTCCATGATTGGAGGCACACTGTCACAAATTGCATACCTTCACTTTTGCAAACATAAAGTAAAGTAATCCCTTAGCAGCCACTGGCCTAAAAAATACGTACAATATTTTTGAAATATCCCCAGAAAAAATCAAAATTAAATTAAATGAACTTAAAAACGAGTGCTTACATGGCTAACAACGAGACGTAATTCGTGTACCGCCTAGGCATCACACGCCGGTCGCAAAGCTGCAAACACGTGAGCCTTTCGTTGGATGCCAGTAGTCACAGGCCGTTTCCACGCGGAAGGAACAAAAAAAAGCAAGAAGAAAATCGCAACGACCGAAATTAATGCGATCGATCGACTTGGAGGAGAAGAAAAGACCCCCTCAGTTCCTGGGATCCCCGGGAGGCAGGGGCTGGCTCCCCCGCCACTGACGCCGCGGCCCCACCCCTGCCCTCGCCGCCTCCGCCATCGATCCTCCTTCCCAATATAAAATCCCTCGGCCAAAAGACCCTTCCATTCGCAACCCGCAACCCCCCACCCCCACCCACCACAGCAACCAACAACGCAGGCGAGCGTCAACGTCACGCCCAGGGCCCGTCCCGGATTGTGATTCGCGGAGGCGTTTCCCGGCGCCCAGATGAGCTCCCGGATGGCCGGATCGGTCCTCCTCCGCCGCGCCGGCGCTGGCGCCAGCCGCCTCTTCGCCACCACCGCCACCGCGACGTCCCCGGCGGCCAGGAGCGTTCTCGCCGGCGGCGAGGGCGCGTGGGTGCGGATGATGTCCACCTCCGCGGCCTCGCAGGTCAAGGACGAGGCGGCCAAGGCGGTCAAGGCGGAGGCGGCCAAGGGCGACGGGGAGAAGAAGGAGGTGGCGATCAGCAGCTACTGGGGGATCGAGCAGTCGAAGAAGCTGGTGCGCGAGGACGGCACCGAGTGGAAGTGGTCTTGCTTCAGGGTACGCGCTCTTTGCTTCCTCTGCTCCGCCCCGCCCCGCTCTGCTTTTCCCGCTTCGGTTCCGTCACCGGCGACGGGTCGCCAGATCGGAGCGTGTTGTATGCGGTCGATTGGCGCTATTATTTTATTTCCATGTTGCGCCGCCGCCGCGTGTGATTGATTGGTTGGTTTTGTTGCCCGCCGCAGCCATGGGAGACGTACACCGCGGACACGTCGATCGATCTGACCAAGCACCACGTGCCCAACACGATGCTCGACAAGATCGCCTACTACACCGTCAAGTCCCTGCGCTTCCCCACCGACATCTTCTTCCAGGTATGCGCGCCTCCCCCCTCCCCTCCCCTAGTCCCCTCGCCGGCAGCCACAACCGCCGGATAGTTCGTTCTGTGTTTTTTAGTCCAACCCGTTTCGCCGAAGATAGCACGAACGGCGGTGTCTGCATCTTTGCGTGTCATGGCCTCGTGGGTGACGACGGAAGTACTTCCTCCGTCCGAAAATACTTGTCATTAAGATGAATAAAAGGGGATGTATCTAGATGTATTTTAGTTCTAGATACACCCCATTTTATCTATTTCGATGACAAGTATTTCCGGACGGAGGGAGTAGCATGGCCCCTATCACGCTTTTGATTCTGTTTGCCCCTGCTTTCCGGGGAGACGGAGTTTGGACTTTCTATTTAGAACGCGGACCCAAGCGGTCAAGCGGAGTATTTTTACCTAATAGTTCGTGGGTAGGGGTGTTTTATATTCAGTTTTGCATCAGATTACTGTGGATAATCGTACTGACATTTGGATACAAGTAGGCGACAGTGGATAGATGTATCGACAGATTATTTACTGTCAGCAAACATTACGAATTGAAAACACAAATAAGATGGTGACCTTGACATCGCTAATACATAGGATATTTTATTATTGATTAAAGCACCTTTGAGGATTCCATTTGTTTTGCCATGTACTGTACTTTATTAAAGTATCTGTTTATCATGATTTTTGCACAAGTTGTATCATCTTGATCTCCTCTGTATTATTTCTAAGTTTATCGTGATCTGAAGCTGACCCGTCATATTGGTTGCAGAGGAGGTATGGTTGCCGCGCAATGATGCTGGAGACTGTTGCCGCAGTGCCGGGGATGGTGGGCGGCATGCTGCTGCACCTGCGCTCCTCCGGCGCTTCGAGCAGAGCGGCGGCTGGATCCGCGCGCTGCTGGAGGAGGCCGAGAACGAGCGCATGCACCTCATGACCTTCATGGAGGTGGCGCAGCCCAGGTGGTACGAGCGCGCCCTCGTCATCGCCGTCCAGGGCGTCTTCTTCAACGCCTACTTCTTCGGCTACCTCATCTCCCCCAAGTTCGCGCACCGCGTCGTCGGCTACCTCGAGGAGGAGGCCGTCCACTCCTACACCGAGTTCCTCAAGGACCTCGACGACGGCAAGATCGACAACGTCCCCGCCCCGGCCATCGCCATCGACTACTGGCGCCTCCCTGCCAACGCCACCCTCAAGGACGTGGTCACCGTGGTGCGCGCCGACGAGGCTCACCACCGCGACGTCAACCACTTCGCATCGGTACGCATCCTTCCAAATCCCACACGATCAGCAAGGCAATCTTGACCCCATTTCCTGCCCAGTCCATGGTCATCAGTTGTGTGTGGATTGGTTCTGAACTTCTGATGATGTATGTGCTGATTTGGTCTGTCGCATGTGTCGTGCAGGACGTGTACTACCAGGGTATGCAGCTGAAGGCCACCCCGGCGCCGATCGGATACCACTGAGGCTGGCCGTGTTCTGCTGAATTTTGCATCGCTACTGCTACTACTACCAAGCAAATGAGTGTTTCGTTTTGAAGGCAGAGGAAATGAGAGCTCTTTAGCTGTATAGGATGTTGCAACTGTTGCTCGTTTGGTAACTTTGAGTACTGAGAAATAAGCAATGTGCTTGTCAGTTACGTATCTAGGATATTGTTGAACCACCATTCGCTCTAAGATGAACCAATTTGGCGTACGCCACAATGTCTTCGTTATCAGACCACCATTGATCTACCTTATGTACATATCCCATATTTGAATATTCTTTCTTTTCCTTGCTACTGTTGCATTTTCTGATCCAGTTTGTCTAAGAGCAACTCCAACGGGGTGACCCAAACGGACGCGCGCTTTGTCCGTTTTTTGTCCGTTTGGGTCGGACAGGTGGACGTGCGCGTCCGCATATTAAAATCGGTCAGCTTGACCGCCTAACGGGGAGGCCGATTCAAATGTGCTGGCGTGAAAAAAACAAATTGCACGAAATAAACATAATTAAACATAAAGTGGCCGGTCAAACGCCGGCCAAAGTTCACCTAAATCTAATAAACATTAAATAAAACATTAAAAAAAGTCTGCGCCCGCCTGCTGCCGCCCCGCACGCTGCCCTAGACGTCGTCGGCCTTGGCCTTGCCCTCAACGCCGTCGTCGGTGAGGTCGATGAAGACCGGAGCAGGGCCAGCCCACCCGAACGCCGCCTGGTACGCTGCCAGGGCAGCCTCCTCCGGCGTCTGCTGGGGCGGCGGCATTGCGGCAAGCCGCGCGCGCTCCTCCTCCTCCTCCTCGAGCCGGAGCGCCTCGGCGTCACGTTGGAGCATGGCGTCGTAGCGCATCTGCTCCTCGTCGTCGGCCTGCTCCTGGCGGAGCCAGTGCTCCTTCCATCGCTCGAGGTGGGCCGCCTCCTCCTCTGGCGTGGCGGCGAAGTGGGACGGGGGCGCACGACCCACTCGCGATCGGCCCGCCCACGGTAGGCCTCCTCCGCCAAGTGGGTGGGCGGGGCGCTTCTGCGACGGCTCCGGCCCGGCTTTTACCGGACGTCGGCGGCGGCAGTGGGGCGGCACGAAGAGCGGGAGTGGGCGGAGTCCCGCCGCCGACAGGGCAAGGGCTTGCTCCAGCCCATCCCAGTGCGCATCCTCGTCGATGCGGCTAGCCTCCAGCGCGTGCTGCAGGGCCTCCTCGAGGGTGGCTTGGTACTCCGCCTCCATGTCCTCCGGCTCTACCTCCGGGGGCGGCGGTGGGAACGGCGGCGGGACGGCGTCGACACCCGAGCGCCGTTGCTCCTCGTGTTAAAGGGCGAACCAAGCCTCCCAGTTGGGAGAGTCGGCGGCGTACTCGGGCAGCCGACGCTGCTCCGCCGTGAGCAGCGCGCGGCGCCGGCGCACCTCGTCGTTGTGGGCCTGCTGGGTCCGCGGAACCGCCGGCACTGGGATCCGGTTTGGATCCAAATGCTAATGGTGCGGCAGCGTCACATCGGGGTAGGGGAGGGGCTGCCTGTACTCCCAGTGCCACCGCGCTTGGTGCACTGGGATGTGCAGGCGCCAGCGTTCAGGGTGAAAACGCGCCGGCGGTGGAGGGGGAGGGGGAGCACGGGACGACGAGGCTTCGAGGGTGCCCTTGCCCTTGCTGCTGCCGAAGAGGCCCATGGGCGCGTTAGGGTTTGCGGTCGCCGGCGAGGAAGCAAAGGGAGTGGTGGGGGGGCAGATGTGGACGGGAGAAGTGGATGAGGCTGATCCCGCCGCACGCGTGGTTAAAAAAAGACGCGTGCACTGGCTGACGCGTGGGCCCGCTGTCGATGGTCATCATAAATAAGACGACCGGTGGCGGTTGGATGGCCGCCAGGTGAGGACGCGGCGGACGGCGAGGAGACGCGCGGCGTGTCCGCTTCGCGTCCGCGCCGACGCATTCCAGGCGCAAATTTGGGCCGCAAATGCGTCGGCGTGGACGCGATGCGGACGTGATTTGGGTTTGGGTCGGCGCGTTGGGCCGTCACTTTTGTCCGCGCCGACCCAAACGGACGCGGGCGGACGAAATGGATCGCCCCATTAGAGTTGCTCTAATTCATATCTAGATGTTTTTTAAGGATGTCACATCTAAGCTCCCACAAATATATAATGCGGCAACAAAAAACAAAAAAAAGTTAGGACAAAAAAGTAGACCACAAATAGAGTGAAAATCAGCTTAGATGTGACAGACCCTTTCTGATTTGCAGTAGATCATTTGTTTGTGGCTTGGTTGATGCAATTGACGGCTTTCCTCATGGCCGGGCTTCTGACGGTTGGAGTTGTCAGAGCATCTACAGCCGCACCCCTCAGAACCACGTTTATAGCTATACGTCCCGGAACCACACCTATAGCTATACGTGACTTGTCCGCCCGATTATTGATCGGTCACAAAACCAACCGAACCCCTCAAACCATCATACGTCCAGTTTGTCTGGCACCCTTCAAAACCCGCTGAGGGCAGGTATTACAAGTCCTGACGCGTCCATCGTGTCGATTCAACTTAAGCTGGCCCACTTGGCTCTTCAACGATCCTACGAGGAAACGAATCTGCCCCGCGCTCCTCCATTCAGTATTTCCTATGGGAATCATTGCTTCCGTGCAAGTGGACGCTGGCAGCTCGAGGTGGCCAACCGCGGAGGCTCCAGAACCGGCGACCGAAGGGTGATGGTACAGGCGCTCCGCACCGGCCTTTTTAGGGCTGGTCGCAAAACCCCTGCGGTGGGTCTCGTCATGGTGTCCTCCAACTCCTAGTCCAAGGTAAACGTCGGCACTACCCACTACCTCGGATGCAATGCCCAAGATACGGTAGCAAGACTGCGACTGAGGACCGGCGTGCCCGCCGTGCGAGGAACAAGGCGCGGAACGCCGCCGAGGTCGAGTCGTGCTTTGCCGCCCTGGACAAGGGTTCAGAGGCTAGGGTCGTCGAAGACGCCCGTGCCCGCATTTGGGCGAAGCGGCAAGCCCCGGCCGCGTGTGCCTTCACACTGGAGCAAGGCTAGGCTATATGTGGCCTCTCTGAGCTACTCTCTTCGAACCCTACAGCTTCAGGAGCGAGCAAATCTGCCTTACCAGTATTGCATCTTTAAGCGCTACGGGGACAAAAAGGACAAGGGCAAGGGTAAGGACAAGGGCAGGCGTGGGTGAAGTTGTTCCATGGCTCTAGCATTTAGAACATGCCAATTTTTAATAGTCCGGTGGCATGTGTGATGAACTACTGAAACTAAGTGTGTTTATTTTGCATGAGGATGAATGGATTAGAGGATTTGGTATGAGGGATACGGCTGTGGACGCAACATTTGAAGGGTGACCAGGCATTGTCTGCGGATGCGTCCTAACGTGTTCACTAACGTTCGAGGGGTGATATTTGATGGATCCGAGATGATCTCAGCAAGCATTTCTGAACCCTTTCTATTTCTGAATCCTTGCAGCGCCACAATTTACTGTTCGATGTGCAATCTATTCAACCGTCTGTCGAAGAGAAAAAGAGTGGTGTATTCTCTTTTTTTCATTATTCATGAAATGACCTCTATTCTATTATAAAAGTTCATCGAAAGTACAAAGCATTCCAAACATTATAAAAATTATAGCAAGGTGTTGAAGCCTTCATGCATGTGCCCCTAAGGATCAACATTACAAAAGCCGTAGTCATTGCCATTAAACCCTTGAATCGTCTAAAAAATCTGACACCAAATCTCGTCGTCGCGTATGCACAAGAAAATCCCTAACCTTGGCGCTCTGAGGAGCTAGCAGGACTGTAAAAGAAAAATCTGCCCAGATGAACGAACTTGAGGAGGATTGGAGTCCGAAGACTGACCCAAAGAAAAAGTGTTGCCATTCGTCCCAATGTCGATCCTGCGAGGACTAAAACCCTAATCAATCTAATACCCGAAGCCGAGGCACCACGATTCCCCTCCCGGTCACTGGCCATCAGACGATAACCAGAAGGGATGCGAATTCACGGGCTAGGCGGCAAAGATCGAAGGGAGGAAGGGCTGTTTGGTTGCCAAACTGAGGCCCCGCTTGGATTGTCGGTTTACCTCCGTAAAACATGGGCTTGTAAGATAAAGCCGGGTGGATTTGTTTCAGGTGCTTGGCTCGCCGTTTTGGATCGGTAATCTTTACACCGGTTTTGCCTGCTACACTTGTATCCAGCCGGTATATGATACACGCCTCAGTCCGTCGTTTCGCTTCCGGACGGAAATCAATTGCGGTCGGTAAGATACACCTGTAAGCTAAATACCTCTGTAGAATATTACATCGATTCCAAGCGCAGCCTGAGCTGCATGCCTGAGAAATTATAGCGCCTGTAGGTAGCCTGAAAACTAGATGATTTTAGCCTGGCCAGGCAGCCGGAGTGGTATCCTGTTTGGTTCGTGCCATGAGCCTGCTGCCATGCTATAGTACAGTTTAGTGCATAAAAAACTCCACACCCATTTGATCCATGTGAAAGAAATACTATTTTAATGTCAGGCATCGGTGCATGCACACCCAGGCGTAAGAAAGAGGAGGCCTGACACAGGCTAACCACGCTGCCTGTGGCCAGCTCCGGCTAATCACTTCGTCAGCATTTTCAGGCCAGGCTACAACACGACGGCTCGGGACACCAACCAAACAGGGTTCAGGCAGGTCTCAGGGAAGCTTGAGGTCATGCAAATTTATCTCAGGGCAGCAACCAAACAGCCCCTTTGTGACAGGGGAAGGCATATTCTGTAAATGAATCGAAATTCAACTTCATTTCGAGCTGAGGGATGGAACCATGTAACTGACACGCCGATGGTCTTTCCATAATATCTTGCTTTCTAGTGATTCTCTCCATTGTCATAGGCACGGTTGTTGTGTGGGGATCTTCCATTGGAGTTGTCAGCGTCCATTAGCAGTGTGTGCCAAGAAAGGGACAAAGCTAGCATGCATCGCAAGGTAGAACAAACTATAGCCAAGGAAAGAACATGTTCATGCGTATAGCTCAGAGCCAAAGAAAGGAATCTTCTTACGGTTAGCAACCCTCTCAAGTCATACTCCAGAAATTACCACACTGCACTGGCATCACTCCTCTAGTAGGACTAACTGCACATCGCTCGTCATATTTTGTTGATAAATGGATCGATCTCTCCTCCATTCCATTGACACATATCACTCAACTACCAGCTGCTGAACTGAAGCGGCATTCCGTAGCCGACGATGATGCACGCGTCGATGTTGATCCTCCTGCTGTCGATGGCCGTGGGGGGCGCGGCCGGCATCGGCGTCACCTACGGGAGGCGGGCGACGAGCCTCCCGCCGCCGGCCGACATCGCGCGGTTCCTCGCCCGCGGCACCGTCCTCGACCGCGTGAGGCTCCTGAACGCCGACCCGCTCGCCCTGCGTGCCTTCGCCGGCACGGGCCTCGCCGTGGACGTGACCGTCCCCAACGCCCTCGTGCCGCGCATCGCCGACAGCGTCGCCTTCGCTCGGCAGTGGGTGCGCGACAGCGTCGCGCCCCACGCGGCGGCCGGGACCAACGTGTCGCGGATCCTCGTGGGCCGCGACCTCATCTCGCAGGCGAACCGGACGCTGCTGCTCTGCCTCGTGCCGGCCATGCAGAACCTGCACACGGCGCTGCTCGCCACGTCGCTGCACCGGCGGATCAAGGTCTCCGCCGCGCACTCCCTCGGGGTCCTCGCCGTGTCCACGCCGCCGTCCGCCGCGCGGTTCCGCGAGGGGTACGACGCCGCCGTCGTCAAGCCGCTCCTCAGCTTCCTGCGCGCGACGGGCGCGCCGTTCATGGTGAACGCGTACCCGTTCTACGGCCTCACCAGCGACGCGGAGCTCGACTTCGCGCTGTTCAGGGTGAGCGCCGAGGGCGTCACCGACGCTGGCACCGGGCTGGTGTACACCAACGCGCTGGACGCGCAGCTCGACGCCGTGCACTCGGCGATGAAGCGGCTCGGCTTCGGCGACGTCGACGTCGTCGTGGCCGAGACCGGGTGGCCGTGGGCCGGGGAGGACTGGGAGGTCGGCGCGGGCGCGGACCACGCCGGGGACTACAACAGGAACGCCATCCGCCACCTCGGGTCCGGCGTGGGCACCCCGCTCATGCCGAACCGCACCTTCGAGGTCTCCATCTTCTCCCTCTTCGACGAGAACCTGAAGCCCGGCCCGATGTCCGAGCATCACTTCGGCCTGTTCCACGCCGACATGACGCCGATCTACGACGCCGGCATCCTCACCGCTCCGGAGGTATTTAATTCGTGCCAGCATCGATTCTACACGCCGCTCTTTTTCACAGTGATGTTAACTAGCCACATTGCGGGCGTGCAGTCCGTTGGGCCGGTGAGCGCCAAGGTAACACCGGTGGCGCCGGCGCCGGCGCCAGCGCTAGACGCGGGAGCGGCGGACTCGGGCGGGTGGCAGTGGTGCGTGCCGACGCCAGCGGCGGACGCGGCGGTGCTGCAGGAGAACATCGACTTCGTGTGCGGAGGGGGCATGGACTGTGGTCCGATACGGCCGGGCGGGCGCTGCTACGAGCCGGACACGGTGCAGGCCCACGCGGCGTACGCCATGAACCTCTATTTTCGGAGCAACGGGCAGCACGCGTTCGACTGCGATTTCGGCCGCACCGGCGTCGTCACGACCGTTGACCCAAGTAAAGACTTCTTCCTCTTCTTCTGCTACGTCAAGTATTTCAGCTGGATCGATCTTGTCTCTAATTATTACACGGCGACATACTCTGTTTTTCCATGGCAGGTTTTGGAAGTTGCAACTTTACATAAGGAGGCCGGCCGCAGATACTTCAATACATACACATATTTTTTTTTTGCATGGAATATATACACATATGACTATGATATATATACATGGGTATTTGATTGTATATGCGTATATTGTCGTCCGACGTAGCCGTGGCGTATAGCCAGGACGTACACAATATGATGTACATACTGTTGCTGCCAAAACCAAATCAGCTAAAGGATACATGGCCTTCGATGCAGGCCTACATAGTCGTACTTTTTTTTTGCGTCGCTCTATAGTCGTACTTGGCAAGAAGCAAGAAGACTTTGTCATTGTGTTTGGTGCTCAACATGTTTCTTATGCAGCTTTGTTTACCAAATTTATTAAAAGACGAGACAACATGATTTTGACCCTGATAAGTGTCACAAGTGTGGCACGAACACATGTCAACTTTGAGTTTTTTTTATGACAAATTTAGTTATGCAACGATGACAACTTCAGTTGTCAAGCATGACAACTTTTTTTTCGGATGGTAAATTTCAGTTTAGTTTTTGGGTTTATTTTTTTTCTTCGGATGGTAACTTTAGTTGTAAAAAAAGTCAAGGCCGAAGTGCTTTGTGCCACACGTGTGACATTTATTATTTTGGATGCTTTTTAGACCCTTAAGTTGTTGCATACATTTGGTGTCCCATCTTATTTCCTATACATTTTTGTCCTCATGTTCGTGAAATTTGCAAGTTCAAACTGTTTGAATTAGGGGATGGAGTAGCCTTGGACTTTTCCGTGGACATTTGAGACGATCCGTTTAAAGATAGCCTTGGAGATTGTCCTTGGGGCTAGAGATACCCCGAAAGTCATATTTAGGAAGAAAATTTCTGGTTAGGGGCATTAACCCTTAGCTACCATATCCCTCAAACATGTAGTCCCTCAAAATTATAGTCTTTTATCCCAAAAAGGCACCACGTAGCTTGTTTTTGCTCCAAGAAGGGTAACTCTCAGCAAAAATTGGGAGACCGCACTACCCCTCTCGGCCTCCAGCCACGCCGTCAAAGAGCCCACGACACCCGAATCAGTCTGCGCAGACCCCAATCCACAACCGCACCACCCCCTTCTCTTTCATTGCTAGCGCCAGAATCGACCCCGTCATCTTCGCAAAGCTTCATTCCGTCGATGGTGAGCCCTGATGTGGTCAGAAATTAAGTAGCCCATTGTGCGAGCCCACGCTGGACGGCACCGGAATAGTCCTTCTTCACCGTCTTTGGCCGAGCTCCCCGACATTCCTTTCAGCTCGGCCATGAGCGCTCCATCGTGTCCTATGCATTTCGTCGAATCATCGCGTTGCACCAGCTTCTTCATCAATTCCGCCCGCAAATTGTACATCACAGGTGGCGGTGCCGTCCGAAATCTGGCAAGGCATAACACAAACCCC
Organism: Aegilops longissima; assembly: GCA_021605205.1. Classification (NCBI taxonomy): domain Eukaryota; kingdom Viridiplantae; phylum Streptophyta; class Magnoliopsida; order Poales; family Poaceae; genus Aegilops; species Aegilops longissima. Next base: position 709,070,254 of record CM038677.1, read on the forward strand.
ATCTATGTTTGCAATTTGATATACGATTTCCGTTGCTCAGAGCATTACACACGCGCGCACGCACACACAGAGGATTCTCTTGCAGCACATGCATATGGATAAAGCTTTACGTAAACTAGATGCAAGACTACTAGTATCGACCACTGAGAGAGAAGCTAGAGATGCTCTGATAGAATCGTGCAAGAAGCAAGTTCAAATCAATGAGATGGAAGCCTAGAGAAGGAAATTTAAAAAGCTTCACCATGCACTCCTAGGTTGATACTCCTTGGATCGGTAGCAGTAGTTTTTCTTGGGCGAGCCATTGCGTTGATGATGTTAGCTAGAGAACCTGTTGTGTTCTGAGTCATTTCCACTCTGGATTGCCAACAATGGTTCTTAATGTGCAGCATTATATTTGATTTGTATCCTAGATCAAGTTTCGAATAAAATATGTTATGCAAATACATGTTCAAATGAACTTTGTATGTAAACATATGATTCTTTTTTTAGGATAAGTATTTGGGATCTGCTTTTTTTTCAAAGGGGAATATATTAATATCGCAACCATACCAATTACCCTCAGCTTCTGCAGTTACAAGATGTCGCAAAGCCATCCAGGATGCACACAACCAAAGAAATTAAAAAGAAAAAAGAAAGGAAAAAACAAATGTTCCGCCACAGTGATAGACTCCTCTCAGCAGCTGCACACAAACCACCACCAATTACAACTCCCGAAAAATATAAAAGGTCCCCAAAAGCAACGCATCCAAGAAGGAAACAGTGTACAAGCGTCGTCGTTGTCCAATCCAAGATCTTAGATTTTCACCCTGAAGAAGTCCGAGCTCTCAAAACAATTCCTTCAGCAAGGCAATTGCCAGACACAACAAATGAAGGCCAAACCTTAGGTTTCACCCTAAGAGTCCCGGCTCGGCACCCGAGGAGCACCACCAAAATTCCTCCAGTGCTACCACCCCAACTTGACACTGCTGCTCCTGAGAGTTATCAACCACCTGACTAACTCCATTGCTTGATTCAGATATCCTGGGCAAGATCTCCGACAAGAGTTTCAGAACAAGTTGATGACCAGATCGAGGAGGACCAATCATATAGGATGTTGCTGTGATGCGAGAGGTGCACGAGGACCACCACCTTCAATATCACAGCAGCAGCCCCCCACGCCACCCCAATCCAGCTCGCCACCGCCCATCCACAGCATGGACTGAGCACCAATCCACCCAGATCCAGATGAGATCAGGGGCATCGACACCTCCACGCGCGCAGCTAGCCCGCCGCCACCTGACCGCAGACATGGGTCAAGCACCGACCCAACCAGATCCAGATTAGATCGGGGGGATCGACACCTCCACGTGCGCAGCCACCACCGACCTCCCGCCGCCACCACCGACCCAACACGCGCGCAGCCACCACCGACCTCCCGCCGCCACAACCGACCCAACACGCGCGCAGCCACCACCGACCTCCCGCCGCCCCCAGGCACCTGCGACCCGCGTGAAGGAGCGCAACGCCGTCAGCCACCGCAAAAGCCCCCAACTCGACGGCAGCCACCCAGGGACACCAGAGTCCCCCCCACCCCGCTGGATCTGCCAGATGAAGAAAATATTAATCCTTTAAAAGATATAGCTTTCTTAAGGATAGAGAATAGGATGCGGGATTAAAGTTGAGAGTGTCTGCTAGAGCCTTAATTACCACTCCGAAACAGAGTCCTCACATTTTTTTGTTACGAAAGGGAGAAGATGAGTTGTGCAAAACGGCTAACCTGTTAATTCTCGGTAGCAGTGAATGCCATTAATCACTCGGAGATGAACGCTTCATGTTAATTCTCCGAAGTCCAAACTGACGCATACGCAGCACGTACGCATACATCCAAAACGCTTGTGCAAGTTAACCCCTCGTGTTGTCCTATATAAGCACGTCAATTCCTCTATAAACTTCACCAAATGAACTGAGCTCACAGTCACAGACCCCAGCAGATGACCATGTCTCCTTCCATCTGCCTCGCCATCTTGCTGCTTGCACTGGTCTCGCAGTCGCCGGCATCAGCCAGCATCCCCAGCACTAGCAACAATGGCGTCGCCGTCGTGGCTCCTAGCGTACCCACGGCGACCCAGTTCCTGCAGGCGCACAACGACGCGCGCCGCGATGTCGGCGTGGCACCCCTGACGTGGAACTCGACGCTGGAGCAGGACGCCCAGCGGTACGCGGACCGGCTCAGCATCGGCTGCAAGCTGGAGCCACTAGACATCGAGCTGATCTACCTGCAGAACACCTACAACGGCAGCGGTTACCAAGATGGCGCCGCCGTCACCGCCTCGTGGGTGAACGGGCGGCGGTGGTACGACTACCGCGCTAACGCATGCGCGCCCGGCCACGACTGCGGGGCCTATAAGCTGGTGGTGTGCAGCACCGCGCAAGAGCTCGGCTGCGCCCGCCGCACCTGCCGGAGCAGCCCCGACACCGTCGCTGTTTGCAGCTACTTCCCTGACTGCGACTACAACGACCGGCCATACTGAGTATATACGGAAGCTAAATCAGGACAGATGTGTTCTGTTCAAATAATATATGATGCGAAATAACGCGTTTGGTCCGGCGTTTTTTGGTCAAGTAATGGGAAATTCGGACTACGTACACTGTGACTGAAGCTGTCTGTTGCTTTTGTTTTGTTCAGTTCGCCCGTAAACCACTTTATTTATCTGTAAAAATCACGGTACTGCAATGTAATTCGTAGCTGAATCTGATAGTGATATCGCCTGAACCAAATATAGCAGAGGCGTGTGACTAGTTTTCGACTTCCCTCGCACATGATTATTTTCCCCAGAAACTCTGAACGCCCTTCTCCCCGCAATCTGATCTGCTCGACGTACCCTACTCTCCATCCATGATATACTGATTTCTATTTGTTCCCCCCCAAAAAAAAACCAAACGGTTTGCATAGAAGCTCATTTTCACTGATAAGATTATAGAAAGAAGAAAAATGTATTCGAATAGCCATGGCATCAAGAAGTACCAAAAAGTGAAATTAGAGGAAACAAATCTCCAACGTTGCATAGGGAGCCAGACAAAAGGATAGAAACTAACAACCTCGAGAGAATCGTTAAGACGAGGGAAAACCAAATATAACAGGATTTAGATTATGTCCAATGCGTCCTTTAAAAATATATTATGTCCAATGTGGTCCCGTTCTACCATGGACATCAGAACCATAACCCTTCTCTTTCTCATGGAAATCATGAGAGGAAACATAAACAAACAAAAAGTGGCAGTTCATGCACCAATAACAATAGACAATGATCAACAGAGTTGAAGGTGAAGAATACTCCACAAGGCTGCATGAGACATAAACATCAATTGCAGATCACCGCAGGTGTAGTTCACATGTCCATCAAACGCACGCAATATGAGTAGGGAATTCGAGCAGTAGAGAGATTACTACATGTCAATTTCAGTTAGTTACTGAAAATTGGACTACAAAATCTGCTACATTAGTCCCTAAGAAAACTCAATTAAAGATTGCCTTCATCTGGATCACTGCGCCATGACTGCCCTCCTTCGCTTCTTGAGTCCCTTCAGTATTCTTCAGGCAGTAGATCAAACCCACAGCTTTGCGGCTAATATCCATCATCAGTGTTTGATTCTTCTGAATTTTATTCTGCCAATACGTTGAAGTGTCCCAAGCTCGCCAATTTCATGTCATAGCCCTCATTGTTGTCTATCTCACCTCCATCCGCCAACCCCTCAAAGTGTTGTGCAGCTCCAAGACTCACCGTCTGCCGACGTACTTTGGTCTTCTGCTACCTTCTCCAGTGCTTTCACTATACTTCTACACCCCCCGACCCTCGTTTTGGTTCGCAGCAGCAGCATCAGTTTCCTCATAATGTTGTTCATTGTTGTCCACCTCACCTCCGTCAGTCAATACCTACAAGTGTGAAGCACCAAGGCGCTTCCGCCTGCCCTTATGCTTTGGCCTTCTACTACCTTCTCCATTGCTTTCGGTATTCCTGAACGAGTGCGTCTCTAGTTGACAATGGTGATGTTGTTACTCCGAGCAGGACACGAGGGCCTTGCAAAGTTGCAATTACATGTCCTGATGGTTCCCAGTCCTAGCATGTCCGTGGGTATCAATGAAACTCATAGAGCAATTCCAGTTGAGCACAAAATTTCGTGCATGTATGAACCTAAGAATGATTGGGCTCTACTCCTTGGTTGGCTCAGGTGGTCAATATGGTTTGCTTGTGAAGTATTGTTCCATCTCTCATCTCACGCTTAAATAAGAACATCGTGTGTTGCAACAACCATGGAATGGATGCTTTCTTGAAGTTTAGTGCTTCCATAATGGGCACATGGGCACTCATGTATTGTTCAGCATGACTTACCCAATGAAGTGATCGTACTGACTTAGGTTCAACAGTAAGTCCAGTACAACAAAAGTTACATGATCAGTTTGCAAGGATGCGTACAAGTTCAAAGTGCTCCCCTAATTGGCTATACTACGAGACACTTTATTACAGTTCTTCCTAGCCAAAACAAAGCAACTTTAGAGTTTTGCTTTAAGCATACTTTAATTATGCCAGTGCCAGCAAGCAGGTGATCAATCAAACTCTTCGTTGTTGATCCCTTGCAACAACAACGTATCCTGCCCGTCCCTCATGTTTCCCCCTTGGGCGACTTGGGGGCGACTAGGGTTCCGTGGCCGCCGCCACCCCTCCACCTCCTTCCTCCCCTCGCTGCTACCGGAGACGGCCGCCGGTGAAGGTGGCGACGGGGATCTCGGCTCTGATGTCTACTACACAACCTTCTTCTTGTAGATGTTGTTGGGCCTGGAAGTGCACAGGTTTGTAGGACAGTAGCAAATTTCCCTCAAGTGGATGACCTAAGGTCTATCAATCCGTAGGAGGCGTAGGATGAAGATGGTCTCTCTCAAACAACCCTGCAACCAAATAACAAAGAGTCTCTTGTGTCCCCAACACACTCAATACAATGGTAAACTGTATAGGTGCACTAGTTCGGCGAAGAGATAGTGATACACGTGCAATATGGATAGTAGATAAAGGTTTTTGTAACCTGAAATAACAAAAATAGCAAGGTAACTAATGATAAAAGTGAGCGTAAACGGTATTGCAATGCTAGGAAACAAGGCCTAAGGTTCATACTTTCACTAGTGCAAGTTCTTTCAAGAATAATAACATAGATAGATCATATAACAATCCCTCAACATGCAACAAAGAGTCACTCCAAAGCCACTAATAGCGGAGAACAAACGAAGAGATTATGGTAGGGTATGAAACCACCTCAAAGTTATTCTTTCGGATCGATCTATTCAAGAGTTCATACTAGAATAACACCTTAAGACACAAATCAACCAAAACCCTAATGTCACCTAGATACTCCATTGTCACCTCAAGTATCCGTGGGCATGATTATACGATATGCATCACACATTCTCAGATTCATCCAACCAACACAAAGTACTTCAAATAGTGCCCCAAAGTTTCTACCGGAGAGTCAAGATGAAAACGTGTGCCAACCCCTATGCATAGGTTCATGGGCGGAACCCGCAAGTTGATCACCAAAACATACATCAAGTGGCACGTGATATCCCATTGTCACCACAGATAAACACGGCAAGACATACATCAAGTGTTCTCAAATCCTTAAAGACGCAATCCAATAAGATAACTTCAAGAGGAAAACTCAATTCATCACAAGAGAGTAGAGGGGGAGAAACATCATAAGATCCAACTATAATAGCAAAGCTCGCGATACATCAAGATCGTGCCATAGAGAGAACAAGAGAGAGAGAGAGAGAGAGATCAAACACATAGCTACTGTTACATACCCTCAGCCCCGAGGGTGAACTACTCCCTCCTCGTCATGGAGAGCGTCGGGATGATGAAGATGGCCACCGGTGATGTATTGCCCCTCCGGCAGGGTGTCGGAACAGGCTCCCGAGAGGTTTTTGGTGGCTACAGAGGCTTGCGGCGGCGGAACTCCCGATCTATCTTGATATTCGATGGTTTTAGAGTATGTGGACTTATATAGGCGAAAGAAGTCGGTTGGGGGAGCCTCGAGGGGCCCATGAGAGGGTAGGGTGCGCCCAGGGGGGGGGGAGCCCCCTATCAAGTGGCCTCCTCGATGATCTTCTGATGTGAACTCCAAGTCTCCCGGATCATATTCTTCATAAAAATCACGCTCCCGAAGGTTTCATTCCGTTTGGACTCCGTTTAATATTCCTTTTCTTCGAAATACTGAAACAGGCAATAAAACAACAATATGGGATGCCCCCCCGGTTAATAGGTTAGTCCCAAAAGTAATATAAAAGTGTATAATAAAGTCTGTAATCATTCAAAACAAATAATAAAATAGCATGAATGCTTCATAAATTATAGATACGTTGGAGACGTATTAGCATCCCCAAGCTTAATTCCTACTCGTCCTCGAGTAGGTAAATGATAAAAGAAAGAATTTATGAAGTGTGAATGCTAGAATGTGCACAAGTTTGATCAATGATAATTTCAATCACCTTTTCTAGCATGAAAATATGTCATAACAGTAGTTCATCTCATAAAACTTCTCACGATAAAGTAACAAGCAATTCACAGGTCAAAGCATAGACCATAAACTTTCTTGAAAACTAGCAAACTTCATTCTCAGTCATCAAACAATTGCAATTCATCTTATTTTCAGGAATAGCAAACTCCACATACTCAACTATCATATAGTCTTCTACAATTGCTAACACTCACGCAATACTAATGGTTATGGAGTTTCAATCGGACACTGAGAAAGATAGGGGCTTATAGTATTACCTCCCAACGTATTCACCTTTGGGTGATGTCAACAATAATAGTTCATGCTAACTTACATCCAATTGGATATATATATCAGGATCTTTCCAACACGAGGTGCTTGCCAAAGGATAAAATGAAAAAGGGAAAGGTGAAGATCACCTTGACTCTTGCATAAAGTAAAATACATAAAGTAAAAGATAGGCCCTTCATAGAGGGAAGCAGAGGTTGTCATGCGCTTTTAGGGTTGGATGCACAAAATCTTAATGTGAAAGAACGTCACTCTATATTGCCACTTGTATATGGACCTTTATTATGCAGTCCGTCGCTTTTATTGCTTCCATAACAAGATCGTATAAAGCTATTTTCTTCACACCAAAAGATCATACATATTTAGAGAGCAATTTTTATTGCTTGCACCGATGACAACTTACTTGAAGGATCTTATTCAATCCATAGGTAGGTATGGTGGACTCTCATGGCAAAACTGGGTTTAAGGATATTTGGAAGCACAAGTAGTATCTCTACTTGGTGCAAGGAATTTTGGCTAGCATGAGGGGGAAAGGCAAGCTCAACATGTTTGAATGATCCATGACAATATACTTTAACTGAGATGTGCGAAAACATAACCCATTACGTTGTCTTCCTTGTCCAACATCAACTCTTTAGCATGTCATACTTAATGAGTGCTCCCAATTATAAAAGACTTCTAGGATAGTGTATTTATATGTGGAATCTTTCTTCCTTCAATATTCTTTCATGAATTGTTCAAATGACCAATACGATGCTTGCTAACCTTCAATAAATTTACAACCTCTACCTCTTAGATGTGAAGTCAATACTCCCCATGGGATAAGCAAATGAGACATATATAATTTCAGATTTATGGCATTCAACTCATTCAACCATTTACTCATAGGATATAAGTGAAGCACACGAGTAAATGACAAACTACTCCAAAAAGATATAAGTGAAGATCAATGAGTAGCTAAATTATGTAACTATGTGAAGACTCTCTCTTATTAATGAATTTCAGATATTGGTATTTTATTCAAACAGCAAGCAAAGCAAAATAAAATGACATTGCAAGGATAGCACAACTCATGTGAAGAAGCAAAAACTTAGGTTCAACCGATACTAACCGATAGTTGTTGAAGAAGAACGGTGGGATGCCTAACGGGGCATCCCCAAGCTTAGATGCTTGAGACTTCTTGAAATATTATCTTGGGGTGCCATGGGCATCCCCAAGCTTGAACTTTTGTGTCTCCTTAATTCCTCTCATATCATGGTTTCTCTTTTTATCAAAAGCTTCATCCACACCAAACTCAACAAGAACTCGTGAGATAGGTTAGTATAAACCAATGCAAAAACCTTATCATTTTCTACTGTAACAAATCACTAAAATTATTATTCAACATTTCATACTAAATGTCTCTGCATATTTAATACTTCTATCCTCAAATAGAATCATTAAACAAGCAAACATATGCAAACAATGCAAACATAACAACAATTTGTCAAAACAGTACAGTCTGTAAAGAATGCAAGATTCATCATACTTCCCTAACTCCAAAAATTATGAAATAAAATTCCCACTGTAGTAAATTTATCAGATCTTAATATTCAAAAAGTTTCAACATTATACCATTCTCTTACTTTTCTAGGGAATTTTTGCAACAGCGGTAAACTTTCTGTTTTCAAACAGCAACATGTATACTAGCAAAATAAGCATGACAAAGGCTATCCTTGACTTTTTTTATTGAAAATAAAGATGCAAAACATTATTATAAATAAAAGCAAGCAAATACTTAACAAGAGAAAATGATGCACCAAGCAAAACACATATCATGTAGTGAATAAAAATATAGCTCCAAGTAAAGTTACCGATGAACGAAGACGAAAGAGGGGATGCCTTCCGGGGCATCCCCAAGCTTAGGCTCTTGATTGTCCTTGAATATTACCTTGGGGTGCCTTGGGCATCCCCAATCTTAGGTTCTTGCCACTCCTTATTCCATAGTTCATCGAATCTTTACCCGGAACTTGATAACTCCACAACACAAAACTCAACAGAAAACTCGTAAGATCCGTTAGTATAAGAAAATAAAACCACCACTTAGGTACTGTAATGAACTCATTATAAATTCATATTGGTGTAATATATACTGTACTCCAACTTATCTATGGTTCATACCCTCCGATACTACTCATAGATTCATCAAAATAAGCAAACAACACATAGACAACAGAATCTGTCAAAAACCGAACAGTCTGTAGTAATCTGTATCAAACGTATACTTCTGGAACTCCAAAAATCCTACCAAATTAGGAAGTCCTAAGAAATTGGTGTACCAATCCAGAGCAAAAAGAATCAGATCATAATAACGTTTATATGAATTAACAAAACTAATTTACTGGGTGCAAAAGTTTCCGATTTTCAGCAGGATCAACACAACTATCACCGTAAGCTATCCTAAAGGTCTTACTTGGCACTTTATTGAAACAAAAGATATAAAACATGATTACTACAGTAGCATAATCATGTGAACACACAAAAACAGTAAGGGTAAATATTGGGTTGTCTCCCAACAAGCGCTTTTCTTTAATGCCTTTCTAGCTAGGCATGATGATGACAATGATGCTCACATAAAAGATAAGAATTGAAACATAATGGGAGCATCATGAAGCATATGACTAGCACATTTAAGACTAACCCACTTCCTATGCATAGGGATTTTATGAGCAAACAACTTATGGGAACAATAATCAACTAGCATAGGAAGGCAAAACAAACATAGCTTCAAGATTTTCAACACATAGGGAGGAAACTTGACATTATTGCAATTCCTACAAGCACATATTACTCCCTCATAATAATTTTCAGTAGCATCATGAATGAATTCAACAATATATCCAACACCTAAAGCATTCTTTTCATGATCTACAAGCATAGAAAATTTACTACTCTCCACATAAGCAAAATTCTTCTCATTCGGAATAGTGGGAGTATAATAAGAGACTTGAATACTAAAAATTGTTTCCACATTGAAAGAGTAATGTTCAGAAAAAGGTAATAAAAATCATGATAAGATTTGTAAATATAATCATCACTACTTTTTATAGCATAAGTTTCATCACAATAATCATCATAAGTAGCAACTTCGTTCTCATCATAATCGATTGAAACCTCTCCCAAGATAGTGGAATCACTAAATAAAGTTGACACTCTTCCAAATCCACTTTCATCAATATAATCATCATAGGTAAGAGGCATGCTATTATAACAACTTTTCATATCAAAACTTGGGATGCTAAAAAATATCATCTTCATTAAACATAGCATCCCCAAGCTTGGGACAAACATTAATTTCAGCAAATATATTCTCAAATATTTCATCCTCATCAAACATAGCTTCCCCAAGCTTGGGCCCTTTCATATCATAAGCATAATCACTCCCATCATTAAAAATATGGATAACACCAATAGTATAGCAATTATCATCATCACAATGAGTAGTAGGAGCAACATCATTTGGGAGGGATACCTTTCTACCTTTGTTGCTCCTTCTTTTATTTTTCTTCTTCACATTATGTGTGGGTTCAACCTTCCTCTTTGAGCTCCTTATTGACGAGATTGGTTGAATAGAAAGCTCCTCCTCGTTACCTAATTCATCATAAGAAATATTAGGAGGCTATTGGGAAGTCTCTTCCCTTTCATTAGTATTCTCATCATCTTCTATTTGCTTTCTTTTCTTTAGGTAATTGACAATATAAGGATTTTCAATGCAATTCACCGCACTAAACATATAAATCGTCTCTAGATCAATATCAAGGAATTTCTTATGGGCAAATTCTGGAAGGTCCTTAATTAAACCTTTTAGTTCATCATAACCCAAAAGTAAACTAAGTTCATTGTAATGTGCAAGGGAAATCAAATCATCACAATTTTTGGACACGATTCGATCATGAAATAATTTGCACAGGAGATGTAGATGACCACGTTCATTGCATAGTTCACAAGTACGGCAAAGGAAGTGTAAATTTTCAGCACTCCCATTTAACTTTTCTTGCAACAATTTAGTTTCTAAATGCTTATGCCTCTTGCAATATATATCTTCTCTATTTGGTGTGTTCATGCAAACATGCACTCCACAAAAGTTGGCATGCTTATAAGAGATATTTTCATCATGACTAGAGGAATCATCATTAGTACTATGGATATTCAAGGAGTTCATACTAATAACATTGCAATCATGCTCATCATTCAAAGATTCAGTACCAAGCATTTTAATGCATTCTTCTTCTAGCACTTGAGCACAATTTTCCTTTCCATCGAACTCACGAAAGATATTAAAAAGACGAAGCGTATGAGACAAACTTAACTTCATTTTTTTTGTAGTTTTCTTTTTATAAACTAAACTATTGACAAAACAAGAAACAAAAAGATTCGATTGCAAGATCTAAAGATATACCTTCAAGCACTCACCCCCCCCGGCAACGGCGCTAGAAAAGAGCTTGATGTCTACTACACAACCTTCTTCTTGCAGACGTTGTTGGGCCTGCAAGTGCACAGGTTTGTAGGACAGTAGCAAATTTCCCTCAAGTGGATGACCTACGGTTTATCAATCCGTAGGAGGCGTAGGATGAAGACGGTCTCTCTCAAACAACCCTGCAACCAAATAACAAAGAGTCTCTTGTGTCCCAAACACACCCAATACAATGGTAAATTGTATAGGTGCACTAGTTCGGCGAAGAGATAGTGACACAAGTGCAATATGGATAGTAGATAAAGGTTTTTGTAATCTGAAATAATAAAAACAGCAAGGTAACTAATGATAAAAGTAAGCGTAAACGGTATTGCAATGCTAGGAAACAAGGCCTAAGGTTCATACTTTCACTAGTGCAAGTTCTCTCAACAATAATAACATAGATAGATGATATAACAATCCCTCAACATGCAACAAAGAGTCACTCCAAAGCCACTAATAGCGGAGAACAAACGAAGAGATTATGGTAGGGTACGAAACCGCCTCAAAGTTATTCTTTCGGATCGATCTATTCAAGAGTTCGTACTAGAATAACACCTTAAGACACAAATCAACCAAAACCCTAATGTCACCTAGATAATCCATTGTCACCTCAAGTATCCGTGGGCATGATTATATGTTATGCATCACACAATCTCAAGATTCATCCAACCAACACAAAGGACTTCAAAGAGTGCCCCAAAGTTTCTACGAGAGTCAAGACGAAAACGTGTGCCAACCCCTATGCATAGGTTCATGGGCGGAACCCGCAAGTTGATCACCAAAACATACATCAAGTGGCACGTGATATCCCATTGTCACCACAGATAAACATGGCAAGACATACATCAAGTGTTCTCAAATCCTTAAAGACTTGATGACCCACAAGTGTAGGGGATCAATCGTAGTCCTTTCGATAAGTAAGAGTGTCGAACCCAACGAGGAGCAGAAGGAAATGATAAGCGGTTTTCAGTAAGGTTTTCTCTACAAGCACTAAAATTGTAGGTAATAGATAGTTTTGTGATAAGATAAATAGTAACGAGTAAAAAGTAAATAAAGTAAATAAAGTGCAGCAAGGTGGCCCAATCCTTTATGTAGCAAAGGATAAGCCTGGACAATTTCTAATAATGAGAAAGGAGCTCCCGAGGACACATGGGAATTATCGTCAAGCTAGTTTTCATCACGTTCATATGATTCGTGTTCGGTACTTTGATAATTTGATATGTGGGTGGACCGGTACTTGGGTACTGCCCTTACTTGGACAAGCATCCCACTTATGATTAACCCCTATTGCAAGCGTCCGCAACTACAATATAAGTATTAAGGTAAACCTAACCACAACATTAAACATATGGATCTAAATCAGCCCCTAACGAAGCAACGCATAAACTAGGGTTTAAGCTTCTGTCACTCTAGCAACCCATCATCTACTTATTACTTCCGTATGCCTTCCTCTAGGCCCAAATAATGGTGAAGTGTCATGTAGTCGATGTTCACATAACACCACTAGAGGAAAAGACAACATACATCTCATCAAAATATCGAACGAATACCAAATTCACATGACTACTAATAGCAAGTCTTCACCCTAGATTGGTTCCGCCAAGGTTCCGCCTCGTGGCGGCGGAGTTTCGTCCCGTAAGCTTGCCCACGATTTTTTCCAGGGTAAAAGCTCTGATATAGTAGAAGATGGACACCGAAGGCCCACCAGGGGCTCAAGATAGGGCGCCCTATAGGGGCCCTCTGTCTCTGGACAGGTGTGGCCCCCCTGGTGTATTTCTTTCGCTCAATAATTCTTATTAATTCCAAAAAGATGTTTCGTGGAGTTTCAGGACTTTTGGAGCTGTGTAGAATAGGTTTCCAATGTTTGCTCCTTTTCCAGCCAGAATTCCAGCAGCCGACATTCCCCCTCTTCATGATAAACCTTGTAAAATAAGAGAGAATAGCCATAAGTATTGAGATATAATGTGTAATAACAACCCATAATGCAATAAATATTGATATAAAAGCATGATGCAAAATGGACGTATCAACTCCCCCAAGCTTAGACCTCGCTTGTCCTCAAGCGGAAGCCGAAATCGAAAAATATGTCCACATGTTTAGAGATAGAGGTGTCGATAAAAATAAAATACGGACATGAGGGCATCATGATCATTCTTATAACAACAACATATATAGATTTTATCATACGATTTCTTATGCTCAAGTAACAATCAATTCACAAAGTCAAGTATGGTTCAAAAACTTCATTGAGAACTAACAAACTATAATCTCAGTCATTGAAGCAATTGCAATTTATCGTAACATCAGAAAGAGTCGACAATAGAGATTTTCAGCAAGCTCACATACTCAACTATCTTGTAGTCTTCTATAATTGCTAACACTCACGCAATACTTGTGGTTATGGAGTTTCAGCTGGACACTGAGAAAGATAGGGGCTTATTGTGTTGCCTCCCAACGTATTCACCTTTAGGTGATGTCAACAATAATATCCCATGCTAACTAACATCCAATTGGATATATATATATATATATCATGATCTTTCAAACACGAGGAGCTTGCCAAAGGATAAAATGAAAAAGGAAAAGGTGAGGATCACCTTGACTCAAGCATAAAGTAAAAACATAAAGTAAAAGATAGGCCCTTCGCAGAGGGAAGCAGAGGTTGTCATGTGCGTTTAGGGTTGATGCACAAAATCTTAATGCAAAATAATGCCACTTTATATTGCCCCTTGTATGTGGACCTTTATTATGCAGTCCGTAGCTTTTATGACTTCCACAACAAGTTCGTACAAAGCTTATTTTCTCCGCACTAATAAGTCATACATATTTAGATAGAAATTTTTATTGCTTGCAATATGACAACTTACTTGAAGGATCTTACTCAATCCATAGGTAGGTATGGTGGACTCTCATGGCAAAACTGGGTTTAAGGATATTTGGAAGCACAAGTAGTATCTCTACTTGGTGCAAAGAGTTTGGCTAGCATGAGGGGGAAAGGCAAGCTCAACATGTTTGGAAGGTCAATGACAATATACTTTAACTGAGATGCGCGAAAAACATAAACTATTACGTTGTCTTCCTTGTCCAACGTCAACTCTTTTAGCATGTCATACTTAATGAGTGCTCCCAATTATAAAAGGTGTCCAAGATAATATATTTATATGTGAACCCCTCTTTCCTTATCACTTCCTATTAATTTCTACGATGACCAAGGCTAAGTTTATCAACTCTCAACAATTTTTATGCCTCATACTTTCTATATGTGAAGTTATTACTATCCATAAGATCAATATGAAATCTTTTATTCTTTCTACTTTCTCAGGATCATAGCAACATAGCAAAGCCCTTGACTCAACACTAATATTTATTATAGATAGCTCACGGACTCGATTACAAAAAGAGATCACAAAGCAAAACTCAAACTACTTGATATCAAAACTTCAATCTACTAGATCAAGATACTAATAAAAGGATCGAACTAAATAAAGCGGTAAAGATAGGAGTGTGATGGTCATACGATACCGGGGCACCTCCCCCAAGCTTGGCAGTTGCCAAGGGGAGTGCCCATACCCATGTGATTATGTCCTCGGAGGTGGTGAAGTAGGAGTTGTTGATGATGTAGGCTTGTCGTCCGTCTTCCAAGGCATAGGCTCTCCATCATAGAAGGATGATCGTGTCTCCGGGATCCTTAAATCTGCAGCCAAACTCATCCTCTTGAATCTATATTCATACTCACAGTTCTGGTTTTGCAGGTCATAGATCTGGGCTTGGAGGTGCTCGATTTTCTCTTGAAGCTTGAAGATGGTCTCCCCAATGACTTTGGCATCCAGCTTGTGGTTATTGGTGAACTCCGTGATTATCATCTGGTTGGCGTTGAGTCCACGCTCCACCATCCCTTGACACTTGAAAACTTGCTGCTCCACGGCTTCGAGCTTTGTCTCCACGCTCCCGGTACGCCTTGGTCCCTCCACATCGCGGATGTGCAGCACCCCCTCACGCATCTCAATGGTTTGAGGGTGTTGCAGAGATAGGGGTTGATAACCCTCTCAAAAACTTGTCCTTGGGAGTGCTTGGAGACGCCATGATGCTCTAGATCTGAAACAGAAACAACTCGAAATGAAAACAGAGGATATTTGCGTGATACAGTGGTCAAAACCTTCGGGAGTATATATTTTAGCGACCAAAATACGTAATGTGCAAGAGGAGTCCGGGAGGCACACGAGGTGCCCACGAGACAGGGGGCACGCCCAGTAGGGGGGGGGCTCCCTCCACTCTCGTGGGGGCCTCGTGTCCTTTTCGGACTACTTCTTTCTTCCTATAATTATTAAATATTCCAAAACTGATAAAAATTGCCATTGGAGTTGTTTTGGAGTCGGTTTACTTACCGTACCACATACCTATACCTTTTCGGAGTCTGGAATGTTCTGGAAAGTGTCCCTTATGTATTCCTCAGGGGTTACGGTTTCAATAATATTGGTTTCAACATTGATAGGATTACCTGAGATATAATGTTTAATTCTTTGATTGTTTACCACCCTTGGACTTGTGCCTTCGAAGTTGTTGATTTTTATGGCACCAGAACGATAGACCTCCTTGATAACGTAGGGACCTTCCCATTTTAAGAGAAGTTTTCCTGCAAAAAATCTTAAACGAGAGTTGAATAATAATATATAGTCTCCTACGTTAAACTCACGCTTTTGTATCCTCTTATCATGCCAGTGTTTGACTTTTTCTTTGAATAGCTTGGCATTCTTATAGGCTTGAGTTCTCCATTCATCAAGTGAGCTAATATCAAATAACCTCTTCTAACCGGCAAGTTTGAAGTCATAATTGAGCTCCTTAATAGCCCAATATGCCTTATGTTCAAGTTCAAGAGGTAAATGACACGCTTTTCCATAAACCATCTTATATGGAGACATACCCATAGGATTTTTATATGCAGTTCTATAGGCCCATAATGCATCATCAAGTTTTTTGGACCAATTCTTTCTAGATCTATTCACAGTCTTTTGCAAAATTAATTTGAGCTCTCTATTGCTCAACGCTACTTGACCACTAGACTGCGGATGATAAGGAGATGCGATTCTATGATTGACATCATACTTAGCAAGCATCTTTCGGAAAGCACCATGAATAAAATGTGAACCACCATCAGTCATAAGATATCTAGGGACTCCAAACCTCAGAAAAATTACTTCTTTAAGCATTTTAATAGAAGTGTTATGATAAGCACTACTAGTTGGAATAGCTTCTACCCACTTAGTAACGTAATCAACAACAACTAAAATATGTGTATACCCATTAGAGGCAGGAAAATGTCCCATATAATCAAAGCCCCAAACATCAAACGACTCAATAACAAGAGAATAATTCATAGGCATTTCTTGACGTCTACTAATGTTACCTATTCTTTGACATTCATCACAGGATAAGACAAACTTACGAGCATCTTTGAAGAGAGTAGGCCAATAAAACCAGATGTAGTACCGTGTGCGTTCTATCTCCAAAGATGGTGTCCTCCATAGGATTCAGAGTGACACTTGCGTAGGATCTGTTGTTGTTCATGCTCAGGCACACAACGTCTAATAACACCATCTACTCCTTCTTTATAAAGGTGTGGATCATCCCAGAAGTAATGTCTTAAATCATAAAAGAACTTTTTCTTTTGCTGGTATGTGAAACTAGGCGGTATAAATTTAGCAACAATGTAATTAGCATAATCAACATACCAAGGAGCAGTACAAGAAGCATTGACGACCGCTAATTGTTCATCAGGAAAGCTATCATTAATAGGCAGTGGGTCATCAAGAACATTCTCTAACCTAGACAAGTTATCTGCAACGGGGTTCTCAACTCCCTTTCTATCAATAATATGCAAGTCAAATTCTTGGAGCAAGAGAACCCATCTAATGAGTCTAGGCTTAGCATCTTTCTTTTCCATAAGATATTTAATAACAGCATGATCAGTGTGAATAGTAACTTTGGAATCAACAATATAAGGTCTAAACTTATCACATGCAAACACAACCGCTAAGAACTCTTTTTCAGTAGTAGCATAATTTCTCTGGGCAGTATCAACAGTCTTACTAGCATACTAGATAACATTCAATTTCTTATCGACTCTTTGCCCTAGAACAGCACCTACAACATAATCACTAGCATCGCACATAATTTCGAAAGGTAAATTCCAATCAGGTGGCTGAACAATAGGTGCAGTGATGAAAGCTTTCTTAAGTGTTTCAAATGCTTCTACACAATCATCATCAAAGACAAAAGGAATATCTTTTTTCAATAAATTAGTCAGAGGCCTAGAGATTTTAGAAAAGTCCTTAATGAACCTCCTATAAAAAACGGCGTGACCAAGGAAACTTCTTATACGTTTTATGTCCTTGGGACATGGCATCTTTTTAATAGCATCAACTTTGGCTTTATCAACTTCAATACCTCTCTCGGAGATCTTATGCCCCAAGGCAATGCCTTCATCAACCATAAAGTGACACTTTTCCCAATTCAGGACGAGACTAGTGTCTTCGAACTCTGCAAAACTCGATCAAGGTTGCTTAAACAATCATCAAAAGAGGATCCATAAATGGAGAAATCATCCATGAATACCTCACAAATCTTTTCACAAAAATCAGATAATATAGCCATCATGCATCTTTGAAAGGTAGCAGGTGCATTACATAAACCAAAAGGCATACGTCTATAAGCAAAAGTACCAAAAGGGCAAGTAAAAGTAGTTTTAGATTAATCCTTTGCTGACACAGGTATCTGAGAGAAACCAGAATAACCATCTAGAAAGCAGAAATGTGTGTGTTTGGGTAGTCTTTCTAGCATTTGATCAATAAAAGGTAAAGGGTAATGATCTTTCTTAGTAGCTTTATTTAACTTATGAAAAACAATTATCATCCTATAACCTGTAATAATTCTTTGCGGGATCAATTCATCTTTATCATTAGGAACAACGGTAATACCTCCCTTTTTAGGAACACAATGGACAGGGCTTACCCATTCACTATCAGCAATGGGATAAATAATACCTGCCTCAAGGAGCTTTAGTATCTCCTTTCTTACCACTTCCTTCATCTTGGGATTTAATCGTCTTTGAGGATCTCTAACTGGTTTGGCATCTTTCTCCACTGTAATTTTGTGTTGGCATAATGTGGGACTAATGCCCTTGAGATCATCCAGAGTATATCCAATAGCTGCTCGGTGCTTCTTCAGAGTTTTCAATAATCTTTATTCTTCTTTCTCTGAAAGGTTAGCACTAATAATAACAGGATATATTTATTTTTCATCAAGATATGCATACTTAAGATTATCAGGTAATGGTTTGAGTTCAAACACGGTATCACCCTTGGGTGGATGGGGATCCCCAAGAATTTCAACGGGAAGGTTATGTTTCAGCATAGGTTCCTGTTTAAGGAACACTTCATCTATTTCCTCTCTTTCCTTCATAAACATATCGTTCTCATGGTCTAGCAAATATTGTTCTAACGGATCAGTTGGAGGAACAACAATGGAAGCAAGACCAATAATATCATCCTTACTAGGTGGTTCCCTATCACGAGGTTGTCTACTAAACTTAGCGAAATTAAACTCATGAGACATACCATCTATGCCAATAGTGACAATATTCTTTTCACAATTAATCTTAGCACTAGCTGTATTCAAGAAGGGTCTACCAAAAATAATGGGACAAAAATTATCTTGTGGGGAACCAAGAACAAGAAAATCAGCAGGGTATTTAACCTTCCCACACAAAACTTCAACATCTCTAACAATCCCAAAGGGTTTAATGGTATCCCTATTAGTAAGCTTAATAGTAACATCAATGTCTTCTAATTCAATGGGTGCAATGTCATGCATAATTTCCTGATATAAGGTATAAGGTATTGCACTAGCACTAGCACCCATATCACATAAGCCATGATAACAGTGATCTCCTATTTTAACAGAAATAACACGCATGCCTACGGCAGGTCTACGTGTCTTAGTGTCTGGCCTAGCAATATTAGCAGTCTCACCACAGAAATAAATAGCATGCCCATCTAAATCCTCATCCAAGAGATCTTTAACCATAGCAATACTAGGTTCAACATTAATTTGCTCAGGAGGTGTATAAGTCCTAGTATTACTCTTACGAACAACAGTCGAAGCTTTAGCATGATCCTTTATCCTGACAGGAAAAGGAGGTCTTTCAACATAAGTAGTAGGAACAATAGGATCACTATAGGTAATAGTCTTTTCTTCGGCTGTAATAGGTGCAACTACTTTCACTTCAATAGGAGGATTATATTTAAACCACTTCTCTTTAGGGAGATCAACGTGAGTAGCAAAAGATTCACAGAAAGTAGCTACTATCTCAGAGTCAAGTCCATACTTAGCGCTAAATCCACGAAAAGCATCGGTATCCATAAAAGATTTAACACAATCGAATTTAGGTGTCATACCTGACTCCTTACCATCGTCGGAACCCCAATCTTCAGAGTTGCGTTTAATTCTTTCCAATAAGTCCCATTTGAAATCAATAGTCTTGACATATAAGAACCAAAGACAGAAGTATCGAGCAGGTTGCGATTATTAAGAGAAATCCTAGCATAAAAATTCTGAATAATCATTTCCCGAGAGAGCTCATGATTGGGGCATGAATATAACATTGACTTAAGCCTCCCCCAAGCTTGAGCGATGCTTTCTCCTTCGCGAGGCCAGAAATTATATATGTAATTACGATCACGATGAATAAGGTGCATAGGGTAGAACTTCTGGTGAAATTCCAGCTTCAGTCGCTTATAATTCCAAGATCTCATATCATCACATATCCTATACCATGTCAATGCATCTCCCTTCAAAGATAAAGGGAAGACCTTCCTTTTGAAAACATCATCGGGAATACCTGCAAGCTTAAATAATCCACAAACTTCATCCATAAAGATAAGGTGTAAATCGGGATGCAATGTCCCATCTCCTGCAAATGGATTAGCTAGCAGTTTCTCTATCATACCCGAAGGAATATCAAAGTAAATATTTTTATAAAGTTTAGTAGGTTGAGGAGCAACTCTTTGCTCTTCTGGTTGGGGTGAAGATACCCCAAACAAGCCCCTCAAAGGATTAGTTTCCATGGTGACAAGTAACAGAAAATTTCAGCACACTATATAAATGTTTCCTTACCAAGTTCCACTCACCAAAAGTGCTACACTCCCCGGCAACGGCGCCAGAAAAGAGTCTTAATGACCCACAAGTGTAGGGGATCAATCATAGTCCTTTCGATAAGTAAGAGTGTCGAATCCAACGAGGAGCAGAAGGAAATGATAAGCGGGTTTCAGTAAGGATTTCTCTACAAGCACTGAAATTGTAGGTAATAGATAGTTTTGTGATAAGATAAATAGTAACGAGTAAAAAGTAAATAAAGTGCAGCAAGGTGGACCAATCCTTTATGTAGCAAAGGATAAGCCTGGACAATTTCTAATAATGAGAAAGGAGCTCCCGAGGACACATGGGAATTATCGTCAAGCTAGTTTTCATCACGTTCATAGATTCGTGTTCGGTACTTTGATAATTTGATATGTGGGTGGACCAGTACTTGGGTACTGACCTTACTTGGACAAGCATCCCACTTATGATTAAACCCTATTGCAAGCGTCCGCAACTACAAAAGAAGTATTAAGGTAAACCTAACCACAACATTAAACATATGGATCCAAATCAGCCCCTAACGAAGCAACACATAAACTAGGGTTTAAGCTTCTGTCACTCTAGCAACCCATCATCTACTTATTACTTCCGTATGCCTTCCTCTAGGCCCAAATAATGGTGAAGTGTCATGTATTCGACGTTCACATAACCCCACTAGAGGAAAAGACAACATACATCTCATCAAAATATCGAACGAATACCAAATTCACATGACTACTAATAGAAAGTCTTCACCCATTTCCTCAGGAACAAACGTAACTACTCACAAAGCATATTCATGTTCATAATCAGAGGAGTAATAATATGCATAAAAGATCTGAACATATGATCTTCCACCAAGTAAACCTATTAGCATCAACTACAAGGAGTAATCAACACTACTAGCAACCCACAGGTACCAATTTGTGGTTTTGATACAAGATTGGATACAAGAGATGAACTAGGGTTTTGAGAGGAGATGGTGCTGGTGAAGATGTTGATGGAGATTGAACCCCTCTTGATGAGAGGATCGTTGGTGATGACGTTGGTGATGATTTCCCCCTCCCGGAGAGAAGTGTCCCCGGCAGAACAGCTCCGCCAGAGCCCTAGATTGGTTCCACCAAGGTTCTGCCTCGTGGCGGTGGAGTTTCGTCCCGTAAGCTTGCCCACGATCTTTTCCAGGGTAAAAGCTCTGATATAGCTGAAGATGGACACCGGAGGCCCACCAGGGGGCCCAGGAGATAGGGGGCGCCCTATAGGGGGGGCGCGCCCTCCTGTCTCCTGGACAGGGTGTGGGCCCCCTGGTGTATTTCTTTCGCTCAATAATTCTTAATTTCAAAAAGATGTTTCGTGGAGTGTCAGGACTTTTGGAGCTGTGCAGAATAGGTCTCCAATGTTTGCTCCTTTTCCAGCCAGAATTCCAGCTGTCGGCATTCCCCCTCTTCATGATAAACCTTGTAAAATTAGAGAGAATAGCCATAAGTATTGAGATACAATGTGTAATAACAACCCATAATGCAATAAATATTGATATAAAAGCATGATGCAAAATGGACGTATCAAGACTCAATCCAATAAGATAACTTCAAGAGGAAAACTCAATTCATCACAAGAGAGTAGAGGGGGAGAAACATCATAAGATCCAACTATAATAGCAAAGCTCGCGATACATCAAGATCTTGCCATAGAGAGAACACGAGAGAGAGAGAGAGAGATCAAACACATAGCTACTGGTACATACCCTTAGCCCCGAGGGTGAACTACTCCCTCCTCGTCATGGAGAGCGCCGGGATGATGAAGATGGCCACCGGTGATGGATTGCCCCTCCGGCAGGGTGTCAGAGCGGGCTCCCGAGAGGTTTTTGGTGGCTACAGAGGCTTGCGGCGGCGGAACTCCCGATCTATCTTGATATTCGATGGTTTTAGGGTATGTGGACTTATATAGGCGAAAGAAGTCGGTCGGGGGAGCCTCGAGGGGCCCACGAGAGGGTAGGGCACGCCCCCTGTCTCGTGGCCTCCTCGATGATCTTCTGACGTGAACTCCAAGTCTACCAGATCATATTCTTCCTAAAAATCACGCTCCTGAAGGTTTCATTCCATTTGGACTCCGTTTGATATTCCTTTTCTTCGAAATACTGAAACAGGTAATAAAACAGCAATATGGGATGGGCCTCCGGTTAATAGTTTAGTCCCAAAAGTAATATAAAAGTGTATAATAAAGCCCGTAATCATTCAAAACAGATAATAAAATAGCATGAATGCTTCATAAATTATAGATACGTTGGAGACGTATCAGGCCCCAGCCGGTGAGGCGGCGGCGTTGGGCAGCAGGTGGCGTTTGCAGGGGGTGCTGGCCAGCGTGCTCGGCCATGCGGGCGGCGGGCGGCTGGTGGAGTCCGGCCGCGGCGCGAAGTCTCTTCTTTGTCAGATCTGGAGGTTCGAAATCTCTCTTCCTCGCCGCCTCTCTCTTGCCGTCGACGGGGGTTAGCGATTTGTTTTCTTGCTCCAGCGTTGGTGGGTGTTGGTGGCCAGCTTGGGGATCGGGGGAAACCTTGGCCGGTCCGGCTGGCCCGGTGGCGGTAACAGCCAAGGGCACTGCTTTCCTCCATGGGGGCGCAGCCGAGGTCCTCTCTTCTCCACCCCGACCCCCCTTCCCGGGTGAAAACCCTTAATCTAACACAGATTTTGCGACGGCAACTTACACGCCGTGACCTTGCTGGAGGCGTCGTCAGGGGTGTTGGGCTCGGTCGGGAGGCTCTGTAGGAGAGGGATTGAGGTTGGCTTGTGTTTCGAGTTTGTGCTTGGTACCCAGCTGGCTCCTCTTTGGCTCCAATTCCATGAAGCTTGTCTTTCCAACTAGTTGGGCGTGGACCATGGCGGAGCGACCGACTAGTAATATCCCAAATCGAAGTGGTTACCCTATGTCCACATTATGATGTGAGGGCGGCATTCTTCTAGCTCTAGGGCTAGCTTCTCGAAATCTCGACGGTGTGGCGCCTACGAGCCATGGCGAGGGGGTAGGGTCCCTCTTCGGTGATAGAGAAGGAAGATGTTGTTTCCCTTCTTTTCTAGTTGTTCCTGGAGGTTGGTCCATCTTCGAAGGCCGGCTATGTCCTGCTCTGCTGCTCCATTCTGCTACATATGATCCTAGTTTGGAGTACTCGGCCTTTTGCAAGTTGTAATCTTATTTTCCATTCTTTAGCTGCTTGTTGAGGTTGTAGTTAGTGTTTGTTTTCGAGTGCTCCTCATTGTATCGTTCTGGCCGTTGTAATTTGGGTTGTTTGCTGTAACTCCTGGTCGGTTGATGGCTTTTTTAGTTCAAAGCTGGGCTCTCCGCGATCATTCATTCTAAAAGAAAAAACAACAATGTATCCTCAGTTTCAAAGCACACATATTTTAAGCCTGTTGTTGCTTCTAGATGGAACCCCACGAGACAACTCAGCGTCGAAATGATTAAGGACTTTCTTCAATTTTCCTGCACCACAAGCTTCTACCTCACTTTTTGCGATTCCTGATAATAGCAACCCACCCACCCTACAGTGCTTGATTCAGTATTAAAAGTGCCATTGATGTTGGTTTTCAGTTCATTCTCATTGGGAGGGGTACATCTGCTTTGTACAACCTGAACTACTAACCAGTTTGATTTTCAGCAATAAGACACATAGCAACATTATCACCATGTTTACCTTCCTCCTTGATTCTATTCCTCTCATTCCACCATCGTCGTAGGAGCACAACACCTTGATCTTATCTTTTTCCAAATCCAAAAATGCATATACTTTCTGGTTTGGGGATTAACCCTTAGCTAGCATATCCCTCAAATGGCCAATCCTTCAAAATTACAGTTTTATCTCCAATAATGGACCTATCCAAATGCACACAATTTGTTTCAGAGCCTTTTGAATTTATATTCTATAATATATGAATATAACTTCAAATCCAAGTACAATATGATTTAAAGTCAGTGCACAAAATATTCCTTATAAATGTTCACAATTTTTAGTTGGAAATAAAGCATTTTATAAAATTTCCAAATATTAAAGAAGGCATTTTTTTGAAACATTTAATGAGATTTTCAGGGTTCTTTTGCCCTTTTTGTTTAAAGTTTGAGGCTTCAGTTTTTCCCCAATTCAAATTTATTTGAAATAAACATGATGCATGGATGCTTCACAATAGTGTTTGCACTACAATAATTCTAGGGCTGTGACATCTTCTAGCTGGTGTTTGCAACTTAGCTTACAGTTTGTGGACGACGTGCAATAGGATGTAATATGGTTATTGAGCGGGTCTTTCCTAGGCGGGCCTCTGCCTCTATTTTCAAATTATTAGCAATTTTGTAGCACTAGCACCTAATATCTAGACAGGGAGATCGCGATCGCCTGGGTCTTATGATGGATGCGATGACTGCTCTCACTCGTCAACTTGCCTCGCAGCAAGCCCTCTGAGACTTCGGCCACTTAGTGGTCTTTTTTCCTATGTCTTTCATGCTTTTTTTAGGCGTGTTTGTGTTGATGCCTCAACAGACTAGTTTATTTTACGACACTTGAACTTATTGTATGGACGCGTTGTTGACTTTATAAAGTGGGGCGAAAGCTGAAAATGCCAAATGGAAGCCGAGCTCCATGGAGGCCTTAATTTGAAAACTTCAAAATTCAAACTTTTTAGTTACAAAAAAATCTGAAAAAATACACATATACCTAGAGACACAATGTACATGTGTAAAATTTCAGATCGAAATAGATTAAAATGAGATCTACAAAAAGAAGACAAACGGTGGCTCTTTTAACATATGTGTACTCTTTATCCTCAAAGTCCATGATTTTTTATTTTTTTGCAGCTTGCAATTTTCAATGTATATAATCATGAAATTTTGCACACGTACACATTACATCCCTGTATACATGTGTATTTTTCAGATGTTTTGGAAACTGAAAAGTTTGAAATTTAAAATTTTCAAAATTAAGGCCTTCATGGAGCTCGGTCTCCAAAATGGCCTACTCGGCAAAAGCCTCTCACGGGAAACGGAATGTTTAAGAAATGTTCAACAGGCGAACAAATTTATTTCATTTGACCTCACATTTTTGTGTGTACGAAAGGAAGGTCTGTTGTGCAAGTATATATCAGGGAGAAGGAAGTCGTACGTACATGCAAAACGGCTAACCTGTTAATTATCGGTAGCAGTGAATGCCATTAATTACTCGGAGATGAGCGCTTCTTGTTAATTCTCCGAATTCGAAACTGACGCATACGCTTGTGCAAGTTAACGCCTCGTGTTGTCCTATATAAGCACGTCAATTCCTCTAAAACTTCACCAGATCAACTGAGCTCACAGTCACAGATGCAGCAGATGACCATGTCTCCTTCCATCTGCGTCGCCATCCTGTTGCTTGCACTGGTCTCACCGGCACTGGCATCAGCCAGCATTAACGACAACAATGGCGTCCCCGTCGCGGCACCTAGAGTGCCCGTGGCGTTCCAGTTCTTGCAGGGGCACAACGACGCGCGCCGCGAGGTCGGCGTGGCACCCCTGGAGTGGAACTGGACGCTGGGGCAGGACGCCAAGCGGTACGCGGCCCAGCTCGGCGCCCGCTGCAAGCTGGAGCCGCCAAAGTACATCCCGCTGATCTACGCGCGGAACAGCTACTGGGGCAGCGGGAAACAAGACGGCGCCGCGGCCACCGGCTCGTGGGTGTACCAGCGGCGGTGGTACGACCACGGCGCCAACGCGTGCGCGCCCGGCAAGGAATGCGGGTCCTACAAGTTGGTGGTGCGGAACACCACGCGAGAGCTCGGCTGCGCCTGCCGCACCTGCAGCGGCAGCAACGACACCGTGGCTGTTTGCAGCTACTCCCCTGGCGGCAACTACGACGACCCGCCATACTGAGTACGTCTATACGGGAGCTACATCAGGAAAGATGTGGCCAAGTAATATATGATGCGAAATAAGGTGTTTGGTCCTCAGATTTTTGGTTAAGTAATGGGAAATTCGGACTACACTGTGACTGAAGCTGTCTGTTACTTTGGCGTTGTTCAGTTCGCACGTACCGTAAACCACTTTATCCCGCTATATACTGCAATGTTATTGGTAGCTGAATCTGATGGTGCTATCGCGTAAACCAAGTAGCAGAGGAGTGACTAGTTTTCGACTTCCCTCAAACACGATTATTTTCCCACCAGGAACTCTGAACGACCTTTCTCCCCGCAGTCTGATCTGCTCGACCCTACTCTATCCTTTTTAGAACGAAGGCTCTAGATGAGCCCGGCTTTGAATTAACAAAGCCATCAACCAGCCAGGAATAGTAATACAAGCGCGAAACCAACACAAGAAAACAGAAAAACGACAAGGTACAAAGACGCTGGACAACAGCTCACAAGCCTCACACACACTAAGCTAAATAAGATCGAACATGGAGACACGCAGCTCGGAGATGTGTAGGTCCTCAATCGCGTACGGGTCACCAAAGAAGTAGGAGAATGACAGCACATGAGTAGCACTTCCGACAGCGAGGGGGGGCACGCCGTCGCCAAATCGCCAGCGGCCCCGACATGCCATGACCTCCCAGCTCCACTGTCGAAGAAAGCCCCTGCCTCCTCGCCTGGATCGAAGGCGCCGAACCGTTGACAGTGTCGCGGTTCACCCTAAAACCTGGGAGGAAGGACACCGGCAGGCTGCATCTGGAGAAGGAACCGAGCGCACCCGACAAGCCACGGAGTGCTCACCTGGAGCAGAGCACCACCAAATCCACGGACTGGACATGAATGAGAAAGAGATGCGGGCAGGCGGAGAAGAGCAGAGCGGCCAGCTACCTCCGCCGCTGCACACCCACCACATCGCCGAGCAAGCCCAATGCCCACCTAGTTCCCAAAGACGGCGCCTTCAGAAGGAACGCGACGCCAAAGGCGCCGCCGCCAACAGAGTTGTGGCTTTCACCGGGAAACTAGAGGGAAGGGGCGGCGGATCTGACTGAACGGCGCCTCCAAGGAGGGGAGCGCGCTCGGCGTCGCCGCCGCCAAGACCGGGCGAGGCCGGCCTGGGATTTCTCCGGTCTTGAATCCCGCCACTCTTACCCCAACGGCGCGAGACCTGGTGGCCCGCAGAGAGCAGGCCGGATCTGGCCGGGAGGAGCTCGCCAAGCAGGGGAGGCAGGGCGGCAGATCTGGCGCTGCCGATCTGCCGTTGCACCACGCCACCGCCCTCTGGTTCACCCGCCGTCCACACGGCCAGGTTCGCTGCCCACGCCCCGCCACCGCTGTCGCGGGGCGGTGACGTCTCTCCGACAGGGCCGCCGCCTCGGGACCTCGGCCCCGCAGAAGAGCAAGGCAGCGAGGCCCGCCGCCACCTTCCTCGGCGGCGCGCCGGGCTTGCCGGCGGCAGCCTCGGCGGCGAGGGGGAAGGAAGGGGAAAAGGAGGCGGCGGCGCTAGGGTTTGGACCCCCGAGTCGCCCGAGCAGGGGCGACGCGAGGGGAGGGGGAGGTTTGCCGTCTGATTCTTTGTGGAAGCCGCCTGTCACCCTACTCTATCCTCATTTGTGTTTGTTCCAAGAAACCAAACGGTTTGCATAGAAGCTCATTTTCACAGATCATATTATAGAAACAAACTAAGGTATTCAAACAGCCATTTTTTGTTTTCTTGGAACAAACACAAATTGCAGATCACCATAGGTGTAGTTCACACGTCAATTGCAGACCACCATAGGTGTAGTTCACACGTCAATTGCAGACCACCATAGGTGTAGTTCACACGTCCATAAAATGCAGGCAAAACGAGTAGGGAATTCGAGTGGTACAGAGATTACTACATGTCAATTTCCGTTGGTTACTAAAAAATTGGACTACAAAATTTGCAACATTAGTCCCTAAAAACTCTACCTCCATTTTCGACATAGGCATAGTGTCTGTCTATAGGACTCTATTGTTGCCGACGTGTCGTTTTTGTTACTTTTCCATTTTTCGGACTTTTGTTGTTCGGTTGCATGCATCCTAGATATGCAAAGATCGGGTGTTACTCATAATGTTTTGTATCCGCATGATGCTATATTTTGAGATAATAAAAGCGTCCTTTATCGGAAAAAGAAAGTCCCTAAGAAAATTCAGCCAAGGATTGCCTGCATCCGGATCACTGCACCATGACTACCCTCCTTTGCTTCTTGAGTTCTCTTCAGTCTTCTTAAGGAAGTAGATCAGACCCACAACTTTGCGTCTGATATCCATCATTAGAGTTTGATTCTTCAGAATTTTCCTCCGCCAGCACATTGAAGTTTCCCATTCTCGTCAATTTCAGCTCATAGCCACCATTGGTATTCGCCTCACCTCCATCTGCTAGCCCCTCAAAGGATTGTGTAGCTCCAAGCCTCTTCCGCATGCCGATGTACTTTGGCCTTCTGCTACCTTCTCTAGTGCTTTCACTATTCTTCTTCACCCCCTAACTCTGGTTTTGGTTCACAGCAGCAGCACCAGTTTCCTTAGAATTTTCTTCATTACTGTCCACCTCACCTCCATCCGGCAACACCTGAAAGTGTGCAGCACCAAGCCCCTTCCGCCTGCCCTCATGCTTTGGCCTTATGCTACCTTCTCCAGTGCTTTAGTGCTTTCGGTATTCCTGAACGAGTCCATCTCCAGTTGACCACGATGATGTTGTTACTCCGTGTAGGACACCAGAGCATTGCAATTGCATATCCTGATGGTTCCCAGTCCTAGCATGTCTATGGGCGTCAATGACACTGACAGAGCAATTCCAATTGAGCACAAATTTTTGTGGATGTATGGACCTAAGAATGACTGGGCTCTACTCCTTTGTTGGCTCAGCTGGCCAGTATGGTTTGTTTGTGAACTATGGTTCCATCTCCGATCTCACGCTTAAATAAGAACATTGTGTGCTTCAACAACCATGGAATGTATACTTTCTTCAAGTTCATTACTTCCATAATGGGCACATGGGCATTCGTGTATTTTTCAGCATCACTCCCTCAATCAAGTGATCGTACTGACTTAGATTCACACACTAAGTTCAGGACAACAGAAGTTACATTATCACTCTGCAAGGGCGCGTACAAGTTCAGAGTGCTCCCCTAATTGGGTAAACTATGGGACACTTTATTACTGTTCTCCCTAGCCAAAGTAAAGCAACTTAAGAGTTTTGCTTTAAGCATCCTTTAATTCCTCCAACGTCAGCAAGTAGGTGATCGATCAAAGTCTTTGTTGTTCATCCGTTGCAACATCTTTAGCACTTAATGGGGGAGGGAAGAGAGAGAGAGAGAGAGAGAGAGAGAGAGAGAGAGAGAGAGAGAGAGAGAGAGAGGAGGTATCAACTACAGGTAGCCTCACACCAGTGTAGCAACGGGGTACAATCTACACGGAAGGGGGCTTGGACCACCCATAATCGGAGATGCTCCTGGATCGAATACCGCAAGTCAAGATTCGAGGTCCGGATGTGATCAAACACCATTTGGTTCTGGGTCTTCCAGGTAACCCAAGGACACAACACATTGCCGTGCTGAGAAGTGGACGGCTCTAGGAGGGGTGACAGGTGGAGAAGACACACCAAACATTTTCAACACAACAATCGAACAAGCATACTGTGGCGGCCGAGGACGCGCGCCCACATCGGATGTAAATGGGGGCACTCAAAGAATAGGTGCACGATTGTCTCAGACCGAGTGGGGCAAAAGGGGCAGTCATCATGTTTGAGGAAGTCGATCTGATGTAGGAAGTCCTGCACACGAGTGTTACCATGTCTTAGAATCCAGGCGAACACCTTGACCTTGATGGGCATGAAGCCATCCCAATTGGGGTCATGCAGGGGAGCTCATGGCCAGAGAGTTTGATAATGTGGTACACCACACTCGCCTTGAACTGAAGACACCCACCCTAAGCTAGGATCCGCTCATCATCAACCTCAAAGAACTGAACACGATTAAGAGTTGATCGAAGCAAGCAAAGTTGCACACATATTTTAAGCCTCTTGCTGCTTCTAGTTGGTTACCCCGCAAGACATCCATGACCTCAGCATGGAAATGATCAAGGACTTTCACCAATGTTCCTGCGCCACAAGCTTCTACCTCACTTTTTGTGATCCCTGATAATGGCACCCCCACCCACCCTCCAGCGCTTGATTCGAAATTAAAAGCGCCATGATGTTGGTTCTCAATTCATTCTCACTGGGAAGGGTGGATCCTCGAATTGAAAGAGAGATTGAGAAGGATCAAGAATCCTAATTCTTGCTAGAACATATTTTTTCCATCTTCAAACTGGTTATGGGTGATACCCTCATTCCCCATTAACTCACTAGAAAGCCTTTGGAATATTATTTCCGGGCACTAGAACGAGACCCCTTCTTACCGCAAGCTTTTAATAATATTTGAGCTACCAAACTCTTTCGTCAGGTGTGGGTCAAGTTTAAATAAATGGAATATCCCAGCAGGAGCAAATTCATAGCTAACTAGCGTACGAACGAGTTGATCAGGCTATGAATGAAGGCTACTACTCTTCAGGAAGAAGGTACTAATAGCTTGCTCAGAGGTTTTCGATCAAAATGAAGATTTTTTAGAAAATAATCCCAAAAAGAATGCCGAGCATACGATGATGCCGCCTATTTTCATTTCGTGAAATTCCCCGGCAGAGGAAAAGGCTGTAGGTGATGGCGCGTTCTGCTTCATATGCTTTGTACAACCTGAACTATTTAGCAGTTTGATTTTAGCAATAAGACACATCACATAATTATATTCATGTTTACCTTCTCCTTGACTCTATTCTTCTCATTCCACCATTTTCGTAAGAGCACAACCACCTTGATCTTATCATTTTCCTGATCCCAAAAAATATATACTTTGTGGTTTGGGAGATTAACCCTTAGCTAGCATATCCCTCAAAATTATAGTTTTTTATCTCCTGAAGCCACCTTCTAGCACATTTTTTTGCTCCAAGAAGGGCAACTCTCGGTGAAATTTAACAGACCACACTGCCCCTATTGGTTTAGAGCCGCCGCCCACATCATCACAATGAGCCCCCGAAACCAGAACCAGTCCGCACAACTCCCTCCCATAGCCTCGCCTCCTTCCCCTTCTCTTTTGTCGCCAGTGCTGCAACCTGCCGGATTCATCACTGCCGGTGTCTCAAAGCTTCAATCTGTCGCCAGCACTCCTTAATGTGGCCGGAAACAAAGCCACATGAGCTTGGGGAAAGCGGTAGGAGCCCCATGTGCGAGCCCACGCGGGCTGACAGCGCGGGAATGGGCCTTCTTCACCGCCTCGATGGCCGAGCTCCCCGCCACTCTCGTCGGCTTGGCCATGAGCTCCCCGCCGTGGCCTATGCATTCCGATGAATCATCGCCCAGCAGTAGCTTGTCCATTGAATCCGCCTACAAATCGTACACCGCCGGCGGTGATCCCGCCCCAAATCCAACGAGCCCCTGTTCTCCTTTTGCACCGCAAGTGCTCCATTTCTCAAAAGACCTCACTTTCAACCGTTGTTCAAAAAACCTCGATCGCAAATAATACATCTTTGTTTGCCGGTGCACGTGAAAGCAAGATATAACTCAAACCCCTCTATGTTTCCAATTCAGTATACAAACCCCGTTGCTCCGAATATTACCCATACAGATGATTCTCTTGCAACACACAGATATGGATCGATCATGTAAAGATTTACATAGATATGGCTGAGTTCCTCCAGTATAGAGCTCTGCGACAGTCGAGGCATCGCCGCCTATTTTGGCTTATATTCGCGGCGATGACCTAGACACTTTGGGCGACTCGTAATAAGATGGTGATTGAGAAGGTCTTTCCGAGGAAAGTGTCTGACTCCTTCAAATTCCTTGCTTTTCTACAGCACCGGCACCCGCTCTCGAGGCAACGTGATCGCGACCGGCTCGGCTGCATGATGGATGCGCTCTTGGCTTCAGTGCGTCGGTTTTCATCCTCATAGTGCCCCTTAGCGGCTGCTACTAGGTGGCTTTTTTTCTATTTCTCATGTTTTCTTGGGCTTGCATGTGCTATGGCCTCAATCGTCGTTCTTGAGATGTTGGTTGTTTAGACCGTTGTTTTATTTATAAAACGGGGCGAAAGCCTATTTCAAAAGAGATGTAAAGATCTACGTAAACTAGATGCTATACTACTAGTATCGATCGGTGAGAGAGAAGCTAGATGAGGTGCTGACGGAGCCACACAAGAAGCAATACCAAATTAACGAGATGCAAAGCCTATATAAGGAAACTAAGAAACTTTACCTTGCACATCCTAACTAACCGCTATAATGATTTGGTTGATACTTGGTACATAGCTCGTTTGCTAAAGACATCTTCCAATTCTTCTGGCAGGCGATGGATGGCCCACAAAAATACCGTATGGTGAAATGGGCTAACATCTGCATGCCAAAGGATTTGGGAGGATAGGCATCCTAATGTCACAGTGCATGAATGTGGCCCTTATGCTACGATGGGTCAAGCGGATCATTCAAGGGGAGGGGGGCTTATGGTTGCAGCTTATTCAAGCAAAGTGCTTGTTCCCGTACTGATGGATCCTAGTTTTGGCAGTCCGTCTAGCAGATCAAGCAAGAGATCGGACAGGGGATGTCCTTCTCCATTGGCAATAGTGAGGGAACACTATTTCGGCTTGACCGTGGGTGAATAGAGCCCCATTATGTATCGGGTTTCCAAACTTATTTGGCATCTGCTCAGTTCGAATGGTGTTGGTCTCCACGACTCCCCACAGTGGCCATTGGAACGTCTTTGTTCCATGATAATTTGGGCCAATGGAGATCATAGAGTGGGCTAACTTGCGGGCTGCCCTCCCACCGGTGCTCGTTGATTATCCGAACACCTTATCCTAATGGGTGTCCCCTTCAGGTATCTTCTCTATCAGCCTGGCATAACATGTCCTATGTCGACATTTGCTTTAGTGTGTGGGCTTCTTCGCTCTAGAAAGCACCATTGCCCTTGAAGATAAAGATTTTTGTTTAGCAATTGTTAAGGGATCTCCTGCCATCTGGGAGGGAGGTGATCAAGAGAATGACCCTGCAAATGGGTTGTGCCCTCTGTGTGGTGTCCCGGAGGTGAGTAAAATGTTGAAAACCATGACATTTGCGGCTAGGGTACTCCTAAACCATCGCTTTTGCCAAAAAAATAACAAATCACCACCACTTCTGGCTTCTACGGCAAGTGAGTAACAGATCACACTAATTCAAAACTGAGGGTGTCTAACTGTAGAACTGACGGGTGGGACCATCTATTGGGTTGATGTGGCGAAAACCAGTCCTAGTCATGTTTGACCTGCTGAGGTGGACGGGGGTCCCACCCATCAGCTACACCTCTTAGCTCCTCTCGCATCTCCTTCCTCTCCACACATCTCTCTCCCTCACCATTGGTCATCCAACAGCACCGCCCCTGCCTCCCCCTGGCACCGTCCCTTCGAGCACACCTTCCCGCCGCCTATCGCCACCGTCTCGGCCATCTGCGTCCGTCGTCCCGTCCCTGCATGCCTCCCCGCCGCCTGGCGTTGGCTGAATTCGAGGCCGTCGATTTTCAGCCTCCGGCTGCCCCTTCCCAGCACATCTCCCCGTCGCCTGACGCCGGTAGAATCTGAGGCCATCTACGCCCGCTGCCCCCTTCCCGTGCGCGTCGTGGTGGAGCGCCCTAGCCGCACTCGTGCTCACGACGGTGGTCACACCGGGTGGCGCCCCTCGCCTACCTGCCGCCTGCGCGTGCCATGGTGGAGCGCCCTAGCCGCGCACGTGCTTGCAACGGCGACCACACCGGTGTGGCGCCCCTCACCATGGCCGACAATAGGAGGCGCTGCATGTGGGCCTGGGCAGAGGCAGCGACATGGGGCTCTCGCCAGCGGCCTAGGTTGTGAATGGCGGCACTACCATGCGCAGACACGGGATGCCGGTGCAAGCAGGCGCGGTCACGGGATGGTAGGGTGCGCGCGGCAGCGGCGTTGCGGGTGTGGGGCGTGGTGGGCTTGCCGAAGAGCGCGAGGCGGCGACGCTGCAAGCTCGGCCTCCAGCCGCCGGTAGAGGTGGTGAGAAAGGAAGGGAGAAAGAGGAGAGGAAATTGAGGAGGAAGAAGAAGGTGTGAGACAGACAAGTGGGACCCTCGTTCATGTCAGCAGGCCAAACATTGACTAGGACTAATCTTCGCCACATCAACCTAGACATGTGGGTCCCACCCGTCAGTTGGCTATTAATGCGGCTCAGTTTCGAATTAGTCCATTCTATTATTCACTTCACTACTAGGAAAAGGCCTACTAGTGGCGCACCTGTTTTGCCTACTAATGGCGCACTACAGGTGCACCACTAGCACCACGCCATTAGAATTTTTTACTACTGGCGCACCATGCAGTGCGCCATTATTATCTGGTATACTAATGGCGCACCATGCAGTGCGCCATTAGTATAGCCCACGATGCGCCATTAGTATGCCTCCCAGGGGGCCATATTTACCCATGTGCTTTGGCATACTAATGGCGCACTGGTGGATGATGCGCCATTAGATTCCTTTTTGCAGTGCGCCATTAGTGTGCTGAGTGGTGCGCCACTAGTATGAATACTAGGGATTATTTTTTTCTGATATTTTCACAGGTTACAAAATATATTATTGGACAGAATATAGACAGCACCACACAGCAATAGCAGATTCATCGAATACAATAGAAGATTAGTCTCCGAATACAATTCATCATATTAGTCTCCGAATTGAAAATACCGAGCAAAGTTAGAACATTACAAGTCTCGAAACCGCGAGTAGCGAGTTTGTCTTCACATTACAAGTCGATATCGATCATCTAAACTACCATCACATAGAAGAGAGATGCGGTCATCACGATGAGCATAATCGCGATGAAACTGGTCTTCATCCGGTTCCTCCAACGCTCCCTCCTCTCTCCCGCTAGATAGCGCGCGTATCTAACTTTCGCCTCCGCCCTAGTGGTGTACCCTTTTTAACTGTTACCGCTGAAACGGTGAACCTGTCTCCGACACTCCTCCCAGTCGTCGTAGACTCCGGGAATCTTACCCTTGTACACGACATACGACAACATCTCTATGCACTAGCCAAACAAAACGTTAGTAACAATTCACAGACAATACATAAGCAATATATAAGTATGCAACAAAAGGATCAGAAGAGAAAAGCAACACATTAATAGCATCGATTACATCTAAGTTGAATGACTGTCCAAACCAAAGAGACATATAAGTCCATTAAAGTTTAATTACAACATGAGCCAATCAATGTTTCAGAACTACACATAGCATCACTACTTTCGACTCGACTTAAGGGACCA
Source organism: Aegilops longissima (assembly GCA_021605205.1). Lineage (NCBI taxonomy): Eukaryota > Viridiplantae > Streptophyta > Magnoliopsida > Poales > Poaceae > Aegilops > Aegilops longissima. Next base: position 709,106,013 of record CM038677.1, read on the forward strand.
GAGCGTGGATGAAGTCGCCGTCTCTTGTGATGGTCATGAAATCGCGGGCGTTGTCAGCCTGCATTTGTAGCGTTATGTCTATCTCACTGTTGGACGGTTGATATCTGAGGTAGAACTGCCCCGAGGTACAAAGGACATCTTGATTGATTATTTCCGCAAACTCCGACTGGATGCGAAAGAATTCTTGTCTGATGTCCGCGTCCTGGATTGCCGACAAGCTCGCGGCCCAATCTTTAAGATTATTTGGTAGCAGAAGGTGATTATGGTCCCGTACGATCGCCGCATGTGATGGAGGGCGAGTAGGCATCCTTCGACCGCCAATGGCTGCTTGACGCAGGAGAACGTCGATTAGGGCTTAACACGTGCTTGCCGCATCTACGAACTAGCCCGTGAAGGTGCCTCCAGATTTGGCGAGCCGGGAGAACATCATGAAGAACTTTCTTGATATTTGTGTAGTCTTTCTTTGGTCGACGGTCCGAGTCGAAATACGTGGTCATGGAATATTTCGGCTTAAGAGGATGAGTGTGCAATGTGTGTCCTTGCACAAAACACGGAATGTTAGAAAAACGATCGAAATCTAAGAAATCATATGTTACGGGCGGTGAGGGATGACTTACTCGGAAAGTAAGGCACGAGGAAGTTATCCTTATCTGGTTTGCGAATGATGCCTTCGAGGTAAGAACTCGCGACTTGCGGTCCCAGCGCTGCCCAAGATCTTGGCACGCATGTAGAAGGGGTCGACTATCACGATGTCCGGGTCTTGTCTCTAATGATCCGCATCTCCATACTCAGCGAAAATAGCCGAACGAAGGTGTAGTGCAGCGGATGAAGGTTAAACCTAGCGAAGATGTCATCAAACCGCAGGACGATCGTACCCCTGATGGTGTTATCCAGAAAGCCCTTGCCCTCTGGCACCTTGGCCACGAAAACCGGGTATGCCACATCATTCTCTCTGAGACACCACTTCTCCAAAGAAAGAACACTGTCATGCAGACTCCGCATAGCACCGGTTGCAGCATTGAGCATATTAGTCGGTAGCATCGGCCTACCCGCCACATGCACCCTCCTCGAGATATCCTTAGGTGAAGGTGGCCCGTCCTGAGCACGGATCATACTCGGTGCCGGCTGGCTCGCACCCTTGTTACTCTTTCTTTTCCGCCCTTCTTCTTCTGCTGTAATGGGACCGAGTTCTGCTCACTGCACCGCCTTCTTGAGTGTGTTAGGGCTGATAATATTTTGCACCTCGCTATCGAGGCTCGGTGAAGTCGGCCGGAGGCGTCTCAGAGAACCGAACGGGGCGATTCTGTTGCAATTGGGTTTCTCCGCGGTACCAGCTAGATCGCAATCGTCTTTTGTAGGGTTGGGTTCTTGAGAAGGAGCCCCAAGAATTCGTCATCGTACCCATGTTCGGCAAAGTACTTATCGATGTTAGTAAATGTACCGTCGTCGTTGTCGTCGTCGTCCGGATCCTGTGCCATATGCATGTTCGGATCATGTGCCATAGGGATGTCCGGCATGTCCGGTAGCGTTGCGGCGGTCTTATCATGGCTTGGCGCCGACACGACTGGCGGTGTTGTCCGTGGGGTGGTGTCCCCCGCCCCCAAACGAATCTGGCTCTTCGGCCCAAGCAGGGGCCAGCTTACGCAGGCGCTGAGGGTCATCACATCATCTTCGTCGGCCCCGGCGGGTCGAATCGGAGGTAACAACTCGCCGCAGCCTGGAAGCACCCGAACCAGTTGAACCCTATACACGGTAGGTGGCATCGGATTACCGTGGAACACGGGGTTGCCCGGTTGAACGATTCTGCCCTTGGCGACATCGACCAACTCGTCGTTCATGAAGTGCAGAGAGTGCACGGAACGTCGGCGGCGCCCTGCGAAAACATGTAGGACGTCAGGGATGCCCAGTCAAAGGCAAGGAGATGAAGTCCTCGGCCGAGTGGATTAATTAGTTACCGTGATGGCGTCGAGCTCGGCTAATGTCGAGGCACCACCAATGGCGGGCATGCAACTAACGGAGGGGCCGCTTGCTGCCGAGGTGCCAGCCGGCGTACACCCGGGTGCATTAAGCTCCAATGCCCGTGCCGGCGTCGGAGACACCAATACCGCCTCCGCCGGAGACACCAATGGCGCCGCCTGCGTGTTGTGCGAGTTGCTGGTCGTGAAGCTGGGAACCGGGGGCGGCCCCTGTTGGCCGCCCGCAATCCAATTCTGCAACCCCTCAATCAAGGTAGGCACAATGGCGGCGAGCATCATTCCCAGTTGTTGTTGCACTTGCTCTTGGACAATCTCCGAAATCCGCGCCACTTGTGCCTTGAGTTCTTGAACCTCGTGCGACTGGCTTTTCGAGCTGGTCTTTCTCTCATTTCGCCCACCAGCGTTATAGTATGATGACCATTTTGTGGACAAGCCTTTGCCGGCCACACGACCAGCTGACGACGGCTTACTGAGCTTATCCTTGTTTTTCATTACGTTCAACTCCCTATTTAGAGTGTTGTCCCAAGGGGAGCTCTGAGCCGACCCCGCGCTACTGCTTTCAGTCTCCTGCGGATGGAATGTGAACCATTTAGAAATTTGGATTCACTAATTAGAATGCAACCATGTGGAGCTAATTACGCGGGGGTGTATTCCTTACCAGAACAAGCTCAAGCACCCTGGTCTTCGGATCCGTGGTAAGCTCCTTTGTTACCAGGTCCTCCTTGTACCGGGCCCTGACATAGTTCCTGGTCTGCTTGTCACGGTATTTCTCGAAGCAGGGCGGTAGGCCTTGCTCGGTACGCTCCGCGTCCTCCTTGTCCCATATAGGCTCCGCCACTCTGTAACCGTCGGGACCTAGTTGGTGGACCCCTAAGTTCAACTCCCGCATTTCTTTCCCCTACTGACTTGATTCGGAGGTTGCTCTGCTCTCGCACTTGATCTTGAACTCCTTGTAGTCATCTTCGCTGATCGAAGGATTTTTCGCCTTGATCTTCTCATAACTATCACCTTTGTCAATCATTCTCTTCACCGCGCTTCTCCAAGTAGACAGGGCCGTGCTCATCCTCGTGAGGGCGGCACTGTTCAATTTATTCCCTGAGAGGTGTGTGTTTTCAAAGTCAGCGGGAACTTGTATCGCTCGTGCAGCTTCGCGTGAAGAGGAGGTTGCACAAATTCCTCGGTCCTTATGCCTTAGGTTCTCGGTGTTGATCGAGACCGTGTTCGGAGAATGCACCGAGCTGAACCGAAAGTACCCTTGACTATTTCTTTGGGCGCGTTGGATGCCCGTCGGAGTTCACTTGATAAATTCCTCCTTGACGGTGCCGAGCACGTTCAGGCGCCGTCCTTCCGCTGCCTCTTCGGTTGGCTGCCATCTGTGTGTGCGCTGCCATCATCAGTGGTGGCATCCTCGGCGGCACCATCAGTGGTGTCATCCCCGACGCTACTAGGGGTTGTGTATTCAGGATCGGTGTCTTCCGCGGCGTCCTCATAGCAGTAAGCTTTTATCATTTAGGGTTTGTCAACGCCGAGGCACCATAAAAGCCTAAGCTTTCATCATTTAGGTTTTTATTGACATCGAGGCACCCTAAAAGCCAAGGTTTTATAATTTATGGTTTGTCGATACCGAGGCATCCTAAATGCTAAGTTAAGTTTTCATCATTTAGGGTTTATCGATGCCAAGGCACCCTAGGTTGACTGATATATATGGGTATCTTCTAATAATATACCCTATCAAGAAAAGGGAAGGAGAATTTCTAAGTTGGGCCTAATCACTTGGCTCTATTGCCACCTATGGCAGTTGCTTTTTCGTCTGTCCACACATGAATTCAGCATATGTGTTTAATGCAGCAAGAATAAAGGGACAGTTGATCCTACTTAATTAAGTACTAAGATACCCCGGCCCATGCATTAGTCGCAAGTACCCCATATGTCCTATTTTCAGCAAAGGTCATGCTGAAATTTTCCGTCCTGTTTTTAGCAAAGTCATGCTAAAATTCACGGAAACTTTCAGCATGACCTTTGCTGAAAATAGGACATATGGAGTACCCGAATTTGCCGGAACGGAAGTTAGTCGACATTCCGGCAAACTCAAGGGCCTCTCAGGGTACCTGCAAAATCATTATCCCCGCGTAATGAAGTCGCCAATGGGTCATTTCAGAAGATCACAAGTAGCATCATCACAAGTACAACATCATCACAAGTACAGCAGCAGCAGCAGTGAATACAGGCATAACAGCAGCAGCAGGTTTATTCTTCTTCTTCATAAACATTAATTGGTGTAGGTGACTCTATCTGCCCTCTAATGACTCACTCAACTTAACAGGGCAACCCACAAGCATTGTTTTGATTCCAACAGCTGCTGTAAAATACATCCAGCAAAGGTGCTCTAAAATTAGAAATACTACCCCCAAATCTTTAGTTCAATTATGAAAATACATGGGCTAGGACAACGGTAGCAGTCAACCATAAGCCCAAGCCTATACTTAACTAGGCCCAGGTCCATTAAATTCTTACAGAAACCAAGAAATGGAATCAACTCCCCTTGTTGCTGATTCAGTCATGGGAGATGCCATGTCTCAAAAATATCAAGTAGCACCATCATGTTCGATTTCAATATAAGGAATATTACAAAATTAACAGTTAAGATCCCAGGTGAGTAACACACTTTGGTCTTCTACTAGTTACAAAACAAAACTGACATAATTCTAGATGCCATAATCAGATCAAAATTTCAAACCACACACTTCCTTTCAAATATCAAATTAGGAACATTTTGAGACATAGGAAAACAGTGTACATCTGAAAATGCTGCAAACTATAAAGAAAAACAAGAACACTATGTAATACATGATTATTCAGTTAAGACAAGAGAAACCATCTGCAACTACTATTGTAAATAATACACCTGTTAACACGTTTCTGAACATACATCCAGCAAAGATGCTCTAAAAAATACTACGGCCCACGCCCGCCCACCCCATCCCAGCTACTAGTACCACTTTTAAGTAATACACCTGTTAGTTCAATTCTGAAAATACATGCAGCAAAGATACACCTCTTCTAATGACGTGATACTTTGAACAAACCTCCAGGACTCCCAAATGAGTTAAGAAATGGGTAACAGTTTTCCTAGTCTAGCAGGGAACAGTTTTCCTAGTCTAGCAGGAAATAATAATTCACTTAAAAAAAGGGTAGGAGATGAGAAGTGTAGTGGCCTCAGATTCACATGAAATAAGTAAATCAGCAGTAAGAGAGAAGCCAGAGACAATCGCATATCACAGACAACTCCTCAACAGCATACTTCAGTTAATATGATGATAGTAACATGGCATTGCTTTCGTTCATGGGTGCCTAACTTGGTAAAATTGAAGAATGCAACGCAACACCAAGTGTGAGATAAGCTTGACTAGACAGTTGAGAAACTTCAGCACCTAACAATATTACCTCTTTGTAGTACTACCTCTTTGTAGGCTTGGAAGGCATAGACAGACAGCACTAGCATTTTTGTCAAAAATTCTACTCCCTCATAAATCAATGTTGACTAAATTTTTTAAGTGCTCTTCCTAAAAATCACTAAAGTAGGAAATCTTTAACATAATGTACCCTGCAGCTTTGTTCAATTGGTACAATCAACAATGGGTTTCGTTCAATTGATCAGGAGTAGGAGATCTTGGTGTTAGACCAAAAATTCAGTTATGCACATTGTTAGTTCTTACCATCATTTTTTCACATTGGTGAAAGAGCCTGTCATTGCAAATTCAGTTAAGTGTTTGCTTGCTTTAGTTTGACAGAAATGTTTCAGTTAAGTGTTTAGCTAACTTCAGACTTAAGAATAACGATGAAACTTTCAGACTTGGCAGTACAAATTCAGAACAGGGAGTTGGAAGAGAGAGGATGGCTCATCGTGGAGGAGTGGAGGACGAGGGTGCGTCGATGGCGGGCTGAGGACGAGGGTGTGTCGATGGCGGGCTGAGGACGAGGGTGCGTCCCCTTCTCCTCCCAATTGCGCCTCAGATCAGGCAGGACGACGGCGATGGCGGCGTAGCAGCGGGCCCCGTGCTCCTTCTTCGGAGGAGGGGAGAGGCGGTCAAGGACGACGGCGATGGCGGCGTAGCAGCAGGCCCCGTGGTCTATGCGGAGGCCAGGGGGGTCGAGTCAGTTAGGGGCAGGAGGCCGAAGGCGATGGACGGGCGGAGGAGGAGGGGGGCTTACGGGCGGAGGAGACCGGGTGGCGGCACAGTGGGTGGAGGGGCGGCGCAGTGGGTCAGCGCAGTGAGTCGGGCTGGCAGTCGTGGCGGCAGGCCGTCGGCGGCGAGGACCGAGACGGCGAGGCGGGGCGCGGGGTCGTCGGTGAGGGTGTGGAGCGAGGGGGGAAGTGGATCTGGCGAGGGAAGGACGAAGGGATCGGGCGAATTAGCTAGGGGGGAAGATTACTAATGGCGCACCCCCTGGCGGTGCGCCATTAGTATGGTTTTTTTATAGCAATGGCGCACCCCCGAGCGGTGCGCCATAAGTAATCTTTTTTTTAGATAGCAATGGCGCACCAGCCAGCGGTGCGCCATAAGTAATTTATTATTATTATTATTTTTTGTTGCATCTAATAATTTTTTAGAAAATGAATATGAATATGAAACAGTAATAAATTTTTATAAAATAGTAATAATTTTTAAAAACTATCATCAAATTTGTTATTTGAAAATATTTATGAATATAAAAAATCATCAAATTTGTTATTTGAAAATATCATCAAATTTGTTATTTGAAAATAGAACCAAATTTGTTTTTTTATTTTTAGTTGCATTCATTTGTGACGGTGGAGCGGGGGAGGGTGCGGGGGGTCGGTGGCGGCGGTGGAGCGGGAGGGTGCGGGGGTCTCGGCGGGCTGGAGCGGGAGGTGATGTGAGTCATCGGCGACGGTGGAGCGGGAAGGTGCTGGGGTGTCTCTCGGCGGTGGAGCGTGGGAGGTGCGTGGGTCATCGGCGGTGGAGCGGGGAGGTGCGGTGGGTCGTCGACGGCGGTGGAGCGGGGGAGGTGCGGGGGTCGTCGGTGGCGGTGGAGCGGGGGAGGGTGCGGGGGGTGCTCGGCGGCGAGGGGGGACAGCGATCGAGATGGAGGGGGATCGATCGAGATCGAGTGCCATCATGAATATTCAATATTTTTTCATATTGAATATGAAAAAATATCATCAAATTTGAAAAAATATTCATGAATTCAAAAAGTGCCCATGAAATTTAAAAATATTCATGAGTTCAAAAAGTGCACATGAAATACAATCAAGAAATGAAGGCTACAATTTAAATACGTACAATCGATCTTAGCTAGCTATCTGTTCACAATCTTCTTGCCCTTCTTTTTCGCAAATGGAGTTCTTATGTGGAACGGACGTCCTTTAGGTAGGGTGGTCTTGCTTCTTCTTGTGGTGTATGGCACTTTATCGTCGTCGTCATGTTCCATCTTCGGGTCGCCGTACTTGTCGAAGTCTTGCTCATTGGCGACTCCATCCATTCCGATGATCTTCCTTTTGCCTCTCCTCACGACAACACGACTGGGCTTTGACGGGTCGGTAATGAAGAAGCATTGGTCCACTTGGGAAGCCAGTATTCATGGCTCATTTTTCGCGGTGACATTTGTGCCCGCGGTCTTGGATTTGGCTTTGGGTATAACCATGGTGATGAAATACCTGTCTTCTTTTAGGGCGCTCTTGGCCCATCTGACACGGAACATCGTGACCTTCTCTCCAGCGTAGCTCAGCTCCCAGATCTCCTCAATACTTTCGTAGTATCTGTCCTTGTCGTTACCGGTGTAGGATTCCATCGTTACCCCGGAGTTTTGATAACCATCGCTCTTCATATCCTTGTCCTCGGTGTAGAATGTGTAGCCGTTGATATCGTACACCTCATAGGTCATCAGGTTGTGCTCGGCGCCTTGTGACAAGGCAAATATGAGTTGTTCTTCCGCGGAAGAATCCTCATGTAAAGGGTACGACAGAAGCTTCTGCTTGAACCAACGCATGAAACATGAGTTGTGCTCTTTGATTATATCTCCGTCCGTCCTCTATTGGCCTCGGTCATTGTACGTCTTCTCAATAAAGGTTTTGTGCTCTACCACCCAAGGATAGACCACGTCTATGTGTTGTAGTGCGACTAGGTTTGCTCTTTCAAAGTCAGCGAGTCGACCGAAGTCGACATGCATTTCACGGCGACCCTCATGGTGACCCCATCCAGGAGCCTCGCCGAGGTGCTGCTGACGGGCAGACCAACGGGTTCTCGATGCCTAGATAATTCGTGCGATAGGAGATGCACTCTTCGTCGAAAAGCCCTGGCTATGCTTCCTCTCGACGTGACATGTTGCGTAACGTATCCTTTGATAACACCATTCATCCTTTCGAACGGCATCATGCTGTGCAGGAACGCCGCCCAAGTTGATGATATCCTCCACGATATGGACCAGCAGATGCACCATAACGTCAAGAATGCGGGCGGGAAGTACATCTCAAGCTCGCATAGTATCACCACGATCTCTTCATGTAGCCTTCTGAGTTGCCTCACGCCAACCGACTTCCGAGAGATGACGTCGAAAAATTTGCATAGGCCAAATAGCATTTCACGGACGTGCGCATCCATGATCCCACGGATTGCAACTGGAAGTATCTGCGTCATCAGCACGTGACAGTCGTGAGCAGGGACGGAGCCAGAATTCTAACATAGGCGGGGCGGTATTTTGCCTAAGCATGCAGACTGATTGGAAGAAAAAAGTCCATGCAGACGTTATAATGATTTTTTGGCGAATTTATACTGAACTTAATCTTCATCAAAGGAAGAAAATAAGTGTGAGATCTCTGAAACAATTCAATTTTCATCAAAAGTTATCATAAAACACAGGCAATTGACATGTTAATGAACTAAATCTTTCTACCATAGGGGCATAAACGCTGCAAAACCTTTTCTCACGGATCAAAAATAATCCCTAATTAGTTTTCTAGGGTTGTGCTTTCTGCAGTTTTCAGGAGAGATTAATCTTATTTTGTAAGATCGGACAACAACTAAGTAATGAGAATGAGAGAAGGGAGTGACTAACCCTTTTTTCCTTTGCTCGTTGTTGCTCATGTTGGTTGTGCATCCGCCGCGGCCGCCACATAAGGATCGCCTCGCTCTTCTTAGATTGAAAACATTGGGCGGCGCTAGATCGAGAACTGCCTTAAGACCTAGACGTGCTCGAGGGGAAGAAAAGGAAACGACCGAGCGTGTCCGTCTTTTTCGATGGTGGGCTACTCCCGCCGAGGCCTTCTAAGATGGGCTTCAGAGTTTACTAGGCCGTGGTCGGGCCCTCGTGGGGGAAATTAGTCATTAACACGTTGTTTTTCGGCCGCTTAATCGCTATTGTACGTAAAACAAAATCGTTGGGGGGTCTAGCCCCTTGAATCGCCCCTGGTCGTGAGACTTCATCCCGCTGAACTTCGTCACGAGTCTAGGTATCTCGCTTATCTTCCCACGTATCGTAAGGAAGTTTTACTCCTACGAGGCAGGTGAAAACTGATCGATCTCCTCCCGACTTAGAGTGAAGCACGCGGAGGGAAGTCATTTCCGGTCTTCTTGGCATTTTTTCCTTTGCGACGACTTTCCGTGTCTGCTTCGCCTCATCATCATCATCATTAGCGTGAAGCTCCTCCCCGATGCCCATCGATTTCAAGTCCGCCTTGCTTTCGCCCATCTTTGGTCCTCTCTCGCATGTTGAGCAGGGTACCAAGCGACTCTCGCACACGCCCTTCGTGATATGCATGACATCAAGGCTGTGAGGCACACGGTGGATCTTCCAGTACGGCAAGTCCCAGAAAACAGACCTCATTTTCCATACCTTCAGCAGCGGCTCTGGCGCCTTTCGCTTCTTTCCCGGCTCTGGCCTTTTGCTTCTTTCCCGGCAGTGGGCAATCTTTCCAATGTTTCAACAGCTCGTCTATTTCCTCGCCGCTCCTCGTACGCGGGCGTCTTCGAGGTTCGATTTCACCATCAAAAAGATCCTTGCGTTTTCTCCACGGGTCATCGTCGTGAAGCAACCTTCGATGTCCCATGAACACGGTTTTCGAAGACCCGAGATCTCTATCTAGCTGGCGATACGTTGTGTCATCCATGCACCTAACGCATCCAGAAAAACCATGGACCACCTGCCCCGCGACATATCCGTAACCGAGATAGTCATGCACCGTCGTGAGCAAAGGCGGCTCTCATAGGGAAATATTCTTTTCTGCGGCGCCCACGTACTGGCGTTTTCCACAGCGTGTCTAGCTCCACTTTCAGCAGCCCCAGATCTGATTGATGTCGCTCCTCGGTTGTTTCGCCCTTCAATTAGCATACTCATGTGAATGTACTTTCTCTTCATGCACAACCAGGGAGGAAGGTTGTACATCCACACAAACACAAGCCAGGTGCTATGTGTGCTTCTCGGCTGCCAAACGGATTGACTCCATCGGTGCTCGCGCCAAAGACGATGTTCCTTGGATCCTTCCCAAATTCGGGTGTTCGAAGTTCAACGCTACACTTGGCTCCCATCCTTAGGGTGACTCAAAGATCTTGTCTTTTTATTTATCTCCGGATCATTTGCGTCATCTTCTCGCTTCTTCTCCTCCTTATCCGCGTGCCAACGAAGGAGCTTTGCTACCTTAGGATCCGTGAAATACCGCTGCAGACGGGGAGTGATTGAAAAGTACCACACCACTTTTCGAGGAGCTTTCTTCCTCTTCTTGTATCGAGTGACGCCAAGACACCGGACATATGGTAGACTCGCGTGCTCGTCCCGATAAATGATACAATTGTTCATGCACACATGGTATTTCACGTGCGGTAAATCTAGAGGACACACGATTTTCTTCGCCTCTCGAACTGGTCGGGCTCTTGTTCCCCTTGGGAAGACGTTCGTGCCGAGATGACATGTTCTCGCCGAAGCACGCGCCGGTCATTTTGTGTTTTACCTTCATCTCCGAGCCATGAGCGTTACTTTCAGCGGTATCCTCGGCCTGCATCCTTCATACAATGGAGTAACCGCGTCTATCTCCAGTTGATCCAGCTTGGCTTTCTCTCGGCGGCAGCTCTTGCGTTATCCGTCGCTTGAGAAGCAGCTCTTGAATATGAGGGTCCTGCACCCAGCCTATCGATGGTCCATCGCCGTCGCGCTCCAAGATCTTCATCTTCATGATCATGCCCTTCGCCTTGATCTTCCTCATCATCTACATGATGATCGTGTACAAGATCACCCTCGTGATCATGTCCCCGAGATTCTTCATCTCGCCCGCCCGAGCCGCGGTGGTTGTCTTGCTGCCCTTCCTCATTTCTTGCCCGCCCCCATGGACGACTTCATAGTCATCTTCATCATCTTGCCACCGATAGCCATCCATGAAACCACGCAAGAGCAGTGATCCCGCACCTGCCGAAACCGGGTCCGCAATAAGGCTCTTCACTTGCATCTTCGACACGGACATCTTATCTCCGCCTCGCTCTTTTGAAGCATCTCGCCTTCGCGGAGCTCAAAAACCTATTCACGATGCCTTCGGTCATCGTGCGGACCATGGTCGCCTGCGGGTAGAGGAAAACGATATTTTAGAACCAAGAAAAAATTTGGCATGACTTTCCCTAAAAATAGGAACAAAAATAATGCATAGTGCCAAAATTCTTGCCAAAACGGAAATGAATCAACCCCGCAAAATATTGGCAACTATCGCATTTCAAATACCGGTACCTGCAAACACAAACATATATGCAATACCACAAACATATGCAACATCACAAACATACATAGATCTAGCAAGGCCATAAAAAGTGCATGTGCACGTTGTTGCAGGGAGAAAAAAGTAGATCTACAACATAAAGATAGCTTTCCCCTTACTTACCTATCAAAAAAAGGTAATTTAACCACTTAATTTGGATGAATCTATGGTGCAAATGGGATGAGGAGGAGGAGGCAGCCGAGACAAGCTTGAAGGAGGAGGTGGAGAGAATGAAGTGAGGAAAGTGAGTGGGTGTGACTATCCAAAATATCTAGCCGGTCCCAGATTACTAATGACGCACCACCAACAAATGCGCCATTAGTAACCCTGGTTACTAATGGCGCACCAGCTTGTGGTGCGCAATTAGTAGTTTTGCAAAAAAAAAAATTATAGTAGTGGTGCACTGTATGGCAGGTGCGCCATTACTAGTTAAAACTAGTAATGGCGCACTCTGCCCTGGTGCGCATTAGTATTTTTGTAAAAGTAAAAAAATTGTTACTAGTGACGCACCGTGTGTCTGGTGCGCCATTAGTGTCTATCACACTAATGGCGCACCAACACATAGTGCGCCACTGCTATATAGTAGTGACGCACCACATGACTGGTACGCCATTAGTGGCCATATCATCTATAGCCCTTTTCGTAGTAGTGCTTGGCGCAGAAATGGTGGTTTTTTTTTTGTTTTTTTTTGGCAAAAGAGGTGGTTTTGGAGTACCCTAGCCATAAATATGGCGGTTTTTGAGCAATTTACTCCCCAGAGGTGGGGACTCACATCCTCTTCTCTTGCACGGCCTCAAGAGTTTTGTGGAGTTTTGTCTGTGAGGCTCTTGGTGTTTGCGGCGTTAGCTTAGACTTTATGGATGATGCACAATAATATGATGATTGAGTGAGTCTTTGTTAGGCGGGCCTCTGACATTATCTTCAAATTATTTCCATTGGTGCAGCATTAGCAACCGCTGTATAGACAGCGAGATCGCGATTGCCTGAGCGTTATGATGGATGAGATAACTGCTCTGGCTCGCCAACTTGCCTCGCGGCAGGCCCCATGAGACTTTGGCCACTTGCCGGTCTTTCTTTCGTTTTTCTTTCATGATTTTTATAGGCGTGTTTGTGTTGATGCCCCGATAGGCTATTTTATTTTACGGCATTTGAACTTATTGTATTAACGTGTTGTTGACTTTATCTTTAAAGCAAGGCAAAAGCCGAAAATGCCGAATGGAGGCCGAGCTTCATGGAGACCTTAATTTGAAATTTTGCACACGTACACATTACATCCTTGTATATATGTGTATTTTTTTCAGATTTTTCTGAAACTGAAAATTTTGATTTTTTCAAAATTAAGGCCTTCATGAAGCGTGGTTTCCAAAATGCCCTACTCGGCAAAAGCATATTACGAGAAATGAAATATTTAAGAAATATTGAACACGCTAACAAATTTATTTCATTTGTCCTATCATTTTTTGTGTACAAAAGGAAGAAGGTCTGATAAGAAGTGTCCTCACTTTTTTTTAGTAGGGAGAAGGAAGTCGCGCGTGTATATGAACGTTTGCGTCTGTACTGTGTTCAACAAAAAAAAAGTAGTATGTACTCCCTCCGTTTTTATTTACTCCGCATATTAGAGTTGACTGAAGTCAAACTTCGTAAAGTTTGACCAAGTTTATAGAAAAGAATATAAGCATTTACCATAACAAATCTATATGATGTGAAAGTACAACTAATAATAAATCTAATGATATCAATTTGTTATTGTATATGTTAATATTTTTTGTTTATAAACTTGGTCAAAGTAAGCAAAGCTTGACTTTGACCAAAGCTAATATGTGGACTAAATAAAAACGGAGGGAGTACATGCAAAACGGCTAACCTGTTAATTATCGGTACTATCAGTGAATGCCATTTCTCGCAAAAAAAAAAATCAGTGAATGCCATTAATTACTCGCAGATGAGCGCTTCATGTTAATTCTCCAAACTGACGCATACGCTTGTGCAAGTTAACCCCTCGTGTTGTCCTATATAAGCACGTCAAATCCTCTAAAACTTCACCAAATCAACTGAGCTCACAGTCACAGATGCAACAGATGACCATGTCTCCTTCCATCCGCGTCGCCATGTTGTTGCTTGCACTGGTCTCGCCTTCGCCATCATCAGCCAGCATTAACAACAACAATGGCGTCGCCGTCGCGGCCCCTAGCGTGCCCACGGCGACGCAGTTCCTGCAGGCGCACAACGACGCGCGCCGCGAGGTCGGCGTGGCACCCCTGACGTGGAACTCGACGCTGGAGCAGGACGCCGAGAGATACGCGGGCCGGCTTGGTATCCGCTGCAAGCTGGAGCCGCTGAAGTGGGACGCCCCGCATATCTACGGGCAGAACACCTACTGGGGCAGTGGGTTCAACGATGGCGCCGCCGTCGCTGGCTCGTGGGTCTACGAGCGGCAGTCGTACGACCACCGCGCCAACGCGTGCGCGCCCGGCAAGGTATGCGGGTCCTACACGCAGGTGGTGTGGAACACCACGCGAGAGCTCGGCTGCGCCCGCCGCACCTGCCGGAGCAGCCGCGACACCGTGGCTGTCTGCAGATACTTCCCTCCCGGCAACTACCGCGGCGTTCCGCCATACTGAGCATCTACTATACATCAGGAAAGATGTGTCTGTGTTCAAATAATGTATGATGTGAAACAAGGCGTTTGGTCCGGCGTTTTATGGTTATAAGAAATGGGAAATTTGGATTACACTGTGACTGAAGCTGTCTGTTACTGTACTTATTTTTGTTTAGTTGGCCACATGTGCACCCAACATGTTCTCCTGTGCCACCCCCATCCCCGCGCCTCAACCACCGAAAGCCCACAGCCTGACCCGCATGTGGCTTTGCTAGCACGTGCACACATTCATCTTCAGAAAACCCACACCAGGCTATGAACTCACTAATTTTCTGCTTATTTGTCAGACGAGCACCAGACGAATGGGGCTCTAGGTTGGACAGTGAGTTGATCACCGTTGGTTTAATGAAGGGGAGTTGAAAGTTTTTTTTTTTCAAAACAGAGGCAAAAGTTTTGCCTCATCGATTAATTAAGAAGAAGAGAATTGCCCGGTTAATTTATGGAAAACCGGGCGAAAACCAATACAAACGAAGCATGATCAAACTACTCCCAACACATAAAACCCCACAACCGCACAAAGCGCCCGCCAAACTCTCCAAAACACAACATTCACAAACCCTTCATCGCTATTACGCCAAGTGACTCCCACAAGAACACCTCGACACAAGACATCAAGCACCTCCCAACCCACAACGAGAACCCAAACAAAAAGGACAAGCCGAGAGACCAAAGATCATCCATCAAACAGCCATAGACACCTTGCTTTTGGCATCATTTTTGCCTTTGCCCGCCTTTCTTTGTTTGCCCCTTATTGGCGTCCCCGTCAGCAGACAAGCAATTGACCTGCCCAAACCCGGTCTAGCAACCTCCACGCTGGCTAGCAAATCACAGAGTTCCTTCGCGAAAAGAGCATTTGGATTTGGAGTAGGTGCCAACACAAGTGGCTCAATGGTCATGCCACTCACAGGCATCACCTGCTCGACGGTCGCAGACGAGGGAAGGGCAGCAACATCTAAAACTCCATGCTCCACGATGCTGAGAGATAGGTTGTCTGACCCCTGACAAGGCTCCACGAGTGGTGGTGAGGGCACCAAGTCCACCTCCGAAGCCTGACAAGGCTCCACGGGGGGTGGTGAGGACACATGGTCCACCTTCGAAGCCTCGAGAGAGCCCAACTTGAGCTGCTCCATCGACACAGACGAAACATGTTCCCCACACAACACCTGCAACTCAGGCATGATCTGCAGCACCGGAGACACAACCTCGGCGGATGCCTCACCCACGAAGTCCGGCAACACAAGGGGCGTCGAACTAGACCCAACACGGGGCGAGAAGCTACCAAAGAGCTCCGTATCCGCCTCATCCATGAAGCCAACAGAAGACTCAACCACGGGAGCCTGTGCAAGAGGGAGCCTTTGCAGAGTAGCCTCCGCGCGCTCCAGAAAGCTCCCAATACGCACCATCCAGCCTTGCAAGGAGTCGGCGACCTCGCGAAGCGGCTTAATTGCCTCCTCCATCTGTGAGGAAGTCATGCAATGAAGATCAGATCCTAGCAACTTCGAGTGCACCCCTAGAGCAGACTGGAGAGTCACATCTCTTGGGACAGAAGGAGTCTTCATGTTGGACGGGGCCTCATGTTTCTCAGATGTTGATGAAGGCGCAACAATCGAAGCCCAAGAATGAGCCAGCGGCCGAACATAACTTGCAGAAGGCTGCGGCTGCACCGGCTTGCAGCCATCCCGTGCACGATGTCCCGAGCGAAAGCATTGGTTGCACCGGATTGGATCCCTGCACTCGGCCACTCGATGACCTTTTCCGAAGCAACGAAAACATCTATTCCAGAGCCACGCGGGCGGCCGGGGGCGCTGATGAGGCATGAAAGCCGAAGATGGCCGAGGTGCCAGCCGTGCACGGCGGGACTGGACAAGTTTCCAGCCTGGAAAGTCCTCCACGAGCCCCACGCATGCCGCATCCGGCCCGACGAGGAAGTCTGCATCTGCGTCTGCACCAGAGAGACCAGGGGGCTGGAGCTCAACAGGGCAGCAGGTGACCGGCCGCCGCCCGGCCCCTCCACGACGACGTCCTCAGAACACAAACGTGGCTCCGGCGGCGGGGACACAGGCCCCCGATCCATATCAGGCCGGGGCGGTTGGGAGCTTAGCGACGAGCAGAGGAGGCCGGAGGGCGCCGTCGGCCGGCCGGAAGAGGCGCCGACAAGGAGGACGGGGACGGCTGGCAGAGTTGGCAGACTGGCCGGTACCGATGGCGTGCACGGGAGCTTGCGCGAGGCGGAGAAGCATCCCTGAACGGCCGGATCGGCCTTGCGGGCGGCGAGGGAGGCCGCAGCGAGCGTGATGGCCGTAGTCGGAGGGGCCGCCGAAGACGGCGCGGCCGCCGTGAGCATTGGGCCGTCACGGGCGCCTGAGCAGACAGCGACACAGCCGTCGCGGGGGGCGGACCTTCGAGGGGCAGAAGAGAGAGGACGCCGTGGTGGTTCCGGATCTGGTCCCGGCGGCAGCAGGGGACGCCGGAGGAAGGAGATCGGGCGGCGCCGCCGGAGACGCTCACCCGATGCGGGAGCCCATGAGCGGCAGCCTGCTTTCTTCGGGAACCGGCAGCTCCAACTTGCACACTTGTCTGGAGTTGAAAGTTTTGACTTCTTTCGTTGCTGAATTAGCAATCTTGGAATTGCTACGTCATTTCACAGAAAATGTTTTTATTTAACATGTGTAGTACTAATCGTATCACACCTTTGGGTTACACTTCAACTATCGACTATCTACTAATCGACTAATTTCTAGAATCAAGAACCGCAGCTGTAGAATCAAGAGCGGCAGAACCAGTTTGCCCAACCATTTTTAGTTGCCCACTGGAAAAGAAACACTAGGATAGCGAATTACTGAATGGGTCCTTCTCCATTTGACCATGATGGTGTTGTTACTCCATGCAAGACACCAGAGCTTTGCAACTGCATATCCTGATGGTTCCCAGTCCTAGCATGTCTATGGGTATCAATGACATTGACAGAGGAATTCCAATTGAGCACAAAATTTTGTGCATGTATGAACCTAAGAATGACAGGGCTCTACTCTTTGATTGGCTCAGGTGCCCAATATGGTTTGTTTGTGAACTATTGTTCCATCTCTCTTCTCACGCTTAAATAGGAGCATCGTGTGTTGCAACAAGCATGGAATGGATACTTTCTTGAAGTTCAGTACTTCCATAATGGGCACATGGGCATTCATGTATTGCTCAACATCATTCCCTCAATGAAGTGATCGCACTGACTTAGGTTCACAGACTATGTTCATTACAACAGAAGTTACATGATCAGTCTGCAAGGCTGTTCAGAGTGCTCCCCTAACTTTATTAAGGTTCTTCCTAGCCAAAATGAAGCAACTTCAGAGTTTTGCTTTAAGCATTTCTTTAGTTCCGCCAGCGCAAGCAAGCAGGTGACTGGTCGAACTCTTCGATGCTCATCCCTTGCAACAACAACGTATTGTCAGTTTCAAAGCACACAGATTTGAAGCCTCTTGCTGCTTCTAGTTGGGCAACCCATAACGCAGCCATGATGTCGGCGTGGAAAGAATTTAGGAATCCTCCAATTTTCCAGCACCTCAAGTTTTTACCACACCTTTGTGGTTCCTTATAATAGCACCCCACCCTTCAGTGCTTCATTCAAAATAAAAAGTGCAATCAATGTTTATTTTTCAGAGTAAGACGCACAACATCGTTAATCTCTATTCGTTACCTTCCTCCCTGATCATATTCCAATTTCACCATTACCATAAGAACACAACCACCTTGATATTATCATTTTTCAGAGTCTCTCTCTCTCTCTCTCTCTCTCTCTCTCTCTCTCTCTCTCTCTCTCTCTCACGCACACGCACACACACACACACACACACAAACAAACAAACAAACACACACACACACAAACAAACAAACAACACACACACACACACACACACACACACACACACACACACACACACACCCCACCACCACCACCACCACCACCACCACCACCACCACCACCACCACAACTCCAGAGCCATGAACCCCTTCCCCAACGACCCTGGATGGAGGGCATTTCTCCTTGGGTGCTCACTTGATGATAGCCCCAAGTTCACGAAGACCATGGAGGAGGGCTCTCAGTTCAAGAGCATGGACAAGATGCGTAAAGAGGCAGATGTTTTGCCGTTGAAGGCAATGAAGATGGAGTTGAAGAGGCTGATATTTGACCCCGCCAAAGGTGAGAGTCGGTCTATCCAGGTCAAATGGACCAAGTACAGGCTTGTCAAGGCTCCTGATGACCAGTCGGCCGTGGCGGTGGCATCGACCGCCATCATTCTAGAGGATGAGGAGGAGGAGGAGGAGATGGTGAATGCTGTAAATGGCGAATCAGTCGAGCATCGATAAGCTAGCAAAGCCTAAGCGGTGGGGATGGTTGTCAGGGCGCATGAGCCAGGCACCCATACACTGCCCTTGGAGGTCGATGATTAAAAGACTCAAGGCTACTGCCACTCCAAGCGCATCCAGGCTAACCGCATCTAGGATGTAAGCTCGATTTATCCCCTCCCCCCCCCCCTCCATGTGAAAATCGTACTCAATCTCGTTCGAATGGCTTAAATCCCTAATTGGATAAGCCTAAATCGAACCCGGTAGGCAGATTGGATGCCTAGTGCGCGATGCATAAATCAAATGCAAGTATGGTATAATTCGGTTCCATCGGAGACAAATGGCTTACCGCCATTGTCGAACGGCTTCCAGTGAGGCGTTGAAGCCGGTGGTCAACGCCAGTGCTCACCGTCCAGTTCTTCATTCTGGTGCTCACCATCAAGAGCTTATGCTCGACGCCGCTGGTGTGAGAGTGGAGAGATAGCGGTGAGAGGAGGGTGAGTGTAGTTATGGCTGCGCTTCATGAAACAACACAACATTTCGAGCGTGGCTCCTAACATTCAGCCTCCGATGCCCACATGTCTCGGGTTGCATCAATCGGGCCTGACTATGAAAAAACATTTGATTAGAGTGTTCCTACTCAGCCAGGCCCGAAGGTGATTTAAATATCGTGCGGGCCAATACTTAGGTGCAAGGCAGGCAACCAAACAAACCAAAACTGCATCACGCAGGCCTGGTTAGACCTAATGCAGGCTACCAAACGAGTACTAAGTTGCTAAGTTCTCGTAAGATTGGTTCTTATTGATCCGTAGGATGAGCCCTGGCTGAAGGATGGATTGTGGACCAAGTGAATGGTGAGTTGATCGCCATTGAACTAGTGAAGGGGATTGAACACGTTTAGTTCCTTCTGGATTATGCATGCATGTGGTTTGGCAGCGGGGAGTGCTACCTCTTGAGCATGCGTTGGTTTTTCCTTGAAGAGGAAAGGGTGATGCAGCAAAGTAGCATAAGTATTTCCCTCAGTTTTTGAGAACCAAGGTATCAATCCAGTAGGAGGCCACTCGTACCTAGACAAACAAATAAGAACCTTGCAACCAACGCGATAAAGGGGTTGTCAATCCCTTCACGGCCATTTGCAAAAGTGAGATCTTATAGAGATGATAAGATAATATTTTTGGTATATTTATGATAAAGATTGAAAGTCAAAGATAGCAAAATAAACAGCGACAGAAATGGCTCGTTGGCGGGAGATTAATATGATGGAAAATAGACCCGGGGGCCATAGCATTCACTAGTGGCTTCTCTTCAAGATAGCATAAGTATTACGGTGGGTGAACAAATTACTGTCGAGCAATTGATAGAAAAATGCATAATTATGAGAATATCTAGCATGTATATAGGCATCACGTCCGCAACAAGTAGACCGACTCCTGCCTGCATCTACTACTATTACTCCACACATCAACCGCTATCCAGCATGCATCTAGAGTATTAAGTTCATAAGAACAGAGTAACGCATTAGGCAAGATGACATGATGTAGAGGGATAAACTCAAGCAATATGATATAAACCCCATCTTTTATCCTCGATGACAACAATACAATATGTGTCGGTTCCCCTACTGTCACTGGGATCGACACCGCATGATTAAACCCAAAGCTAAGCACTTCTCCCATTGCAAGAAAGATCAATCTAGTAGGCCAAACCAAACTTATAATTCGAAGAGACTTGCAAAGATAACCAATCATACATAAAAGAATTCAGAGAAGATTCAAATATTGTTAATAGATAATCTTGATTATAAACCCACAATTCATCGGATCCCGACAAACAGACCGCAAAAACAAGTTACATCGAATAGATCTCCAAGAAGATCGAGGAGAACTTTGTATTGAGATTGAAAGAGAAAGACGAAGCCATCTAGCTAATATCTATGGACTCGAAGGTCTGTGGTAAACTACTCACACATCATCGAAGAGGCTATGGTGTTGATGTAGAAGCCCTCCGTGATCGATGCCCCCTCCGGCAGAGCGCCGGAAAAGGCCCCAAGATGGGATCTCACGGGTACAGAAGGTTGCGGCGGTGGAAATAGGGTTTCGTGGTGCTCCTCGATGGTTTCGGGGTCTGTAGGTATATATAGGAGGAAGAAGTAGGTCGATGGAGCCACGAGGGGCCCATGAGGGTGGAGGGCGCGCCCAGGGGGGTAGGCGTGCCCCCTGTCTCGTGGCCTCTGTCGGTGTCAAAACCGGCGGATCTCAGGTAGGGGGTCCCGATCTGTGCGTCAGTGTTGATGGTAACAGGAAGCAAGGGACACAGATGTTTACCCAGGTTCGGGCCCTCTCGATGGAGGTAAAACCCTACTTCCTGCTTGATTAATATTGATGATATGGGTAGTACAAGAGTAGATATACCACGAGATCGTAGAGGCCAAACCCTAAGAGCTAGCCTATGATGGTATCTTATATCTTATATTTACTAATTGGAGGCACCATCCGAGTTACCACGTTAATCCTAAAGGTTAAGAAATATCGTCCGTAGGATAAGTAAATAATACGTTCTTAGCCGTTTGATGAAGTACGATGTACGGTTTTCCTTCTCAGTCTTATTCCCGTTGGACTCTTAACTTTTCTAGCGAAAAAAAGGTATAAGCACCTCCTTCTCAGCCTTCTTCCCCTTGGTCTCTTGACTTCTGCCTGAAGAAAATTGGTCTCCTAACTTTTCTAGCGTGAAGGGGCAAAACGTATGCGCTCCTCCTTCTCAGCCTTTTCTTCCCCTTGGTCTCTTGACTTCTGCGCAAAGGAAAAAAAAGGTATTCTGATCGAGGTAAAAATACAAAAGAAATCTGATCGTCTCTCTCCCCGTTTCCCACGGAAAGGAAATCTCATGGTGCTGTCCTGCTATATTTGGCCTCCTTGCCATAATCGTCGCATGTCATCTGCATGTCCTTGGAGAATCCTAACCCAACTCATCCAACTTGCCGCATTCACTCTCCAACTATTCTCCGTTTCAATCTTCCAAGCATGGTGGAATTGTTGTTAGATAAAGATACAATCTAATCAAGGTTGTGCATCCAAGTCATCTCATTATTCTACAAGTGCTCTCCCATGGTTCTTGAGGAAATTGAGCATTAATTTTTTAAACCCGGAGTAGTCTCTCCCATGGATCTTGAGGATACCAAAGGTAATTAATTTAAAGAAAATAAACAGGCAAGAAAGTGAGCCAACTGGATGTACGGCTGGCCGACTGCTTGCGTCCACGACAGAAAATAATCAGGCAAGGAAGTGAGACAACTGGATGTACGGCTGGCCGACTGCTTGCGGCCTCGACATCGTTCATGTTATTCGCCGGGCATTCTTGCACCCACTCACTCTCAGTGAAAAGATATGGTGCCTTCATCCGTTAGAAGCCTAGAATTCAGCATCAGTTCTTGATTTTGTTGAAATTTAAAAATGATGTCCACAATTTCTCTAGCAGGTGCAAGCTGGTACGTATACTGCTAATATTGCTGGATTACCGTATAGTTCTGGTACCCATCAATGGCACATGTCCAACTATTCTAATCTACTATCTTATTTTTCAATTTTCATGTACTTTTTTTGTTGGTAATCTCTTTCCTGTAACATTAGCTGGACAATGTGTCTACATGTGGTCTACGATTGGATGTTCGGCGGAGTCACCAGCGTCGATGAATCAATGACTGCAGGAACGTCGATTTACATGGGCCAATACTGAAAACCCATGTGTCCTATTCTAGCGGTACATGAAGACCCATAATTAGTAGATTTATATTAGACCATGCATTGGACTTTACGAGCGAGGGGCAAGCTGTGCTGAGGTTATGAAGGTACATATATATTTCTCTTATTGGCTTGTAATTACCAGTGCAATCCTTAATTAAGATTGCACGCAGATATCATACTAATACATGTCTTCCCTATGTTTTCTCAATATACCTTCTAATGTATGTCAACATATATGCGTGATGGAACCTTAATTAAGATTGCACTAATCCAAGTCTCTTCCCTATGTTTCCTTAATATAGCATCTAATATATGTCAGCCTATATGCATGATGTCACACAGGGCTTTTCCTTGCAATACTTCTTCATGCAAGGATGAATCGCCACATGGTGACGGTTGATGATTGATGAGCTATGTGTTCATATTTAATGTTGAATATCAGAATTAATATTCGTGTTAAAAATGTCCCGTTTTCCCTGTACCAGATAAATAATATAATAATTTCGTTAATCCGCATTGGAGTTCAAAAAATGAATGCTTTTGACTATCCATAATTATACGACATAATGGATGATAGTCTAATTCTGTATTCACTAAAGAAAATGTACTAACATGTATATGTATTTGTTCTCAAACCTATTTGTGAGTGGCTTCAAAATATATGATTTCAATAATTTCAGTACGGACTATTGTCATGACTATACCATATATTCATGTTCGCCAAGTCAGAATACTAGCACATTTTTTGCCGAAGACCATCAATGATGCAGTACATCTAGACTATCTAAGATCCAAATCTTAGTTTTATACGTATACACATACTTGAAATTCAAAATGCATTAAGTTGTGTCTTCTTCAATTCCATTTATTTTTATGTATAATTCTCAGTTTCTAAGTTTCTTCAACAGGGTGTGTTCTTTATGTATGAACTGTTTTTTCTTACTCAAATAATTTGAAGGATGTATAAAGTGTCTACCATATCAAGTATCCAAGAATATATTTTTTTCTAAACTCAGATAGTATACATGAGTGCCTATATTTTATCATCAAGTAAAAAATTGAGGAATTTACTGGAGTTATAATTTTTAATATGGATAAAAAGGAATATTTTAAAAGGATATTGCAGTCGTAATACTTAAAGCTTAATAAATATGTTTT
The DNA here is from genome assembly GCA_021605205.1 of Aegilops longissima. NCBI lineage: Eukaryota > Viridiplantae > Streptophyta > Magnoliopsida > Poales > Poaceae > Aegilops > Aegilops longissima. The sequence goes on from CM038677.1 coordinate 709,129,644, forward strand.
ATGCTAGCCCGTGCAGTAGCACGGGTCAATGACTAGTGATTGTAATTGTGATCGGCCTTCTAAGGGCCAACCTCTCCGATTTATATAGACACCGGAGAGGGCTAGGGTTTACATGGAGCCGGTTACAAGGAAGGAAATATAATATCCTGATCGCCAAGCTTGCCTTCCACGCCAAGGAAAGTCCCATCCAAACACGGGCCGAAGTCTTGAGTCTTGTATCTTCACGCTTCCATAGTCCGGACGTTGTACACAGTCCGGCTGTCCGGATACCCCCTAATCCAGGACTCCCTCAGTAGCCCCTGAACCAGTCTTCAATGACGATGAGTCCGGCGCGCAGTCTTGTCTTCGGCATTGCAGGGCGGATTCCTCCTCCAAATACTCCAAGGTAATTATCGAACACTCAAACCGTGTCCGGATCCACAAGATGATCTTCGTATGCCACCGTAGAGAGAATGATGTTTCGCAAATGCAATCTGCTGACAACTTTTCAAGCAACGCGACGTGTCATTACGGTCGGGTCATTATTCGAACCGTCTTCCCACAACCAGCCACATCACATATTGCGAGGCGGTTTCCTTAACACGTCTTGTCAAAGCAGAGATCGTGCCTCCTTATCACGGGATTCTCATCAATAAGGGTACGGGTAATCCCACCACATCATTAATCGTGGCGCTTGGGAAGCAAGCGATTCCCAATGGGCAAGTGGGGAGGCGCACCGCTTTCGTCGCCTCTATAAAGGGATAAGATTTCCTCATTTTTACCCACGCCTTCTTCCTTCTCTGCCCACTCTTGCCCCCTCGAGCTCCAGCGCCCAAGCCCAAGTCTCCTCCGCACAGCTAGACATGTCTGGAGCAGGAGGCAAGTGGGTGGCTTCCACCGTCGAGGAGAAGCACATCACAAATCTTCGGGCAGCCGGATACTTGGCCGCGGACATAGCGCACTGGCTACCGGACGCTGGGCAGGTCATTTCGATCCCAGGACCCCATGAGAGAGTCGTGTTCGTCGCCCACTTTGTCCGTGGACTGGGATTTCCACTCCATCCCTTCGTCCGCGGGCTCATGTTCTATTATGGGCTAGATTTCCATGATCTAGCCCCGAATTTCGTCCTCAACATCTCGGCGTTCATTGTCGTTTGCGAGGCCTTCCTCCGCATCCGGACTCATTTCGGCCTATGGCTACAAACCTTCTGCGTGAAGCCGAAGGTTGTAAGAGGCTAGCAAGCGGAGTGCGGAGGAGCCATGGTGGGCAAGATGCCTAACGTCACCTAGCTGGATGGTTCCTTCACGGAAACCATAAAAGGATGGCAATCGGGGTGGTTCTACATCACCGAGCCGCGCGACGCCAGCTGGGCAACGGCCCCCAAGTTTCGATCCGGAACCCCTATGTAGCTCACCTCCTGGGAAAAGAAGGGCATGTCCTGGGGCGGTTCCACGGAGCTGGCCGGACTCCAGACATGCATCAAAAGCATGAAGGACAAGAACATCAAGCTTGTCAACGTGATCCAGGTCATGCTCGTTCGCCGGATCCTGCCCGGCCAAAGGCGGGCGGTTAATCTGTGGGAGTTCGTCTCTGCCGAACACCGGACGCTCCGGAAACTCTACGGCATTACGCATGAAGGCGCATGGAAAGTGTTGTTCAAGGCCTCCGAAGTACCTCCTCCCACATCCGAGGATCACGGGCTTCACGCCGCGCGGGCTCCTAGTCACTTGAATTCTCAGACTGCCACCGGACCCAGTTTTTTCCAATATATTCATGGGAGTCCCTGAAGTAATCATACATATTTGCTTCAGGACTACGTGGAGACAGCGGAGCAGGTCATCGTCCGCCCGCTGCCGAAGGCTCAGCGGACGCTCTCCGACGGAGATGCTAGTCCGGCACCGCATAAGGTGCCGGAGAAGAAGGCCGAAAGAAGGCCCCGGGACTGTGAAGGGTCTCCGGCGTAAGGTTGCGTCCGAAGATGACGAGGCAGACTCCTCCCACGAAGGGGAGGAGGAAGAAGAAGAAGACGCCCCATCCGGAAAGGATGAGGGGCCCGGCGAAGTGGGCCAGGGGGCCGGAAAAGGCCCTCGGTGCAAGGCCGTTATACCCCTGTCGTCCGACGACGACGAGACAGATTCCTCCCGCAGAAGCGGGGGTGGATCAAAAAGAAATTCCACCTCCCCGCACTGCGGGGAGAAGAAGAGAAAAGTCGCCCCGAAGGGGGAGGCGGGGGCGCCCAAGAAGGGGAAAACATCCCTTCTGGACTACTCCACCACGGCCGCCTACAGCGATGAAGGGTGGCTGCCCAGGGGGAACCCCCTGGCGCGATCGTAAGTGTCCGCACTCTACCATGGTTTTAAGTCATAGTTGTTTAATAATGCCGATCATATATGCAGTCCGAACAGGGCTCATCCGGAGGAGTCGTCCTCGGACGGGTCTCTGAGCGCTTCAGAGATGAACTCGTCCCGACGGCCACCACTCCTCCGCCTGCGGATAACACGAACGTGTTGTCCCGAAGGTTCCCCAAGCAGGGGGCGGTGACCCTGGAGACGCCCCAAGGCGGACTTCCAAATGTCGGACATGCGGGGTTTATGATCCCCGCGGATCACGTCGATGAGATCTGCAACAAGGCGGACTCCCGACTGAACACTGCCCCGGAACCTTTGATGGTTCCGGACTTGGGCGGGCAGCCCCTCGTTAGGGAGGGCGAGCCGCCCGCGCCAGGACTTCCGTCACGTCAACGGCGCCGGATAGCCTGGTGGAAGCGCTTCGAGGCGCTTCCATGGAAGAAGAGCACCGTACTCTTATGAGTGCGGTGATTGAAAGGTTCTGCCCGCCAAAACCGGATGGATCAAGCTGCACAAGCCTCCTGACGGGCTTTGAGGTAAGTAATAAAAATGTATGAAATTACCACCCGATATGTATTAGCCCCTGATACTCTGTTTGGTGTTCGGAAAGAAAAGCCAAACGGAGGGTCGATTATAATCCGCAGGAGTCTAATAATAAGTATTGTTGTGAATCGCCAGGTTTGGTTGCTTCTGCTTTGCCTGCTCGCCGAGGTTACCGAATCAAGCGGCACTGAGCAGCGCAGGGAGAGCCTCCTCACGAAGAGGCAGATCAAAGAGAACAAGGGTAAGTAATTCCCGCTCTTATGCGTTTAAGGATAGGCAGAATTGATGAGTCTGACACCTAAGTGTCGTGACCGTGTAACAGGGGCCACCGCCGAAGTGGCGTCCCTGAAGAAGGCGATGTCCGAGGCCGAAGACAAGGCGGCCTCGGAGTGTAAGGAGCGCGAAAAGCAAAGTGCTAGGGTAGGTGAGGTACAGCAGGAGCTCCAGGACCTCGGCAAGAAATGCGAGTCTGTGGAGTATGATCTGAAGGCGAAGGAGGCCGAGCTAGCGAAGGCCCTTGTGAATTTGAAAGATGCCAAGGCCGAAGCCGAGAAAGCACATCAGGAGATCCATGAGGCCAAAAAGATAGCAGCGGGTAAGAAATTCTTTATGCAAAGCAAACATGTGGAGGAGGCGTTTCTTTTACTTACTCGAATACGGAGCTCTCCAGGGGCATTTGCAGATCTGCCACGCAGCGTCTCAGACGCTGCGGAGTTCTACCGTGCCCAGGAGGGGAGCTCAACGGAGAAGCTGTTCTGGTCCCAGTATGATGGGGCCGATCATCCAATGCCTCTGAGTGACCAACTGAAGCAGTTGATCGAACTCCACAGAGCGGCCGAACTGGCTATGAAGGACTTCATAGTCAGGATGTGGCCTGGTGAGCTCCTGCCCAGTAGCTACTTTGGCTTGATCAAGCGGATGGTGGATGCCTGCCTGCGGCTTGAAGTGATCAAGCGATCTATTTGCATCGAAGGTGCCCGCCGAGCCTTTTCCCGCGTCAAGGTGCATTGGGGCAAGCTGGATGCAGAAAAGCTGGTCAAGGACGGGCCGCCGGCGGGCAAGGCGCATTGCAATCCCGAGATGTACTACGATGGCGTGATGAAGGGTGCTCGTCTCGTCGCCGATGAGTGTACCAAGGATGTCATTTTTGAATGAGTTCACTTCTGTCATGTTTGTAATTTAAAGACGAAGTTACTTGCGCTATGTAGCACTTTTGTTATTTAACATATTACCTTCTGTGCGGCTGTTTATAAAATCCTGAAAGTAGGCCAGTCGTCGGCTTCCGCCCCCATGTGACTAGTACTGGGGTGTTCGTGGAAAACCCGGACACTCTTTATCCAAATGTTTGGTCCCTTAAGGAGGTGTCCGGCGCAGCGAACAAAGCAATCGGACTATGCGGCTTTATAACTTTCACTTAGGCATAGAAGTCTACAATTTTAAATTTCAGTGAAGCCCCTAGAACCGAAGGATTTAATCGGGCGCTTATACACGCCTAGATCGGACGAAGCCGATTTATCGCCTAAAGCGGAAAATCTTTAAGGATTTTAAAACCTCTCGAACAGTGACCAGCTCTCGCCACATCATGCCGGCCAATTTCGCTTTCTCTCGAGGTGCTCGTCCGGATGAATGGGACACAATCGCAGAGTTCTCCCGCGCTACCTTAGCCGATATAATGGAACGTAAGGCACCAAAACAAGGGAGCCGGGCTATCCCAACTAGAGACCCAAGACATGATTCGAGCTGATGCATATAGTGCTATAAGTTCAGGGTGCCGCTTTGTTGAAAGTGTTCGGACTTTATTTGCCATATTACAGGGCGCCATGAGAAGCCCCTGGCAAACCGGCCGCACCAAAGTGTCCGGATGCAATATCAAATAAACATTTATAAGAGAAAAATTCTCAAATAAGAATAATAAGCTAACACTATATATAATCTCCCATTGACGAAAAATACGTTTAAGCGTACATTTACAATGGGTGCGTTAAGCAGAGATAAAATAGGACTATTTGACATGTCCTATCCAGGGGCAGGCTGTGTTCAGGTAGATAAAGCAGGTATAACGATCGTAAATAGATTCCACCGGTATTTTCTTACATGCACAACGCCTATTGCCTCCTTGGATGTCACTTCCCTATAAGTCCGGCAATTCGGCTCTTTTGAGGATGTTGCGCCAACGCGGTATCCCGAAAGGTAAGAGGAAAGAGTATGACAGATTTGGCGGTTACCCGCACTATTGATCGAAGTCGTTGATGCGCCCGCCTATGCCCATGGTATTTTAAGTGCGTAATTGTGTGCACGTGGCACGAATGCTGCTTTGATGGGGCTTAAGCGGAGGTCGGGCTGCTAGTCGCGCTCTTGGCGTGCTGATGATCCTGCTATGGGTGCTCCGACTCGCCATCTTGGCTCGAAGTTGTTGTCGCCCAGTTGGTTTGCGGAGAAGGTCAGATTGTACTTCCACCGCAAGGGCTGCGATGTTCTTACGTTCGTAGGGAGCGGTCCATATTTCCATTCACCGTTATGACCCCGCGTGGTCCTGGCATCTTGAGCTTGAGATATGCATAGTGTGGTACCGCATTGAATTTGGCGAATGCGGTTCGTCCGAGCAGTGCATGGTAACCATTGCGGAAGGGGACGATATCGAAGATTAACTCTTCGCTTCGGAAGTTATCCGGAGATCCGAAGACCACTTCCAATGTTATAGAGCCCGTACAACGGGCCTCTACTCCATGGATTACACCTTTAAAGGTGGTTTTAGTGGGCTTGATCCTTGAAGGGTCAATGCCCATTTTGCGCACTGTATCCTGGTAAAGCAGGTTCAGGCTGCTGCCACCGTCCATAAGGACGCGCGTGAGGTGGAATCCGTCAATGATTGGGTCTAAGACCAATGCGGCTGAGCCGCCGTGACGGATACTAGTAGGGTGATCCCTACGATCGAAAGTGATCGGACAAGCTGACCATGGGTTGAATTTGGGGGCGACTGGCTCCATCGCATAGACGCCCCTTAGTGCCCGCCTGTTCCCCGCTGGGGATGTGCGTGGCGAGATCATGTTGACCGTTTTCACCTGGGGGGAAATTTCTTATGTCCCCCCGTGTTCGGACGTCGGGGCTCCTCGTCATCGTCGCTGTGCAGCCCCTTGTCCTTGTCTTCGGCGTTTATCTTGCCGGCCTATTTGAATACCCAGCAATCTCTGTTGGTGTGGTTGGCTGGCTTGTCCGGGGTGCCATGAAAAATTTGGCACGAGCGCTCCAGTATGCGGTCCAGACTGGACGGTCCCTGATTATTTCGTTTGAACGGCTTCTTCCGCTAACCGGGCTTGGATCCACTGAATCTCGCGTTGACTGCCGTGTCTTCAGTGCTATCGCCGTTGTTCCGTCGCTTATGTCTGTTACGCCGTGGCTTGCCGTTATTGTCGCGGCCATTCGAATTGCCAGGCTGTGGCGTAGTGCTGCTGCGAGCCAACAACTGTCCTCGCCCACGCAAAAGCGAGTCATTAGTGTTGTGAGAGCTGCCATGGACTTGGGTTTTTCCTGGCCGAGGTGTCGAGCGAGCCACTCGTCACGGATATTATGCTTGAAAGCCGCTAGGGCTTCGGCGTCCGGACAATCAACTATTTGGTTCTTTTAGTTAGGAACCGAGTCCGAATTTCTGGCTGACTCTCCGGGCTGTTGAGTGATGTGGCTCAAGTCGTCGGCGCCGTGGTCGCACATATGTGCCCGGAAGTTGTCGAGAAAATGCGTCTTCGAGTTTTCCCAACCGCCAATGGAATTTCTTTGGCAGGCTATTTAGCCAGATGTCGGGCTGGTCCTTTGAGCTTAAGGGGAAGATACTTGATGGCGTGTAGATCGTCTCCGTGGGCCATGTGAATGTGGAGAAGGAAATCTTCGATCCATACAGCGGGGTCTGTTGTGCCATCGTATGATTCGATGTTTACGGGTTTAAACCCTTCTCGGAATTCATGATCCATTACTTCGTCGGTGAAGAAGAGGGGGTGCACGGCGCCTCTGTGCCGGACTATGTGGCTACGCTGGTCGAATTGCTCTGGGTGGCTATATTCGGCACGGCCGGACTTGTTGAAGGTGTGTCCGGCGTGACGGTCCTCGTCGCGTACCGAGGCGCGCCCCCGCGATCCGTAGATCGATCTTGGTTGTCCTGTTTTGTTGCCCCGGGCCGTAGTATGCTGGCGTGGGGGTGTTGGCTCACTACAAGAAATATGTCAACTAGTGACCTTTTGTCAGTGATCCTGGAAGAATTGGTCATAAATTTATGACCATTTTAGACCAATAGGTCAAAAGCTGTCTGGGGGGCTCCAAACCCTAACCTATAACGACCATTCTGGTCAGAAAGGTCGCAATTTCATTAGAGGAAATGGTCGTAAAGCTGGCAGCACCGTCCACTGCCTCAGTCTAGCTGATAACGACCAATATAGAATGGTCACTACCCCTTTATTTTGAATGCATTAGGATGATTAGGCAGCCACCTCAGCAACCTCGCTTATGTGTCTGTCTAGGTGTCATTTTTGCTCAAATGTTAATATTCAACAGACAAGCGGGGCACACACTGACAGGCAGGACCCATTTGACAGGCGTGCTCGAGAGCTTAATTCGCCCAAAAAAGGATGTGCGAGGCGTGACTCGAACCCACGACCTCGCGTTGTTTAACTTGTTCGCTACCACTGGGCTAGAAAGAGATTGTTGTCCATCTAGCGGAATGGCTCTATATATTATATAAAACAGCGGTTGTCTCTTGCCAAATCTAAGTCTTTGACAAGTGGGACCTATTCCCAGGATCGGACAGAGCCAACACTTAGCCAAAAATTTCTAGGTCTTCCGACGGGCGGCGGGCGGGCTGGGCGGGGCGTGGTCGGCGGACGAGGTAGGGGGCTGCCAAAGCGACCGGGGAGGCGGGGCGACGGAGGTGGGGCAGGAACAGCCTCGCCGCAGATTGACCTCGCCACGGCCTCGCCATGAGCAGTGACCTTGCCCACGGCCTCGCCGCTCGCCTTGTCCACGACAGGAAATCGCCGGGGGCGGGGGCGGGGCCGGCAGCGGAAGTAACCGGCGGGGGTGGAGGCGGGGCTGGCTGCCAAAGCGACCAGCAGGGGCGTGAGCGACCTGTGATGGTGGGGGCGGGCGTAGGAACGACGCCCACGCAAGGAGAGGCTCGCCGAGCATGGGGGACTCGCCACCGCCGAGCATGGGGGACTCGCCGCCGCCGCAAGCAGACCTCGCCCACGTATGCACTCCTCTCCTCCCCCCTCTCCTCTCTCCCTCTCCTCTCTGTTGATGTCATTGATTTGATGTAGATCTGTTAGGAGAATCTCCACACACACACACACACACACACACACACTGATTTGATGTAGGTTTGTTGTAAGCTTGGAAAATCTCTTGGAAATGGCTAGAAATTGTGAAGAGAATTTATGTTGATGAAATTGTTAGGAGAATTGCTGTTGATGAAATTGTTAAGAATTCTTTTGGAATTTAGTCAATTCATAGTGGTGAATTATGTTGTCAGCTATCAATAGAACAGAGCCATCCTATGAGTAAATAATGAATGTTGTTGATGAAATTGATGTTGTTCTTTCCCTGAAACAGGATCCTAAAATTGTTTTTGCTCTCTGTTCTAAATTCCTGATTTATTTTGTCCATGAGTAAATAATGAATGCTGAGTAAATAGGATCCTGATCCATTTGACTGATTCATGCCATGAGTAAATAATGAATGCTGATTTATTTTGTCCACCAAGTTGGACTAAAGTAGTGAGAAATTGGAAATAGCTGAATGTTGTGGTTAGGGAGTTAGCATATAAAGTTGGGTGCCATTACTTCCATCCATTTTCATTAATTAATGTTGATGCACTTAGATTGATTTGCTAAGTTGCAACAATTTGTTGTCTTTGGCAGATGGACAGAAGCTGGATTAGAAAAGGAGTTAGAAAGTTTTCAAAAGAACATATGAAAGGAGTTGATGATTTCATGGCATTTGTTCGGGCAAATTTTGCCAACGATGCTCACATTCTTTGCCCATGCTGCGGATGCCTCAAGCGTCCAAGAATGGCCTAAGGAAGAGTGGAATATCATCTGCTTCTTAATGGGATGTCCAGCACATATGATAGATGGATATATCATGGAGAACCTTTGGACAGTTAACCTCAACATTTTGAAGTCGTCTGAGGCCCCTCATATGATGGGTGGTGGTGATCTTGGCATTGATTTCATGGAAAAGGTTTTGCGAGATAATGCTGTTTTGGAGGAAGAGGATGGGCATGAAGATGATAGGATTCCTGACCTATTGAAGGATTTGTACGATGCTGAAGATCGTGCTGATGGACATAAGTCGTTGTTTGCTGAGGTGTTAGAGGAGGCAAAGCGCGCAGCTCATGAAGGGGGTAAATTTTCAAGATTTACCTTCACCGTGAAGTTACTCCACATCAAGTCTTTCTACCGGATTAGCAATGCCGCATTCAACGCAATACTCCGTCTTTTGAGCTTGCAATTCCCTGATAGTTGTGTTCTCAGATCTTATTATGAAGCATTGAGCATAATCCGCAGGCTGGTGTTAGGTTATGTGTCAATACATGTGTGCCCAAATAATTGGGTCTTGTTTCGGAAGGATTTAGCAAAGCATGACAACTGTCCAAAATGCAATGCATCTAGGTGGAAAGATGCTGATGGGAAGAAGTCAATACGGAGAAGGTCTCGAGGCACTTTCCTTGATACCAAGGCTGCAGCAGATGTTCATCTCGAAGGAATCATCGCGTGAGGTACAGTGGCACAAGCTGAAGCGGCAACCTGTGGATAATGAGCTGAGCCATCCAGCGGATGGAGAGGCATGGAAAGATTTTGACATTATACATTTAGATTTTGCTGCAGATCCACGGAACATAAAACTTGGCATTGCCACAGATGGGTTTAATCCGTTTGGGAACATGAGCACGTCTTATAGCATGTGGCCAGTTTTTGTGGTGCCGTACAACCTGCCACCATGGGCATGCATGGATCAATCCAACTTCATGATGTCATTGCTTATCCCGGGTCCAGAGTCTCCAAGAAAAGATTTTGATGTCTTTATGGAGCCCCTCGTAGAAGAACTGCTCCAGCTTTGGACTGGTGTACCTACATACGATGCCTTGAGTCCGGAAGAAAAGTTCAATCTCGTGCTACAATCATATGGTCAATCCATGATTTCCGGCTCGCACACTCATGCTGGGAGGATCACGGTGGGTTATCGAGCTTGTGTCCATTGTGACAAAGACCCTTGCTCAAAGAGAATAAGGAGCAAGATCGATATATTAGGCACCGCCGCTTTCTTCCCGAAACCATCATTGGCGAAGAAGCAAAGATTTTAATGGTGAGAATGAAACCCGTGACAAGCCAGCTGAATTCACTAAAGAAGAGCTGGAGCAGCAACTTGAAAAGGTGAAAGATGTGAGACCAGAAAGTGGCGAAGAAAAGAAAGCGTGAGGAAGGTCAATGTTGGGACCGGAGGTCTTGTTTGTGGGACCTGCCATACTGGGCTGATATGAAATTAAGGCATAATCTTGATGTAATGCACATTAAGAAAAACATATGCAAGAATCTGCTAGGGACATTTCTGAACATTGAAGGGAAGACAAAGGACACGGTTAGTTCTAGGCTTGATTTGGAGGACATGGGCATAAGAGAAGATTTGCATCTACAGCACAATGAAGATGAAGATTCATTTGAAATGCCACGAGCATGGTATACAATGAGTAAAGAACAAAAGCTTGCATTCTATGAATTCCTAAGAGCGGTGAAATTTCCAGATGGTTATGCTGCTAACCTAGCAAAGTGTGTTACTTCTGATGGATTCAAGCTTTCAATACTGAAAACTCATGATTGTCACATCCTCCTCCAAAGGATTTTACCGGCGGGCCTCCGAGGAATCATGGACAAGGATATATATGAAGCGGTTGCTGAGCTGGGAAATTTCTTTAGAGAACTGTGCTGAAAAACACTCAAGTTAACTGTCCTGGAAAGACTTGAAAAAGAAATCCCAATTATTCTTTGCAAGCTCGAGAAGATTTTCCCTCCAGCTTTCTTCATCGTGATGGTCCATTTGGCGGTGCACTTACCAAAAGAGGCAATGCTTAGAGGCCCTGTGCAATACGGTTGGATGTACCCAATCGAAAGAAGGCTGCTTGCTTGTAAGCGTTATAAAGTAAACACGGCAAGACCTGAAGGTTCTATTGTTGAAGCATATGTCGTTGACGAGTGCTTGACTTTTTCTCTAGATACTTTGGCGATGTGGAAACAAGATGGAACCGCCGGGCAGAAATAGAGAGCGGTCTGATTAGCATAGTGGTGATGTCTCTGTTTTCAACCATGGTGTGAACTTTCTTGGAGCCTCACAATACTTGGAGGCTGGTGATGAGTATGACAAGATGGTTTGGTTTGTGCTCAGCAATTGCGCCGAGGTTCTACCATATATCGAGTACGTTATATCTTGTGCACTCATTATTTTTTTTGCTTGGGTTGGCACCAGCCTAATGTTTTAATTCACATGTTTTGTTGGCATTGCAGGAAATGCAAGGAAGAGTTAAATTAGGAAGAAAGCAATATCCATGTTGATAAAAGGGTTGCCAAGGGGTTTGCTAAGTGGTTTAAGAATCATGTGAGATCTTTAGCCACATGTTTTATGTTTTCTGTGTTATTCACCAATTTTTAAATACCATTGTTTGCTAAATGGTTTATTTGTGCATATTGGAAAGTTGCATGAGGAGAAGAAGGTCAGTGATGATCTATTTGCTTTGGCATGTTTACCGGATAAGCGAGTGAGAGTGTATTCAGCATGCATTGCTGACAGTGTCCGGTACCACACCGTTGACCGTGAGGAAAAAAGGAAGACACAGAATAGTGGAATCGTCACTGAGGGGTCACATGATGGTGAGAGCATTGACTTCTATGGTCAGTTGAGAAGCATCGTAGAGTTGCAATACAACTCTAGTGGAGGCATCCATCATTCGGTAGTCTTATTTCACTGTGACTGGTTTGAGCTTGGTAGCAAGAAGAAGAGAGACTCTTTTGTCAAATATGATGGCCACTTCAAAAGCATCAACACTGCAAGGTGCTGGTATAAGAGTGATCCCTTTATTCTAACAACACAAGCAACAATGGTGTTTTATCGCGGACACTCTTTTGCACGGAAAATGGCGAGTTGTGCAAAACTTTCAAGACTGTACACTTGTGGAGTGTGACTGAAACTGAAGTGGAAAAGGGCCCCGTGATGGTGGACTAACATACCAAGATGATGACTCTATGGAAGTTCTGTTGCAAGCTGATGATGACTCTATGGAAGTTCCGGTGCAAAGCAGGGTGCGAAGGGGCCGGGAACGTGTGATCGTTGGTGCTGCAACAGTTGAAGGCATCAAGAAAAGAAGAAAGGTGGTAGCGGATGGACATGAGAGTGAGGATGAGGAAGATCGGACTGATCATACTATGCTGCAATATTGTAGTGATGATGAGGAAAACAGGAGTGGGCATAGAGTTCCTTGTTTTCGTATCGATGACGATGAGTAGCGAATGGACATGAAGGTTATACTATTACTGCATGTTCCTTGTTTTGATTGGTGATCAACCTTCTCTGTAGTTTTTGCTGATGTGATCCTGATGTAGTTTTTCTACTTCAATTCTCTCCAGGTAGAAAAATGCATGAGACTTTGGTGATGAAGAGGCAGATGGTGAAGATAAAATGCAAAATCTGGTGCCATTTTGGTGCCATTTTGGCTGATGGTGAAGATACAATGCATTAAAACTCTCGTGCCATTTTGGCTGATTCTTTGGTGCCATTTTTTGCTGTTTTGGCTGGTGTTGTTTTGGTGCCATTTTGGATGGCTGCAGTGACTGTTTTGGTGCTGTTTTAATGCTTGAAGATTGATCTCTTAATATGGTTGCAGTGATCATTAATTTTAGAGCAAAATATGGCTATTATTTTTTGTTTTGTTTGTAAACAGGAGAAACCAAAGGGCCCACGTCTCCCTCCGAGTTTTTGAGGGCAAAAGGCGGGGACGTTTGAGTTTTCGAGGCAACTCCCATGTCTCCCTCCACCGGCAACTCCCCGTCTCCCTCCACCGGCAACTCCCACGATGCGGAGGGGTTTTCTTCTAGTCCAGGTAACTCCCCTCCTATTCCATTGCCGCTCCATCTTCCTCCCTCTGCCTCCCTCCTCATTCCATTGCCGCTCCATCTTCCTCCCTCTACCTCCCTCTGCCTCCACCATCAAGCAACTCCCCTCTGCCTCCACCATCGCTGGCCAGGAGGGCAATGGCAGAGGAATCGTGGAGCAACTTCCCTCCATCTGCCAAGAGAATGGCGGAGGCATCGTGGAGCAACTCCCCTCCATCTTCCAAGCATCACCATGGTGAGGCGTCTGGCAAGGAGCCGCTGGTGGTCGACGACGATGTTCCGGTCCCCGGGCAGAAGCAGGACTACACCATGCCGCTCAAGGTTGATATCCACCTGAAGGAGAAGCTGGATGTCGTATGCACCAGCAATCCAGACGAAGCCGACAAGAGGATCCGCGAGATCAGGAGGAGGCTCGGCGGCATGCTTTCTCGGTCGATCGGCGTTGATGTCGAGTATACCAGGGAAGACGAACCTCCGCAAATGGTTGCAGTTCTGCAGTTATGCGTGGAGGATCTCGTCCTGGTATACCACATCACCGCGGCAACCAAATGGTAAAACATCCAGTTCTAAAGTTTCTGAAGTTCTGAAGTTTCTATCTAATTAGTAGTTTCCGAAGTTTCTGAAGTAGATGCAATAGTTCTGAAGTAGATGCAATACTAGTTCTGAAGTTCTGAAGTTTCTGTCTAATTAGTAGTTTCTGAAGTTCTGAATTTTCTGTCTAATTAGTAGTTTCTGAAGTTTCTGAAGTTTCTGAAGTAGATGCAATAGTTCGAAGTTCAAGTAGATGCAATACTAGTTGTGAAGTTCTGAAGTTTCATCTAATTAGTAGTTTCTGAAGTTTTTGAAGTAGATGAATTTGATGCACCAGATTAATTTGATGCAGGCCCAAGGAACTCCGCTCGCTCCTGCAAGAGAAGAAGCTGTACACCTTTGTTGGCTTCTCCATTGGAGGTGACAAGGAGAAGCTGAAGTTGTCTGGTGTGGAGATCAACCCCGACAAGTTCGTCGACATGCAGCGCAAATGGAGAGTTCCAAACAATGGAAAGTGTAAGTGCATCTAGTGCCCCTTAGTGATTTTGGTGTATTGAAGACTTATAGATTAAGGAACTAATGAGTTTGTGAGTGTACACAGGTTTATAAGTCTATGAGGAGTTTGATATTTACAGTGAAAGTCGACCCCTAAAAATGAAGTTCTTCAACTGAAGACTTTGATATTACGAAGACTTTACAAGACTTTGAAAGTGAAGAAATTGGTGTGACCTTGAAGACTTGGTATTCATTTGAGGAACATGAAGCGTGAAGACTTTTGTTTTCGTAGTTTCATTTTCTCTTTCTTGAGTCATAGGAAACACCGTACTGTTAAAGGGGGTCGAGGAAATACTAAGGAAAAATTTCCATGTGATGCTCAACTCAAAATCCTACACCTACCAATCCCTTCGAGTGAAGCTTTTGGAAATCTCATACAGTTCAGTCAATTTCTTGATGATGAGACGAAGCTCTTACGGTCATTGAGGAATTTGTTCGACCGAGAAGTTAGGAATTCGCCGGTCGAATTGCCTACACGATGAGGAACATGATAATACGAGGAATTTGATATTCAAAATTCCGACCGTTCTTTATCTTCTACCGCTGTCCCAAATATCTTATCCACCTAACGGTCATATCATTGAAGGGCATTTATGTCTTATCATGTCGGGCTGCTCCCTAGGCTATAAATAGCCGCCCCCTACAACCACTAGTTGGTTGGCTGCTCCGAGAGAACTTGACACTTGTCATTTGAGAGCAACCCATCCTCTGAGGAATTTGAGCGAAAATCATCAAGTGAGGAAAAACCCCAAAACCAAACCCCTACAAACCCAAAGTGATTGAGCATCACTGAAGAAATTGATCCTGCGTGGATCCGACGCTTGTTACCTTTGAAGACTGTGCTTCTTCCAGACGGTTAGGCGTCAAGGTCTAGAGCATCCAAGAGGAATTGTGGATCGCCGAGTGACCAAGTATGTGAAGGTTTGGAAGTCGCCTGAAGACTTACCACGAGTGATTGGACGAGGTCTGCGTGACCTTAGTTCAAGGAGAATACGGTGAGGACTTGGTGTCTGAGCTGCGTGCTTTCGATCGGGTGTCCGGGACTGTGTGTCCTCGAGTTTAAATACTCACCGCTCCAACCAGACGTACAACCGAGACAGCAGTTGGAACTGGTCTACCAAATCATTGTCTTCACCAACCTAACTGGTTCTAATTCCTCAACCCTTTCATTTCCTCATTCTTGTGTTGAGTGTTTGTTCATATCTGTGTTTGAAGACTTTGATCAAGACTTTCTCAATTCCCTCAGTTCAATTTCTTGACCGCTTGTCTTCATCTTGTGTTATCCTGTGATTACGCTTTACGTACTCTGTGATTGTCTTCATTTCATCATGATGACTATGCTTGTAATCTGTTATGCTTACTCGAGTACTTATTCCGCTGCAAGTAGTTCTTCGCTAAGGAATTTCCTCACCGCAAATTCCTCGATGAAGAATTCATAAAAATCGCCTATTCACCCCCCTCTAGTCGATATAGCGCACTTTCAATTGGTATCAGAGCAAGGTACTCCCTTGTTTTGTGTGATTTTGGTTTAACCACCTGGAGTTTTAGTTATGTCGACCGCAGGTATGATCAAGGTCTCAGCAGGGTCTCCTACCTTGATGGGACTGATTACCCCTCTTGGAAGAACAAAATGCGAATGCATCTTGAAGCAATTGACAACGATCTACGGTATGTTGTGACAAAAGGTGTTTCCTCACCACACCTTCTCCGAATGATGCTGATGTGAAGAGATTCAAGCAACTCGATTCTCAAGCGAAGAATATCATATGTGGCCATCTCGAGCAAAGGTCAATATGGAAGAGTGAGTGCTTTGGAATCTGCCAAACTCATCTGGGACAGGCTGTCCAAAGTTAATGAAGGTGTTTCAACTCAGCGTGACTCTCGAGTTGATGTTCTTCGGAATCTCTTCAACCGCTTCAAAAGACTGGACAACGAAAATGTTCAACAAACCTTCGATCGCCTCACTGACATCTCAAATGAGCTTCAAGCACTTGGTGCCACTGACATCACCGACCATGAGGTGGTGAAGAAATTGTTAAGATCGCTTGATTCCTCATTTGATACTCGCACCGATGATACAAGAACGAGCTGATTACAAGTCTCTTGATCCTGCTGATATCCTCGAAGGCTAAATACTCACGAGTTCCGACTTCTGTCAAAAGAGAGATCTCTATGGTTACGGCTATGGAAAACACGTGCCTCGAAGGCCAAGGCTGTGTCCGAATCGAGAGTGAAGACTCGGTAGTAGCCTTGGAGATCTGAAGAATTTGGCCAGAGCTAGCACTGCTCGTGAAGAAATTCCAGAAATTCACAAGGCGTGGTCGCTTTGGAAAATCCTCAAGAAGCAGTGATTCCTCATCTAGTGACTATAAGAGAAGACTTTGTCACAAATGCAAGAAACCTGGTCACTACATCCAAGATTGTCCTCAGTGGGAAAAGGAATTAAAGAAGAAGAAGCACAAGGATTACAGTTCTGATGACATGAAGAAAAAGAAGAAAACATCAAAATCTTCATCATCAAAATCCTCAAAACCTTCTTCTCACAAAAGGAGCAGCTCCAAAAAGGCTCGGGCATTCATTGGCAAGGAAATGGACTCTGAAGCTGAATCTGAGGAAAATGAGGAAGAGGAGGAGTCTGAAGAATCCGAATCTGGTGTAGCTAGTCTGGCTCTTGCTACTGCTTATGTTAGCAAGTCCATCTTAAACGCTGAAGAAACTGACTCCGCCGACAAGCCTGATGAGGAAAATGACGACTACGCTCCCACCTATTGCTTCATGGCAAAAGGTGCCAAGGTACTAAATTTCACCTCCTCTGAATCTAGTGAAAATGAATCTAATGAGGATCTCAAGCCCAGCTACTCTAAACTTGCTAAGATTGCTATAAAACAACAAAGGGCTTTTGAGAAGGTTCAAAACATGCTAGATAAGAGTGATGATATGTTAGGTGAAGAAATGGATCGCACTCAAGCCCTGACTGAAAATCTTCAGAGGCTTCAGTCTAGGCTTGACAGCCTTCAAGGTCATCATAACACTCTCCTAACTGATCATGAGAAACTTTCTTATGAATTTCTTCAAAGAAAGCAAGATCTTGAGAAGCTAAGAGCGAGTTATGAAGATCTTCGAAGGGCGCAATTCATTACTTGCTCAACAAATTAGCGCTTCTCAAGAAGAATTTGTTCCTCCATGCTTAAAGTGCATTGAGCGTGAATCGCTAATTCTTCACTGAATGTTCAAATGCTTCAACTGTTACAAATTCTTCACCTGCCTCTGCTATCACTAATTCCTCATCCGAGGACATTGCTAGTATATCTTGACGATGCAGATGAAGGAATTGTACATGACAGCATGTACAAAAGCCTCAAAGGGCATCGACTCTTTGTGATGTGCTTAAAAGCAGATCCTCAACAGAACCCTAGGAAAGAGGGTATTGCCTTTGAGAGGAAACTCAATCTTGATGGAACATATTGGAAGCTTTGAGCGGTATCCCAAAACCTCATGGGTTGCTGCAAAGGGACCTCCGATTGATCCATCTACCTTATCTGGTTTTACATGTGAATTTCCTCATTCTCACCGATGAGTCATTTGACTCAAACTATAAACTGTTCAAAAATCAGAATGGTGAAGTATTTGCTAGATATGTTGGCACTAACTGCAGGAACGGTTCCCCTATGAAGAAAATCCGGGTTCCCAAGAAGTGCCTTGAAAGTCTTCAAGTGAATGTCCTCATGACACCACCTGTGAAGAATAGGAACCCCAGATCAAATTCTTCATATGGACCAAATTCTTCATATGGATCCAAGTCCTCATACGGACCAAATTCCTCACGTGGATCAAATTCCTCAAAAGGATCAAAGTCCTCATATGATTATCATCGTGCTAACAACTCTGTTTCGCAGGGTAGAGCTAAGGGCTATGAATATGTGCATTATTCTTCAAACCAATATGTTCATAAGTCCTCGAAGAATTTCTTTGCTTATTCATATGCTTACCCTAACCCCTCTTATGTGAAAGCGAAATGGTTTGGCTTCTATGCCACCATTCTCGTATGGTGCTCGCAGAGTGATGAACTCTTTGCCACCCCTTGAGATGTGGGTGGTGAAGAAAAGAACTAATCTCTTCTGCAGAGTCAGGTCTCTAGGCGTGCCTTAACGTCTCAAGAATTTCTTTGGGGCCCGACAAAATGCACGAAAGGACGCAGCTAATCATGATGAAATGAACTTTCATTTCACACGTCCTCATCTTGCTTATCGATTGACACCGATCGATGAAATTCATCGATGAACTTGATATCATATTCTTCATCGATGAAGTATATGAGATCGTAAATTGTACTAATTCATCTGCAGGATGATCAACTCAAAGCCACCGAGTGGGTTCTCGATAGTGGATGTACAAATCACATGATTGGTGACAAGAATCTATTGATGGATGCTCCTTTATCACCATCACATCTCAAGCATATCATCTTTCTTGACAAAGGCAAAAGTCGTATTGGGACTTGGTAAGGTTGCTATCTCTAAGGACATGCACATGGACAAAGTCATGCTTGTTGAGTCTTTAGGATATAACCTCATGTCGATCTCAATGCTTTGTGATCTTGATATGGTTGTTATCTTTGGCAAGTATCGTTGTGTTGTGATTATGGAAGTCGACAATTCCAAAGTCTTGAAGGCTTTAGGAGAGGAGACTTGTATATTGTTGACTTCTCCACAGGTTCACAACCAGCCATGTGCCTACTTGCAAAAGCTTCAGAAGGCTGGCTATGGCATCGACGACTTGGTCATGCAGGCATGAGGAATTTGCACACGCTTGCGAAGAAGAAGCATGTCATTGGCACTGAAAATGTCAAATTCCTCAAGGATCACTTATGCGGAACTGTGAAGCTGGAAAAATGACCAAGGCCAAGCATCCAAAGAAAGACTATCATGACCACTACTCGTCCCTTGAATTGCTTCACATGGACCTCTTTGGTCCCAATCATTACTCAGTGTCGTTAATGAAGCATCACTATATGGCTTTGTTATTGTTGATGATTACTCTCGCTACACATGGGTACACATTGTTACTTACAAAAATCAAGTGCAGGAAATCTTCAAGCGATTTTCCTCGAGGGCTTCAACTAACTTTGGTGTGAAGATCAAGCACATCGGGAGTGACAATGGAACTGAGTTCAAGAATTCGGTCTTGATGACTATCTTGATGAACTTGGTATTACTCATGAGTTATCTGCTCCTTATACTCCTCGGCAAAATGGCGTTGTGGGCGCAAGAACAGAACTCTTGTTGAGATGGCTCGCACTATGCTTGATGAATACAAAACGCCTAGTCGTTTACGGATTGAAGCAATTGATCTGCGTGCCACATCATCAACAGAGTATATCTTCACAAATTCTTCAAGAAGACTGCCTATGAACTCCTCACTGACAAGAAACCCAATGTAAGTTATTTCAAAGTCTTCGGTGCTAAATGCTGGATTAGAGATCCTCACCACAACTCTAAATTTGTACCAAAAGCACATGAAGGTTTTATGCTTGGTTACGGAAAGGACTCGCACACCTACAGAGTCTTCAACATCGCACTTCACAAGATTGTTGACACTGTAGATGTGCGGTTCAATGAAACTAATGGCTCGCAAAGAGAGCACCTACCTTCGTGTTAGATTTAACCAGCACCGAGGATTCCATCAGGTTCAAGGCAACCGAGGATGTCATTCCCATCAAGAAACTGCTAAAGAATTCATTTCAGACGCGAAGAACGTCGAGTGATGCACTGAAGATAATGTCAAGAAAATGGTGCCGAGGAAAATGATCAAATTCCTCAAGACAACCAGCTCATCCTCGCGTTGCAAAAGAAGTACAAGTGGAGAAGATCATCGATGACATTAAAGCGCCAGTCCTCTCACTCGCTCAAAAGCTTCACATTTATCTAACTTTTGTGGGCACTATGATTTTGTCTCTATCACAAAGCCCACTAAGGTAGATGAAGCATTCGAGCCGGAGTGGATTCAGGCCATGCAAGAAGAATTACATCGATTCGAGCTCAACAACGTCAGGAACTGGTCAAACGTCCAGATCCTCGCAAGCATAATATCATTGGCACAAAGTGGATCTACCGCAACAAGCAAGATGAAAATGGTCTTGTGGTGAGGAATAAGGCACGACTAGTAGCTCAAGGCTACACGCAGTTGAAGGAATTGACTTGATGAAACTTTTGCACTGTCGCTAGACTTGAGTCTATTAGCATATTACTCGCCTATGCTAACCATCACAATATCACTTTATATCAAATGGATGTGAAAAGTGCATTCCTCAATGGTAAGCTTGAGGAAGAAGTATATGTTGCTCAACCCCTGTGTTTTGAAGATCCAAAGCATCGACAAAGTCTTGAGACTAAATAAGGCCCTCTATGGCCTCAAGCAAGCCCTCGGCGTGGTATGATACATTGAAGGAATTCTTCGTGAAGAATGGCTTCACACCCGTTCACTTGACCCTACTCTCTTTACTAAATCATATGATGGTGAACTGTTTGTATGCCAAATATATGTTGATGATATTATCTTTGGCTGTCTTGACCAACGTTATAGTGATGAATTTGCCTATATGATGAGTGAAGAATATCAAATGTCTATGATGGGAGAGTTGAAATTCTTTTTAGGTCTTCAAATTAAATCAACAACACAATGGCATATTCATATCTCAGAGAAATACCTCAAAGATGTCCTGAAGAAATTCGGCATGCAAGATTGCAAAGCGTCAAAATTCCTATGCCCACAAATGGCCATCTATGCACCGATGAAAATGGTATTGACTTGATCACAAGGTATACCGCTCCATGATTGGTTCTTTATTGTACTTATGTGCATCTAGGCCAGATATAATGCTTAGTGTTTGCATGTGTGCCCGATTTCAAGCTACACGAAGGAATCACACCATAAGGTTGTGAAACATATTCTTGATATCTAGCTCACACACCAACACTAGGATTATGGTACCCCAAGGGCTCTACTTTTGATCTCATTGGATATTCGACTCGACTATCTTTGGTGATCGTGTGGACCGCAAGTCAACATCTGGTACTTGTCATTTCCTCGGACGATCTTTGGTCCGTTGGTCCTCGAAGAAAGCAGAACTGCGTATCACCGTCCCCTGCGGAAGCTGAATACATTGTCTGCTGGCTCGTGTTGTGCTCAATTACTATTGATGAAGCAAACCCTCAAGGACTACGGCATCAACGTGAAGAATGTGCCTCTCTATTGTGACAATGAGAGTGCCATCAAGATTGCTCACAACCCAGTTCAGCACTCGAAGACAAAGCACATTCAAATTCGTCATCATTTTCTTCGTGATCATGTGTTAAAGGCGACATCTCCATCGAGCACGTGAAGATGAAGAACAGCTAGCTGATATCTTCACTAAGCCCTTGGATGAGAAGAGATTTAGCAAGTTGCGGTGTGAGCTAAATATCTTAGAATCTTCGAATGTTCTTTGAAAAGGCACACATCCTAACACTTATGCAAAATTGATGACTTAGATGTGCAACACATGAAGAAACGTTTTCTTCAATCAATGAAGAATAACATTCTTAGTGTGAAGAAATTAATGAAGAATTTGATTCTCGTAACCCTCGACAATTGTACGCGGTGTCTGAAATCATCATTCTTATCTGGTGGGTCACGCCACCACCAAAGTTGAAAATCTTCAATTTGAGTTTTCCTCGTTTTGAAATTCTTGAGTTTTCAAATTCTTCAACTTTGCAAAATCTTCCTTTGTTTCGTCGTCTTTCTTCATTGGCTATATATATATATGGGTTTATGTCCTCTCAGCATTCACTTATTGCTATTTCTTCAAGTCGCTTTTTCTGCTAAGTGAATGTGATCGGACCCTTCCCCCTCTATGCTATACTCAACCCAATCTATTCACAAATTCTTCATGTGCGTTCTACTTTGAAACTCGTTCAAAATCTTCACTGTGTCCTTGACAGCTGAAGAAATTGCAATGGAACTTTTAAAACGAATCTTATCCAAACCTTCATTTTTACCGCTCAAACCGTTCCGCATCCCACAATGCATTACTTTATTCACCCACGATCGTACACGATCTCCACTACACAGTACGTGGGTGACACATGTCATGAGAAGGGAAGCGGTCAGGGGCACGTTCGTCCTAAATCTTCGGACGATCCGTTTTTCACCGTGTCTATAAATACCCCTCTCTCCCTTCCTCACTCTTTTACATCGCTCGACCTCTCTCTCCGCTCGAGCTCCTCAAACCCTAAGCGCCGCCGCTACTCCATCGTCGCCGGTGAGGAAAAGCTTCACTGCCTTGACCTCTTCGCCGACGTACTCGCGCCGACCGCGGAAATCTTCACTCCGCCGTCGCCATAGCTGATTTCCTCTGCCAAGTTAGGGCGTGGAAGATCTGAATGGACGAACTTCCCAACTGTTCTTCTCAGTTCGTCGTGTTCTTCACTTCGGGTAAATTAAAAGTTACTTTTATTACTCGCTTTGATTCTCAAATCTTCTTCAAATTCTTCAAAGGTGTTTATTCTTCAAATTCTTCACACATATGAACACCTCAAATCTCTTGACTCGTTTCTCTAAGCAATGTTTTTCTTCAAGATTCCTCAATTGTGTGGATCCTCGATCTATACAACTCTGGAACCCAAGACAAAGAACGCTTAGTGAAATTCTTCAAGGCTCATCTGGTCAAAATCCTCAAAACTTGTTCTTTTTGAAAAACCTTCTGAGAACGCATATGACCTCTCCAAATTCCTCGCACTTATACTCTGTTCACAGGTACAAATGTCCACCGCTGAATCCCTAGGTTCTCATCAACTTAACTCATTTGCAGCGTTCCTCGAAGAAAAACTGCATACTTCTTGAGAGAACTCAATTGTTCAATTTCCTCAAGCGAAGAAAATGGCGACGGTAAGAAGCCACGAAGGAGGAAAGAAACCCGAGGTTATGACTGCTTTTGAAATCCACGAGGAAATATATGCTGACTATTGCACACCGGATGAAGAAAGCAAAAATCAACGCAAGGTGCGTATTGAGAAGATTGAGCGGAGATGGGCACGGAATGGAAGGAATACAGATATGTAACTCCTAAGTACATGAAGAAATTCGCTTTAAATCCTCCATGCCCAAGAGCTCCTTTGGCACCTGGCCAAGTAGCTGATCCCACAAGCATCAAACGAGGTGAGGACTTTCCTGATGAATGGGCTAAACGCCAAGCAAAATTGGCAAAGCAAGCAAAGGAGGCGGTGAAGAAATTCAATGAGGATTCCGCGCTGCATCGCCATCGAGGTCTCGGTCAAACCGAGGAAATCCATGCAAAAGAAGCCTGCTCATAAGCCAAGTGCTTCATCATCTGTGCCCTCACGGCCAAGTTCCTCAGCAGCACCTTCCAAGCAAATTCCTCACACTGCTGCCGTTCCACCAAAGTCCTCAACAGCTCCGTCAAAACCTTCAGTTCTGTGCACTGCTACTTGTCAAAGGACCACTGGTTTTCAATTGCCTCGAGCATCTCTGCAAGTTCTCGGCTGCCCCATTTCTTCATCGGCCCGGCTCATTTGAAGACCAAAGCAACAATGGATGAGGTCCTCGGCCTAGCCAAGGAAGAAACTGGTTGTATTCCATGTGCCATCGATGATGAGGCATCGATGAAGAACTTGAAGAAATCATCGAGACCGTCAAGTGAAGGCCGCTAGAGCCAAAGGTACATCTGTGCCATCGCTTTGTTGGACCGAAGAAAGTCCTCGACTTTATTGATATCTCGCACAATGATCCCAATACCCTCTGCTGATCTTCATCGACACTGGTCAAAGTCATCGTTGACTCACTTCATCGCTGAAGAAAATGGAAGTTTGAGAAGGCGAGGGAAATCAAAAGGCTCAATACAGAAGGAGAAGTTCACGAAGAAAACGTTGTCAAGATGACACGAGGAGCTTCTCAAGGTCCAAACTGAGATTCAAGACCTCGGCAAAACTTGATTCCTACTATGCTGATTGGCAAGGGCCAAGACCAGATTAAATCAACTGACGAAGAAATTCACAAGTGTTGCTGCCCGATGCAACATGAAATTCCTCAGTGGAGCCTCGGCTCAGCCCTCTTGAAGAAAATGCCAGACCATCGATGTCATTCGATCTGCTGAAGAAAATGCTGATTCCAGGCTGATGGTCCCATTCCGGCCCCGAAGAAACTGCCAGGCACCCACTAGTGGTGCGCTGAAGAAATTGCTCAAGACAGGGCTGCATCGATCGTTGCTCTCAAGAAACTGCACCAAATTCCTCGGCTCCTCCTGCGCCAACTCCAACTCCAACTCCAATTCTTCCATCCGCTTCGATGTGAAGAAAACCAAGGCTGCGAGCGAGCTCTTTGTGAAGAAAAGGAAAGCATCACCTGCGTCGATTCTTGACTGCGAAGAAAATGAAGTCAATGACCAGCTCATTTGAAAACCCAATTGATGCTGTTCCAATTTCCTCCATACCATCAAAGGAAGTTGTTCCTTTTGGAGAAGACTATGAGATCCCAATCGGATCTGATGAAGAACATCAGTCTGCCGCTTCGTCAGAGAAAATTGATGAAGAAATTGAAGTGGAAGCAATCCCTTCAACCCTAGTTATTTCCTCATCGGACTATGAAATTCCTCAAGCGAGTCTTGAGGAAATTGAAAATGAAGATGTGGATATTGGATGCACCACTCGGTGATAAATGATGACTTTTGGGAAAGTCAACATCCCAATACTCCTCTCTTCACCCGCTCCAACAAGTTCCTCACTCCCTGCACAAACAGTCCGGATGGACTCAAGAAAATCAACCCACTGGTTACATGCATGAAGAAATTCCAGCCGCTAGTCTTGATGAAACTACTTCTTTTGCTAATCCTCGATCGCACTGTTGAGGAACAAGGAATTCCTCGGTGAAGAACCTGAACTTACGATTCCCGAGGTGGTGATGCAACTCATCGACACCCTCTGCCCAAGCAAAAGAATCCGTTCTCAAGCAAGCAAAAGTTCAAGGCTGAAGATTTCTTTGCGAGCACGTGTTCTTCATCGAATATAATCCTTATGATTCTGCTCGAATTAGGAAGAGGCGTTTACGGACTGCCACCAAGCCAACTTCTATTCCTCGGTGCTTTTAAACAAGGACAAAATCTTGATCATGCTCATATTCCTCATGTGGATATGGAGTCGCTGCCGAGCTTTGAGCGATCCTCGGTGTTCTTCACGACGCAGACTTCTAAACTTCTGACCGATATTTGTGATGGAATGAAGAGCTAATTCTTGAGTTTTATGCAACACCGCACATCACGGAGACGTCAAGATGTGAATTCATGGGTCTTAGATTGGATGACCGAAAATACTCACTACAAGGCACCAGCAACTGAATTGCTTCGTGCCTTACCACTCAGTCCTCCGCTTGATGGTGCACGTCGTATCTACGACGAAAAAGAACTTTCAAATCACTATATGCAAGTGCTGATGAAGCCTTTGAAGCCAAGGCAAGCCCCAAGAACCAAATTCCTCGTCAAGGAATTATTATATGTGCCTCGGACAGTCTATCGGATTCTGACCGAGACTATGAGTCCTATCAAAGGCCACGACTCGAACGATGAAGAAGTCGTTGGCATCATGAAGAATATGCTTTTAAACATCATCCATGGCGTTCCCGTCAATTTCCATGATTTCTTCATGAGGACTCGCTAACATTGCCATGTCACCTTTTGAGTGAAGCCTTATCGCCTTGGATTATGAGATTCATCAGTCAAGGTCTTCACTAAATTACAAGGCGATACTTTGAACCATCGCAGCTAACTCGCCCCGATTGAAGTCCTCAAGCGGACAATTACCTCGGTGATGACAAGGGCAAGGCTGCTGCTGTGATAGATGAAGGCATTCGTCCATTGGATGGACAGTTTCATAAGCGACATCCTACTCCACCAATGATGACTCGCCACACATGACTCAAAGCAAATACCTCGGTCAAGCAAAGTCCTCAAGCTATCGCACCTGTGGTGATGGTGATCGTGAGTTACTCCTCGGTCTTCATCGGAAGGTTGATCGTAATCATAAATGGGTCAAGCGTCGGTTTGGTACTCTTCTTTACAACATGACCTCCACACACAATGCGGTGAAGAAAACCACTACTACCTCCATGAAACCTTCAAGCGCACCTGGGCTGTTCTTTCACATGTATATAGTGAAGAAGAACTGACATCGATGGGACTCAAGGAAGAATTTGAGTGGTCTGCACCTCCTCCGAAGAAATTCAAGAAGGTCAAAGTACCTTCCTTGGTGGCCAGCTCCTATTCTTCATCTCGCGACACTGATGAAAATGAAGATTTGGAAGACACTGCTGCTGGTCCTACTTCGACAACCGACCCCGACAATGCTGGCGCTCCGTCTTCAACTTGAAATTCTTCAAGAGCATTAGTCCTCAGTTTCGATCCTTTTGGTCATTCGATGACAAAGGGGGAGAAATTTGAGTTAGTCTTCAAGCGGGTCTAGTTTTTGTCTATATGCAATATTTTATTAAGTTACAACTCTCGTTCTTCTGAAACCTTTTATTGGATCGAGTTGTAATCTTAAACCCGATGGTTCTTTGATACTTTTGATGCATTATGCTCTTGCTCTATGCTCGACTACGATGAGTTATGCTCGATTCTCGTGAGCTCTTTGAAAATCTTCATAGCAAATCGATTTGGGCTCTGATACTCTTGATGCGTTACATTGCATAACATCAAGCACCATATTTCATCATGCATTTCAAATTCTTCATACTATATGATAAATGCGTGTATGAATTACAAGATATAGGGGGAGATCTCCATGATTCAATTCTTCAAATGTGCATTGCCTCAAAAGCAAATTCCTCACTATGCACATCTTCAGGGGGAGTTCTTCTATATGTTGCAATCAAATTCCTCATTATCAGTATTTACACTTCATATGTTTATCCCCGTTGAAAACTTAACCTATATTGTCATCAATCACCAAAAAGGGGGAGATTGTAAGTGCATCTAGTGCCCCTTAGTGATTTTGGTGTATTGAAGACTTATAGGTTAAGGAACTAATGAGTTTGTGAGTGTACACAGGTTTATAAGTCTATGAGGAGTTTGATATTTACAGTGAAAGTCGACCCCTAAAAATGAAGTTCTTCAACTGAAGACTTTGATATTCTGAAGACTTTCTGAAGACTTTGAAAGTGAAGAAATTGGTGTGACCTTGAAGACTTGGTATTCATTTGAGGAACATGAAGCGTGAAGACTTTTGTTTTCGTAGTTTCATTTTCTCTTTCTTGAGTCATAGGAAACACCGTCTTTGTTAAAGGGGTCGAGGAAATACTAAGGAAAAATTTCCATGTGATGCTCAACTCAAAATCCTACACCTACCAATCCCTTCGAGTGAAGCTTTTGAAATCTCATACAGATTCAGTCAATTTCTTGATGTGAGACGAAGCTCTTACAGTGTTGAGAATTTATTCGACCGAAGTTAGGAATTCGCCGGTCTGAATTGCCTACGATGAGGAACATGATAGCCCCGAGGAATTTGATATTCAAAATTCCGACCGTTCTTTGTGTTCTTGCACGGCTGTCCCAAATATCTTATCCACCTAACGGTCATATCATTGAAGGGCGTTTATGTCTTATCATGTCGGGCTGCTCCCTAGGCTATAAATAGCCGCCCCTACAACCACTAGTTGGTTGGCTGCTCGAGAGAACTTGACACTTGTCATTTGAGAGCAACCCATCCTCCGAGGAATTTGGCGAAAATCATCAAGTGAGGAAAACCCAAAACCAAACCCCTACAAACCCAAAGTGATTGAGCATCATGAAGAAATTGATCTGCGTGGATCCGACGCTTGTTACCTTTGAAGACTGTGCTTCTTCCAGACGGTTAGGCGTCAAGGTCTAGAGCATCCAAGAGGAATTGTGGATCGCCGAGTGACCAAGTATGTGAAGGTTTGGAAGTCGCCTGAAGACTTACCACGAGTGATTGGACGAGGTCTGCGTGACCTTAGTTCAAGGAGAATACGGTGAGGACTTGGTGTCCTGAGCTGCGTGCTCGATGGGGTGTCCGGACTGTGTGTCCTCGAGTTTAAATACTCACCGCCCAACAGACGTACAACCGAGACAAAGTTGGAACTGGTCTACCAAATCATTGTCTTCACCAATGTAACTGGTTCTAATTCCTCAACCCTTTCATTTCCTCATTCTTTGTGTTGAGTGTTTGTTCATATCTGTGTTTGAAGACTTTGATGAAGACTTTCTCAATTTCTTGACCGCTTGTCTTCATCTTGTGTTATCCTGTGATTACGCTTTCTGTACTCTGTGATTGTCTTCATTTCATCATGATGACTATGCTTGTAATCTGTTATGCTTACTTCTGAGTACTTATTCCGCTGCAAGTAGTTCTTCGCTAAGGAATTTCCTCACCGGCAAATTCCTCAGTGAAGAATTCATAAAAATCGCCTATTCACCCCCCCTCTAGTCGATATAACGCACTTTCAGAAAGAAGTGGCAGTCTTTGGCTGAGTTTGCAGCTAGCCTCATCCACCCATCCTACAAGGAAATGAAGGAGAAGATCAACAAGAAATTGGACCACAAACTATGGGGGGACAGCCCACTGCCAAACAACCTCATCGAGTACGCCGCGAAAGATGCGTACGTCACCTACGAGGCATGGAAGAAAATCGAAACCCTCAAAGAAGGTTTGAAGAAATGGCAAGAGGCAGAGGATCATTGGGATGACCCCTACTACTGGGGATATTGAGTTGTTTGTGGTATTATGTGTCTCAGTTTGTAGTTATGTGGTTGAACAAGTTTGATTTTGTTATGTTGAACAAGTTTGCTTTTGTAATGATGAACAAGTTTGCTTTTGTTATGTAGTTATGTGATTGTTATGATCTTTGGTGCGAGAACACTTGTTGTGATTGTTATGATCTTTGGTGCGAAATGAAAAAACACTTATGGTTGTGATGTGATGCAAAATCCTTCAAGTTTTGGTGATCATTTAGTTCAAGTTTTGGTCAGATCATACAGAATGTTGTCTAGAAGTTTTTGTGATCATTTAGTAGCTGTTATGCTTGCTGTCAAAATGTTGTCTTGTAATGCAAAAGATTGCAAAAAAAATACAGAATTAAGATGTTATGCTTGCTGGTTTGATCATACAGAAGATTTTTTGAACATCTTTAGTTCAAGTTTTGGTCAGAATGTTGTCTTGTAGTTGTTGTGATCATTTAGTAGTTGTTGTGATCATATTGTTTTGGTCAGAATGTTGTCTTACTGTTTTAACTGAATTTTGGTCAGAACTAAAGATGCTATTTTAACTGAATTTTGCTTCAACTGAACCCATTTTCATTTGTGAGCAAAAAAATATGCACCAGCGGGGACTCGAACCCACGACCGTGCGCTTGTTTCACTATGTTTCTACCACTGGGCTAGGACGAGGCTATTAGTCTTCCACTCTATGCCAACCTTTTTGAATATATCAAACTAGTCAAGTATCAAGCACACACCTCACTGAAAAGTGGGCCACTTGACCCACTCGCTGACAAGTGGGCCATTTTGCTATTGTACCCAAGCTACCAAAAATATGCGTGTGGCCAAAAAATATGCGCGTGCGGGGGCTCGAACCCACGACCGTGCGCTTATTTCATTGTGTTTCGACCACTGGGCTAGGAAGAGGTTGTTGGTTTTGTACTCTATGCCACTCTTTTTAATATATCAAATACAGAACTCGCTGACAAGTGGACCCACTCCTCCACTTGACCCACTCCTCCTCTCCACTTGACCCACTCCTCCTCTCCATTATCCACTTGACCCACTACTCCTCTCCGCCGCCGGCATCCCCTTCTCCTCCATCGACGGTGACAACCTCCATCGACGGCGACCCACTCCTCCATCAACGGCGACGGCCTCCTAAGGTATGAATCCGCCGACTCCTTCCTGTTCCTCTTCCTATTGATTAGATTAGGGTTCTATGGCACTGATTAGGGTTCCTCTTCCTAAAGAACCACGAGATCAAGAGGAGGCAGTCCACGATACCCTTTGTAGTCGTCGTCCCCCCCAGGCCCGTTCCGTTCCCCCCCCCCCCCCTCTGCAGATTAGGGTTCTTTTAGTACGAGCTGGAGTAGCTAATTGGTGTTTCTGATCTTAATTTTGGGCGCCTAGCTTGGTTTCCATGTAGTACTGTACTAGTGTAGTGTAGGTTTGACTTGCCATGAGGAATTTTTGTTATTTTTGGTTGGGGTTAGATGCACTAGGTTGTGTTTAATTAAAGTATCGAGAATGCTCAATGATGATTTGATGATGCTCGATGTGATTTGATGAGTGGGGCTACATTATGTTGATCAGTGGGGTTACATTTTGATATACCATCATGGTTTAGGTTGTCTGCTGGCACATTTTGTATTGGATTAGGTTGTGTAAGATTTGTTGGTGTCTGTCTTGATAAGTTTCATTCTTAGTTTGATTTTGAAACTTAGGCCTGTTTTGTTTCATTCTTAGTCTTGATAATGTTGTTTGAAAGCATTAGGTGCTTATTTGAGCAGGGTATATGTTGGGGCTACATTTTTGGTTGGGTTTAGATAGGGATATTTTCTGTCATTTATGTCAGTGTTCAGATATGTTCATTTATAGATATGCAACAATGTCCATTTATAGTAGATATGCTTCTAGTTGTGTTCTGGTCCTTTTATAGTAGATTTTAGTGCTGCTGTTGTTGCTATTGATGTTTTTGCCACATGTAGTAATTATTCTACTATTTTGAAGTGCTTGTTTCCTATTTCTTTCCAGTCCTGTTGTTTAATTTACAATGCTGCTTTTCAGAGAAGTGAGATGGCCGGCTTGGAAGGTTTCGAGTTCTTCGAGATCGTAATTGAGAAATCTTGCAGTAGGTAGGTATGTTTATCATCACTCATTTATTTATCATCACTCTGCTGTCTAGTGCTTGATTGCCACAATTAACCACTGCTTGACCCTCGCTCAGAGGCTGCCTGACACGTTTGCGAAGATGCTCGCCGGCCGTGAGCCCCACAAAGTGAAGCTGCGGGAGGCCGGCAGCGGGCTTCACAGGCTGTGGGACGTATCGTTGGTGTTCGATGGTGAAGGCCACATGTACCTAGGGCCCGGCTGGGAGCATTTCGCCCGCGCCCATGAGCTACAGCTCGGGTACTTCCTTGTCTTACGCTACGACGGCGACACCATGTTCACCGTGAATATGTTCGACAACACCATGTGCCGCATGTACTACCAGCACGACGACGATGCCAGTAAGCTCTCTGCCTCTCTTCTTCCTGTCCTTTTGGCTTCCTCTACCAGCACGACGACAACACCATGTTCACACTTTGTTGCATTTGGCCAGGCAGTGGGAGCAGCAGCGGGGATGACGAGGAGCAGAATGGGCAAGAAGAGGAGCAGAGCGGGGATGACGACCTTGCTATGGTGGTGGCTGACGATGACCTTGCTATGGTGGTGGCTGACGATGACCCTGCTATGGTGGTGGCTGACGACGACCCTGCTATGGTGGTGGCTAACGACGACCTCGCGATGCCTGACGCTGACCTCGCGATGGTGGTGCCTAACGATGACCTCGCGATGGTAGTGGCACCGGCGATTCCACAGCTGGGCGACAGGACCATGTCAATTGTGGTAGAGGAGTACATCCACGTTGGGATTCGCCACTCTGAGCGCATCAGGTTGATGAAGGAGAAGAAGGAGGAGTGAAGATGTTAAGAAAATGAAGTGGCAATGTTAAGCATGTTGGGTTTAAGCTTGTTAGTGTAATCTGAACATGTCAATGTTCAGTATGTCAGGTTTAATTTTGTGCATGCTCATGGATGTTGTATGACAGTGTCATCTAAACACGTCAATTTCTTAACAATGAATATTTAGTTTGGTAATTGATGAGAATTGAAATTTTTTATGCATGCTCAAATTATGGGTTTTTGTGCATGCTCACGTATGAAACAATATAAGTTTCATTTTTTGAATGCTAAAAACATGACTCAAACCCTAGCCACGGACGACCACCGTGACGAAATCCGACGGTTTTTGAAAACACCGTAAAAAATTCAAAAACCGTTTTTCATTTTTTGAATGCTAAAGACATGCGTTTTTTCGTGAAGCGGCTACAAGGTAGGCATTTCATCACAGAATCGACAACAGATTTGCACGGCTCAAACCCTAGCCACAGACGGCCGCCGCGACGAAATCGGCCGGTTTTTGAAAACACCGTAAAAAATTAAAAAACAATCAAAAAAATGGGAGACCTCCGCTTCACATCATCAAATGTGGCTACCAACTAGCAAAAACACTAAACTTGCAATACGGATGTTTTCTTGAAAAAGTGTTCTAAAAAACAACCTACCATGAACGAGGATTCATGGCTTTCAAGCCAAACTAGCAATGATATGGCCGCATCCGATGAATAGTTTCTGATAATATGCCCAAATTTGGCGCATGCCTCCGTCTTGTGATGGCAAACAATGTTGCCAAAGCGAGGTTCCAACTTGTTTAACAAGAAAAACCGTTTTTCATCTTTTGAATGATAAGGACATGTGTTTTTCGTGAAGCGGCTACAAGGAGGGTCACCCCAAACGGCGCCATTCCATGTCTATCTCAAAGTAGACCCTATTTTACGGACGGTCGCCAAAAAGCATGCATTTCCGACCCTCGTAGCTACTCCCGGCAATTCAGACCACCTATGGCCGATTCAGCTGGAACCGGCTGGAATTTGAACTGCGGGTCCTCCATAGCTTGCCCGTTATTTTTGCCAAAAATGCTTTTTAGCTTCACGGTAGGCATTTCATCACAGAATCGACAACAGATTGGCATGGCTCAAACCCTAGCCACGGACGGACCGCCACGAAATCGGCGGTTTTGAAAACACCGTAAAAATTCAAAAAATCAAAAAATGGGAGACCTCCGCTTCACATCATCAAATGTGGCCTACCAACTAGAAAAATACTAAACTTGCAATACGGATGTTTTCTTGAAAAAGTGTTCTAAAAACGACCTACCATGAGCGAAGATTCATGGCTTTCAAGCCAAACTAGCAATGATATGGCGCATCCGATGAATAGTTTCGATAATATGCCCAAATTTGGCGCATGCCTCCGTCTTGTGATGGCAAACAATGTTGCCAAAGCGAGGTTCCAACTTGTATAACAAGAAAAACCGTTTTTCATTTTTTGAATGCTAAAGACATGCGTTTTTCATGAAGCGGCTACAAGGAGGGTCACCCCAAACGGCGCCATTCCATGTCTATCTCAAAGTAGACCCTATTTTACGGACGGTCGCCAAAGAGCATGCAATTCCGACCCTCGTAGCTACTCCCGGCAATTCAGACCACCTTCGGCCGATTCAGCTGGAACCGGCTGGAATTTGAACTGCGGGTCCTCCATAGCTTGCCCGTTATTTTTGCCAAAAATGCTTTTTAGCTTCACAGGTAGGCATTTCATCACAGAATCGACAACAGATTGGCATGGCTCAAACCCTAGCCACGGACGGCCACCGCGACGAAATCAGCAGGTTTTTGAAAACACCGTAAAAAAATCAAAAAATGGGAGACCTCCGCTTCACATCATCAAATGTGGTCTACCAACTAGCAAAAATACTAAACTTGCAATACGCATGTTTTCTTGAAAAAGTGTTCTAAAAAACGACCTACCATGAACAAAGATTCATGGCTTTCAAGCCAAACTAGCAATGATATGGCCGCATCCGATGAATAGTTTCTGATAATATGCCCAAATTTGGCGCATGCCTCCGTCTTGTGATGGCAAACAATGTTGCCAAAGCGAGGTTCCAACTTGTTTAACAAGAAAAACCGTTTTTCATTTTTTGAATGCTAAAGACATGTGTTTTTCGTGAAGCTTCTACAAGGAGGTTCACCCCAAACGGCGCCATTCCATGTTTATCTCAAAGTAGACCCTATTTTACGGGCGTTCGCCAAAAAGCATGCATTTCCGACCCTCATAGCTACTCCCAGCAATTCAGACCACCTTCGGCCGATTCAGCTGGAACCGGCTGGAATTTGAACTGCGGGTCCTCCATAGCTTGCCCGTTATTTTTGCCAAAAATGCTTTTTAGCTTCACAGGTAGGCATTTCATCACAGAATCGACAACAGATTGGCATGGCTCAAACCCTAGCCACGGACGGCCGCCGCGACGAAATCGGCCTGTTTTTGAAAACACCGTAAAAAAATTCAAAAAAATGGGAGACCTCTGCGTCACATCATCAAATGTGGCCTACCAACTAGCAAAAATACTAAACTTGCAATACAAATGTTTTCTTGAGCTACTCGGTATGATTTTAACCATGATTTCTACAAAGTTTACAAAAAAACCCTATTTTTTCTGCCTCAAAACTTCTAAAAACTGGTGAAAATTTCCCTCCCACCCCACCAAAATTTCCCTCCTAGCACCAAATTTTCCCTCCCACCCCACGAAAATTTCCCACCGCTTCTCTCCCACTACCATTCGGGACCCACCACCCCTCTCCCACTAAACACGCGGGATCCTCCCCTCCCACTCCCCAAAATTTCCCCATTCCATTCCCCTCCCCGATGAACCCTAGCTTCTCCCCACTCCCTCCCCTTCTCTGCGTCGCCTCGCCGCCCCACTCCCTCCCCTCCTCCGCGCCGCCCCGCCGCCCCACTCCCTCCCTTGCTCCGTGCCACCACGCTACGTCGCGCCGCCCTCCCCGACGATGAATCCCCTCCCCTCGACGGCTACATCACCCGCATCGACTACATCGACGACGACGGCGGCTACATCGACTACATCGACGACGACGGCGGCTACATCGACTACATCGACGGCGGCGGCGGCTACATCGACGACGACGGCGGCGGCTACATCGACGACGACCACTGTTGAATCATCGACATCATCCGCTCCTAGGTACTTCTCCATCTCCCCTCGGTATTCGGTGGATCCATCTCCCTTCCTCTGCTAGATCCATCTCCCCTCTGGTTCGGTGGATCTTCTAGGGTTAGGATCTTCTAGTGTTAGGATCTCCGTCTGGTTCATGGGGTTAGGGTTAGGGTTCATGGGGTCAGGGTTAGGTTTCATGGGGTTCGTGGGGATGATCTCCCTCTGGTTCATGGCTAGAACATGATGGGGTTAGGGTTCTTGTTGCACGCCCATCCTGATTGTTCAAGTAGAAGACTTCTTTTATGTTGTGCCCATGGGGTTTGTAGCAGTGCTCTTCTTTTATGATATGTGCATGAAGCTTGCGTTCTTCTTTCCAGTGAAAAAGAGAATGCTTAGTACTTACTATGGTATTGGAATTCCTGGTGTGTTAAGGCAGTATGACTAGTTTTAATATATACCATATTGGTGCTAGATAATTTTTGGTGTTTTAATATAAAAGGTTGATTCTAATTGTCGAAATGTCTGAATTTGTGTTCTTCTAGTCTGTAGCCATGTTTGGTGTGTAGAGGCAACATAATCAATAGTTGACTATAGTTTTTTCATCTGCTTTTGTACTTCTGCAAGTATAGTTGTTTCATGCTTTACCAGTGGCAACATCTAGTTGTTTTGAAGGTCCTCATGATATACTCTTCTAAATTGCCTACATAAGCATGATTTCAAGGCCTACTATTATTGTTAACACTGCTTGCTTCTTTATTCATCAACTGTTGGGCAATCAGTTGCTCTGAATGCATAAGCTTGCCTACATTAGGGAAAATGATTGAGTAATTCATTTGCTTATAGATGATTGCAGGTACATGGATAAAATTGCAAGTTAAAACATAAAAGTAATTGTTGTAAATAGTTGTTTTTGCTAATCCACATTACTGAAGTATAATTCGTGTGCACTGTATTTGTACCCAACTATATATAATTGTAATACATGTGAGTTCTGTTCTTGTCTCTAGTACCACAACTTTAATTCACTTAGCTTGATGTAGTTTGCTTCACATATATTATTGCTAATGCATTGCTTCACATATATAGTTTGCTTCAATTCAGTTGCTTGCTAGCATACATATGGTTAGGGTTTGCATCAGCAGTACTACTAGCACTTTGCTTGCTTGTTGTGTACTTTATATGAGGCACTAGGAAGATTTCTTGATGTACATTACTACCTCCTGCTTGATGTAGTGAAGATATTAAGTGATGCTTCATATCTTTCCAGTGTACATGCATGCTTGTTTAGTGCACTTACATGTTTGCTTAATTAATAACACTAGATCACTATATTGTTGATCCATCAAGTTTGTTTCACATGTATTACATGTATGTGCATGATGGTCCAAATGCTTTCCTTTATTGATACAAGTGCATCATTTTACTTTATCCCTGTTGTATCTGATTGTTGTTTATTCTATTTTGCAAGCACCACCTCAAGATCATCCATGGCAAGGATGACAAGGTCAAACGTGAGGCCAACCGTTGGTATGCAACTTGCTCCTTGTGGTTATCTTGTCGGTTTCATAAAATCTGTGTCTTAATATGCTAAGTGAAATGTATTGCTGCAATCTGAATAAGCTGGCTTAATTGTGCCTGTGTGCTGTTAGTCTTCCTTACCTGAATAACTAGGATTAAATGATAATAAAATTTCATAAGATATGTTTGGCTGTCTGTCCATGCATTCCAAACATTCACCTAATAGTTACGTTTCCTTTATCATGCAAAGAAGAGCCTCTCGTCGGATGTTCCAGTCCCTTGGCATCGGTGCAATAGCGTCGATGATTAGGAAAACAAATGATGTACAAGAAGGTAGAAGTGATGAGGTTCAAGAAGGTAGTGGAGTTATCAATGATGACCCAGAGTACAATCCTAAGGAGGATGAAGTTATTGATGGAGAGGAAGTGGATGATGTTGTAGTGAGCAAGACTGTTAAGGTGCAAACTTTGTCTTGCTTGGAGGGCTGGGGTTCTTTTATGCTATGTTATTCCTTGTGCTCACATATTTCTCTTGTGATCTAATGCTTTTTTCCGTGCTGTTTATACGAGGCCTTTGAAGGAATCTAGGACGAAGAGGCCTGGTGTTAAGAAGACAGTCGAGAAGAAGAAGAAGAGCTTAGAAACATCTGCTGCAATGCCTCCGGGAAGGGTGATGGCCCCAGCTCGGGACAAAAAAGAGGATCCTGGAACACGATGAACCCGCCCTTGATAGAGTCACAAGGCAGAAAGCAAAGATGGCGATCGCGACGGACCATCAGAAAGTCTCTGCGCATGGACTCGAGACCTCGGTGCAAATGGGTGATGAGTTGCCACCCATGGATGAAGGAACCACTCTCGGCATGGATGGAAGTGGCCTTTGTGTGCCTAGATGAAGGAGGAACCATCTGCATTGATGAAGTAGGCATCTTGTCCACACGGACCTCAGCCTGTTGCACCTTCTATTGATGTGAATGTTGTCATCAATGAAGAAGAACAGCAGCTTGTGCTTCAATCAGGCAAGTTGACCTTTGCAATGCTATCTTTTACTAGTGCATTTTCCAAATGGAATGATCATGTATGCTTTTGTCGATTCTTGCATTTGTCGATTTCTATTCTAATTTATGAGTTCAATTTCATTTTCAGATGCAATGACTACCAAGACTAGACTTAGAAAGGGCAAAGGGCTAGAGAGGATCACCAAGTCGCTTGGTAGCAAGGTGCCTATCCAAATTGCGAAGGATGAAGCGTCGAGAGAAGCCTCTGCGGTCAAAGAAAGCTTGCTTCGAGTGTGGACTCATTGCAAGAATCCATCTTCCGGTTCTTCCTCACTTCAAGCTATACAAAAAAAAATGCTAGTCTATTGGAGAACTACATTGGGAAAGTTGTTGTAAGCTACTTGTTTCATAGTTAATGTGCTATCTATTTTCTATTACACCTATGCATGATCACTAATATTGTTCCTACCTTGTTTGCTGTCTTGGTAGGCAAATTTTGAGATGAACACGGACTCGGAGACCATCAAGACCGTGTGCAAAGATATTCTGCAGAAAAATTCAAAGAACAGACGCCATCAGATCAAGAAGAAGTATTTTGATACCGTAGCCGCAAATAAAGTCAGCATCAAGTCTCCGGTACCTGATCTGACGGATGGTGAATGGCAAGCTCTGGTGGAGATGTGGTCTACCCCAAGACACAAGGTTTGTCTCTACTTTGTTTGATGCTTTATGTTCTACACATGATATGCTAGTGCTAGATCATGCTGACAGTATGCTTTTTTGTAGGGAACCTATGTGTCGAACAAGATGAATCGAGAAAAAGTCATGTACAATAAGAGAACTGGTTCCAGGCACTACAGAGCACACATTTTTGCCACTATGAGAACTTTTCTCTAGAGACCTTACCGTTTGATCCTCGTTGGATAACATTTCTGATTCTTGCTGAATAACATTTTGATTTTTGTTGAAAAACATTTCAGAAAGAAGAGCGTAAGTGTGAGGAGCTGTCTGCGATTGACTTGTTTAAGGCCACCCACAATAGCAAGAAGCACGGGTTTTCGGAGCCAGTCAAGACTGCTATAGTAAGTCACTCCATGCTTTGTCCATGCCCTGTTTGATTCACAGCCAGCTTTGATGTTGTTTGATGCTTTGATGATTTGATGATGTTTGATTCGGAGCCAGTTCCATGCTTCGATGTTGTTTGAGAGTTCCATGCTTATAGTTCCATGCTAGGCTTAATGAAGATATTAGAACAGCTTAATGAAGATAGTTCCATGCTGTTTGATTCACACACGTTGTGTTCCATGCTTTGATGTTGTTTGATAGTTCAACAAAGATATCAGAACTTGTTGTAGCTATTTGTTGCATTTTTTATGACATGATGAAATTTGATCTGAATGTTAGTCGGGAAGCCATCTTATATAGAACCACCATTCTAGGCTTAATGAAGCGATCATATTGTTCCAGTTGCATGTCTCCAGGTCACTAGTCATCATCTTCTTGTATAGATTTTGTGTGCTGGTTTGGTTACTTCAAATAATCCATTTGTGTGCTGGTTTGGTTTCTCCACTAATGCCTATCATTTTCCTCCATATGCTAGCTTGAGATGGAAAAAATGAAGGGGGCGCCGGTACCAGAAGGTGAGGAGCCAAAGTCTACTGTTCAAATTGTCGAAGAAGTATTGTTGAAATCTGTCAAGCAAAGCACATTCCTCACGAATGTTGGGCTCCAGTCATCTAGGAACAACTCCCGCAAAGAAACTGCTGAAGTGTTTTCTCATGTTCGTGACCTTGAGCAGAAGCTGGAGAGGTCCGAGCTTCAAGCTGAACTGGTGCAAGAAGAATTGACGGCAATCAAGATGAAGGCGGAAGAATCTGAAGCTGCACGTGACAAGGAACTTGAGCTGCTGCGGAAGAAGTCTCAAGAACAGGAAGAGAAGTTAGCCCACTTGACGGCTCTCTTTGGAGCTAAGGTAGTTTGATGGCTGTGTTGTGGTTGAGCTAAGGTAGTTTGATGGCCCTCTTTGTCTTTGAGCTAAGGTTGTTGCATTTTGAACCTGTGAACTGAGCTGAGCTAAGAGCTGTTGCATTTTGTTGCATTTTGTTGTTTAAACTAGAGCACCTGTGAACCTATGAAGTTATGTGATCTTGTGAACCTGTGAAGTTATGTGAAGTTATGTGGATCATTTTGTGGATCATTTTGTTTATTTTCTGTGAAGTTATGTGGATCACTTGTGCACCTGGGCCTTTCTGTTTATAGTTATACAAAATGAGAACTTGGGCTCTAAAAAGGCCAAGGCCCAAACAAGAATTAGACCAAAAAGGCTTGGGCCTAAAAAAATAAATGACTGTAAGAAAAAAAATTATAAAAGGCTGCATAGTAGAAAATAAAAAGGCCAAGGCCCAAATTCGAACTAGACCAAAAAGGTTGTGGCCCAAAACAATAGTGGACTATAAAAAAATTCATCAGAAAAAGGCTCCATTCCCAGAAAATAAAAGGCCAAATTATTGGGCCAGGCCCATACACATAAGCAAAATAAAGAGAAAAAAAACTTAAATGGGCCGAATTATTGGGCTTGGCCCATGTAGATGGCTGAAATGGACCGGGATGATTCTATTTTACGACCTTTTCATTTGGTCGTAATTCTGCCACGTCAGCTTGCCACGGTGGATCTGACATGGTGTGGTCGGATTACTAGTGACCAAAATAATTGGTCGTAAAATCTACGACTTTTTTCTAGTCATAAACGTTTACGACCATTCTAGAAGAAAGGTCGCTATAGTCAATTAACGACGGCCAGCTTTTGACATTATGTTTTTGGTCACAAAAAGGTCACAAATTGAAAAGAGTGACCATTTAGTGACCAATAGTGGTGGTCACAAGTTGACATATTTCTTGTAGTGGCTGGTATGCGGATTGGTATGTCGTTTTATCCCAGCCACGAGGTGGCCGGTCAGCCGTATGGTGCTCGAGTCCGTATTCCTCGGCTGCCAGGACTTCAGTCCATCTATCTGTGAGCAGGTCTTGATCAGCTTGGAGTTGCTGCTGTTTCTTTTTCAGGCTCCTCGCAGTGGCTATAAACCGACGCTTGAAGCGCTCCTGCTCTACGGGATCCTCAGGCATGCCGAACTCGTCATCGCCGAGGCTAATCTCGTCTTCGGAGGGGGGCATGTATCATCCTCCTCCGAGTATTAAATCCGTCGCTTTGTTCTTCAGGCTGACCTGCTCATCCTCTGTTCGCCCGCCAAGGCGGGCTGATCAGGGTTGTATTCTTCTTCGGCACCATTGGTTCGTCTCCTGGGCTGGTATTGGTGTGGCGGGGCTTGGAGTGGCGCCGACGGCGCCCATTCTTTGCTTTTTTTCCCTGAGGTTTTATCCTCCGTTGCCTCATCGCCATTTGTTTCCTTCGGAGTATCCACCATATATATATCATAAGAAGAGGTGGATGTCCACCGCCCAGTGAGCGGTGGTTCATGTTCTTCTCCTGCATCGTCGTCCATACCGTTGATGTCTTCGGAGTCGAAGTTCAGTACCTCGGTTAAGTCATCGACCGTGGCAATGTAGTGGGTGGTGGGTGGGCAACGAATTCCTTCGTCGTCTGCCTCCCACTCGAGACGGACATAGGTCGGCGAAGAGCCTCCTAACAAAGAGAGAGACTTTAATGAGTCCAGCATGTCGCCAAAGGGCGAGTGCTGGAAGATATCCGCGGTGGTGAACTCCATTACCGGAGCCCATCCTGGCCCGACGGGCTCGGGAGTGTGCGGACTGGAACCAACGTCGGGATACGAATCTGGGGTTCGAGTCACGAGCCACCGCAGAGGTAAGACTGTGTTCGGCTCCACCGCTGGCGAGGGCGCAACTGGGGCGGGTCTATCCTCCGTCCTTAGGGCAGCGCAGACTGCTCCGGATCTAGGTCCGGAGATACTACGGGGGCGATACCCCGAGCTTCGTCTGATGGCAGGCCTAAGCTGTGCTCGTCGAGACTGTCCGGCGCTCGTGGCATAGGCCCAAATCCATCGAAGATCAAGTATCCGCGGATGTCCATCGTGTAGTTCAGGTTTCCGAACCTGACACGGTGGCTGTGGGCGAGCTGCTGATCTGCTTCCGGATGGCTGCGAGTTGGCCCGCAGATCTGAAGCCGCCGAACACGAAGATCTGTCCGGGGAGGAAAGTCTCGCCCTGGACAGCGTCGTTGATGATGATCGAAGGAGCCA
This sequence comes from Aegilops longissima, assembly GCA_021605205.1. Lineage (NCBI taxonomy): Eukaryota > Viridiplantae > Streptophyta > Magnoliopsida > Poales > Poaceae > Aegilops > Aegilops longissima. The sequence goes on from CM038677.1 coordinate 709,171,349, forward strand.
TTGAGCCTGACAGCGATGACACAGAGGAACTCTTAATGAAAGCACCAATGTCACTGTCAAAATCGGCGGATCTTGGGTAGGGGGTCCCGATCTCTGCGTCAAGGCTGATGGTAACAGGAAGCAAGGGATCTGAGATGTTTACCTGTGTTGGGCCCTCTCGATGGAGGTAAAACCCTACTTCTCGCTTGATTAATATTGATGATATGGGTAGTACAAGAGTAGATTTACCACGAGATCGCAGAGGCTAAACCCTAAGAGCTAGCCTATGATGGTATGATTGTAATTGTGACCGGCCTTGTAAGGACCAACCTCTCCGGTTTATATAGACACCGGAGAGGGCTAGGGTTTATATGGAGTCGGTTACAAGGAAGGAAATATAATATCCGGATCGCCAAGCTTGCCTTCCACGCCAAGGAAAGTCCCATCTGGACACGGGCCGAAGTCTTGAGTCTTGTATCTTCACGCTTCAATAGTTCGGACGTTGTACACAGTCCGGCTGTCCGAATACCCCCTAATCCAGGACTCCCTCATATAGCACTATGGGTGGAATAGAATATGATGATGGGGGTTGTGTGGAGAAGACAAAAAGGAGAAAGTCTCACATTGACGTGCTACCTCTTGAGCACTGCGTTGGTTTTCCCTTGAAGAGGAAAGGGTGATGCAGTAAAGTAGCGTAAGTATTTCCCTCAGTTTTTGAGAACCAAGGTATCAATCTAGTAGGAGATCACGCACAAGTCCCTCGCACCTACACAAACAAATAAGAACCTTGCAACCAACGAGATAAAGGGGTTGTCAATCCCTCAACGGTCACTTACGAGAGTGAGATCTGATAGATATGATAAGATAATATTTTTGGTATTTTTATGATAAAGATGCAAATTAAAATAAAAGGCAAAAGAAATAACTAAGTGTTGGAAGATTAATATGATGGAAAATAGACCCGGGGGCCATAGGTTTCACTAGTGGCTTCTCTCGAGAGCATAAGTATTACGGTGGGTGAACAAATTACTGTTGAGCAATTGATAGAATTGACCGACTCCTGCCTGCATCTACTACTATTACTCCACACATCGACCGCTATCCAGCATGCATCTAGAGTATTAAGTTCATAAGAATAGAGTAACGCTTTAAGCAAGATGACATGATGTAGAGGGATAAACTCATGCAATATGACATAAACCCCATCTTGTTATCCTCGATGGCAACAATACAATACGTGCCTTGCTGCCCCTCATCCTTTGGGAAAGGACACCGCAAGATTGAACCCAAAGCTAAGCACTTCTCCCATTGCAAGAAAGATCAATCTAGTAGGCCAAACCAAACTGATAATTCGAAGAGACTTGCAAAGATAACTAATCATACATAAAAGAATTCAGAAGAGATTCAAATATTGCTATAGATAATCTTGATCATAAACCCACAATTCATCGGTCTCAACAAACACACCGCAAAAGAAGATTACATCGAATAGATCTCCACGAGAATCGTGGAGAACTTTGTAATGAGATCCAAAGAGAGAGAAGAAGCCATCTAGCTAATAACTATGGACCCAAAGGTCTGAGGTAAACTACTCACACATCATCGGAGAGGCTATAGTGTTGATGTAGAAGCCCTCCGTGATCAATGCCCCCTCCGGCGGAGCGCCGGAAAAGGCCCCAAGATGGGATCTCACGGGTACAGAAGGTTGCGGCGGTGGAATTAGATTTTTGGCTCCGTGTCTGGTAGTTTGGGGGTACGTAGGTATATATAGTTGGAAGAAGTACGTCGGTGGAGCAACATGGGCCCCACGAGGGTGGAGGGCGCACCCAGGGAGTAGGCACGCCCCCTACCTCGTGCCCTCCTGGTTGCTTTCTTGACGTAGGGTCCAAGTCCTCTGGATCACGTTTGTTCCAAAAATCACGATCCCGAAGGTTTCATTCGGTTTGGACTCCGTTTGATATTCTTTTTCTGCGAAACACTGAAATAGGCAAAAAATAGCAATTCTGGGTTGGGCCTCCGGTTAATAGGTTAGTCCCAAAAATAATATAAAAGTGTAAAATAAAGCCCATTAACATCCAAAACAGAATATAATATAGCATGGAACAATCAAAAATTATAGATACGTTGGAGATGTATCATGACGCGGCTAATCAACGGGCTAGGGAGATGCCCATCAATTGATGTCAATGCAAGGAGTAGGGATTGCCATGCAATGGATGCACTATATATATAAATGTATGAAAGCTCAACAAAATAAACTAAGTGGGTGTGCATCCAACTTGCTTGCTCATGAAGACCTAGGGCATTTGAGGAAGCACATCGTTGGAATATACAAGCCAAGTTCTGTAATGAAAAATTCCCACTAGTATATGAAAGTGACAAAACAAGAGACTCTCTATCATAAAGATCATGGTGCTACTTTGAAGCACAAGTGTGGAAAAAGGATAGTAGCATCGTCCCTTTTTATTTCTCTTCTTTTTTCTCTTTTTTTGGCCTTTCCCCTTTTTTTAGGACAATGCTCTATTAATGATGATCATCACACTTCTATTTATTTACAACTCGATGATTACAACTCGATACTAGAACAAAGTATGACTCTATATGAATGCCTCCGGCGGTGTACCGGGATGGGCAATGAATCAAGAGTGACATGTATGAAATAATATGCATGGTGTCTTTGCCACAAATACGATGTCAACAATGCAAGGCAATATGACAATGATGAAGCGTGTCATAATAAATGGAACAGTGGAAAGTTGCATGGGAATATATCTCGGAGTGGCTATGGAAATGCCATAATAGGTAGGTATGGTGGCTGTTTTGAGGAAGATATAAGGAGGTTTATGTGTGATAGAGCGTATCGTATCACGGGGTTTGGATGCACCGGCGAAGTTTGCACCAACTCTCAAGGTGAGAAAGGGCAATGCACGGTACCGAAGAGGCTAGCAATGATGGAAGGTTGAGAGTGCGTATAATCCATGGACACAACATTACTCATAAAGAAATCACATACTTATTGCAAAAGTCTACAAGTCATCAAAAACCAAGCACTACGCGCATGCTCCTAGGGGGATAGATTTGTAGGAAAAGACCATCGTTCGTCCCCGACCTCCACTCATAAGGATGACAATCAAAGAACACATCATGTTTCAAATTTGTCACACAACGTTTACCATCCGTGCATGCTACGGGACTTGCAAACTTCAACACAAGTATTTCTCAATTTCACAACTACTCAACTAGCACAACTTTAATATCACTATCTCCATATCTCAAAACAACTATCAAGTATCAAACTTCTCTTAGTATTCAATGAACTTTAAAGTTTTTATCTTGGATGCCTATCATATTAGGACTAATTTTATAACCAAAGAAAATTATCATGCTGTTCTAAAGGACTATCAAAATAATATAAGTGAAGCATGAGAGATCAATAATTTTTATAAAATATAACCACCACCGTGCTCTAAAAGATATAAGTGAAGCGCTAGAGCAAAATTGTTTAGCTCAAAAGATATAAGTGAAGCATATAGAGTATTCTAATAAATTCTGAATAATGTGTGTCTCTCTCAAAAGGTGTGTACAGCAAGGATGATTGTGGTGAACTAAAAATCAAAGACTCAAATCATACAAGACGCTCCAAGCAAAACACATATCATGTGGTGAATAAAAATATAGCTCAAAGTAAAGTTACCGATGGACGAAGACAAAAGAGGGGATGCCTTCCAGGGCATCCCCAAGCTTAGCCTTTTGGGTTGTCTTTAGATTTTACCTTGGGGTGCCTTGGTCATCCCCAAGCTTAGGCTCCTGCCACTCCTTGTTCCATAATCCATCAAATCTTTACCCAAAACTTGAAAACTTCACAAGACAAAACTTAACAGAAAATCTCGTGAGCTCCGTTAGCGAAAGAAAACAAAACACCACTTCAAGGTACTGTAATGAACTCATTATTTATTTATATTGGTGTTAAAACTACTGTATTACAACTTCTATATGGTTCATAACCTCCCATACTAGCCATAGATTCATCAAAATAAGCAAACAACACACGAAAAACAGAATCTGTCAAAAACAAAACAGTCTGTAGTAATCTGTACCTAACGCAAACTTATGGAACTCCAAAAATTCTAAAATAAATTTATGGGCGTGAGTAATCTATATATTAATCATATTAAAAAAGAATCAACTAAATAGCACTCTCCAGTAAAACGTTGTAGCTAATCTCGTGAGCGCTAAAGTTTCTGTTTTTTACAGCAAGATCAAAAAGACTTCACCCAAGTCTTCCCAAAGGTTCTACTTGGCACAAACACTAAATTAAACACAAAAACACATCTAACCAGAAGCTATATGGATTATTTATTCATAAACATAACCAAAAAACAAGAAACTAAAATAAAATTGGGTTGCCTCTCAACAAGCGCTATCGTTTAACGCCCCTAGCTAGGCATAAAGGCAAGGATATATCTAGGTATTATCATCTTTGGCATGCAATCCATAAGTGGCTCTCATAATAGATTCATAAGGTAATTTAATTTTGTTTCTAGGAAAGTGTTCCATGCCTTTCCTTAACGGAAATTGGAATCTAATATTCCCTTCCTTCATATCAATAATTGCACCAATCGTTCTAAGGAAAGGTCTACCAAGAATAACAGGACATGAAGGATTGCAATCTATATCAAGAACAATGGAATCTACGGGCACATAATTCCTATTTGCAACAATAATATCATCATTAATTCTTCCCGTAGGTTTCTTAATGGTGTAATCCGCAAGGTGCAAGTTTAAAGAACAATCATCAAATTCACGGAAACCCAACAAATCACACAAAGTTTTTGGAATAATGGAAACACTAGCACCCAAATCACACAAAGCATAGCATTCATGATCTTTAATTTTAATTTTAATAGTAGGTTCCCACTCATCATAAAGTTTTCTAGGGATAGAAACTTCCAATTCAAGCTTTTGTTCATAAGATTGCATTAAAGCATCAACGATATGTTTAGTAAAAGCCTTATTTTGACTATAAGCATGCCGAGAATTTAGCACGGATTGCAACAAGGAAATGCAATCTATTAAAGAACAATTATCATAATTAAATTACTTGCAATCCAATATAGTGGGTTCATTGCTATCTAAAGTTTTAACCTCTTCCATCCCACTTTTACCAAATTTACCATAAGATTGAACATTCTCCAAATATGTGGGATCTAAAGTTGACACTCTTCCAAACCCACTTTCAATATTATTGCAAACACTATTATCAATCTCATATTCATCATGGGGCTTAAATAAATTTTCAAGATCATAAGAAGAATCACCCCAATCATGATCATTGCGACAAGTAGTTGATAATCCCCAAGTGCAGGGAATCATCGTAGCAATTCCCAAAGGTGGAAGTGATAAGTATGGAGTGTCGAACCCACAAGGAGCTAAAGGTAAGATCAATATTCTCTCAAGTCCTATCTGCCACTGATACGACTCTACGTACACCGAACGTTTGCTTCCAACTAGAAACGAGAAATAAAACTATGTTGTGGGTATGAAGAGGATAACTTTGCATGAAATTGGAGAGCTAAAATATAAAAGTAGGTGTTGTTATCATAAAGTTAGAATATATTACTAAATATTATAAATAGCGAGTGTGGAATAATGATGGGTCGGTGTGCGGAATTGTCCTAGGCAATTGTTAACAAGACCGGTAGTCGTCATTGCAATTTCATATGAGGGAGAGGCATAAGCTAACATACTTTCTCTTCTTGGATCATATGCACTTATTATTGGAACTCTAGCAAGCATCCGCAACTACTAAAGATCACTAAGGTAAAACCCAACCATTGCATCAAGTCCCCTTTATCCCATACGCAACAACCCCCTTACTCGGGTTTATGCTTCTGTCACTCAAGCAACCCACTATAAGCGAATCAAGAACGTATTGCAACACCCTATAGCGGGAATCCCTCACGCTTGCGCGACACGGAGGGCACAATAGGACAGCACCAAAATAAAACATACAACTCATACCAATATATATCATCAATCAACCCAAAGACAAAGGATATCTACTCAAAACATCATAGGATGGCAACACATCATTGGATCATAATATATGGCATAAAGCACCATGTTCAAGTAGGGATTACAGCGGGGTGCGGGAGAGTGGACCGCGTAAAAGAGATGAGGATGGTGATGTTGATGAAAACGATCACCGCGGCGATGATTCCCCTCCCGATGGCACTCCGGCGCCACCGAGAGAGAGGAGGAGAGGTTCTCCCCCTTGTGCTTACTCCTCCATGGCCTCCCCCCTCGATGGGGAGAGGTTCTCCCTCTGGTCCTTGGCCTTCATGACGATGATGGCCCCTCCGGGATCCTCCTCCATGCCCTCCGGTGATGATGGCCCCCTCCGGCAGGGTGCCAGAGAGGGCCTCGATTGATTTCTCATGGTAATAGAGGCTTGCGGCGAGGGAACTTCTGATCTAGGTTAATTTCTGGGGGTTTCTGTATTTATAGGAATTTTTGGCATTGGTTTCACGTCAAGGGGGTCTTCGAGTCGTCCACGAGGTAGGGGCCCATGCCCAGGGGGGTGGGCGCGCCCCCCACCCTCGTGGACAGCCCGGGACTCTTCTGGCCCAACTCTTTTGCTCTAGGGGCTTCTTTTGGTCCATAAAAAATCAACAAAAATTGGCACGTCAATTGGACTCCGTTTGGTATTCCTTTTCTGTAAAACTCAAAAACAAGGAAAAAACAGAAACTGGCACTGGGCTCTAGGTTAATAGGTTAGTCCCAAAAATCATATAAAATAGCATATACATGCATCTAAAACATCTAAGATGGATAATATAATAGCATGAATACTTCATAAATTATAGATACGTTGGAGACGTATCAGTAGTAGACATAGCAAAACTAGCATCCCCAAGCTTAGGGTTTTGCATATTATTAGCACGATTGACATCAAGAGAATTTATAGTAAAATCATTGCAATCATGCTTTTTATTCAAGGAGCTACCATGAATCTCTTCATAAATTTCTTCATCACAATTTTCAGATTTATGAATTTCAAGCAAGACCTCATAAAGATAATCTAGTGCACTCAAATCACTAGAAATTGGTTCATCATACTTGGATCTCTTAAAAAGATTAGCAAGGGGATGAGGATCCATATCAATAGATTTTTAGCAAGCGAAGATGCAAGCACATAGAAGGCACATGGCAACACAAGCAAATGAAAAAGACAAATGGAAGAGGGGCGAATAAAATGGCAAAGGTGAAGCGGGGGAGAGGAAACAAGAGGCAAATGGCAAATAATGTAATGCTAGGGATAAGAGTTTGTGATGGGTACTTGGTATGTCTTGACTTGTGCGTAGACTCCCCGGCAATGGCGCCAGAAATGGCTCGTTGACAGAAAATCAAATCTTGACTTGACTTGGTGCACACCTCCCCGGCAACGGCGCCAGAAATCCTTCTTGCTACCTCGTGGAGGAAGAAGTAGGTCGGTGGAGCCACGAGGGGCCCACGAGGGTGGAGGGCGCGCCCACCTGCCTCGTGGCCTCCTCATTGATTTCTTGACGTCCACTCCAAGTCCTCTGGATCACATTTTTCCAAAAATCATGCTCCCGAAGGTTTCATTCCGCTTGGACTCTGTTTGATATTACTTTTCTGCGAAACACTGAAATAGGCAAAAAAAAAAAGAGCAATTTGCACTAGGCCTTGGGTTAATAGGTTAGTCCCAAAAATAATATAAAAGTGTATAAATAAGCCCATTAAATATCCAAAACAGAATATATAATAGCATGGAGCAATCAAAAATTATAGATACGTTGGAGACGTATCAGGGAGATGAGGCCGAGTGTGTCCAAGCTCGAATTTTTCACCATGCTAGCCCAAAGGTTGTTGACATTGTCACCTACACGGCCTTCTTCGCACTGGCAAGAACTCCACGACCAACTTCAAGGCCTTGTTGTGGATCAAACTTTGCTTGATCTACACTGTTATTGATTCTTCATGTACTCATACTTATCAGTTAGGTACTGAACTTTGATGTGTGTGACCTAAAATTTTCATTCTGCTTGTCACAACTCTTATTGTGCTCTGGATATTTTCTAGAACAAATTTCAAGAGAGAATAATTTTTTGTAATCTAAAATATGGAACGAGCGCGCATGTTGTTTTTTGTGTTCTGTCACTCATGCTGTGAAGACTGATCCTTATTTGTTTTCTCATGTTTCAGATTGTTGTCCTAATGTGGACCTAGAACAATGTTGTGATACAATTGCATTTGACCTTCCTATATTCTGGAGATAGAAATCAAAACTATATAGAAATCAAAATTATAGTCGTTAAATTTATCACTTCTTCTAATGACAGCGATACAAAAGTTGTCTAACCTCAAGTTGTTCATGCATATTTTTTTTGGGTACCTGAACTTGGTACTTGCGTTTATACACAAGTGGTATTTCTTTGTTTCACATAAGAAATGTTCACAGAATGGTTAGTTGCATCAAATTCTCATAAATACTTGACAAATGGATAAAAACATAGATGCCAATAATCAGGAGGATTCGCAACCCTGTGCCACTCTGTAAGGAACTTTGCATATATACTTATGAAAGAGTTAAATTTGAAGTGTTACTACTAATAAAAGATAATGCTTGTTGTCACCATGTTCTTTTTTCGGAGTGATTTATCCACACCTTTCTTAATGCTCTTACAATTTTGTATTCTCATGCATGTTAAAACATATTGTCTGATTTGTAATGTTCAATAAACCTCCTCAAAAGTTAGCATATGATCTGTAACCATTGTGAAACTAAGATTTGTTCTTGCATAGCATCGACCAATTAAAAAAGGTTCAGAGCGAACCCCAATTTACTAGCTTGTCATCTTCTATCAATATTTTTTATTTCAAGTCAAACAGGGTTTTCATTATGTCATCATGAGTTTATATTTTGCACAACTAAGGTGCAATACAAGTACCAGCTTGGGTTTGGCCAGAATTATTTCGTATGTCCCCACTACCCAGAGCTTGAGCTAAAGGATGCAGCGCTTCCTATAATGGACAACATTAACATTGCCAACTTCATGCATGCATGACTTTGGTCACCTACTCAACTAGGTAGCCATTCCTAGACCTGATCTCCGGCATGGATTGCCATCACACAACCCATCTCTAGTTGTGTCATTAGTAGATGCACTCCAACTCACTCTGAGATAGAGAACATGAAGGCAAGACAACAATTCTTCATCTCCTTCACACTGAGACAACAACTAAACTCTAGGATAGTGAATTCTCAAATAATCCCTTCTCCTTCTCACCTTCATATGATGATGCTACTTGGTGAGTAGTTTGAGGATCGTGCAATTGCAAATCCTGATGGTTCCCATTCGTAGGATTGATGTGGATTTCAAACATTGGAAACATACTTCTAACCAAGTGTAAAACATGTGTGCGTTGAACATCTGGTATGCCGAAATGAACCTACCAACGACTAAGCTCTGCTCCTCGGTCGATGTGCAATGGCTTCTTTGTGAATCATTGTTCTATCTCTCTTCCCATGTTAAATAGGAGCCCGGTGTTGTGCAATATATAGCCATTTGATGGATGCTTTCATGCAATTCAATATTGTCATAATGAACACATGAATTGGGCATTCTTGTGTAGTTGTGAGAATCTCTCCCCTAGAGCAGTAACTCCCCGATAAAAAAAATTTGCTCACACCAACTCACCTTCATGGTGTAGTTTATTTTAGTAGAAAGCATTTGCATTCGTTGTGCCAAGTAGTTCATTCATTAAAATACAGAAAAATGCCTAAGAAACCATAATCACCAATCAAACAAAAATGTATTTCACCATCAATTGATATAGTAATTTTTTTGGCAACACAAATCCTCAAAAGAGGGCTAAATCTTCTTTATTAACAACCAAAACAGTGCACAGATAATAGTTTTTTCATAGGAAAAGAGATGGCTTGAAAGGCCATTTTATAGTTATATCTAGTAGAGTTGCTACAAAAGAAGTTGCAAGGATAAGTAGATTTATTCAAGGAAGCTTTCTTTGCAAGAGAATGAGCTAGGGTATTTTGGATTCTCGCAATATGCTTGACCTTGAAAGATTCAATGTCGAAGACCATGTTGGATAACTCAGCTGAAATCAACCTAATCCTCCAATGCCCCGGTGGTTGGATTAAGTCTTTGGCTTCCATCGCTTGTACTAGATTACTGCAATAAGATAATAATAGAACCAAATATCAGTTCAATGCTTTCACACTCACGGTTGTCAATAGAAGTCCTAATGCTTCGACCTCTGAAAAAGAATATACTCTAGTGGAGGTAGCTTGTATAAATATTGTACGACCACTGATCTCATTCCTTAGAAGTACTCCAAGAAAGGCTTCATTTGTTGTCTCCTTAGGGTTAAAAGGTGCATCGACATATAATTTAAGACCTGCAAGCAAAACAGAAGAATTTGCATTTGGGAACGGTATGGATAGGTTAATAACAGGAGAGGTCCTCTATGCAATCCTCCATTAAACCACAATTTAGCATTACCTTTGTAACATGGATTACATGAATAGGGCTCCAAGTTTTATTTTCAAAAAGCAGACCATTCCAAGCTTTCCAAATATTCCAAAGAATAGTAAAAGCAATGCTTAACTTTAACTCTGGATGCTGCGTAAATAAGATTTGTAGGACTATATCAATGGAGTAAAGATTGTGATTCAGCCTATCAGTTTTCAAACCAAAGTAAAATAAAATCATTCTTGAGAAATTATAGACAAAGAAGAGACTCAAATATGTTTCGTCCTAGCCACATCTACAACAATTTTATTAATATTTTTTGAAAATATGGAAGCTCTATACCTGGTGCAATTGCTCTTCTATTAAGCCTCAAGCAAAAAAATCACCCTTGGGGCCATTGTTTTCTCTTTCCAGACTTGGTTGAGAAAGGTTACTTCTTGATCCATAATAAGAGAGCTTTGATATGTAGATCTAACTTGGGATTCCTACACAAAAAAGTATATACACTTTTTGAGGTACAAACAACATTAAGAGTATTAGTCCAACAAATCATATATTTGCAATCAACATTGATGACGGGAATTTCTAAAATCTTGTTCTTGAAGTTATCATCAAAATAAGCACTATCCCAACATTTAGAATTAGGTTTCCAGAGGTTACCAATGATGCTATGACAAGGCCTCCCCAACTTTGATTCAAGGTGATCATGGATATTATTCTCCCAATTCTGAACTATGTAACTGCTTGAGGGTGTTAAAACTTAGGCCTAGGAGGACACAAAATTACAAGTGCTTATGTAACCACTCGAGAGTTTGCACACTAAACTGAACTCATTACTCAACTGCCAAGTATGTTATTCACACATTTGTTTAATTAAATCATTTTTTATTTGCCAACAATAGATGCACCATGTGGATCATTTTGCCTCCTCATTAACCACCCTTCTTTGGTTCTTCCTAGTGGGCCTCTTGCGCCGCAACCTGGAATCAGTGAGGAATTCATCATCATGTACACCCAGTAAGTGCAGCACCCTGTGCTCACCTAGTAACCGTGAGGCCTCCAGTCCACGGCCATCTCATGCCACCCAACATGGTGATGTCTCCTAGCCTCTGCTTCTCACCAATATTCCTAGTGCTCCAGGAGACTATTGCAAGTCCCATGTTCGCCTATACATGCCTCCTTCCCAACACCTACACTGCCAAAAGCCCACACCCCGTAGGTGCTTGGCTAGCACCTGAACAACTTCATGTTTAGAATCGCCACACCTGGCCATGTCTCACTAATATTTTGCTTAATTTGCTAATGATGCCTGTCCAAAGTGGGCTCTGGCCTAAGTAGAGAGTGACTTGATCACCATAGAATCTGTGAAGCAAATTTGGAAGTTTTTGACTTTTTATTTGTTGAATCATTAATCTTGGAATTATTGCGTCTAGTAAAAGCTAATGCATGTTGCTAACATTTGGATTACTTATCAGATCCCACCTTTCAAATGCACTTCAAATATGAATTATAAATTATAGCCTAATTTTTATTTTGGATGAACCATATGTACTAGCTTCTCATGCATCTACTAGAAATGTTTAGTTGCCTACATAAAAACATTAATAAGATGGTAAATTCTCAACAGTCGTATACTATCAGATTTTTTATAGACTAATCTGCAAACTTGATGTGTCAACTTCCCCATTAATCCTCACCCTACCCACCCCCCCCCCCAGCCTCCACCTAATCTCGTATGCCCAGTCCATAAGAATTTCTCCGTATTTGTAGCATTGCTCGTGAACTTTTGAACAAGTCTATCTCCACTTGACCAAGATAATATTGCTACTTCATGTAGGAAGTCGAAGACGTGTAGTTCATTTCCCAATTCCAGGATGTCTATGGGTCTCAGTGGCATTGAAAAGTAAATCCAGTTAAGCACAAAACTTGTGTGCATCAAGTATGTGGTATATATGTCGACATGAACCTAGGAACGAAAAACTCTATTGTTAGTTGACTTAGGTACCCAATATAGCTTCTTCACAAATTGTTGATCCATCTCCCCTTTCGCACTTAAATAGGAACAATATGTCATGCAACAACCATGGGTTGTATTCTTCCATGGAGATCAATATTCCATAATGAGCACATGGACATCCCTCTTGTTGATAATCACTCCCTCGATGAAGTAACTCCTTTATAATTCATTTTGATCGTATCGATTTGGATTAACAATGTTGTTTCTTCTTCTTTTGGTGACCCGATTTTGACAAAACACTAGATCATGAAGACGTGTGTTGCCGTACCCATCCATTTCTCCAATAGAATGATATAAACTTTGCAAATATATGTAGGTGTGAAATTGGAAAGTTAAAATAAAAATTTGGAAGGTATAATTTTCAAAATGGATATATGCCTGCATACATAAGAAAATATCACTTATGTTGGAAACATTTTCCATGACAAACCAGGAACATGGGAGATAACATGAACAAAAAAACACATTTTACACAAAGGTGGCTGATTTGTTCATTGTACACGAAGGCATCTGCTTTGATCATTGTCGACTTCCTCTGATAATCCACAAGTATAGGGAATTAAGAGTGTCGAACCCAATGAGGAGGTAAAGGTAGAATTTATATCCTCTCAAGTTCTATCGACCACCAATACAACTCTACGCACACTTAACGTTCGCTTTACCTAGAACACGATAAAAACTACTTTGTAGGTGTAATTGGATAAGTTTGCAAGAATAAAACTAGAAGTACTTAGCTAGATAATAAAAGTTAGTTTGTTTTAGTATAGAGATTTTTGTAACACAAAGAGAACGATTGTCCATAGGCAATTGAATATAACATGATAGATACATATCATATGCAATGAGGGAGAGGCATACGCTAACACACTTTCCGTACTTGGATCATATGCACTTATGGTTGAAACTCTAGCAAGAATCCGCAACTACTAAACATCATTAAGGTAACACCCAACCACAGCATTAAGTAACAAGTCCTCTTTACTCCCATACGCAACAACAACCCCCTTTACCCTGGTTTGAACTTCTGTAACTCTCGCAGCCCACTATAAGTGAATCATGAACATATTGCAAACCTTACAGCGGTAATTCCACATGCGTGCGCTACACGGAGGGCACCATAGGACAACAATATATCAACATACAATTCATATCAATCACACCATACCACAATTAACCCGCAGGACAAAAAGAATCTACTCAAACATCGTAGGGATGGCAACACATCATTGGATAATAATATGTGGCATAAAGCACCATGTTCAAGTAGAGATTACAACGGGGAGAATAGGTTTTACACCATTGCATAGAGGGGGAGAGAGTTGGTGATGACGGCGGCGAAGTAGTTGGTGTAGATCGCCGTCACGATGATTCCCTCGGCAGCACTCCGACGCCACCGAAAGAGAGGGGGAGAGAGCCCCCTCCTCCTTGTTCTTGCTTGGCCTCCCCCTAGATGGGAGGAGGGTTTACCCTCTTGTCCTTGGCCGCCATGGCTCCTGGAGGGTAGGAGCCCCTCCAACATTGGATCTCTCTCTCTGTTTCTCTTCTGCTTTGCGTCTCTATTTTTGGCCGAAAATTGTTTCTTAAATATCCGGAGATCCGTAACTTTGATCAGGCTGAAATTTTAACATGATTTTTTCCCGATTTAAGCTTCCTTGCATCAAAAGAAGGGCTCCAACCGACTTAGGAGGGAGTCACAAGGTACCCGGCACGCCATACCCCTTATGACGCGCCTTGTTCCCTTGTGGGGCCCTCGGGCACCGTCTTGTGTTGATTCTTCTTCCCAAAAATCACATATATTTCAAAATAAATCTTCATAAAAATTTATCGCATTTGAACTTTGTTTGATATGGATTTTCTGTGAAACAAAAAAATGCAAAAATAGGAACAGACACTGGGCACTAGATCAATATGTTAGTCCCAAAAATAAAATAAAATGTTGCAAAAAGTATATGAAAGTTGTAGAATATTGGCATGAAACAATAAAAAATTGTAGATACGACGGAGACATATCATCCTCCTCCTCCTCCTCTCCACCTCGCCCACTCATGACTCCTCTGAAACCACTATTCGTTAGGCTCAACGTATGGACCACTGCCTCCTCTGCAAGATGCAAGATTGTTCAATGTGAAATGACGTTGCTTCTTATTTAACATGGTGCTAGTGTGCCAAATATTCCAAGCTGAAAGAACATGGATTAAATTATCAATAGGATAAAATATTCCAAGCTGCAAGAGGATGAATGAATTAAATCATCTGAGTTTAGTTGTCTTTTTCTAACGAACAATAATATCATCCAACTAGCACTTTTTGAGATTAAACATAGTTTGTGCATGTAATATGTAAAGTCATTAATATGACACATGAATATTAGCTTTAGTCAATATACAATTGAATATATTTCACATAAATCCACAAATAATTGGTACAGTGAGGTAATAGAACAAAAAAATTGGTGCTTGTTTTAAATTTTTAGATGTTAGCAATATACATGGAGTCATAACCAAAGAGGAGTATCTGGTCTTGAACGGAGAACTAAGAACTTTCATCACATGAACATCCAAAAACCAGCGGATGGAAAAGAGGTGGGAGGGAGGCATAAGAGTACACGTACATATATACTAACCAAAAATGTTACATCCACGTAGTCCTACGAAAACTCTTACTTAATACTCCTAACTAACTCTTCTCCCCCCTTATTTTCAAGGGGTGGGCCCCTTTCTTCCTTAATCTCTATTCCTAATCCTCCACCTGGCTAATTACGTTAATCACGTAAACAAATTTTCGTAGGTGTAGCATTACTCTATACTAAATGTCCATTAGCCATTGGAGATTGAAAACTATACAATTCCTTCTTTTTTGTGAAATAACTACAGGATTCCTTCAGCCAATTGAGTAGAACCAATCGACAATCCATACACTGACACCACCTGCATGAAATTGGGAATAAAATATAAGAGCATGGTTAACAATATAGCCAACAATCGGCTATAAGGAGTTGCCACGACATTTAGAGCCAACCTAGTAGCCAGCATGTACAATAGTAAGTTCTAAATATGTACTACTTTATTAATGGTTGGCCCACCTTACAGTCTCACAAAGTGTCTTGGATCTCGTGCTATAGTCGACTCTTATTCTACAGCCCGCTTTCTTTCTCTTTCCTAGTCTCCCTCCTCTAACTAAGCAAAACGTATACTATTTAAATTCTTATAGCCTGCCTATGTCACTTTATTGTACTTACTCAAACAACAATCAGAACCCATAATTGATTGGGTGAAAGAGGGTAGGTAGGAAGATGGGTGTGAATCTACGACCGGGGAGAAGCCAACCAAATATAATCGAGCACAAATAATAACAATATCTAAGGCATTCATTCCTTGTGTAGAGGTGGCCACAATGTCATATTTGCTTGAGTTATAATCACATGTATTTCAATGGTGATTGAGTTGATAAGCATCAGCTACAACTGAAACCAAAACTCGTCACACCCTGGCACAAGCTTTCTGAAACCATAGAATGCAATCTGAACTACACAACTGCACCACTGCTCACATTCAGGTCAACTGTCGTTACTCAGACATGCCACTACTTCCTCACATACAATCGCCATATCATGATCTAATCGAGGGTGTCATCGCAACCCCCATGACAATCTGACGTATCCACCTCAGAACATCCAATTAGTGTATGTAATCACAAGCATGTACCGGTAGAAACCAGATCAGAGAACTGGGGGCAGAAGAGTTCCTAAATTCCATGGAGAAAGAATTGGGGAAGAGGAGAGGTAGGAGGAAGGGGAGACTGGCAGAACGCACAAGATGGACGATCAACCATGGCTGTCGGAGACTATCGTGGAATTAAGGAGCCAGGGAGGGAGTGGGCAACGAACAACGGGGCGACAGACGACAGAGACTATATGGACGCATGTGGGGTGATGTAAGAACAAAAATCGACATGGTAACTGGCCCACAGTAATCGGCCACGGGCGAGTTAGCGCATATCAATTGCCATTAAAGACATGTAGCAACGATGATTTTTTTTTCTCAATCACCAGCAAGTGGACTCCAATCGATAGGATATGATTCACTGCCCCATTACCACACTCATGGTGCTGCCAGATTTGCCGCCCCCGGTGATACCACACCTAAAATGCTGCCATGATAACAACTTAAAAAAATTAGTTTTGTATGTTTCAAAAAATTCAGATTTTTTTGTGTGAATGTTCACAACATATGTGACTACAACCCCTAAAAACATATCCAAATTCAAAATACACATTGAGAGACAAAAATGACAAATCTAGCATGAATAGTGTCACAAAAGGACAAAAGCAAAATTGACACTATTCACATCTGAATTTGTCTTTTTTTTGTTTCTCAATGTATATTTCAAATTTGAAGCTGAAATTTTAAGGGATGTAGACACATTCCTTGTGAACACTCATGAATATTTTCAAAAAAATGAAACATTTAAAAGTGAGTTTTCTAAAATGGTATCATGAGAGCATTTAGGGTGTGGTATCAATGGGTATTCTCCCCCCACCCCCAACGCCCTGTAGTGTCACACGACACAATCGGGAAGGCCCCAAGGGCTACGCCGCTAGCTGCTCACCTTGCAGGCTGCGTCTGAGCACTCTTGATGTGTATCCTTTTCTTCATGTTTTTTGAGGTAATCATTTCTTCACGTGAAGAGCAACGGTTACTCAAAAAAACGTGCAAAGCAACATGAAAAGTCAGATGACATACAACAATGTAAAGGCCCAGTCAGCCAAATGAACAACGGATCAACAAAATTGTTATGGGAGCAGCGGCCTAGCCTTTGTAGCACTTTTTGGTGTGCAATAGAAATCCCATGCAGAACTACTGAGAAATTGAAGGTCAAAAACGCACACAACTCCATATCATACGACCGAAAATGTTGATGGCCCGAGAGGGCTAAAATAGTGCTTGGTTGTAATGTTTCTAAATTGCCTTCTATCGTGGTATTTTCCCGACAATACCCATATGGAGATAGCGCACATGTCGGAGATCGAGATGGTGCATACAGGAATGATTTACCTAGGTTCAATCCTCGAAATGAGGTAATACCCTACTTCCTTCTTATCTATATTGATGATCTAACATGAGAACTAGGGTTTGTGTCTACAAGAGGTCGATCCCAAGATCAAATAGGAGTTTTTTCCACAAATGTTGCTTGGTACCTATCAGGGGCTCCCTACCGGGCCTTATATAGGCTGGATGAAATCTTGAAGAAGCCCATTGATACGTCTCCAACGTATCTATAATTTTTTATTATTCCATGCTATACTATATTCTGTTTTGGATGTTTAATGGGCTTTACTATACACTTTTATATTATTTTTGGGACTAACCTATTAACCGGAGGCCCAGCCCAAATTGTTTATTTTTGCCTATTTCAGTGTTTCGCAGAAAAAGAATATCAGACGGAGTCCAAACGGAATGAAACCTTCGGGAACGTGATTTTCAGAACAAACGTGATCCAGAGGACTTGGAGTCTACGTAAAGCAATCAACAAGGAGAGCACGAGGCAGGGGCGCGCGCCTACCCCCCCAAGCGCGCCCTCCACCCCCGTGGGGCCCACGTTGCTCCACCGGCGTACTTCTTCCTCCTATATATACCTACGTACCCCCAAACCATCAGATACAGAGCAAATATCCTATTTCCACCGCCGCAACCTTCTGTACCCGTGAGATCCCATCTTGGGGCCTTTTCCGGCGCTCCGCCGTAGGGGGCATTGATCATGGAGGGCTTCTACATCAACACCATAGCCTCTCCGATGATGTGTGAGTAGTTTACCTCAGACTTTCGGGTCCATAGTTATTAGCTAGATGGCTTCTTCTCTCTCTTTGGATCTTAATACAATGTTCTCCTCGATCTTCTTGGAGATCTGTTTGATGTAATCTTCTTTTGTGGTGTGTTTGTCAAGATCCGATGAATTGTGGGTTTATGATCAAGATTATCTATGAACAATATTTGAATCTCCTCTGAATTCTTTTATGTATGATTGGTTATCTTTGCAAGTCTCTTTGAATTATTAGTTTGGTTTGGCCTACTAGATTGATCTTTCTTGCAATGGGAGAAGTGCTTAGCTTTGGGTTCAATCTTGCGGTGCTCGATCCCAGTGACAGAAAAGGAAACGACACGTATTGTATTGTTTCCATCAAGGATAAAAAGATGGGGTTTATATCATATTGCATGAGTTTATCCCTCTATATCATGTCATCTTACTTAAAGCATTACTCTGTTCTTATAAACTTAATACTCTAGATGCATGCTGGATAGCGGTCGATGTGTGGAGTAATAGTAGTAGATGCAGAATCGTTTCGATCTACTTGTCGCGGACGTGATGCCTATATACATGATCATACCTAGATATTCTCATAACTATGCTCAATTCTATCAATTGCTCGACAGTAATTCGTTTACCCACCGTAATACTTATGCTCTCGAGAGAAGCCACTAGTGAAACCTATGGCCCCCGGGTCTATTTTCCATCATACTAATCTTCCAACACTTAGCTATTTCTTTTTCCGTTTATTTTACTTTGCATCTTTATCATAAAAATACAAAAAATATTATCTTATCATATCTGTCAGATCTCACTCTCGTAAGTGACCGTGAAGGGATTGACAACTCCTTTATCGCGTTGGTTGCGAGGTTCTTATTTGTTTGTGTAGGTGTGTGGGACTTGTGCGTGATCTCCTACTGGATTGGTACCTTGATTCTCAAAAACTGAGGGAAATATTTACGCTACTCTACTGCATCACCCTTTCCTTTTTAAGGGAAAACCAACGCAGCGCTCAAGAGGTAGCACCCATCTCATCTGACCATCACATGACGATGTTACTTGGTGCACAGTTCTAGGATCACGCAATCCCAAAAACCGATGGTTCCTAATCCTACGATGTATATGGGTTTCAACAACATTGGGAAAGCAAATCTAACTAAGTGTAAAACATGTGTTCATTGAATATATTGTATGATGGTATGAACGTAGCAATTACTAAGCTTTACTCCTTGGTCAATGGACGGTGGCTTTTTTCGGATCAATGTTATATCTCTCTCCCCGTGCTTATATAGGAACACGTTTAGGTGCAATATGTAGCCATGTGATTGATGCTTTCATGCAATTCAATACTTCCATAATGGACACATGGGCAATTGGGAATTCTTGTGTAATTGTGAACATCCGTCTCACAGTGCAATAACTTCCCAATAAATACATTTTACTCGTATCAATTCACGTTCATGTCGTAGTTTCTTTGGATAGGAAGCATCTTCATTCGGTGTCCCAAGTCAATCAACCACAAAAATGTAGAAATGGAGCTATGCAATAGTAATCACTGATCGAGAAACAATGATTTTGACCATCATTT
Organism: Aegilops longissima; assembly: GCA_021605205.1. Taxonomy (NCBI): domain Eukaryota; kingdom Viridiplantae; phylum Streptophyta; class Magnoliopsida; order Poales; family Poaceae; genus Aegilops; species Aegilops longissima. The sequence continues at coordinate 709,191,252 of CM038677.1, forward strand.
CACAAATCACCGCACAATTCTCTTCACCTGAAGATTAACTATGTAACCTTTTGAGGGTGTTCAAACTTAGACCCAAGGAAACACAAAATTAGAATTGCTTATGTAACCACTTGAGAGTTTGTAAACTAGGCTGAACTTAGTACTCAACTTCCAAGTTAAAGCTATCTGGTACATTTATATATGTTACTTGATTAACGCATTTGCGGTTTTCCCATAGGAGATACACTCATGTTGGTCATGTACAAAATCGACCAGGTCCTTCCTATTCGACTCTCTTCCACTACAACCTGCAGCCAGTGAGGAATTCATCCTCATGTACACCCAACACTTGCAGCTTCCCATGCACACCTACCAACCGTGAGGCTGCCATAGCCATCTTAAGTCATGTGACTAGTAGTAGTCAGACTAGAAGTTTTTAGTCAGGCCCTTTTTGGAAGGTGACTACTACTAGTCAGCATTAAATGTCTTAGTATTAAATGTCCCTTGTGCAACACCAATTAGAGGAGAGAGAGAGGGACTTTAGTCAGTAAAAGTGAGGGGTGTTTGGAGGTTTACTGACTAAAGGTGACTACTACTAGTCTCTAGTCAGTAAAAATTGAGGGTGGGGTGATTAGGGACTAAACTAGTTTTAGTCACCCACTAGTCAGGGGTGTTTGGAGGTTTACTGACTAAAGGTGACTACTACTAGTCTCTATTCTCTAGTCTCTAGTGATCCAAACACCCTCTTATTCCACCCAACTTCTCCAACACACCGCATCTCATTACCGCCCTAGTGCTCCCCGTGGCTACCATAGGTCTCAGGTTCCCTCCCCCCACCCCAGCTCCACTGCCGGAAGTCCACACCTAGGCCGTAGGTGGTTGGCTACAACCTAAACACCTTCATGTTCAGAATCGCCACAACATGCTAATGCGCCACTAATTTTCTTCTTAACTTGCATATGAACCCTGGCTGAGGGAGATCTTCCTAACATTGGACAGTGATTTGATGGTTGTAGGATCAGCGAAGTGCAGTTGAAAGTTTTTGTCTTCTTTTGTTGAATCGGTAATCTTGGAATTGTTGTGTCTAATTAAAGCCAATGCTTGTTACTAACTTGTGGATTACTAATCAGATCGCACTTTTCTTTTACACTTCAAATGTGGAAAATCTACTTAGACTAACTTCTTAGTTTTGATGAACCTAATGTACTAGCTTTTCATGCATCTACTTGGAAATTTTAGTTGCCTACCTAAAAAATTCACTAGGATCGTGAACTTCGCGGTAATCCTATACCCACGGACCATTTTGTTACGGATTAATCTTTATCCTGACGTGTTATCTTACCCACTACTCCTCACCCCTGAATTTCATTGCGCCCTCTGGTTTTCCCTTGAGCCTCTGCCTAATCCCTTAAGCTAAGTTTGTAATAACGTTTCCATGTGCGTAGGGTTGTTTGCGAACTTGTGAACAAATCTATCTCCAGTTGAGCAGGATAATGTTGTTAGTTCCTATAGGAAGCCATAGCTTTGCGGTTGTGTATCTTGATGGTTCCTAGTCCTAGGATGTCTATGGGTCTCAACGACATTGACAAAGAAATTCCAGTAGAGCAGAAAACTTTGTGTGCATTGAGTACGTGGTATATATGTTGAGATAAACCTATACCACTGGTATATATATTGATACGAACCTATGTGGTATATATGTTTATATGAACCTATGAACAATTAAGCTCTACTTCTTGGCCAGCTCGGGTTCTCAATATGGTTGCTTTGCAAATTGTTGTCATGTCTCTCTTTTCACGCTTAAATATGAACACCGTGTCGTATGCTTTCATGGAGCTCAGTACTACCAGAATGAGCACATGGGCCCCTCAAAAAAAAGAATGAGCACATGGGCATCCATATATTATTGAGGAGTGTTTGACAAAAACAACCACTTTAGGGATTTTCGTCCCAGAGAACTACCACTCTTAAAAAATTGACCGAAAACTATCAAAAATTTCTAGTTTTGTGCCTAAAAACTACCACTTTCGGATAATGGCCAGTTTAGGCGATTTAAACGTGTTCATTTTGACCGTTAATACTGCTGAGGCCCACACGTCAGCATCAACCTCCTCCTCCTCCTCCTCCTCCTCCTCTCTGTGTGTGGCATTTTCTCGAACACCTCGTGTGTACCTGCACGCCACCTCCGCCGCCGGCGCTCGCATGTGGAAAATCTGCGTCCGCCGGTCCGGCAAGGCGAGGCGGGTGTCCGTCCTCACCTCCTCCGCCTCCTCTGTTCCATGCCCCACCCCCATGGCGTTGACGAGTGTCGGCGTCGGGTGCCTCGCCCCAGCGTCCGCCTGCATCGTCCGCCAGGGAGGCGAGCGCGTCGTGCAGAGTCGCTCTGTCGCCGACCTCAGCAGGGAGGGCCCGACGTCATGCCTCGTGCAGCAAGAAGAAGAATAGCCTGCCGCTCGTGCCGGCTCCGGCCTGTCGTCTTGCGGGTCGCTCGTCGCCGAGCTCAAGGCGAGGGCTCGGCATCGCAGATCGCAGCAGGAGCAGCCGCCCCGCCCGCTCGTGCCCGGCTACCTCGCACCGCCGCTGCCAGCACCAGCCATGTCACAATTGCCCCGCCGCTCGTGCCCCGCTACCTAGGGTCGCCGCTGCCTGCAATGGCCCCGTCGCAGCCGCCCCTGCCAGGCACCGCCCGACGAGCCTCCAAGCACCGGCACTGATCATCACAGGCGTATTGGTCCCACATGTCATAACGTATTATATACAGAGTCAATTTAACGTAGTTGACTTCCTCGCCACATCAACCCTGACAGATGGGCCTCACCTGTCATAAACACATTTAAATCACCTAAACTGGGCATTAACCGTAAGTGGTACTCCCTCCGTTTAAAAATAGATGACTAAACTTTGTATTAAAGTTAGTATAAAGTTGAGTCATCTATTTTGGAACAGAGGGAGTAGCTTTTAGGCACAAAATTAGAAAAAATTTGTAGTTTTCAGTTAAATTTTAAAAAGTGGTAGTTCTGTGGGACGAAAACCCCTAAAGTGGTAGTTTTTTGTCAAACACTCTATTATTGTTTCAATTTAGATTAACAAATAGTTTCTTCTTCTTGGTTACCTTATTTTGAGAAAGCCTTGCATTCGGTGTTTCATTCATTTGAGTGTTTCAATTTAGATTAACAATTAGTTTCTTCTGCTTGGTTACCTTATTTTGAGAAAGCCTTGCATTCGGTGTTTCGGTCGCACTGTCACTAACATGCAGAAAAGGGCCTAATCGACTGCCCGTTCGCATATGCAAGCATGCATTGAGCAAAAACCATCGAATCATCATTTAGTAAAAGCCCTACCGAATTATCTCTATTGGAAGATGAAATTAAATGAGTAGTAGCGGTGGTCGGCATGTACGTATGTTTCCATCAATGGTCTTAAATCAATCACCACCATGCAGCGTGGCGATGTGTGACCAGCGCGCCAGCAACTCCGACTTCATCATCGACTTCCACAAACGAAGTTCTCGTCGCAACAGACGCCGGTACACATGTTGGCCCATGCTAAAACAGTCGGCCACCCGTGCTGGACAACTCCGACTTCGAAGACCACCAAATGCAGGAGAAATATGCAAAGCTAGCGCCAACCAAAGCGGTCGTCAGACAGCATGTACACCCCAATCTTGCAGTACGCCGCGCTCAGGCTCACCCTCCAGCGGCGAGGCCTCCAGCCATCTTCTGCCACCCAGTGCTCCCGGCGACCGCTGCAGCCCGCAGGCCGAATATTCGCCTGTTCCGCCCGCGCCTCTGCCACCGAGAACCCACACCCCAACCCGCAGCCGCAGGTGGCTATACTAGAACCTGAACACCCCGATCTCCGAACCCCTACACTAAGTTGCTATACAAGTTCTGAATCCCTACACTGTTGTTGACTGTTCATGTCTGCCTGAACTCATAACTTTCAATCAGATATCGGAATGCAAGGATGTGAAAATGAAGCCTCCACCTCTGCTTGTAAAATCTTGGATGTTAATTTTCCTGCTTGTCAATTCTAATTAACTGTTTGTTTGTACTCGCCATTTTCAAGAGCAACATCCTATACTACTGCACTGTTAATTCAGTAATAACTTGTTGAGAACAGCAAATATGGAGCATATTTCTCTGTTTGTGTGCAAATGTAAAACAGTCGGACTCCCAAGACTGATTCTCCCCTGTTTTCTCATGTGTCAGATAGCTATCCTAATATGGGCCGGTAACAATGTCACGTGGCCGTTCTGAGTTGCTTGCAGCTGCTTTGGCACACCGGTGAACGACAGAGGGTTGAAGGGTATTCAGAAGAAAATTAATATTCCGAGCCAGATAAAAGCTTTTCTGCTTGTGGTTGGATCTGTCAGCTGTGGCTGTGGTATGCTTCACAGTTGCTAGTTTTCCCGATCCTCTCAGAATGTAGAAAGTGAAAACTGAAGAGTCAATCCCAAGATGGTAAACTGAATAATGTATTCTTTTGCATATGTTTGCTCTAACCGTGAGTTGTCTGAATACTGAATCCAAATGGGTCAGTCTAGTTGTCTCACAAATCTTATGCTCCTTGTCCTTTTCCAAGGACAAATTAGTGTCAGGTGGTTAATTCTGCTTACCCTACCAGAAAAAAGCAGAAAATGGAACATGTTATGTGGCTCTGTGCACATCAAATTATGCAATGTGTGGTACATAAAGGACAATTTAAAATATACATATATCTTGATATCTGATTGTTACATGCTTTCTCATCTCCCATGTGCACTCTACACGTAACATATGCATATACTATAGGCTTCAAGCGTTCATGAATTTCTTCAGCAAATTTAACATTATCACAGAGTAAGTCAAACTTGCGACCAAGCATCCTAAGCACTGCCACAGGGAAACAAATTCTAATAGCAAACAGTGAAACTCCCAAAAACTGTCAGCTTGCTGAAACACATCTCTAATTCCTCTCCTGGTCAATCTTCAGATTTAACTCACCCTTGCATTCCTCTTGAAGACAGGTCATATCCTCCTTTTATATTCAAGTCTAATAGGAGCAGGTCCTCAGTTTTTGGGGTGCATTTGACATTCTTCGCCTCCTGACTTCGTACACGGTAGAGCTGAAAATCCAAATTATTATCATGAAGATTGTCATCAGACATATCTTTCACCAACTGTTCACTGCTTTCTTCATACACCTGTGTTCCATTCTCCGTGAGACCCGGAAGAGCTAGGTTAAAGTCCGTGAGCTGTGATCTGGTATTTTCTAGGCCAGCAGATCCATTTGCATCAAAGGAAATGTTTTCCTGAGCTTTCTCTAGTATTTCCTTTAAATACCTCCCTTGGGCCTCTATTCGCATCTGCAGCTTCTTCTGCACCTGATCGCAGATATATGTAAGCATTTTTAACCTATGCCATGGTACATAGTTTGGGAAAATAAGCAGTGATGCAAAACTTGTCTAACCTCAAGCTGTTCGCACAGTTCTCTTTGGACCTGAATTTGATACCTGAGGGTGTCCTCAAGCGGCATTTCTCTGATTTACATAAGAAATGTTTTCAAAATGGTAAGTTAAATCATCATACAATCTCAACTGAAGAGAAAGACACATAGAAGACGCATGACAGTAAGTAATCTGTAGGAGTAGGATTTCATCTTGGTGCCTCTGTATAAGAAACTTTGCATATATACTTTTGGAATGGCAAAACTATTATTTTACAACCAAGAAAAGCTAGTACTTGCTATTAAATTGTACAAGTACTGGTCAGATCTCACTTTTCGGTTATACTAGACTATCTAGTCCCAGTTTCTTGTTTGAGTTTGTTCCATCCATACTTTCACAGTCCCATGCAGGCAAAAACAATAATGCTTCATTTCCAGATTCCTGATGATCTCCGAGAAGTTAGCTCTAGCACATGATGTCTTTTTAGTTGACTAAACAGAATGCAGCAGGATGGCGCGCATCTTCGAGGTAAACTCATAATATACTGTTATTGGCTATTGACAATATTTTTAACCTATCCCAGTAGACAAAAAAAAAACAGGTATTTTGCTTGCAGATATGTTCAGAGGGAGAGCGGAAATGTCTAGCCAGTTACCTTGCGGTGTCGCGTCCAGCAGGGACAACAAGAGGCGCGCCGATTTGGAAGCTGATGTCTTGCGAGGTAAACTCTGATAAAAACAAAGACGGCAAGCGTTGGCTTGACTGCATTTTGGTGTTGACTGTAGCAGTTGCAAGGTATATGTGTGTACCTCCATTGTTGGGTAGTTCCAGGTCTGTGGATTTCTTGGTGTGCTTTCCCAGCCTGTATTTCTGATAAGATAAAACAATCATAGCTGTTAATTAGTGTAAGGAGTAGTACGTAGTACAGCACTGGACTGGACTGCAAAAGAGAAGAGAAGAGATATGAGCGAAGAGCAGGACTGGTGCAGAGTTGCTGAACAAACCTGAAGGTGGCTTTTCAGGTGGTACAGAGTGAGGCCTTTCATGGCCATCAGCCTCAGCACTGCCTTGGGCGTCGCCTCTGTTGCAGGCAACAAAGATAATCAGCATAGTTAAGCTGATGCTCAAAGAAGCTAAAGTGATAGTGAGCTGACGAATCAGCCGCATGATCGCCGGCGTTGCACTGTGGCGTGACGAGCAGGGCAAAGGAGGAGCAAACGAAGAAGAAGACTACTCACTGTCGGGGCCGCCGAGCCTGGCGACGGCGTGCACGAAGCGGTCGTGGAGGTCCGGCGTCCACCGCAGCCGCTGCTTGGGGTCCCGCGGCGACAGCGCCGCCGCCCCGGCACCAGCACCGCCGCCGTAGCTCATCCCCTCCATCCCTTCAAACATCTCGATCCAAACGGCTGTTGAGTCCTTGCAAGATCGAGCAAGATGAGCTCCTCGCTTGCTAACTGGAGTGGCATATAACTGCGGCGAGGGCTGGAAAGAAAGATACGTTGCGCAAGTGTGAAGGCTACGCGAGGACAAGGAGACGGGAGGCGGAGAGATGTTCGATCCGGAGCGCAAGACGACGGGAGGAGGTGGCGGAGATGGTGGCGCGAGGAGGGGGCATCATGTCATGTGTGCGCGGAACGGAATCTACTCGGGCCGCTCGGCCCGGCTGTGGCTAGTGGGTGCAGCGCACGCAGACGCCACAAGAAACAAAACGACAAGCCGGTCGACGACGCCGGGCATCTCGGCGACGGCGACACGCCACGCCCAACCAACTGTGACGGTCGATCCAGCACGAGGACGCCGCCCACGCTAACCGACTGTGGTCTGTGGCTGCCTACGTAGTAGCTACGTAGCATATGACGCTGCACACTCATGGCACATATTTGGCATCCGTCACCGCTCGCCACTCATGGCATCTCCAACGTTGATCCTAAACGGGCACCGTATTTGTATGCGAACCGGTGAAAAGTGATATAGGAGCCGACCATCTAACCGTGTCTGTATACATTCTGAAATAAAACTAAGACATCAGACAAATTTATCAAATACGATGCATTTCATCATAGTTTGGACATATTTTATATAAAACGGGCGACATTTCGACCGTTCAACTAAAATCTAGAAAACTTGGAGGCTAACTTGCAGCGGACGGCGATCTTGTACACGTGGCTTCCTTGGCCGACCGCAAAGCCATCGCCGTCCATGCCATCGTCGTCGTCGTCATCCTTCCAGCGGCGGAAAGGTGCGGGCCATGACAGCCTTGCCCGACCACCGCTTGGCGAGGAACCGTTCCGCTTCCTCCTGCGTCGTCTGGCGACCATTCCTCGCCATCGAGCTCCTTGTCGAGGCGATGATGATGCAGGTCGGCCGTCTCCGCGGTGGTGACGGACTGGTTGAGAGCCCAGGCTGCCAGTTTAAGAGAGGAGGCATCTGGATAGCTAAGGATAGGGGATTCCGTTTGAGACTCGAAAAATCCTCCGGGGTGCTGAAAACAGAGAGAAGTAGTTGCAAAGAGGTTTGATAGGGTTAGACAGATGCCCCATTATTCGTAAACAAGAAGAAATCCAGATTAGTTTGATGAAGTTGTGGCTAAGCATTAGGTTGGGGCCTTTGCAGACCCAGGTCGACGCTTCGTCCGACTTTTGCCTCGCCGCCCTATCCTCGGCCGGTATGAATGTGGCGCGAGAAACGACGCATCCGTTGAAGAGAAAGCGCGGGAGAGGGTTTTAAGTGACCTACCCTCTTCCAGTTTGCTTCCGATTTGTAAAAAAACAGACGTGTGAACTAATCCATGGGTGGATGCGAAACCGTGTTAGATAGTACAACACATCCGAACTGTGCAGTCAAAACTAGCACGGGTGCTTGAGGGTCAGCATTGAAGATGCCCTCACCACTCGTTGTAGTGCAGCCTATTGACCTGACGGACGCCTACTCGAGATTCGTTAGCAAAGGATATTACGCTAGGCTAGCGACTTGCTGCGGCCAAAATGGGAAAGCTACGTGAAAAGCGAATCTCGCGGCTTATCTTTTGCTCTCAGATTCGCGCTGATCGATGCCAACCGAACAGGCGGAGCCGGTGCTCCCGGGGATCGCTGGATGGCTCCGAAATTCAGCGAGAGAAGGCGACAGGCACTACGCAATACGCATGCACGATCGATGCGATGCAATGCCGACCTGGATCGACAGGCTAAATGGATCGATTTCTTTTCTGCGTGCGCCTTTGCGTTTTGTTCCTTGATGGAGAACCTTTATACCGACGGAACATCTGAGACAGTCGCCCTCGTCCTCCTCCGTGGTTAATCGGTGCATCTAGAGAACAGAAACTGCGGCTTCGTATCAGCGTACAGTGGGAGTGGTAGCAAAAAGAAGAGGACGATCCTTTTGGTCAGGAATAACATGATTCCTCCGTTCAAAAAAATAAATAAACATGATTCCTAGCGGCGCGTAGAGCCGGGCCGTGGCTGCGGGAGCACGCAAGCGCCAGCTTCCTTCCATATGAGCATGCGTGTGTCGACGTGCGCGGGGAATATTCCGTGGTCCACGTGGAAGCCCGTGACGGGACCCGACCCCGGGCGGAGCGAGTGAGACGGCGGCGACGTTGCCGCTCATCTCGCTGGAATATTCGCGCCAGCGCGGCTCGATTGACTCGCAGCCCGCAACCGGCTGCCCGACGCGACGGCCCGCTCCGCTCCAATAGACGTCGAAATCATCAGTTCAAAAAAAAACTTCGAAATGATAAGAGAAGGTCTGAAATAAACCCTGAATTCGCGCTCCCAGTCTAAATTAAACTTTGAGCTTAAAATCCTTGAAATTGGCATCCTATACTTTCTAATCCCAGTCTATCCCGGTTGATTTCCACTAAAGGTGTGTTTGGTTCGGGAACGAAGTGTAATGAAATGTCATGGTTCCATTTCACTAGAATGGGTCGGTTCCATCCTTGTGTTTAGTAGACACAATTTGAAGGAATGGAATGATTACGTTTCGTTGTTTGGTCTGAGAGATGAAATGGAATTGATTTATTCATCTCACCTTGAATTCTGTTGAATTTCAATCAAACAAAAATCACTGAACAAAGTAATCATCCATCCATCCATGCAACAAAGGCGTGTGAGCATCAACGATTCAAGAACTGAAGAATTGAGCATGCTTCGTCAGAAACAAATCGCGGAGAACCAGAGAAGATAATGTCGGACTCATGCTACAAGATCAACAGCAGCCACCCAACACAACACAAGATCCCAGCGTACTACAAGATCGATAATAGGCACCTACAAGATCCCGTCGTGCTCAAGCGCGCCAACAACCGATCTTTGGGAGCGGCCGCTCTGTCAGCGAGGCGGCACGACGCTTCGAATCGCCACCAAGGGCGGCGGCGTGACCTCCCGGTCTCCGCCGGCTTGACACGGCCGACGCCTTTAACGAGGACACGGCGCCCGCGTCTTCTGCGTTCGGCGTGCCGGCGGTCTCTCCACCGACGAGGAAACTCCGGCAGGGTATGAGGTCAGAGGGAAGAGAGAGGGGCAGAGATCCGTGGGTTGCCATTGAGGGAGACAGAGAGAGGCGACCCGAGGTCGTGGGCAAGCGAGGCGTTCCGCGTCGTCCGCTCGATTTGGAGGAACTACTTGGTTCGGCATATAGCAGGAATATTCCTCTCCTGAGAACCAGTGCGTTCCATTCCGTTTTCCAACCAAACACGAGAACGACCTCCAGGGACGGGTCCGACCCATTACGTTCCGCTTCGTTCCTCGAACTGAACACACCCTAAATACTTCTGTGTCGCTATTCACAAAATAAAAAATAAAAGATTTTGTCGCATCATGAAAAAGACAATCCCGATTGGAATCACACACTTATCTCACTGACTGCGTGGGCTTACACGTTACCTATTCATCTCCATAACCTCGGCCACGTAGGAGCAATCGGTTGCAGAGTACTCCCTCCGTCCCATAATATAAGAGCGTTTTTGACACTAGTGTAGTGTCAAAAACGCTCTTATATTATGGGACGGAGGGAGCAGTAGATATGGGCAGTGTGAGGCTGGTGCGGCAACGACCTATGACCGAGCGAGTAAGCTAAAACGATGGAGACGGCTGGGGGGCCATGCATGTCGTTTTGCAAGTGCTGCCAAGTGAAGACGCCACGTAGGAGGTTTCTACCGACCACCTACCATCTTGACGTGATGGATGAAATCTGGAGGTGTGCATGCGATGTATCAGTAGTTGTGTGTGGTGAGGTATGTCACTTGCTACTTGTATTGGCGACCTACGCTGAGACATAGTATGAACTTAACAAGTACTGCTACCCAAAAATCACATGGAATCAAGCGAGTCGGTGACCATGACGCAGGAAGAACTAGAGGAGGAGCTCGAGAAGGAGCATAGCGGGGAAAAGACGGGAGGAGCACAATGTCAACGACCACGACAAAGGGGAGGGGCGGATCTGTTGCATGAGAGAAGGGGGGGGGGCGAGTATGACATGTGGGCCTGTATAGTCACTGAGAGTAGTGTGGAACCCTGTCAGAGATCATCCTTTTCCCAGTGCGCCAAAGGAGCACTCAGTAGAAATCGACCGGGATTAGAGAGCACAGGATGTCAATTTCGGGGATTTCGAGGTCAAGGTTTGATTTAGATTGAGGGTATAAATTGAAGGTTTAGTCCATCTCAAATGATAACCGAGCACTGTAAAACTATCAAGTTAGCAAACACCAATGAAATACCTCGAGGGCCTCATTGATTCAAACGACTTTATCAGATTTTTTGCGGGAGTATAATTATTAGAATATATTTTTTAGGGTTAATTAGATAAATGCCACTCCAATTATGGCGATTTATAAAAATGTCACTGCAATTTCCAAACTTTGAAAAATGCCACTGCAATTTTTGCAAACTTTGAAAAACGCCACTACAGACTTCGAAAAATGCCACTGGAAATGGCATGAAATGGCATTTTTCTAAGTTTAGAAATTGCAGTGGCATTTCTCGGAATCGCCAAATTTGGAGTGTCATTTATCAAATTAACCCTATTTTTTACATTGGTTGTTTAATATTCAGATTGAACTAGCAAAAGAGCTCGTGCATTACAACGGTGACCTACATATTTTAGTGGTTCAGTCTCCATCGTGTCTAACATATACCTTTAGCATAAGTCAGGCATGTTTCAGAGCACACGCTAGTGAATTTGAACAATCTTACTTTAATTGTTGTGATGTGAAATATGACATTAAGAGAGGTAAGAGAAAGGAGCTTGGTCTATCGAGAAGCAATTGGGGGGGGGGTTGCAAAGATGTATATAGGTTTGGCTCCTCGACGAAGGTAACAACCTAGTCATGTCTCTCTGAGAGGTGTTCTCGCGTATGAGTATGGGATTACAATGGTTCTGAACCATAGTCAGATGCTAGGGTAGGCTTATATAGATTGTGCCCCTGAGGCCATCTGTTAGTTGCTCCCTCCGTCCCGTATAGTATATACATGCCATGGCGAGGTGTGTCATGACACGCACGTTTAGCTCAGGACGGGCCATGGCCAGCTTTGGATACGACACGTGGACACACCCAACGCATGTTTCAGAATGATCCTATTGTAGCTAGTAGATCTATGTAGCAAGATTTTTTAATTGATTTTGTATATTAAAATACGGACTTTTTGAACTGTGAGAGAATTTCAAACAAATTTTGCAATTTGCATTCATTTTTGAACAAAAAACTGAAAATTTCAAACATCTTTTTAGTATACGTGAACATCTTCTTATATACGGCGAGCATTATTTAAATGCAAAATGAACATGTTTTTAGGATATGGTGAAAATTTATGTAAATATGTTGAATGTTTTAGTATTGAACATTTTAAAAAATATTGAACATTTTATAATATAGGATGGACATTTTATAATACATGATGAACATTTTCAAAATACATATATTTTTATAATACTGGATGATTTTTTTGAAAACAAAAACATTTTATAAGAAAAAACCGAAAACAAAAGAAATGAAAAACTCCAAAACAGAAAATCCTACAGAAAGAAACGAAACAGAAACGAAAAGAAAGAACCCGAACTGGGCCGGCCCACTCGACGTGCCCCAGTGGGCGTCGTGACTCGTGATCCACCCAAAAAAAAAAAAAACCCCCCGTTTCGTGCGTCCTTTATTGCAGCCCTATTCCCTCAAGCCCGAGCGAACGAGCAGAGTCTTTCCCGCGACAGGGTAGGGCTAGCCGCCGCCGGCCTGCCTCCACCACTGCCAGCCCGCCGCCGCGGCGCGCCCAACCGGCCGACGCCTCCGCTGCCCCGCCGCCCGTAGAGGAGCCCAGCAGCGCCTCCCTCCGTCGAGCAGCCGCTCCCACCAGCAGCGCCTCCCTCCCTGGAGCAGCCGCTCCCGCCCAGCAGCGCCGCCGCCCGAAGCTACGCCGGCGGCCAGTCCATAGGCAGGTAGCGACCACTCCTTCGTCCTTCCTCCTCCCTCCTTCCTCACCCCCTCCCTCCTTCCTCTTGCATCCTCTGTTTGTTCAAGTTTTTTCCTGATTTTTGTGTTGGATGAGTACTTGCTGTAGACTCGATATTGTGAGAACATAATGATGATTATTTCTTGATGAGTACTTGCTGCATGATTTCCAGCGCGTGTTCAAGTTTACATGTGAAAGGATTTTGCTTGATAGGTGTTTGTGATAATGCTTGTAGGGGCAAATGTTCACTATTGTAGTTCGACCTTTTTTCAGATGAGCAAATGGTTTGGTTTAAACATGCAATGATTGGCGATATATGAAAATGAAAAGATTAAGCTGTTTTATCTGCACTGTCTTGACCTGAAGTCATAGCTTAGCAGTAACATGTAATTTGAGAGAGCAGGAGCTTTGTCTTGGTTACACTGGCCGGAATTGGTTAACACATTAGTACTAGTGGTATTGTTGGCATGATAGATGTCCCAAATCTTGTTTATGATTGGGAATATAGTGGTACTATCATGCTGCGTTGTTGATTCTAACAGTCAGATCTTACCGTTTAAAGTGATTGTTTCTCCTTTTGCATGTTAGCCGATTGATCTTCAGGTTCCACCTTTCGTGTTATGCCATGATAGATGTACAACTAACTAATGATTTGATTTGATGCTCCATATTCATTTTACACACAGTAAAAGTCTAATTCTACCCCTTTGGAACTTGGAGTTGGAACAGGGCATCAACATTGTCAATTGGAGGGGCTTGGAGCTGCTTCGGCATCCACAGTAGAGCAAACTAGAAGGTAATCTGCTGTTCCTAACTTCTATAATTTTCTTTTGTGAACTAAAAGATAGTAAAAAGTATCCCCGTGTTGGCGCTTTTCAAAATGCCGAATTTATGTATCCGACCCGATACTGATACACGTATCCGCATTGGTGCATTTTAGATGGAGTGGCTTGGAGCTGCTTCGGCATCCTCAGGAGAGCAAACAAAAAGGTATCTGCTGTTTCTGGCTTCTATACATATATTTTTTGGTGAAATTCAAAAATAGTAAAATGTATCCCCTTATTGGCGCTTTTCCAAAATGGCTAATTTACGTCCGTATTGGTGCATTTTAGGGTGGGGGAGCCAAAGCGAGAGCAAAACTTGGTAAAGGTGGGAATGGACACCTGGAACCAGTCATTCGGTGCATCCTATAAGATCAGGTTGGTCCATATCCTTAAGAATCTCCACACTTCGGAGGTCAAAATCTACTCAGACGCGTCGAGGGAGTTCATCGAGCTATTGGACGGTGATTCTGGTGGTGAGGTGCTACGGGACTATGTCCAGCAGTCCCCGCGGCTCGTGGAGCTGATGGAGGCATGGCGGTTGCACCGGGAGAAGCCAGGGATGGCGTACATACTTTCCCTATTTGCCACTGTCCTGGGCAACCCTGGTGGCAAGTCGCGGCAGCATGCTTTTTCTAAGAAGTGCTTGGACGGCGTTGCTAGGACGATACTGGAGGATAAGGACAAGGTAGGGGATGTTTACCGTGAACTCAACAGTGGCGAGTTCCGGCGCCAGAATGCTGCATTGGATTTGCTTGCCGCCATTGTCAGGCGTGGTGCGGGGCTGGCGTCGGAGGTTGCCGAGAGCTTTGATTTCAAGATGGCTGTCGTGACGCAACTAGCAGGGATACAGAAGAAGAGAGGGGGCAGGGATGGGAGGATTCAGAAAAAAGGTGCTAATTTTGGCTCTACAAGGCGATCACTTGTTGGGTTTGCCATGTCGTTCCTTGAGGTTGGGAACCCGAAGCTGCTAAGATGGGTCCTTCAACAGAGGGAGCTTTACTCAGGGGTGCTACGCGGGATTGGAGAAGATGATGCTGAGACTGTTGTGTATGTCCTCTCAACACTGCGGGATAATGTTTTGGTAGAGGAGTCACTTGTCCCACCAGGGCTCCGCAGTGTCCTTTTTGGAAGTGCCACATTGGAACAGCTGAGCTTGATATCGGGGAATTTGGATGCAGGTGAAGCAGCTGACCTTGCTCATCAAGTGCTGGTCATGGTCTGCACTGATCCAAAAAATGGATTAATGCCATCCTCACATTTGAGAGGTAACGAGAAACGCTTGCTGGATCTGATGAAGAAGTTGAAGTCCACTGAGAGCGTTCACCACAAGAATCTGTTGCTGGCTATTGTGAGTAAGAGGCTTTCTTTTTGCGCGGCATACATGAATGAGTTCCCTTACAATATTGAACCACGGCCATCCCCCTCTTGGTTAGTTCTTTTAGCATATGTATATAATTAATTTGTTTTGAGTACAGTGCACTTATTTCTGTCTGATTGCCGTTTTGCAGGTTTGCTGCCATCTCCCTAGCAGCGGATATAATATCTTCAGCAAAAACTGATAGCATATTTCATAGTTTCCTGTCACATGATCTGGTATCCGTCGATGATGAACAAGTACAGGTAGTTCTGAAGTGCATCGTGCCCCATGTATGCTCTCGAGCAGTGATAAATAGGGGATTGCAGCATTCTGATGATCTTGTGAAGCATGGTTCTCTGAGGCTTGTTTTTGAGTCAGTGAACCTACTGTGCTGTGTTACTGAAGCAATCAATGGTGTGGTATCAAGTGTGGGATCGACATCAGAATCCAGTAGCTCAACAAAAGGGAAAATCAGAACGAACAGTTTCCCAGGTTTAAGTTGTTCCACTGCAACGGATGCATTCTTGGTAGATAAACTTAACCAGGGAGACCAAATGCGTGTCAAGAGGTGGATATCTCTGAGAGAATACATTCAAGATGAAGTGCGCGGAGCTATTCCTGATCCACAGGTCCTTCTGAAGTTACTTTCTTCTGCCAGTCAGAAACACCAAAATTGTTCTCAGAGTAGACTTGAGAGACGTGCTCAGGTTTCTGAGCCTCCTCAAAAGAAACAGAGATGTAATGCTATCGATGAGGACGATGATATTATTATTGGTGGAATTGATGTTGAGTGGGCCAAGGATGCATCTGAAGAGCAAGACCAAGACTTGGCAAGCGATCATGCTACCACTCTGTGTGAGATATGGGGCTTAGATAAGCAAGATCTGGAGATGAAAGATGCAGAAGTGGTAGACAGTGTTTTCCACTCGAAGTTGCTTGATGTTCTCCGGCTCTATTTGGTAGGTATAGTTATATTTTATTATGATTCCTCTATACCTTTTAATGTGTATAAACTTCATCATTCAACTATCCTAGCCTGTCTTCGTTGTCTGTGTCTACTTTTAAGGGATGTGTTTTTTTTAGTGCAACTTATAGCCTTGACATTCTAATCTAATTCTGTGCATTGATTATGTTCAATTTTTCTTTCAGAGGGTAATGCCCAGCTCATTTGATGGATCATTTGACTTCTTTAGGGTTATACCACCTAATCCGTTGGATCTATCCAAGGATGAGCAGCACTCCTTATTGTCACTTTTAGTTGAGTATTCAGGGCAACACGAGGGACATTGGGACCCAGAGAGAGTTCCAGAATCAATGTACAAGCATTTGCAACCACTGATTGACATCATGTTGCACTCACCAGTTAAGATCATCCGTGAGCAAGCGTGCATTTTAGTTAAAGCTGCTCTAGCAAGTTCTGGTGCGTTTGATCAGAACTTTGCGGAGATTGATGCATGGTTAGTTTTCTTGCCTGGTTATGAAGCCAAATGGTGTGTAAGAGAGAGCCTAGGAGTTGGAGTATCTAATAAATTGTCACAAATTGTGATCCCTTTCCTCTGCGATGCTGTTTCAATGGTTGGGAGCAATTTGTACAAATACCAAGGTTACATGCGGAAGTTCATCTCTAAATCAGGCCAGCTTGAAGGTACTATTTTCCTTCATGACATGAATGAGTGCCATTACACTTTTCTGAAATTCATGCCATACTGTTTAACTTTCTTACCTATCATTAGCTGTTTTCCTTGGTCGTTAGGTTCCATTTGATCTGATATAATGCCATATATAAATGTTACCGGTACCTGTAGGCCGCGGTGCAAAACAACATGGAAAATAGACGGCTGATTTTCAGTAAACCTTTCACGCCCCACCTGAAACACAGCATAACTATCACACTTCTACATTTAAGGGCGCAAAGTCTTCCATGTGTATATCATAGCCACCAAAAAGACACAATAAGCAGGCAGGAGCGCGATCGAGGGATCACTAGCCTGTAGCATCGAGTAGGCCTCGGAGCTCAAGAGAGCCTGGAGCGGGAAAGAAAAGGCGCTGAGAGATCGTGCCACGAAGATATCGAGAACACGGAGGAGGTGACTATAGTGGACAGAGGTGGGAGCTGAGACAAACCTGACTCAGATGTGGACAGGATAGGAGATGTCAGGACGCTGTAATGCAAGATAGACAAGGCTGCCAACGAGGTGACGATAGCAGTGGGATTAGGAAGAGGGTCACCATCTCGAGGCACGGTTGAACGCTGAGCTCCATAGGAGTCACAACAAGGCGCCATCACCGAGAGCAGCGAGCAAGAAGATCCTGAATATACTTTTCTCAGAGATGTAGAAGCCATCGAGGTCAAGGAGATCTCAATCCCAAGAAAATAGTGAAGTGGACCAAGATCACATGAGGAACTGGTCACAAGGCGAGCCTTAACAAAGGCAATGTAGTCGAGTCGCCACCAGTGATGATCATGTCATCCACATAGAGAAGGAGAAGAGTACGACCACGAGGAGACGGTAAACAAACAAGCGGATCATGATCACTGGCAAGAAACCAGCGGCCACCACAAAGGCGAAAGGCCAAACCAGGCGCGAGGGCCTGCTTAAAACCATAGAGGGAGCGCGGTTTCTGCACCATTGAGAAAAGCGCTCGATATCAAGTTGAGAGATAGACCAATGACGCAATGTAACCCACAAGAAGGAGGGTGCGGCAGTGGTCATGTGGGCCAGGAGCGAATGTCTCATCATATCAAGGCCCCTCGCCTCGCTGAAAACCACGAGCCACAAGACGCGCTTTGTAGCGCCAAGAGAACCATCGAGCGAGTCTTAATCTTGTAGACCCACTTGCGGTGATGGGACGAACACCGAAGG
The DNA here is from genome assembly GCA_021605205.1 of Aegilops longissima. Lineage (NCBI taxonomy): Eukaryota > Viridiplantae > Streptophyta > Magnoliopsida > Poales > Poaceae > Aegilops > Aegilops longissima. The sequence goes on from CM038677.1 coordinate 709,209,140, forward strand.
AAGGGAAACCAGATCCCATGTGTCGAGCGCCAAGGCAGCAAGCTCTTCACCATCGCAAGCTGCCATTCAGCTGAGTCATGGCAGTCTTATAGGAAGTGGGCTCAATAACAGAGAGACCGTACTTATCAGGAGAGTAGCGAAAAGGCGGGAGGCGAGGCCGAGCACGGAGGTTATGAACCGGGAGGCGTGATGGGAGGTGCACCAGAGGTGGAAGGCGCACAAGAGAAGCATCTCGTAACAAGGGCGACGAGTATAGTGGAGAGGAACGGTGAGAGAGGGCGATGGCCTGGAGATGATGGTGGAGAGTTGGAGGAGGAGGATGGTGAAGATGGTGTCGGTGGTGAGTGAGAAGGAATGAGAGGTGCAGGAGTAGGAAGAGGTGAAGCATGAGGCCCTTAGCGAGGTGTATCGGGAAGAAGAAGAAAAGAAAGATCGCCCAAGAATGTTCGAGGAAGAAGGACGTGTACTAAGGGCTAGACTTCATCAAAGGTCACATCACGTGAGATGCGTTGTACGCCCAACAGATCCCAACAACGATAGCCCTTGTGCTCATCATATAGCCTAAGGAAACAGATCATGTAAAATCATCAGATTTACCAAAATGCTTGGCTGCTTGTCTTGCAGTTGCTTGTTTGTACTATGCACTATTTTGTACCAGCATCCATTCATCATCTGATCATGTTATCATCAAATTTACTTAAATACTTGTCTGCTGGTCTCATGGTTGTTTTGAATATACTATGCTGCAATCAGATCTTCTTTTCTTGGACTTCTGTACTTCATTTTGAAATTCATGATCACTCTTTAGCACTTCCTGATCATAAATGTGTTACTTTGTTGCACCTGTCCTTTGACTTTAAGTTACGTAGTCTTCCTTTGATACTTATTATCATGTCTTTTCTTTTAAACAATTCCCTAATGAGATCTAGTTCATTCAGTCATTCATATTCTCACATTTTTTCTGTGTGTGGTTTGTAGTCTATTCTCCAGCTTTCAGTCCTCTGGTTATTTGTGTTCTTCAGAAATGCCTTAGGCTACTTGACTCTGAGTCTGGAGGTATGAAAGTACATGAGAAGTCGACAATTTCATTATATGTGTGCAACACAATCTACCTTATTCTGCAGTCCCAGGTATATCATTCATGTTGCCTACAGCTCTCTTGCCTATTTACCCTAATAATTGCATGTTCAAGTGACTGATCCGATGATGATCAAACAGGTAGATGCTCAATTATTGCTTGACCTTATTGGTGCTGTTCTGAATCAGAGATTTGATATTTTTTCACCGGAAGAACTACAGTCTAGGATTTATATTGCTGAATGGAGGCCATTCATTAATTTGTTGCATATCTCTAGGAATATCTCGGACCAACAAAATTCTAGTTTGTTCACAGCTGTGGAACATTCTTCTGAACTTCATTCAAACTCTTTGTCCTCTGTGATTAGAAAGGTTCAAGAAATGTTAAGTCAGCAACACACTAATTTGCCAGATGATGTAGTGACTGCATTCTTATTTTCAATCATGTGTGCAGCTCCACAGGACATTATCTGTAGCTTTCCAGAGCTTCTTGATGTTGTGAAAACACACTGTCCTTCTCATATGCAATTCTTATCGTCAGTTCTTTATCTGCAACATGATTACCTAGCTGAAATTGCTACTTGTTGGCCGGATATTTTCTTCTGTAGTCTCAGACAGATCGAGGGTAATCTTGATGTTGATGATGGCAAATGTCAAAACCACTCAATTTCTGCAGAATTGACTGCATTGAGTACATTCCTAAATATGACTCCGTTCTGTGCACTCTTACCTTCAGTATTAAGCCTTGCGTTCTCTGGGCCAGCTAAAACTGGGGAGGCACATGCATTGCTACTTGATGCACTTGTCCGACTTATTCGAGCTAAGCTTTATGAAAGCACAATCAGTGAGTTGACATTTAATCTGAGAGTCATATTATTCTGGAGCCATCGCTTGCTGTTGTCATACACTAGGAAGGGTTCAAATGTTCTTGAAGAACTTTGCCATGTATGCTCCACTCTTGTTGATAGCATATTTGAGCGCATCCGAGTTTTGGCTGCTGATACTGCTGACTTGAATGCTTCAGCGGAATGTTTCCAAGATATTGTTGAATCGGTTCTCCACCATCCTACTATTGACCTGCCATGTTCCTTATCCAATTGCCCGGACTTGACAGATGGGAGTGCGGAACATGTGGAAGAAGCATTTACTAGTTTTTCAAAGGAAAATCTGCACCTTGTAGATGGTTTTGTTGTGAATCTTCTTAGTAAACTATATGACCTTTTACTGTTGGCTGAAAATGATGGTCAGTCCTTAGAGTCGCTGTTTGCTTCCCCAAAGGCCATGCTAGAAAAAATACTGCTGTTGTTCAAGGATAAATTTCAAGTCTGCATGGACAATGGAAACTTTGGACTGCTTTTGCCAAATTTTTACATGGTTCGGGCATTGAAAAAATTCATGTCCCCTGTCAGACTTCTAGAACTTGTAAATTGGATGTTCTCAGAGTTAGAAAGTCGTGGGTCGAGTTGTTCAGCTGCATTTGCCCCTGCTGCTTTTGTATGTCTATCTGTTGCTGATATTGCCATGGAATTACTGTATGATTATCTACAACAAACTGATCAGAGATCAGAATCCTATCAATTATGGGGCTTGGAGATTCGAAGTTCAGATATTGCCACCATTCAGCGAGTATATCATTTCATTCTCCATTTTACTGCTAAACTGAATCTTGAATCTGCTGATGTTTGCTTGCTGAAGATGTTGATTCGTATCCATAATGCAGAAAGATCTGCAGGACAGAACACTGAATATACTGCATTCCACATGATGTTATCTACCATGGCCACCAACACTCCCCTTAGCATTCTTCATCACTGTATGTTTCCCACATCTAAGGTTAAAGCAAAAGTTTTATGGTTGCTTTTGGAAGTAAGCCCTATACACATGAACTTTTTTGGCCAGATGTTGATGAAAGTTCTAGAAGAAGACACTTCTATTCTGCAAGGCATGGATTACAATTCTGATTCTTCATGGGCTCATGCTGATAGCTCTATACTTCTGCTGCCTGCTGCTTTGTCATACATGAGGCATCACAGTGATGGCCATATGCAGTGTGCTGAATTCCTTGAGCCACTTGCAAAATTTTACTGTGAAATGCTATTAGGTGGTAATGGGTTTCCATGTTGGAAAAGTTTTATTACTAGGACCATTTTTGAGGAAAATTTTGGTGACTTTCAACATGAATCAGTTCCAGATATGATGGATTATTTCAGTGACACTCTCTTGGGGAAGTCTGTTACCATGTTGCACTACTGCTTGTCTTTAAAAGAAATGCCCCGGAAGCAACGCTTGGAAATAGTTGCTTCACTTTGTCCACAATCTTCTGGCCTATTAGATTTTGATGTCAGTGATATTAATCCTGACTCGCACAAAGGTCATCTGAAGCTTACTAATGAATTGCTTGCAAAGATATCATTGATTAGGTTGTTGCTGTCTCCTCCCAGAATATTGTCGTCTAATGAGACAGCATCAGACAGGGAGTCCAAGAGAGTGAGCAATGCGAAGCTGAATTTCATAAGCATCTTGGTCAGAACTTTGGATCAAATACTCAGGAATTTCCCCCGCTGTGATGGCTTATCACACTCTGATAAACAACAAAGGGTCATCCGTTCTTTGGAATATACAGTTCTCAAGAATATTATCGAACTGTCTTCAGAGATTCAAACTCATCTGAACCAATTGAAGTCAATACCTTTCCTTAACCAATTCATCAGATCATCTCTCTTGCACAGGTTCAATGATCATGTCACACTAAAAGCAATTCGATGTGTTCTTGTTGTATTATCAGAAGGGAAGTTTCTTGCTGATGAAATTCTTGAGCTCATACTGGGCCACTCCCATTTTCTGTCGTCAATAACCTGCAGTGAAGTTTCTGAATATTCATCTGCATTTAATGCTACAGGGAGCCTTCTACAGCCAGCACCAGGCATTTTAAAATCAGTCGATTCTCTTTTCACTAAAGAAAACGAGTCCCATATTTGCGTAGCAGAAAAGAGAAAAATAGAAATCATCAGATTACTCAGGATACTGTATGATATTAGGAGTAGACAACAGAGTAATGGCCTATTGAATGAATCAAAAGAGCTAAGTTTCTTGCTTCTATCTGTTTATGGTGCAACTCTTAGCGAAACAGATCTGGAGATATTTAATCTTATGAATGAGATAGAGTCACATGAGTGCAAAACTATCGCTGAAATGGATCATCTATGGGGGAGTGCAGCTGTTAAATATAGAGAAGAACTGAAACTAGATTCTTCAATATCAGAAATCCACAAAACAGAGAACACAGAAAGTAATAGTAGGCGAAGGGCTCTATTTCGGGAGAACATACCAATTGATTCTAAGCTCTGTGTCATGACAGTCTTGCAATTTTGCTACAAAAGGTCTACAAGGACTTCTGTGTTCTCACTAGAACAGCTTCGTCAGGACAAATTTGGTGATATTTTGAAGGTAATTTGTTGAATAGTGGTTCCAATTAGGGTTTTAGCTTCATTATTGTTCTTTTTATGCTTTCGTGGTTGCACTATTTTTGTCCACCCGGCTTCACATGTTACCTCATGGTACTAAACCACTCTTAACATTGATTGATTGACAGACAACATCTCAAAGCACGGATATGGTTCGGATTTATGATCCTATGTTTATCTTGCGTTTCTCGATTCATACTCTTCTCATGGGTTACATTGAGCCTGCTGAGTTCTCTCGAGTTGGGCTGCTTGCCATTACGCTTGTTTGCATATCATCTCCTGATGAAGAATTGAGAAAGCTGGGTTATGAATCTCTAAATACATTCAAAAAATCACTCGAGGTAATGCTGTGCTAGTTTGAAGATCCTGATATTTATCAGTTTACTTGTTTATTGATTCTAAGTATCTCATCAATTATTATCTTGCTCTGTCTGTGATTGTCAGTTATGTTCTACTTGCTTAGTTGCCAGCTATAGCATCAGTATAAAATTTGGCCTGGGTTTCCAATATAAATTTCATAATCTATAGCCGTTATACTGCTTTTAACTTCTATAAACAAAATCATGTTCTTGCATCAATATATCCATGTTCCAGCAGTACTTCACATTTTCTTGGTGCATTCGAACTGCTGTGAAAGATTATCTTTATCAACATTCTGGGAGCAATTTGATGCTCGAGTACAGAACAAATTTTGTGCCCGTAATTTTATTTGGGAAGTCCATTTTATATTATGTTGTACACCTGTGACATGTGCAGGCTTCTCAGAAAAGCAAGGAAAAATGGCAGCTCCAGCTTCTTTTGACATATCTACAGAATGGGATATCCAAACCATGGCAGAGGATACCTTCCATTATTGCTATTTTTGCCGCAGAAGCATCATTGACACTGCTGGATAGCTCGCATACTCAGTTCAATACCATAAGCAAATATTTGATGAATTCAGCCTCTGTCGATATGCAGGTGGGTCGGTTATTTTTACTTACACATGTGAACTATCCTGAGCTATGAATATCATATTGCTTTTATCTTTATATCACAATTTTTTTGCAGAGCATTCCATTATTTCCAACATTATTGAAGAGTAGTTCCGTGCATTTCAAAGCTGATCGATTGTGGATGCTTCGCTTATTATATGCTGGATCAAATCTAGCTGATGATGCTACGATATGCAAGAACAAAAGTGTTTTAGAGCTTGCTCTTGCCTTTTGTTCTTCAGCTATTTCAGATTCTGAATCGAAGCATTTAATCCTTCAGGTAACACTAATTTTTAATTAGCATATATTTGACTTTGGGATGTGTATGATGATGCACTAAACTTAAAAAGTTACTATTTGCGTTAAGGAGTTAGTGTGCAGCAGTACAAGGACCCTTTTATATGCTTACTATCCTGTCTTACTTTTGTACAACTGCCAAGAGCTGAAGCACGCCCTGAAATACAACTTAAGAAGTGTAACAATGTGGGATAAATAGAGTTGTCTCCAAACATCAGTATACCTTTCTATGCCGCACTTGACATTAAGCAACATTTCATCATGCATATTTTGTACTGTTATTTGATTTGATCCTGTCCATATTGGCATGTATTGATCTTTTTCATGTGAAATGTGCTATTTTTCTTGTCTCCTGAAATATAATAAATCAGTATTATTTCAAATATTTATCCCACTTGGAATGCTCCCTTTGCATGTAGGTGCTAAAGAAGTGTGTGAAGCTGCCAGTTCTAGCACAGCATTTAGTAAAAAATTGTGGCCTTCTGTCGTGGATATCCTCTGTTATTTCAACTCATGGCAAAGGACTGGACAACAACTCTAGTTCCAGAATAGTTGGGTTGGCATTGGAGGTAAGCGACTGTTTTAAACTATCTCAACTATGGTGCACACCTTTCTTAGAAGCAACAATTCAGTATATGCTCTTACATTTTTCTTGTGAATCTTGACTAACTCGTAATCCATCAATTATATCACGGGGTTTCTGTTTGTGAACATGAGAATCATTGATAACATCAGTTTTTGTTACACCAATTGTTAGGTGCTGCTTTCTGTGTTAAATACGACTGGTATATTTTTCATTAGACACTGCTAGTTTAATGCCTTCGGCTCCAGCACAATAACTTCACTACGCGTAGTTGCGTTATGATTTTGGGATCATATGCTGCAAACGATTACTGGATAGAAAAATACTTACCGGAAAATCAGTGAGAGAATAGCCTGACAACCCCCAGGGTCCTCTATGTGTGCATCTCACTCTCATCCCCATCAACATGGGATTCGGGGTCCATCCTTCCCTCCACATTCCGAGTTGGTAGTCAGGAGCACTACAAAAACTAGCAGGCGGCAGCCTTGAACTGCCAATCGATATTTCATTTACTGTGAAAGTATCCGCTGCTGGCAATGTAATCAAAGTAGAAGCTCTTGATGCAAGCGTCGAAACGAGTTGCGGCAACTGCCGCTCAAGATCCTCTGTTATGTGGGCCATAACCTTCCAGTGGAGGGCAGGGCCAGCCGGGCCAAGCTGTCCTGCAAGATTCTTTCGTCTTTCACAGCCCATGAGAAGTGCAGATCGACAGTGGAGCGAAACGGTGACAGGAGTACTGAGCAAGAGGAGTCCGCTGCCTGCCTCGTATCAAGAGGGAGCCTATTAGTAAGGTTGGCCTAGAGCTTGCACCTGTGGAGGTTGGGGCGTGAGGCGCCAGCACTGCCGGGTTCCTTGCTGCGCTGATGGACCCTATAATCCTAACCCCACACGCGGGAGTTGACGTCTATGTGAGACAGTGAGAGTGACTGGGGATCGATTAGGGGATGCCAATCTTTCCTGGTTATGCGAGGATAGCTGGGTGGATTATGGCAGATTGTTAGGCTTGAGGTTTGGGGATAAACGATTGAGTAGAACACAAGGTTGAATGAGCACATGGTAGTGTGTGAGTGAAGAGGGAGAGGAAGAGTTAAAGGGCAAAAGTACATATTTCTAGATTTACTTTGACCATCAATAAGAGCAATAATATATGAGATGTATCTCACAAAAAATATACCATTCAATTTATATTTGAAAGGAGTTTTCAATGGTATAATTTCTATAGCATACATTTCATATAATATTCATCTTACCGATGGTCAAAGTCAATCTGGAAATAAAAATTTGGCCCTGCATATCCGGATGGAGGGAGTAGGTTTTTTGGGTCAAGAATCTGTTGTTGAAAGATATAAGTGCACATTACATCCCTGAATTATAGCTGGAGTTTACCCTGAACTCCAAAACAGGTAAGGAGGCACCCCTCAACTATGAAAACTACTCGCGTACTACTAGCACATATATATTATCGTAGCTTCCCCAACATTCTTTGAACTACCAAGGATTACTTTGCTAGCTACGGCACTTCCTTAACAGGCTTAAATTGCTCCGAGTACAATCCTTTGTGAATGACCAGCTTTGGCACATGGTTTCTTATGGTTTTGAGAACTAACATTCTCTATATGATTTTTTCTTGCCATTTTCTATGACATATACGCTTTACAATAGTTTTATGAAAGCTATGCTCTCGTTGTCTCTAATTTTTGTGTGTTTTGTTCAGGTACTCGATGTTTTGATCTTATCAAGATTCATTACGGAATGGCTTCAAGAAACTGCACTTGAGCAACTGTCAGAAATATCTCAATATCTGTATCTGCTAGTTGAAGATGGAAAATTATTGAAAGGGGATATCACCATGCTGAGTTCAATTCTAAATATTATTGCATCTACAATGAGGTTGTCTATGAAAAGGAAGATATACCAACCGCATTTTACGTTGTCCCTCCATGGCATATTTAAGTTGTGCCAAGCTATTGATGGCAATTCAAGAAGTATCGAACTTAAGCCATCAATGGAACTTGGTACTGATGTCGTCCTTATGAACGGTCCTCTGCCAATTTTTTCTGAAATGGTACATTTTTGTGCCCCTGAATTCATTTAATGAGCACTTGAATTAGTGCTTTAGTATTCTGATCAGAATGTAAACCTAAATGTTCAAAATTACTGCTTCTGTATTGTGATCAGAATCTAAATCTTCATAATCATTATCTGCTTTTGTTTGCCAATGACAGGACAAGTCAAGAACTGTGATGGTTGTTTCATGGGTAACTTCCAATATCTTCTGGTTGTGTAAACAAAAGTCTGCAGCGGAAATGCCATGTGAAGAGCCACTAAACAACGAGTGTCTACTATCAAAGATATTGCGTTGGTTAGTGGCTTCCGTAATCCTTGGCAGAATCTCGCGCATCTCTCCTGAAAAGAGAGGAAGTCTTGCCATGAGCACAGATGGTCCTGGAACTCTCCAGTCTTTCTTGAACCATTCATCTGAAACCGTTGAAATGGTGGATAGTCACGTTGCGGATGAGGCGCTGGCTGCCATTATACTTTACCTACAAGGTCATGTGAAAAAGAAGAGTGATACTTTGCCGTCGGTCGTGACGGCTCTTAGCTTGTTACTTCTTGACAGATGCAGCGAACAAGGTACGCTTGGATCTGTCGCGTTATGATACTATAAGATGTTTCATTATACTTCCAAAGTATAAATGTTGAGTCTGTCTCCAGGTTAATGAGTGCGCTAACTATTTTCAAACCTTTGTGAATCAGTTTTGGTTGATGGCCGTGGACGAATCGAAACGCTTTGCTCAAAGATACATTGCCCCGCCGAATCTAATCCCGCATGGAGATGGTATGTATACCAGTCTTATTATTTGCATATGCTTTTTGTGACGATGAGCAGGTGATTTAACAATTCGTTTTTTTATTCCTGTCAGGCATTATTATCAACCTTGGAGAGATCCTGCCTTGCAGCACAACGCGACAGAGCGCATGGAAGTAGAGCAGTCATGCCGGAGCCTGTTGATCATATTTTCTAATGCGCTGAGCGCTGCTGGGTTGCCGGCAGGTATTCCAGTGCTGTCAGTTGGTGACATTGAGAAGTGTGGGCTGTTCCAGTGGGAAAGAGACTCGGTGGTTGAGCAGCCTCACGCGTAGTTCGTCGACTGATTTGCAGTTGACTAGGCTAGTTCTTTTTGCGGGAAGTTGACTACTAGGCTAATTGCTGGAGAAATTAGCGAATTCACGAGGGTAATCAAACAATTTATACAGCGTGCTCATCGTTTGTATGATTTTGTATTTATTTAAAGAAGTGATGGCTGGTTCAGTTGGCGATTTTGGGTTTTAGATGCACCAAACTGAACTTCTGCATGTACTTGTGCGACCGGCCTATCTGTTTGGAAGAAAACTGCTTGTGATCTGCGTTTAGATGAGATGGTGAAGAAAAATGTGGTTGTTTTCAGCAATTTACTCTGCTTTGAACTTGGATTTTGATGCTTGTGGCGATTACCTTTCTTTTTCTGGGATTGCTTCCTGGGGTCATCTCCTTTGCCAAAGGAGTTGGAGTTTTTTTTTTAAAACACAATAAGGTGCTCACATTTAAAAAGAACAGTGCATTTGCTAGATTCAAATATTTGCCAGTTCCTAAATGTAATTTTGGAGGCATATTACTCTCCAACTAGAACTTTCCACACACACAATATGAGTTATAGAAAAATAAAGTACAATTTCTTATCTTCCCACATCTCACAATAAATTACAGTTCATTGATATTTGCTGTTTCTAGGTTTGTCCTAGACTTGGAAAGAGTGCCAACATTTGGGACTGTACGTAATTATTTGGTATTGGTACTCATATGAATTTGGTCACACCATCAGACACAGAATTGCCTTTCAATGCTCATTAGCAATTTCACAGAGAAAGAAATAGAGCATACAACACCACATGACAGGATTAATAATCCAGTGGAGCATCAGAACACTGTTGTTATATCAAGAAGACACAAGTACCTACAAAATAATGTTACAGAATGGATCCTGCATTCAAGTTATGCAGATCATATATGCAAATGCAATTGTGTATAACACCCTCATTGCTCAGGAAAGGACCTGACAAGTATCATTTCGTTTCGCAATAAATTAGACTGAAGGAACCGATGTATCCCTAAAACTAATCCAGGATCCAGCATTGACCATGCAAATAATTAATCTTTATGCGAGTGTGACATGTAATGCCTTGTATATTTGTCCACCTTTGGTCCTGAAGAGCCATAGTTCTTCTCATAGTACTCTACTAAATGCACAACCACCTAAGGCAGCGATCGTTAGAGCTTGCGCGTGCAACCTGCAAGGTCAAACATATTTCTGGGGCTGTGCATTCAACAACGGTTTCTTCAAAAGCATTTTGCCGAGCATTTCGAGTGCACGCGATAGATGAACAAAGAAGAAAAATTTAGAAGAAAGCGGTCTGCTGGCAGGTTGCAATAACATTGCGTTCAAGAAGAAAAATTGTGTTGTGGTTCACCAACTAGTTTTCTCGTTTAGGAATTGATACAAGCACTACACCACGTAAGAAGTTATCACAACAAACAGCTACCTTAGTCCATGTGGTTCGTGCCCCTCGTTACAATTCTCAAGTCAAGTTTTGGTGCCACGAGTTTCAAAAGAGTCAAGTTAGTACAGCTTTTATTTTGGTGCCACAAGATTGAAAAGAGCCAAGTTCTTATGTTCAAGATTATTTTAAATAGCGGGCTATGGCATATAGCGGCGATCCTTAAAAATAGCTATAGCTGGGCTATAGCGAGGCTATAGCGGCAAATTATATATGAAATCATTTAGCGGCAACATCCTCAAATAGTTATAGCGGGCTATTTAAAACTATGTGTTGGACAGCTAAAAAAGTGGCTAGCGATCCATGCGGTCTGGGAGGGTCGAACGACTCGGTAAACTCGGGGGGAGATGGATCTTTCGATGCCCCTAGCGAATCGTTCGGATCTGTTAGTTTTTACCAGTACTCAAACTCAAAGTTAGATCATAACACTAGCGGAGTAGGTGTAGCAGAAGAAAGCAGGGCCAAAATGGCCACCACCTCGAGCGCGGAGCTTCTGCAAGCTGAGGCAGAGCTCGTGCGCCACTCCCTAGGCTACCTCAAGTCCATGGCATTGCACAGCGCGGTGAAGCTTGGAATCCCCGACGCTCTCCACCGCTGCGGCGGCGCCGCCTCTTTGCCCGACCTGCTATCCACCCTTGCCCTCCCCTGCAGCAAACGACCGTACCTGTCCCGGCTCATGAAGATGCTAGCCGTGGAAGGGATCTTCACGGCCGTGGCCGTAGCTGTGGATGTTCCTACCACCACCGGCGAGGGCGCCGCCACCGCGCCGGGCGTCCGGTACGGCCTCAACCCGGTGTCCCGCCTCCTCGTCAGCGGCGGCGGCGGCGCGTGCCTGTCCCCGTGCGTGCTCATGGGCACCTCGCCGCTGTTCCTGGAGGCCTCCCTCCGACTGCCCCAGTGGTTCCAGAGGGACGGCGAGGGCGAGGGTGAGGGTGAGCCGGCATTCGCGATGGCGCACGGCGAGAGCCCCTACGCCGCCGCTGGCCATGACGTGGAGTTCAACGCGCTGGTGAACGAGGCGATGGGGTCTGACAGCCAGTTTATGGCGGAGCTCGTCGTCCGCGAATGCGGCGAGGTGTTCACGGGCGTGACGTCGCTAGTCGACGTCGGCGGCGGGAACGGCACCATGGCGACGGCCATTGCCAAGGCCTTCCCGCATGTCAGGTGCTCGGTGCTGGACCTCCCACATGTTGTACAAGGCGTCGTCTCGACGCATGAGTCGGTTGAGTTTGCTGCCGGCGACATGATGGAATACGTTCCACCAGCTGATGCGGTTCTGCTTAAGGTAGTACAGTATCATTTATTTTTTTAAATTTATTTACAGTAGTAAGAAAGACACATTCTGCTTGCCGTTCGCATTTATACCAATCTATTACTCTACATAATTAAGACAAGAGGCAAACAAAGCATCGCATTCATCCACATATATTAAATTATCTTGATCGTTGATATTATAAATCGATGGTTAAAATTTAAAAGATGTAGCGTTACATACAAATATACTCTTGAACAAACAAATTGGCCTGCCCCGTAAAAACATTGACACGTCTTTCAACTAAAAGGGCATGTCCAAAACAATCTGACTAGAGCCTAACACGGTTGAAAGGAAAAAAAGAGAGCAAAAGCAAGCAGTTCGGTTAGCACACGTTCATAGGCATTAGGCAACGGCGGCACCCTGGTATAATACGTTTTGTATTGGCATTCAAAGTGCAACCGATGACATCACCACCGCTGATGTCATCTGCTAATTAATATTTTATTTGCCTACTTTGTATGTTACCAATTACTTCAACACTATGTGCAATCGTTTTCTATATTAGATAAAGAAAAGGTATACGCATGTTGCCAGATTAAAAGTAAAAGATGTGATTTAAGGAACAACCACCGCAAGTAAGAAAACCACATATCTCAGTGATACAATTTTTTTATAACATGAATACCTAAAATGATTAAACGATTGTACAAAATATTATAAAATGTGCAGCAAATATTACAAAGAATTGCAACGCAAATGGCCACATATTTCATTTAGTTCAACAAACCAATTTTGCATGATATATGAAAAATAATCAAAATAAGTAAATCACACAAGACTGATAAGAGCGAACAAACAGAGGAAAGAACTGTTATGATGATTCACAAAACAAATAATATTTAAATATGTAATGGTAGCTGAGAATTATTCGCAGAAAGAGTTAGTGTGAGAAAATACTTTAGTAGAAACTTTATAGAAAAAACCATGTCAAATATGCAATAACACATCTTAGTAGTTTAAAAAATAATATAAGTCAACCGAAAACAGCATAGAGACGACAAGAAATAATATTACAGTTATGATCGTGTTTATAAATATAGATTTCTCCCAAATCTTGATCATGTTTCCTTAGGGTGCACATTCCAACCAATAATTATTTCTATATCAATGGGAACATTGCAGTTCGGGTATTTGGCTGAGAGAGCAAAGAACGACCGATGGTGGTATGTAGAAGAGAGAAATACGAAGATTGCTATGAAATTTTATGGGTGTGTTTGCCAACAATAATACTCCCTCCGTTCCTAAATATAAGTCTTTCTAGAGATTCTAATCTGGACTTTATACAGAGCAAAATGAGTGAATCTACACTTTAAAATACGTCTATATTTATCCGTATGTAGTCCATATTTAAATCTCTAAAAAGACTTATATTTAGAAACAGAGGGATTACAGTTAAACATAGATTTCCGACCAAAGTCTAATTTGTTTCCTTGAGATTTAAATGTTACATCAATGCTAATGTGATGCAAATAATAAATTAAATAAACATTGGGCCATCGGGTGTATACTGATTGTGAAAGTAAAAATATACTACAATAAGGTGTGAGTGAACGAACTCATGCCGAGTATGTAATGAATATTTTTACATTTCTTAAAAGTAAAAGATAAATGCACAAGAAATGAGCATCATAAAAAGTATCATGCTCTAAAGAGAGTCAGTGAGAGAAGAGTTTAGCATTTTCCACATGGATCACCGATCATAAATAAATAACCATGTCCATACGACTTTGTATTTATAGTGAAGGCTGATCATTGGTACACATATTTGATTGCTTGACACCTGCATACGTAGGTCTTACCCTCCTAACATACTTAGCATGAATAAATACAACTATGTGTTTGAATTTAATTGAATATAAGACAACATGTAAAAAACAAAGATGAGCAATGGGTCTAACATGTAAAAATCAAACAATACTATCCAAATACATATGAAGGGTGCTAAATAACACTGTATATGGACGTCAAAAAACATGGACGGGTATTACGAAAGTCATAGCATACCTTGGTTACACCGTCGGTCCGTCTTTAGATAATCTCGATCATCGGACGCGACAAGAACTTAGATTTAATAGAAATAATTTTTCATATTTTAAAAATTCTTATATATTTTTAAGTATTCTGTGTCTTAAAGTTTTCTCTAGATCACTGTAATTTAAAATATTAGTTTTACAAATAAAACAAACATCAGTTTTTGCGGGAGCAAGTTTACGATAAATCTAGCAGAGCAAACACTAGCCACTGGACAATTAATAGTAGTATGAAATGATTCACCAAGTAAGACGTAACATAGAATAAAGTTATTTTTTTATTGCAGAGAATGCCAAATAAAAATATGGAAAATATTTTTCACTAAATCAAACGGACACAATTTCCTTATACTGATCTCACTAGGCTAGAGATGTGGAACGCGTTGCAAATCATACACAGCCATCTACCGCTCACCAGCGAGATGGGAAACCCAATCATCGGGGAAAGTGGAAAAACAAATGCATAGTCAAAATTCAATTGCCAAGCTGAGGATTTAATGCAATAATTTATGGAGATGATATTGGGAAAATAAAATCAAGTGAGCCAGGAGGGAAAATATGGCTACTCCGATGCATACACATAAATATATGCATTCTTGCGGCATATGTTCAAAATGAAAATGTAGTTTTGTGTAGACTCATATCTAAATTTAATGTCTCTATATAATTTAATGTCAACACAGAACCTTTTAGAGTTTCGACACACCTTACAATGAACTAATAAGTTAGCTCAATACATAATTTTAAAACTTATCATTATAGACAATGTGTATTTTACAACAGAAAAAGTGAAAATGAAAGAATATAGCTTCCCACGTATGAAAACTGTAAGTAAAAAATCTAGCCGCGCAAATGCGCGGGTAACACTGCTAGTTCCTCACAAAACAAGTGAGCGCTTAACAAGAATAAACGGGTGGATCCGACAAAAAGAAAAGAATACAAGTTGACGTATAAATATATTGCCTAGTCTCTTGCTGATAGTTTTTGACTTGTTCAATTGGCAGTGTGTGCTACACAACTGGAGCGACGAGGATTGTGTGAAGATCCTGACAAAATGCAGAGAGGCCATTGCCCGAGGAGCGAAAGCAGGGAAGGTGATAATCATCGATGCTGTTGTTGGATCTCCCACACACTCACAGCAAGTACTTGAAGCCCAAGTCTTGATGGATATGCAGATGATGATGCTATTCATGAGCAAAGAACGCGAGGAACTCAACTGGCAAAAGATATTCATGGAAGCAAGATTTAGTCATTACAAAATACAGCCTGTCATAGGAATGCGATCCATCATCCAACTTTACCCATAGCTTATCCATGCATGGATAGTCATTTTTCCTGATATCCGTTTTACATATACTTTCCGCTTCCATGCGGATACGTAATAATTGTTAAATTTATGTGTTTCATTCAAAAGATCCAAATTCAACAAGGGTATGTAATGTTATTAAATTTATGTACTTCATTCAAAAGTCCGAGTTCCACAGGGATATGTAATAATTATTAAATTTATGTACTTCACTCAAAAGAACGGACATTATATTTCAACAACAATATCAATACTACATTGGTGCTCGAGGGACTTGATTGTCCTAGCTATTGACCCTTTGGATCTCGGCTACAATTTTTAGGAAGACTAGAGAAGTTTTTTAAGTTAAAAATGCATATAATAGTTTGTTTTAGTCATCATTACACTTTCTCCATCATCATATCCATTTTTGTCATGCACACTCTTCCTCTTCGCCCTCATGGTCTTCATCTTCTTGGTCACTTGAGCCTCTGAGCCTCTCTCATGTACCTTTGTTACTGGCCATGTACGGTCACTCCAGGTGGATACAGTTTTTATAGTCTCTCTATTGGATTGTGTACTCCAGGCCGGTTTTCAGTTGATTGATGCAACCACATTAATTTCTGGATGCCTCCGGTGTTCGAAACTTTGAGACGGTTGTGATCTTTGTAATATTGCTTTCTAGTTATTTTTCTTTCTTATCAAATTTTGGGATACAAAATTAGTAGGTGCTTATTTGGTGTTGGTACTCTTCCGTATAGATTTGGTCCCATCATTAGACACAAAACTGCCTTTCATTGCTTTGATCTTATCAAGATTCATCACGGAATGGCTCCAAGAAACTGCACTTGAGCACCTCTCAGAAATATCTAAATACCCGTATCTGCTAGTTGCGGATGGAAACTTATTGAAAGGGGATATCACCATGTTGAGTTCAATTCTAAATGTTATTGCATCTACAATGAGGTTGTCTATTGAAAAGGAAGATATACCAACCGCATTTTACCTTGTCCCTGGCTCCCTGCACGGCATATTTAAGTTGTGCCAAGCTATTGATGGCAATTCAAGAATCATCGAAATTAAGCTATCAACGGAACTTGGTACTGATATCGTCCTTATGAACGTTCCTCTGCCATTTTTCTCGTTTAGGAATTGATACAAGTAGCACACCACGTAAGAAGTTATCACAACAGCCAGCTTAATTCATGTGGTTCCTGCCACCTCGTCACAATTCTCAAGTCAAGTTTTGGTGCCACGAGTATCAAAAGAGTCAAAGTTAGTACAGCTTTTATTTTGGTGCCACGAGATTCAAAAGAGTCAAGTTTTTAGAGCAACTCCAACACGGCGATCCAAACAGACGCACGATTTGTCCGTTTTTTGTCCGTTTGGTTCGACCAAGCGGACGTGCGCGTCCGTTTTTTGTTTTGGGTCGGCAGCTGCACCCAACAGGAAGCGTACCCATTTTGGCTCGGGTGGTCAAAATAAATTTAGAAAAATATAGTTAAATATAAAGTGGCCGGTCAACGCCGGCCAAAGTCGTCTTAAACATTAATTAAACATTAAAAAAAGCCTGCACGCTGCTCTAATCGTCCGTCTTGCCCTTGCTCTTGCCGTCGTCGTCGTTCCCGGTGAGGTCGATGAAGAAAGACGGGCTGGCAGGAGGCCACATCGCGCGCACATGGGTGGTGCGTCGCGTTCTGCCACAACAAGCTCGGAGTTCTCTGATGTCCCAATACACAGGCCCGAAGGACCCTGCGCGGGTCTCTCAGGAGGAGTTGGTTTCGAGGTCGTCGATGCCTACCTTGGCTTCTTGGTGGGGCAAGATGTTATCACGAGGTTTCGCAAATAGGTCATCCTGGCCTTTCCAGCCATTCTCCTTCCCGACAACGTAAATATCTCTTTCATAGTTTTCTTGTTGTTTGGAGGCCAGGCTGTGATCTTCTTTGATTTCTTTGTCAGGAATTTTCCACCTTTCGGGCCTTCCGCTCCCAGGGCAACAAGTAAACCCCGCTTTAGCCGCCCTTATGGCTGTGGTGCCTTTCGGGCCTTCTCGTGAGGAGGCCGGCGCTACTAAGAAAAGGAAGGGAGCCCCGAAGGAGGATCCGGTGGAGGCCTCTATGAGTCGGGAGGACGTGGAGGGCACAACCTCCCCATCGAGCGGTAGCGGAGGTGGAGAGGGCGGCGATGATGACGGCGACGGTGACGCTGACGATGTTGACGACGACGAGGATGACGAGGAGGTCAGAGATGCCGAAGAGGATGAGGACGATGACGATGGCGAGGTGGTGACGGAGACGGTGCTACTTCTTGAGCTTGTGTTGGTTTTTCCTTTGAAGAGGAAAGGGTGATGCAGCAAAGTAGAGATAAATATTCCCTCAGTTTGAGAACCAATGTATCAATCCAGTAGGAGACAACACATAAATCACTGAATACCTGCACACACAATCAAACAACTTGCACCCAACGCGGTAAAGGGTTGTCAAACCCTTCATGGTTATTTGTAAAAGTGAGATCTGATAGAGATAGATAAACGATAAAGTAATTTTTTTTGTTTATAGAACAGAAAGTAAAAAGATTGCAAAATAGTAGATCGAAAACTTATATTGTGGAAAATAGACCCGAGGGTCATAGGTTTCACTAGAGGCTTCTCTCAATATAACAAATAATACGGTGGGTGAACAAATTACTGCCGAGCAATTGATAAAAAAACGCAAAGTTATGACGATATCTAAGGCAATGATCATGAATATATGCATCACGCCCGTGTCAAGTAGACCGAAACGATTCTGCATCTACTACTATTACTCCACACATCGACCGCTATCCAGCATGCATCTAGAGTATTAAGTTCATAAAGAACGGAGTAACGCATTAAGTAAGATGACATGATGTAGAGGAATTAACTCAAGCAATATGATGAAAACCCCATCTTTTTTCCTCGATAGCAACAATACAATATGTGCCTTGCTGCCGCTACTGTCATTGGGAAAGGACACCGCAAGATTGAACCCAAATCTAAGCACTTCTCCCATTGCAAGAAAAATCAATCTAGTTGGCCAAACCAAACTGGTAGTTCGAAAGAATTACAAAGATATCAAATCATGCATAAAAGAATTCAGAGAAGATTCAAATAATATTCATAGATAAGCTAATCATAAATCCACAATTCATCGGATCTGGGCAAACACACCGCAAAAAGTATTACATCGAATAGATCTCCAAGAACATCGAGGAGAACATGGTATTGAGAATCAAAGAGAGAGAAGAAGCCATCTACCTACTAGCTATGGACCCGTAGGTCTGTGGTAAACTACTCACACTTTATCGGAAGGGCAATAGAGTCGATGTAGAAGCCCTCCATGATCAAATCCCCCTCCGGCAGGGTGCGGAAAAGGTCCCTAGATGGGATCTCACGGGTACAGAAGGTTGCGACGGTGGAAAAGTGTTTTCGTGGATGCCTCTGGTGGTTTGGGGATATTTGGGAATATATAGGCAAAAGAATTAGGTCAGGAGGGTCACGGGGGGCCCACAAGGGTGGGGGGCGTGCCCTGCCTCTTGGGCGCGCCCTCCATCCTTGTGGCCACCTTGTGGCTCCTCCAACTTCATCTTCAAGTCCCCTAGTTGTCTTCTGGTCCAAGAAAAAATATCGTGAAGGTTTCATTCCGTTTGGACTCCGTCTGGTATTCCTTTTCTGCGAAACTCAAAAACAAGGAAAAAACAGAAACTAGAACTGGGCTCTAGGTTAATAGATTAGTCCTAAAAATAATATAAAATAGCATATTAATACATATAAAACATCCAAAACAGATAATATAATAGCATGGATCAATCAAAAGTTATAGATACGTTGGAGACGTATCAGACGGCCGTCGAGGCATCGCGTCAACCCCTCAAAAGGCTTCGTCGCAGCGTTCGGTAGGAGTCCTTGGTCAGCTGCGGTCCTTAGAGTAACTCCAATGGGGCGACCCATTTTGTCCGCCTACATCCGTTTGGGTCGGCACAGACAAAAGTGGAGGCCCAACACGCCGACCCAAACCCAAATCTCATCCGCCCGGCGTCCGCGCCGACCCATTTCCGTCCCAAAAATTGCGCCTGAAATGCGTCGGCGCGGACGCGCCGCGCGTCTCCTCGTCGTCCGCTGCGTCCCCACCTGTAGGCCACCCAACTACCGCCCGTTGTCTTATTTATGATGACCATCGACATCAGGCCCACTAGTCAGCCAGTGGAAGCGTCCTTTTTTAACCATGCATGCGGCAGGGCCCGGCCTCATCCACTTCCGTCCACATCTAGCCCCCACCACTCCCTTTGCTTCCTCGCCGGCAACAGCAAACCCTAGCAAGCGATGGCCCTCTTCGGCAGCAGCAGCGGCAAGGGCAAGGGCACCCCTGATACGTCCATTTTACATCATGTTTTCCTACTGTTATTTCTGATGTTTTTATCCATAATAATGCTTTTTGGAGTAATTCTAATGCCTTTTCTCTCATAATATGCAAGGTATACACAAAGAGGGAGAATTCCGGCAGCTGGAAATCTGGACCTGGAAAAGCTACGTCAGGCCACCTATTCCGCACAACTCCAAACAAGCTGAAACTTCACAGAGAATTTTTATGGAATATATGAAGAATATTGGAGCAAATAAGTACCAGAGGGGGCCCACCAGGTGGGCACAACCAACCTGGGCGCGCCAGGGATGCGTGCCCTGGTGGGTTATGCTCACCCAGGCCCACCTCTGGTGCCATCTTCTGGTATATAAGTCATTTTGACCTAGAAAAAAATGAGGAGAGGACTTTCAGGACGGAGCACCGCCGTCTCGAGGCGGAACTTGGGAATGAGCACTTTTGCCCTCCGGTGGAGCGATTCCGCCGGGGGAACTTCCCTCCTGGAGGGGGAAATCATCGTCCTCATCATCACCAACAACTCTCCCATCTTGGGGAGGGCAATATCCATCAACATCTTCAACAACACCATCTCATCTCAAACCCTTGTTCATCTCTTGTGTTCAATCTTGTTACCGGAACTATAGATTGGTGCTTGTGGGTGACTAGTAGTGTTGATTACATCTTGTAGTTGATTACTATATGGTTTATTTGGTGGAAGATTATATGTTTAGATCCAATATGCTATTTAATACCCCTCTGATCTTGAGCATGATTATCATTTGTGAGTAGTTTTTTTTGGTCTTGAGGTCACGGGAGAAATCATGTTGCAAGTAATCATGTGAATTTGATATGTGTTCGATATTTTGATAGTATGTATGTTGTGATTCCCTTAGTGGTGTCATGTGAACGTCGACTACATGACACTTCACCATATTTGGGCCTAAGGGAATGCATTGTGGAGTAGCAATTAGATGATGGGTTGTGAGAGTGACAAAAGCTTAAAGGGACAATTGCATTTGAGCCCCTAGTTGTGTCACACCCGTGTGTTTTGCCCCTAAATTCAAAAAACCCTCGTTTCTGTCCAAGCTTGTTTACTCCTCTTATGCTTTTGCCCTTTGACCATTTGATTGTAACTTTGAAAACTTCATAATGAATTCATACTAACTCAGAAAAATGCATATAAGATATCAAAATTTTCAGATAAACATCACCTATATGATTTGAATATGTTTTCAATTTTTTCATCATTTACTATTCATGCTGACATCATATGAGCTCAAACTGAGATAGGGACTTTTCAGCACTTTTGTCATGAATGCAAATGACATGCACATATAGGTGATGTTTTTCCGATCATTTTGATATCTTATTTTGCATTTTTCCGAGTTAGTATGAATTAATTATGAAGTTTTCAAAGTTGCGGTCAAATGGTCAAAGGGCAAAAGCATAAGAGGAGTAAACGAGCTTGGACAGAAACGATGGTTTTTGAATTTAGGGGCAAAACACACGGGTGTGACACAAATAGGGGCTCAAATGTTATTGTCCCAAGCTTAAACCCCAGTTTTATGCGCTATACCGTAAGGGACCGATTGGATCCAAAAGTTTGATGCTATGGTTAGAATTTATTCTTAATATTTTTCTCGTAGTTGCGGATGCTTGCGGGAGGGTTAATCATAAGTAGGAGGTTTGTTCAACTAAGAACAACGCCTAAGCACCGGCCCACCTACATATCAAATTATCAAAGTACCGAACACAAATCAAACCAACATGGTGAAAGTGACTAGATGAAATTCCCGTGTACCCTCTAGAACGCTTTGCTTATCATAAGAGACCGTTTTGGCCTGTCCTTTGCCTCAAAAGGATTGGGCTACCTTGCTGCACTTTTTCTACTATTATCGTTACTTGCTCGTGACAAATTATCTTGCTATCAAACTACTCTGTTACTTACAATTTCAGCACTTGCAGACGTTACCTTGTTGAAAACCACTTGTCATTTCCTTCCGCTCCTCGTTGGGTTTGACACTCTTACGTATTGAAAAGAGCTACAATTGATCCCATATACTTGTGGGTCATCAAGGCTATTCTCTGGCGCGGTTGCCGGGGAGTGAAGCGCCTTTGGTCAGTGGAATTTGGTAAGGAAACATTTATATAGTGTGCTGAAATTTAGTGTCACATGATACTGTGGAAAACAATCCTTTGAGGGGTTTGTTTGGGGTATCTTCACCTCGACCGGAACCACAATTAGCTACCGCTCAATCTACTGCACCTACTGAAAATATTAAATATGAAATTCCTTTTGGTATGATAGAACAACTGCTAGCTAATCCTTATGTAGGAGATGGAACCGAACATCCTGATATGCACTTGATATATGTAGAAAAAAATTGTGGATTCACTACTGGAATCAGGATCTTTGCCGTCAGCCAGCTCTTTGCCATCAGCCAACTGACGGCAAAGAATGTCTTTGCCATCAGCTTAAAGAAAATTGACGGCAAAGAACGAACTGACGGCAAAGGTCATGTTTGCCATGGGCCATCTCTTTGCCGCCCGCTAGCAGACGACATAGAAGCTTTGACGTCAGCTAGCAGACAACAAAGAGTGAGGGTGGCCCACTAGCGAGAACCACCTAACTGTCACTTTCTTTGCCATCCGCTAGCTCACGGCAAAGCTTCGTTGCCGTCTGCTAGCAGATAACAAAGAAAGTGGCCAAACTAACGTCCGTTAGCTAGGCTCTTTGCCGTATGCTAGCAGACGACAAAGAACCATGCCCTAACTAAAATGCCAACGACGCTCGCCCGCGCCCCATCTCTCACCCCTCTCTCTCTCTCTGCCCCGTGATCGAGCCGCCGCCGCCGCCGCCACCCGCCCGTGCGCCGCCATCCCGCGCCATCCCGTCGCCGTGCCGCCCCGCCGCCCAGTGACCCCTCCTCCGCCCGCACCATCCCGTCACCGCACCGCCCGCCCAGACACCGTGCCCGAGCTGCCGCCGCCCACGGCACCCCTCCTCCACCCCGACGGCCCTGGCGCCCCTCTCCTCCATCACCGTGGCCGCCCCGCCACTCCGGCGCCCCCTCCTCCATGCAGCCACCCCGGCGCCCCTCTCCTCCACCACCCCGGCCGCCCTGCCGCTCCGGAGCCCCCTCCTCCACTCGGCCGCCCCGGTGCCCCTCTTCTCCACCCCCGCGGCTGCCCCACCGCTCCGGCGCACCCGGCTCCGGTGAGACCTCTTGTATTTTTTTCTATTTTTGTTTATGTTTTTTAAGTTTAGTTTAGGTTTGGTTTAGTTTAGGTTTAGTTTAGGTTTAGTTGAAGTGATTGGTAGGCCTAGTGATTGTGCGGTTCTGTGATCCTGTGGAGTAAAATTTATATGCATACCTCATATGAATTTGTGATCATATCCAGTAAAATTTATATGCATGTTCCACTCCACGATCTACACATTTACTTAATTAGTAATACTACCAAATACTAAAGTTTTGCTATGTATAACATTGCTACATGTGTTTTTTGTCTATATAGAATTGCATTCATTTCCTCTTCTAGACATGAACCAGCTCTTGCATGGAACTGAATCTGATACATTTGTGTAGTAAATGAGTATGTTAGCATTTTACGTGGCTTGTAATCAAATTTTATTACTGCTAATGTACCTCAAGTTTATTTGTCGGTGAGATGCCTGAGTCTTGGTAGTTTTGGAATCCCTATTAGTTGAAACATGAGCATTACAAAGTTTCGTATCTATGATCAATTTGTTGACATACCGTTTAGCTGATGATTATTACTCTTGCTGGCAGATGCTTATTTCTTTAGGTTTTGTTTAGCTGATGCTCATGATGTCGCTGTTGTCATTTTTTTTCTCAGGTTTTGGTCGTTCTGGTCTCCTACTTCAATAATGGCTAAGGTGTGTGTGTGCCTCAAACTCGCAACATGGACTCAGTGTATATTTGATAAATGATAACCTCATGCCGTTAGCCCTCAAGTTAAAATAGGACATATTCTCCTATGTTAGCTGCATCTCCTGTGATCATAGTTGAGCAAGTATAAGATTACAGTATGGATATAATGTCTTACCCCATCTTGCATTTCCATACCTTTCCTGTATTAGGATCCTATGGTAATGTGATGTGGTACTTGTTCTGATTTGCATACAAAGTAAATTGATTTTAGGACACTGTCCTTAGTTTCTGATTTGAGGTATGTTTGTTTGCTTGGTGTGTGTCAATCTCAAAATGGCAGACAAAACATGACAAGGGGAAAATCCACATACCAAGGATAGGTCACCTGTATGTCAACCTAGAGCCCCCTAAATCCACATACCAAGGATAAGTCTTGTGCTCGGCTCTAGTATGTCAACCTAGAGACACCTAAATATGGTGCAACTATGATTGTTGCCACAAGTATTCCAATGTGATCACACCACAAGGACCTTTAGGTTTAGTTTTGGTTAAGAAGAAAGAAGAAAGATGAAAAAAATAAGAAGAAGAAGATAAAGAGGAGGAAGAAGAAGTGTTTCCCCCCTATTTTTAGATTACTATGCTCTGTTTTTCAACATTTTCAGTTTTCTTTCATGTCTAAAGAAATCCCTAGTTTTGAAGGGTGCCAATTGCCATTGCCAACTAACCTACCAAATTAATTAAGTGTTGTTGGTGCTGTTGAGCACAAGTGCATTGCTTTTTTTTTCTCAGTTTTCTTTCATGTCTTAAAACTTGGCTCTATTCCAACTATGTCCATTTATCAAATTAATATGATACAGTTGATAGATATGGTTCTAGCTAGCCGTGTTTATAGATATGGTTCTAGATACTAATTGGTATCTTTTGCTGCTTATCAGAGATGGGGGGAGGCCGTCACCGCAGGCTGCGCTCTGCCACACCAGAGTACGACTTGGAAGGTTTCGAGTTCTTCACGATCATACTCGAGAATTCCTCCAAGAGGCAGGTATATAAAAGGAGAGATCTCCCCTTCACCCATCTCTTTATCATAACTCTGTTGTTTGCTACATCACTGCTTGACCCATGCTGTAGAGGTTGCCTGACACTTTTATGAAGATGTTGGACGGCCATCGGCCAAAGAATGTGAAGCTGCGACAGGCCGGCAACTGGCTTCACAGGCTATGGGACATGGAGGTGGTGTTCAGGTACGACCACATGTACCTGTGTCGTGGGTGGGAGCAGTTCGTCCGTGCCTACGACCTGCGGCACGAGTACTTCCTTGTCCTCAGGTATGACGGCAACGCCACACTCACCGTGAAGGTGTTCAACACGACTATGTGCCGCATGCGCTACCAGGGCGATGACGATGCCAGTACTGTCTTCCTCTTCTTCCTCTCCATTTGGCTTTGTCTCACACTGATTGTTAAAAAAACTTTGTTGCATTTGGTCAGGCAATGGGAGCAACAGCAGCTACTCTGGCTACAGCAAAAGCATCAACGACTCTGGCTACAACGAAAGCAGCAACGAGGATGATCCAGAATGGAGTGGGGAAGAAGAGGAGCAGAGTGGGGATGAGGAGGTGCAACCTATTCTGTCTGACGATGACCTCGCGGTGGTGGTGGCTGACGATGGGCAAGCGATGGTGGTGGCTGACGATGGGAAAGCAATGGTGGTGGCCGACGATGGGCAAGAGATGGTGGTGGCTGACGATGACCTAGCGATGGTGCTGCCTGAAGATGGCCTCGCGATGGTGGTGGTGCCTGACAATGACCTCGCGATGGTGGTGGCACCGGCGATCCCACAGCTGGGTGACATGATCATGCCAATCGCGGTAGAAGACTATATCCCACTGCCTCGCCGCTCTAAGCGCATCAGGACGATGAAGGAGAAGGAGAAGAAGGAGGAGTGAAGTATGTCAGGTATGTCAGATCTCCAAAATGATTTATACTTAGCTTTATTTCCTTCGAAATGACCTAAGTTAGCTCTATTATGCTAGTTATCTCTAATACACTTAGTTACCTAGGTTTGCTAAATAATGACATACACTTAGCTTACTTATGTAAAAAAATGGCATAATTAGCTTACTTAGGTTTGAAATGGCATAACAATCTTGGTAACCTCATATATGTCATATAGTTAGCATATTTTCCTCGAAAATGGCATAATAAGCCTAATTAGCTCCAAAATGATCAATTTTACCTAAGTTAGCTCTTGATTTCTACTACACAACCTTCTTCTTGTAGACGTTGTTGGGCCTCCAAGTGCAGAGGTTTGTAGGACAGTAAAAAATTTCCCTCAAGTGGATGACCTAAGGTTTATCAATCCGTGGGAGGCGTAGGATGAAGATGGTCTCTCTCTCAAGCAACCCTGCAACCAAATAACAAAGAGTCTCTTGTGTCCCCAACACACCCAATACAATGGTAAATTGTATAGGTGCACTAGTTCGGCGAAGATATGGTGATACAAGTGCAATATGGATAGTAGATATAGGTTTATGTAATCTGAAAATATAAAAACAGCAAGGTAACTAATAATAATAGTGAGCACAAATGGTATTGCAATGCATTGAAACAAGGCCTAGGGTTCATACTTTCACTAGTGCAAGTTCTCTCAACAATAATAACATAATTGGATCATATAACTATCCCTCAACATGCAACAAAGAGTCACTCCGAAGTCACTAATAGCGGAGAACAAACGAAGAGATTATTGTAGGGTACAAAACCACCTCAAAGTTATTCGTTCGGATCGATCTATTCAAGAGTTCGTACTAGAATAACACCTTAAGACACATATGAACCAAAACCCTAATGTCATCTAGATACTCCAATGTCACCTCAAGTACCCGTGGGTATGATCATACGATATGCATCACATAATCTCAGATTCATCTATTCAACCAACACATAGAACCTCAAAGAGTGCCCCAAAGTTTCTACCGGAGAGTCAAGACAAAAACGTGTGCCAACCCCTATGCATAGGTTCATGGGCGGAACCCGCAAGTTGATCACCAAATCATACATCAAGTGAATAACGTGATATCCCATTGTCACCACAGATAAGCACGGCAAGACATACATCAAGTGTTCTCAAATCCTTAAAGACTCAATCCGATAAGATAACTTCAAAGGGAAAACTAAATCCATTACAAGAGAGTAGAGGGGGAGAAACATCATAAGATCCAACTATAATAGCAAAGCTCACGATACATCAAGATTGTATTGAGGGAGTCCTGGATTAGGGGGTCTCTGGACAGCTGGACTATATCCTTTGGCCGGACTGTTGGACTATGAAGATACAAGATTGAAGACTTCGTCCCGTGTCCGGACGGGACTCTCCTTGGCGTGGAAGGCAAGCTTGGCAATACGGATATGTAGATCTCCTCCCTTGTAACCGACTCTATGTAACCCTAGCCTCCTCCGGTGTCTATATAAACCGGAGGGTTTAGTCCGTAGGACAGCAACAATCATACCATAGGCTAGCTTCTAGGGTTTAGCCTCTACGATCTCGTGGTAGATCAACTATTGTAATACTCATATTCATCAAGATCAATCAAGCAGGAAGTAGGGTATTACCTCCATCGAGAGGGCCCGAACCTGGGTAAACATCGTGTCCCCCACCTCCTGTTACCATCCGCCTTAGACGCATAGTTCGGGACCCCCTACCCGAGATCCGCTGGTTTTGACACCGACATTGGTGCTTTCATTGAGAGTTCCACTGTGCCATCACCATAAGGCTTGATGGCTCCTTCGATCATCGGTAACGATGTGGTCCAGGGTGAGGTTTTCCTTCCCGGACAGATCCTCGTATTCGGCGGCTTCGCACTGCGGGCCGACTCGCTTGGCCATCTGGAGCAGATCGAGAGCTATGCCCCTGGCCGTCAGGTCAGGTTCGAAAACTTGAACTACACTGCCAACATCCGCGGAGACTCGATCTCCGACGGATTCGAGCCCATGCCAGGTGCGCCGCACAATCACGACGAGCATGATTTAGCTCTGCCGCCGGACAATGTTCAGGAGATCACACCTGCAACAACTCCGGCCATCAATCCGGATCAAATTGCGCCATCCGAGGACGGGTGGATAGACCCCGCCATGGAGGCCGCACTCTCAGTGGCGATAGAGCCGGATACTGACTTCACCCCTTACGAGAGCCGTGTTGCCGAACCACTAGATTCGTCCCCGGCCACAAGCTTCGAGCCGCCCGCATCCGTGCCTATCGAATCTGATTGGGCACCGACCATGGAGTTTACCTCCATGGATATCTTTCAGCACTCGCCTTTCGGCAATGTGCTAAATTCATTAAGGTCCCTCTCTTTGTCAGGAGAACCTTGGCCGAACTATGTCTGGCTAGGATGGGATGTGGACGACGAAGAAATTCGCTGCCCACCCACCACCCACTTAGTAGCCACTGTCGACGATTTAACCGACATGCTCGATTTCGACTCCGAAGACATCGACGGCATGGACGACGATGTAGGAGAAGAACAGGAACCATCGCCCACAGGGCGCTGGACAACCACTTCATCACATGACATATACATGGTGGATACACCCAAAGAAAACAATGACGAGGAACGGAAGGATGCAACAAAGAACAACTCCATCGAGAAGCAAACAAAGCGTCGGCGTAGGCGCCGCTCCAAATCCCGCCTCGGCAAAAACAACGATAACAGCGAAAGAGAAAAAAACACCCCAGTCGACTCCAGAGGAAACGACGACCACATCGACCGAGCGGCGGAGCAGGATGAACCAGCAAACAGAGAACATAGTACGGACCCGTTGTCCGAACACGGCGACGCCGAGGATAAAGCTCATCAACCCTCCTCCGGAGAGGAAAACAGTCTGGACGAAGATGCAAACATCATCCCGGAAGAGCACTTGGAACAAGAGAACCTCCGCAGAAGGCTTATTGCCACAGCGAGGAGTCTGAAGAAGAAGAAGCAAAGGCTTAAGGACGCACAAAATACGCTCAACAGCAGATGGAACAAAGTGCTCGACAATGAAGAAAAGTATGGTGGAAGTTACCACACAAAGAGCTATCCAAAGCGCAAGCT
The DNA here is from genome assembly GCA_021605205.1 of Aegilops longissima. Classification (NCBI taxonomy): domain Eukaryota; kingdom Viridiplantae; phylum Streptophyta; class Magnoliopsida; order Poales; family Poaceae; genus Aegilops; species Aegilops longissima. The sequence continues at coordinate 709,238,128 of CM038677.1, forward strand.
ATTGCCTGAATTCGACGATGAGGCCTTAGAGCCCACACAGCCGAAAAACAAAACGGCCAACCGGTTGAATCAACCACCTTGTGGCCGCGATAGAGCGGCCAACAAGGCTGCACATAAGTCAACACACGATCTACGTGAGGACTTGCGCCAAAAATCCAGTATGACCAGATCCATTTATGGATCTAGGAAGCGCGCTCCGGCACAAAAGGAAAACCGAATACTACAACCGTCCGAACGCCATGATACATCAAAATACAGGGGCGCCGCACACCCCTATGTTTCACCAATGAGGTACTGGACCATGAATTTGCAGAAGGATTCAAACCAGTGAACATAGAAGCGTACGACGGGACCACAGACCCTGGGGTCTGGATCGAGGACTTCATCCTCCATATCCATATGGCTCGCGGAGACGATCTCCACGCCATCAAGTACTTGCCACTCAAGCTTAAAGGACCAGCTCGGCACTGGCTAAAAAGCCTCCCGGAAAACTCAATTGGAAGTTGGGAGGAGCTCGAGGATGCTTTTCGGGCTAATTTGCCTATGTCCGACCTCCGAATGCAGACGATTTAAGTAAAATAATTCAACAGCCCGGAGAGTCAGCCCGAAAGCTTTGGAACATGTTTCTCACTAAGAAGAACCAAATCGTCGACTGCCCGGATGCAGAAGCCTTAGCAGCTTTCAAGCACAGCATCCGAGGCGAATGGCTCGCCAGAAACCTCGGCTAAGAAAATCCGAGAACAATGGCAGCCCTGACAAGCCTTATAACCCGCTTTTGCGCGGGCGAAGATAGCTGGTTAGCCCGCAGTAGCACCAGCGACCCAAGCACATCCAAAGTCAGGGATGGCAATGGAAAACCACGACGCAGTAAAAGCAAGCGTCCAAATACAGAAGACAGCCTAGATAATACGGCGGTAAACACCGGATTTAGGGGCTCTCGACCAGGTCAGCGGAAAAAGCCTTTCAAAGGCAGCAAAGATGGGCCGTCCAGCCTAAACAAGATTCTAGACAAAATATGTCAGATTCATGGCACCCCCAATAAACCTGCAAATCACACCCACAGAGAATGCTGGGTCTTCAAGCAGGCCGGTAAGCTAAACGCTGAACACAAGGGGAGGGAGACACCAAGCGAAGACAAGGATGAACCTCACCAACAAAGCACTGGGGGATAGAAAAAATTCCCACCAGAGGTTAAAATAGTAAACATGATCCACGTGACGAAGGGGAGAGGCAAACATGCACTCCGAGACACACGCGCCGTAGAACCCGTCACCCCTAAGTTCAACCCCTGGTTGGCCCGCCCGATCACTTTTGATCGCAGGGATCACCCGACAAGCATCCGGCACGAAGGATTGGCTGCCTTGGTGTTAGACCCAATAATAAATGGATACCATCTCACACGAGTCCTTATGGATGGCGGCAGTAGTCTAAATCTGATATATCAGGACACAGTCCGCAAAATGGGGATAGACCCGACAAAAATCAGCCACAATAATACTACCTTCAAGGGAGTAGTACCAGGCCCAGAGGCCCGCTGCACGGGCTCTCTATTACTAGAGGTTGTATTCGGTTCTCCCGACAACTTCCGAAGCCAAAAGTTAAGCTTCGACATCACTCCATTCCGAAGTGGCTATCAAGCACTACTCAGAAGAGCGGCTTTCACTCGTTTTAATGCAGTACCACATTATGCTTCTCTCAAGCTTAAGATGCCCGGTCCACGTGGCATCATCATCATTAGCGGAAACATTGAACATTCCTTACGAGCGGATGAATGTGCGGCGTATTTAACAACCAAACACTAAATGGCCCCTCCAACCAGAATAAAAGGGTCGGTCGTCAAGACCGCGGACACGACTAGACGAATCCGGTGCATTACTAGCTATAACAGCTTAGATGAACCCGAGATCAGTTCGATGGTTATACCACTATAGACGGCACCAGGGGCTTCCCGCGTGTAATTAGGGCTAGTTCGGCTCAACTTGACTTATCTTGAATTTTAATGGTTTATTGAGAATAACCAATTTTTTGGCACGACAACTTTCACCTAAGTTCTTCTCTTTTACAGATGACAATCATGCCACACCCGTCCAGGATACGGCACAACGGAGACACAGGCGCAGACGTGCAGCAGGGACCCGCTCAAAGGTTTCTTTTTAGATTAAGACCCCGCGTAAACCTTTTTTACTGTCTTTTGTTGTTCACATCCTCCGGATACTTAGTATAACCGAGAAGGATGCTGACGTTATTGGCATTTCACCACGTCAGAGTATTGCACGTACCTGGACACTTGGGGTTCATCATCAAGGGCATTGCTCAGCCCGGCATATGTTATAAAGACCGAATACCTTAGGAGTGTTCGGCGTCGCGAGTTTGGCCTTATATGCATCAGCTCCGAATCATGTCTTTGGTCAAATGTTGGGTTTGCCCGGCTCCCGTGTTTTGCTACCTTACGTTCCGCTCTATCGGCTAAGGTGGCACCGGGAGAACTACTGCGATTGTGCCCTGGTTCATCCGGATGAGCACCTCAGTAGAGAAAGCCAAAAATTGACTGTCATGATATAGCGCGAGACTGGTCAACCACTCGATGACTTAGCGGAATCTTCGGGATTCCTCCGCATTAACGAAGGGCCGTTTCCCGGTCATGTACGTACGCGCCCCGTATTCGGACGAGCGCGGAGGTACCAGGGGCTATATAGTAGTCCCACCATCAAACTCCTATGGCTAAGTGAAAGTGTTAAAGCAATATAGTCTGATTGCCTTGTTCGCTGCGCTACCACCTCCTTAATGGACCAAGACGTTGGATCAACTGTGAATACGCGTTTTTTGCGAACACCCCCGCATTATATGCATGGGGGATGAAGCCGACGACTGCAAACTTTCAGGTTATATACACATATACATTAACGACCGCACAGGAGGCATCATAATACTTTCAGGCAAAAGTATAAACATAGCCTTTATAATTCAATAAAACATTGTTTTTACAATGGGAATACATGTCACTAGAACATAATATTCTTCGAGCACCGAGCTTCTATTGAACGAGCGCCTTCAAGGATTTCTTCAAAGTAGTGCTCGGCAGATACTCGGTCCACAACCGAACTCGGGGTTGCAATAGCGGTGGCCTCCATCTCTGCCCAATATGTCTTGACATGGGCAAGTGCCATCCGCGCACCCTCTATGCACGCTGACATCTTTATAGCGTCTATGGGCGGCATAGCGCCAAGGAACTGTTGCACTAAACTAAAATAACTATTCGGCCTTGGCCCTTCCGGCCACAGATGATCCACAACAGACCTCATGGCAAGCCCGGACAACCTATGGAGCTCGGCCCACTCGGCCATTCGCTCATTCAACAGCAGCAGCCGCACTGGACCATCAAACTGTGACCAGAATAGCTTTTCCACTTCATGACCTTTTTGATCCTTGAAGTACTCGGCCGCATCAGCAGCACTGGCTAGCAAATCCACGTATGCGTCTGCAGAACTCCATAGTTGATCAAGAGGGGCATACTTCGGATCTCCGAACTTCGTCCGCAACAAAAATGGCTTCCCAGCTGCGATATCTCGAGCTTGACGCAACTCCTCTTTCGCCGCTCTGATTTTAGAGCGGGCTTCCTTGGCTGCTACCATGGCCTTCTCCAGGTCAGCCGCCTTCGCTTGGCTTTCTTTTTCAAGAAGCTGGTAACGGTCGGCGGCATCTTTCAACTCAACGGCCATCTTGGCTATTTTTTCCTTGCTTTGGCAATGCGCAGCCTGTTCGGCTCTCAGCTCTTCGACCGCCTTTAGAGCAGCCGCATCACTATTCATGGCTTGTTCTGTGGCTCGGGCAAGTTCAGCCCGAAGGGTCTCCACGGCGGCAGCTCCATCTGTAGTCACAACATATTAAAGATACTAGCATCATGCTTCTCTTACTATGTGTTGCTCGTTGGAGAAATCACATACCCTGTGCCTCGTTGAGCCGCTTGTTGACAAGTACGATGTCGGCATCTGCCGCATCAAGTTGCCACTTTAGCTCGGCAAACTCACCAGTCCGGTTAGCCACCGGACCCTCCGCCACCTGCACATGAAGGCGGACTGATTATCACCTAGGACTATGATCCTCTGTTAGCCGGCGTTCTCGACGGCAACCAGAGTCTCAGGGGCTACTATCTGCATAGGGCACACCTAACGTGTGCGGTACTGTCAAAAACATACACTATTTCATGTACCTCAAAGCCTTTTAGCAGACTCATAAAAGCTTCATGCAACCCGCTTTCGGCGGATGAAATCCTCTGAATCATCGTACCCATTAGTGTACGATGCACTTCTGAGATAGTCGCTTGCTCCAGAAGATCCTTCAGTGCGTCTGATCGCACACCGGATGGTTCCGGACTCTTCCTGTTGCTCTCCTTAGGAGCCGCATGCTTCGGACTTCGGGTGGCCGAGGGATTACCCTCTGGCCTTGGCGGATCAGGAGAAACCCTTTGCGACGACACTTCAGCGTCGCCCGCCTCATGAGGCGAGGTGGCATGTGGAGATATTTCGCTCTCCATCATCTCCGGAAGAAGATCCCCCGAAGACGAACTCTGTTGAGAAGGGCTACGATCCGAACTGCAAGATATATGCTTCGGTTATTGTCCTCAGAGGTAAAGCATGATATTTTTATTATTAAGTACTTTTTGTTTACTTACAGCTCGGCGGAGGGCTGATCCCCTTGCAGACACTGTGCGGCAAGGGTACCCCCCGAGGCAGGACCCTCTGGCGAAGATTTCTTTCCCCATTTGGAAACCTTTGTTTCCGAGTCTTCAGAGGTGGTCCTCTTCCTTCCTTGGGGAGAGGGAATTTCAGATTCTTCTCCCCGGTTATCCTACTTCGCGGAGGCGCTAATTCCCCCGGTTTGGATGAATAATGAGTGAGGCCCGCTTTCAGCCTCTTTATTCCCCCCTTTATCTTCCCCTGAGGGCACCTGGTAAGGCGCCGGCTCGAGCATTCTGGCCAGTACTGGATCTGCTGAGCCTTCGGGAAGGGGAGCCGAACACCTGATCATCTTCGTCTTTGTTACCCAGTCCTGGTCAAAGAGCGACTTTTCAGAATGATGTTGTGATAAATAAAAAGACAACATATTCGGCCACGGGATTACTTACTTGGGTATCTGGGCGATTGCAGCTCAGACCCGCATCCTCGGTGAGGTCCGGACACCTTATTTGTGGTCTGAAGAACAATTTGTACATCTCTTCGGGCGTCATGCCAAGGAAGTGCTAAATAGCTCGCGGTCCTTCCGGGTTGAACTCCCACATTCGGAGGGGTCGACGTTTGCAAGGCAGGACTCGACGAACTAGCATGACTTGCATTACCGTTACCAGGCCGACATCTCTCTCGAGGAGATCTCGGACGCGACGCTGCAATATCGGCACGTCGTTTACTGGCCCCCAGTCCAGCCCCATGCCGATCCATGACGTCAGTTGTGGAGGGGGGCCCGAGCGAAAGGCAGGGGCGGCCACCCACTTGGTACCCCGGGGAGCTGTGATATAAAACCACTCCCGTTGCCATAAACTGGACACCTCTAGGAAGGAACCCTCTGGCCATGGAACATCGGCGCCTTTGCTTATTGCGGCACCTCCGCACTCTGCGTGACGCCCCTCAATCATCTTTGGCTTCACATTGAAGGTCTTGAGCCATAAGCCGATGTGTGGGGTAATGCGGAGGAAGGCTTCACACACGACGATGAACGACGAGATGTGAAGGATGGAATCCGGGGCTAGGTCGTGGAAATCCAGCCCATAATAGAACATGAGCCCCCTAACAAAGGGATCTAGAGCAAGCCCTAGCCCTCGGAGGAAGTGAGAGATGAATACAACGCTCTCGCTGGGTTCGGGAGTGGGAATGACCTGCCCTCGAGCAGGCAACCTGTGTGAGATTTCGCCGGTCAAATACCTGGCCTCTCTTAGCTTCTTGATGTCTTCCTTCATGACCGAGGAGGGCATCCACCGACCTTGAAGGTTGGATCCGGACATGGTTGAAGGTCTGAAGCGCCTGACCTGAGCCTTGGATGTTGGAACTCGAGGTGGGGGAAGGGTTCGATTGAGTGCAAGAAGAAAAAGGACATGCCTTGGCCTCTTTTTAAAGGGGATGAATATCAAGCGTCCTCCGCGTGGCCGTTTGGGACTTGCCTAAAATCGAGGAGTCATACCAACGGGCATGATTGGGTTACCCACATCCGTATTGATGAGAATCCCGTAATAAGGGGGACACGATCTCTGCTTCGACAAGATGTGCCAATGAGATCGCCTCGCAAAACATGCAGTGGCAGGTTGAGTGAGAAAGACGGTTCGTCATGGCCAGACCACGGCAATACGTCACATTATGAAAAACGGTCGACAGATTGGATTTATGGAAATATTATTCTCTCTACGATGGTATGTGGAATTTGTTTTGCAGAGTCGGACACTATCCTCGTGTTCAAAATCTTCTATGGAGTATTCGGAGGAAGAACCCGCCTTGCAATGCCGAAGACAAATCTGCGATCCGGACTCATTGTCATTGAAGCCTGGTTCAGGGGCTACTGAGGGAGTCCTGGATTAGGGGGTCTCCGAACAGCCGGACTATATCCTTTGGCCGTACTGTTGGACTATGAAGGTACAAGATTGAAGACTTCGTCCCGTGTCCGGACGGGACTCTCCTTGGCGTGGAAGGCAAGCTTGGCAGTACGGATATGTAGATCTCCTCCTTGTAACCGACTCGGTGTAACCCTAGCCCCCTCCGGTGTCTATATAAACCGGAGGGTTTAGTCCGTAGGACAACAACAATCATACCATAGGCTAGCTTCTAGGGTTTAGCCTCTATGATCTCGTGGTAGATCAACTCTTGTAATATTCATATTCATCAAGATAAATCAAGCAGGAAGTAGGGTATTACCTCCATCGAGAGGGCCCGAACCTGGGTAAACATCGTGTCCCCCGCCTCCTGTTACCATCCACCTTAGACGCACAGTTCGGGACCCCCTACCCGAGATCCGCCGGTTTTGACACCGACATGTATCACCTCAAGAACACGAGAGTGAGAGATCAAACACATAGCTACTGGTACATACCCTCAGCCCCGAGGGTGAACTACTCCCTCCTCGTCATGGAGAGCGCGGGATGATGAAGATGGCCACCGTTGAGGTTCCCCCTCCGGCGGTGGTGCGAGCAGGGCCCGATTGGTTTTTGGTGGCTCAGAGGCTTGCGGCGGAACTCCCGATATATTCTGTTCTCTGATGGTTTTAGGGTATATGGGTATATATAGGCAAAAGAAGTCGGTCAGGGGAGCCACGAGGGGCCCACGAGGGTGGAGGGCGCGCCCAGGGGGGCAGGCGCGCCCCCTGCCTTGTGCTCTCCTCGTTGATTCCCTAACGTGTACTCCAAGTCTTCTGGATTGCTTCCGTTCCAAAAATAACTCTCCCGAAGGTTTCATTCCGTTTGGACTCCGTTTGATATTCCTTTTCGCGAAACACTAAAACAAGGGAAAAAAGAAACGGCTTTGGGCTCGGGTTAATAGGTTAGTCCCAAAAATAATATAAAAGTGTTTAATAAAGCTCATAAATATCCAAAACAGATAATATAATAGCATGGAACAATAAAAAATTATAGATACATTGGAGACGTATCAGCTCTAAGTTATCTCTAAAATGCTAAATCTTATATTTACTAATTGGAGGCACCATACGAAGCTCCACGTTAATCCTCATAACTAAGAAAATCATCCATTGGATTGAGGTATTAACTGTCTACAGTCGTCGGATGAGATTCCAAGAGTCCTGACCCAATGTCCCACCTCCCACGACCTCCTCTCTTAAAAAAAATAGTGAACAATCTTTTTCTCGCCCAATGTCCCACCTCCCCGCTTAGGAACAGATGCATCAATGTCCCACACTTAATGCAACAATTGTCTAAAGCGATCCATGGATCCTCTCCTCTATATCTTCCTCTGCTATCTTCTTCATGCAGCAATCGTCTAAAGCGATCCATGGATCCTCTCCTCTCTATCTTCCTCTTCTATCTTTGAATATGCATGTTGCAAGCCCTTTTTGGAGGATTTTGATGTTAGTTTCTAACCCGCAGGTACAATCTAGATCTTCCTTTTGCGGGGATTTGATGAATCCCTTCATCGCAGTCATGAGCTCCTTGATCTGAACTCCCCCCGTCTCCTCCTATCAAGCGTGGCAGTCTTGAATCAAGGAAAAAGCACAGCTTGACAGATCCCTGTGAAAACTATCTCCCTGAATCCTTCCTTCATCGATCCCTAGGGCTCCTCCTCCTGTCACTTATCCAGTCTTCACGCACAACAGGGTAGGTTGGATTGGGCTTGAGTAAGGAGGAGCTTGGGTACTCCAGCCTGCAGCTGCTAATGGGAAGGGGCAACAGAGGACGAAGCTGCCATGAGGTGCTCCTCCTCCTGTCACTTATCCAGTCTTCACGCACAACAGGGTAGGTTGGATTGGGCTTGAGTAAGGAGGAGCTTGGGTACTCCAGCCTGCAGCTGCTAATGGGAAGGGGCAACAGAGGACGAAGCTGCCATGAGGTGGCTACAGATCCCTTCACAAAACGTCTCCGCGACTCCTTCCTCACCGATCCCCAACACTGCTCCTCATGTCCCTTCTCCAGTCTTCACGTACAAGCATCTAATCTAAATTAAGCGTTCCAAGTTTCTTGATTCCCTTTCTCTACAACCTTTGAATTTGTTATCCACTAATCCAAACATGCTGCAATCCATCTTGGCTAAGGAGGATGTCTTTCCAGCTTTCATGCCACGTATGACCAAACAACAGTATATACCATGGACGCTGCGGACATGTGGCAGAGAACCCAATGCAACAAATGCAGTTTCTTTTAGATCGGACAGTCGGCAATATTAGTGAAGCTGCAGACGTGAGGAACTATGTCATGCTTATTGCAGGTATGCCAGAAGCAACGACAAAGTAGGTTTTTGCTTTTTTGGGATTTTTATGTTGTGTGTCCTGGAATTTCAGGCTTGGTCTCTATTATAATGAGCAAGTGCAGCCTAGGGTTGCGTTATGGGGGATGGCCATGATGTGTGTTCTTCAATTAATTTTAGACAAGTATAGATACATATCAAAGTAGTGGATTCAATTCACCGCACAATGAACTAGAGCATCTCTTCTGGAAAGTAGATAGGTTGTTTTAGATCATTACAGGTTATGTCCAGTTTACTTCTCTGTTTATTTCAAGAAAAAAACTAGGTGTTTTCTTACTTGGACCTACTCCATATTATGCTCACCTAATGATGCAATAGGATATGTGCTTTTTAGAAACTCAAACTATACTCTGTTCTGATGGAATTTTTTGATAGTGTTGTTTTTGCAGACATGGAGTGTACATGCATTCAAGAAGTCGAGAAGGTGTGGTCCCGAGCAGTATTTATTTGCAGCAACATGGGAGATAAAAAAATGATGCTCAAGTTAACCTCTCGGTACATATTAGTGCTGAAGCTATTCACCTCCTCGACACCAAAATCGCCAGTCTCTCCCACACCCTGACTCAACAGGCAAAGTAGCTCTACATCCCGATGCATGTTGTGTGCAGTCAGGAAAAGGTAGTATAACTAATGTTTAATCAGTTACTTAATGGTCTGTTCCACCTTTTCCATTTTTTATACCCATCTAATGCTTTTTTAGAATTGCACCTGGGTAGGAAAATAGACCAATATTTTCTCATATTTTTGCAGAGCTTACTTATGCCATCCACTTTCCAATCCGTGCATGCCTCTCAAATAGACATTTCCCAGTCCATATAGATTTTTACTTTATTAGTTACTAAGAAACCTTTAGCCTATCTGTAGATGTGCACTTACGAGGAAACTTTGTTCAGGTCAGTCAAGGAAAGGAGGCACATTGTTCACTTTCTAGCCTATTTGTAAAAGGAACTTTGTTCACGTCACTTCCTAGGCTATGCACATGAAGAAATTGTAAAACCTGTATAGAGTATTATTACCGTTAGCTTGGTAATGAAAAAAATGTTCATCAGCAAGCTATATATAAAAACATTCCAGATTATTACAATTTAACCTATAGATAGTTCAATCAAATCAGATGCCCCTGTCTTATATCATTTGTTCAGGTCAGTCAAGGAAAGGAGGCACATTGGTTTTCTAAGACAGAAATGGTGCTTCATTCAGCAACTATCACAATATAAATGAAGTTTGAGATTTATAAGGTGTTTGTGGTTCATTTTGCTTGCTCTTTTACAATAGATTTTAGTCCTAAAGGTTGGTTCTAACACCCTGGATGACACTCCTCGGGAAATAAAGTTATCCTCTCGACAGGGCATCACTCAGTGAAACTTTTATAGGTAACCTTCAGCTTCATAAGAGCACATCTTTTTGCCAATTACTCCCTCCGTTCCTAAATATAAGTCTTTCTAGAGATTCCAACAAGTGACTACATACGGAGCAAAATAAGTGAATCTACACTCTAAAATATGTCTATATACATCCGTATGTTGCAGTCCATTTGAAATGTGTTTATTTAGCATCAGCTCTAGATGGAGATTTAACATTGTGGGCCACTTAATGGGCACAACTACGACAGAAATATATGAGGGACAAGAATATTTCTGTGTAGAGTATGGTCATGATGCTACCCTTGAGAAGCCAGTGGAGACAGCTACACGTGTTCCTCCTTTCTGAGGAGCAATAGAGAAGATAATGTGGACATTGTTTTATCTGTACTATCTAGACATAGGTATATCTTTCTTCGGGGTAGCCAAGCAAGCATATTGGCTACAGCATTCAGTGTACATGCATAATATAATCACGAATCACAATCACATATTGTGCTCATTATCCAATGTGTTGTAGGATCCGATTATCATATCATGTTTGTTGGTAGTTACAATATGTTTGACATAACGAAGCTTCATTGCATATCTGAAATTTAAATCACGTCACACTTTCAGTTATGGTTCAACAGACACCAGCAAAACTCGCATGTATTGAATACCCAATGTATACATTAACAATATTAAGGCTTCAGAAAAATAATAAGTTTTTTTGCGAGGACGAACCACATAACTTAGAAAAGAGCATTCCGTATATATGTTCCCAAAAATCTCAACACAAAACAAAGAGAATTATTTTCTTTGGGTGTTTCACATGACACAGTTCGAGAGAGATTGAGAACGCAGGACAGAGGTAGACAATCTATTGTGGTTGCAATGCTTACTTCCTATGTTAAGTGTGATTATGACTCACGTATTTAGCTTACAAATTAGTCAAATTTACACATGTTGAGTTGACATTCATGCTTTCTTTCTTTTTGTTGGTTTGCCGGTCATATCGTGACAATAAATGTAACTACTAAAGAATAAATGAAAAATGTGAAAGCAAAGTTGATCAAGCAGGTAGTGATCAATAACTATTATATTGTAAATTCATACTTTCAATATTTATCTAAGTTTGCAAAATAGCTAGCCCGTGCAGCAGCACGGCTTGATGACTAGTTAGCTCTAATATGCTTAGTTACCTGGGTTAGCTCAAGAAAGACCTATACTTAGCTTACTTATGTCAAAAATGGCATAATATGCTTAGTTAACTCAAAAATGGCATAATTAGCTAGGTTGGCTCCAAAATGGCCAAATTTACCTAGGTTAGCTCCAATATGATCCATTTTACCTAGGCTGGCTCCCAAATGACCAAGTTTACCTAGGTTAGCTCCAATATGATCCATTTTACCTAGGTTAGCTCAAAAATGACCTATTTACCTAGCTTAGCTCTAAAATGACCTACACACTTAGCATTTTTACATAGCTTAGCTAAAAAATGGCATTTTTCCTACCTTAGTTAGAAGAAGAAGAAGAAGATAAAGGAGAGGAAAGGAGAAAAACAAAAAGGAATATAAATTCTTCTTCTTCTTCTTTTTCTTCTTCCTTTTCTTCTTTTTCTTCTAGCTAGTCTTCTTCTTCTTCTTCTTCTTCTTCTTCTTCTAACTTTCGTCTTTCCCAATTTGCAGATTTGCTTTAGATGAGGAAGCTTGCGTTGATGGACTGTACTCTTCTCCTTGTGCTTCCTTTTTGTTTATGGAAACTTGTTGGAAACTTCTTTTGGATATGTATGTATATATGGGTATGTTATTGGAAACTTCTTGTTGGAAACTTGTTTTGGATATGTATGTATATATGGATATGTTGTTGGAAACTTCTTGTTGGAAATCATTGTATGTTGGATATGTTGTTGGAAACTTGTATGTTTTTTATGTTGTTGGAAACTTATTGTTGGTATGCTTGTTGAAATTATTTTGAAATGTGTATACATACATACATACATACATACATACATACATACACACACACACACACACACACACACACACACACACACACACACACACACACACACACACACACACACACACACATATATATATATATATATATATATATATGTGAAATTCTGTCAAATTGAATGAATTTAAGAAAAAACAGGGGCTATACAGGCACTTTGCCGTCTGTTGGCAGACGGCAAAGAGCTTTGCCATCAGCCAGCAGACGACAAAGCTGCCATGTGGCAGCTACCTGCGCAACCTGGGGGCACTGGGCTGGCCTATATGGTTTCTTTGCCGTGTGCTGGCAGACGACAAAGAACTTTGCATCTTTGTCGTCTGTCATCAGACGGCAAAGCGCATCGTTAACCCCTTAACGGCCCTAAGCTGCCACGTGTGCCGTCCAGGTCCTTTGCCGTCCGCTAGCTGATGGCAAAGACCATTTTATCTTTGCCGTCCACCAGCAGACAACAAAGAACCCTTTGCCGTATCCTATTCAGCCGGACCTGTTGCCGTCTGCTGGCTGACGGCAAAGGCCTTTGCCGTCCGCCAGACATGCCTTTGCCATCAGCCATGGCAGATGCCAAAATGCCTGATTCCTGTAGTGATTGTTTAGGCTTACAGGTTTACCCAGAGATGAAGTTATGAAGAAGGTTTTCCCTTTATCTTTGAAGGGAAATGCATTGGCATGGTATAGGCTACGCGATGATATTGGATCTTGGAATTGGAATCGATTGAAATTGGAGTTCCATCAAAAATTTATCCTATGCATCTAGTTCATCGTGATTTGAATTATATATATAATTTTTGGCCTCATGAGGGAGAAATTATCACTCTAGCTTGGGGGAGGCTTAAGTCAATGTTACATTCATGCCCCAATCATGAGCTCTCAAGAGAAATTATTATCCAGAATTTTTATGCTCGACTTTCTCGTGATGATCAATGCATGCTCGATACTTCTTGCACTGGTTCTTTTATGAAGAAGACTATTGAATTCCGGTGGGATCTTTTGGAAATAATTAAACGCAACTCTGAAGATTGGGAAATCGACAAAGGTAAAGAGTCATGTATTAAACTTAAGTATGATTGTGTTAAATCTTTTATGGATACCGATGCTTTTGAAAAGTTTAGCACTAAATATGGACTTGAATCTGAGATAGTAGCCTCCTTTTGTGAATCATTTGCTACTCATGTTGATCTCCCTAAAGAGAAGTGGTTTAAATATCACCCACCTATTAAAGAATAAATTAGAGAACCGGTACCAGTTAAAGAAGAAACTATACTTTACAATGTTGATCCAGTTGTTCCTACTGCTTACATTGAGAAACCACCTTTCCTTGTTAGGATAAAGGAACATGCTAAAGTTTCAACTGTGGTCAACAAAAGTTATATTAGAACACCTAAACCTGATGAACAAATTGAAGTAGAACCTAGTATTGCTATGGTTAAGGATCTCTTGGAAGAAAATGTAGATGGGCATGTTTTTTACTTCTGGGAAGAAGCTGCTAGAATTGCCAAACCTGATAAAACGGATAAACATAGACCTGTTGTTGGCATGCCCGTTGTCTCAGTTAAAATAGGAGATCGCTGTTATCATGGTTTATGTGACATAGGTGCTAGCGTGAGTGCTATTTCTTATTCATTATATCAAGAAATTATGAATGACATAGCACCCGCAGAGATAGAAGACATAGATGTTACTATTAAACTTGCTAATAGAGATACCATATCACCAATTGAGATTGTTAGAGATGTTGAAGTCTTGTGTGGGAAAGTAAAATACCCTACTGGTTTTCTTGTTCTTGGTTCCCCACAAGATGATTTTTGTCCCATTATCTTTGGTAGACCTTTCTTGAACACCGTTAATGCTAGAATAGACTACGAGAAACAAACTGTCGGTGTTAGTTTTGATGATGAGTCTCATGAGTTTAATTTTTCCAAGTTTAGTAGAAAGCTTCATGAAAAAAAATTGCCTAGTGAGGATGAAATAATTGGTCTTGCTTCTATTGCTGTGCCTCCTACTGATCGACTAGGACAATATTTGCTAGACCATGAAAATGATTTACATATGCATGAAAGAAATGAAATAGATAAGATTTTCTTTGAACAACATCCTCTGCTTAAACACAATTTGCCTATAGAAACTCTAGGAGGTCCTCCTCCACCTAAAGGTGTTCCTGTGTTTGAATTAAAACAATTGCCAAACACTTTGAAATATGCTTATCTTGATGAAAAGAAGATATATCCTGTTATTATCAGTGCTAACCTTTCAGAACATGAAGAAGAAAGATTATTGAAAGTTCTAAGGAAGCACAAGCTGCTATTGGATATACTCTTGATGATTTAAAGGGCATTAGTCCCACTCTAGCTATGTCAGCACAAAATTAATATGGAACCCGATGCTAAACCCGTTGTTGATCACCAACGTCGTTTTAAATCCCAAAATGAAGGAAGTGGTAAGAACGGAAACCTTAAAACTTCTGGAAGCAGGTATAATCTATCCTATAGCTGATAGTAGATGGGTAAGTCATGTTCATTGTGTCCTTAAGAAAGGAGGTATAACTGTCGTTCCTAATGATAAGAATGAACTTATTCCACAAAGAATTGTTACAGGCTATAGAATGGTAATTGATTTTAGAAAATTAAACAAAGCAACTAGAAAAGATCATTACCCTCCGCCTTTCATTGATCAAATGCTAGAAAGATTATCTAAGCACACACATTTTTGCTTCCTGATGGATATTCTGGTTTTTCACAAATACCTGTTTCTCAACCTAACCAAGAAAAGACCACTTTTACTTGTCCCTTCGGAACTTATGCTTATAGACGTATGCCTTTCGGTTTATGCAATGCACCCGCTACCTTTGAAAGATGTATGACTGCTATATTCTCTGATTTTTTGTGAAAGATTGTTGAGGTTTTCATGGATGATTTTTTTGTTTATGGAACTTCTTTTGACGATTGCTTAAGCAATCTTGATCGAGTTTTGCAGAGATGTGAACAAACAAATCTTGTCTTGAATTGGGAAAAGTGCCACTTTATGGTTAATGAAGGAATTTTCTTGGGCCATAAATTTTCTGAAAGAGGTATTTAAGTGGACAAAGCTAAGGTTGATGCAATTGAGAAAATGCCATGTCCTAAAGATATCAAAGGTATTCGTGGTTTCTTAGGTCATGCTGGTTTCTATAGGAGATTTTTCAAAGACTTTTCCAAAATTTCTAGGCCTCTTACGAATCTTTTGCAAAAGGATGTTCCTTTTGTTTTTGATGATGATTATTTAGAAGTCTTTGAAACACTCAAGAAAGCCTTAATTTCTGCACCTATTGTTCAACCACCTGATTGAAACTTGCCTTTTGAAATTATGTGTGATTCTAGTGATTATGCTGTTGGTGTTGTTCTAGGACAAAGAGTTGATAAGAAACAAAATGTTATTCATTATTCTATTAAAACTCTAGACAATGCCCAACGAAACTATGCTACTACTTAAAAAGAATTCTTAGCAGTGGTGTTCGCTTGTGATAAATTTAGATCTTACATTATTGATTCAAAAGTAATTGTTCACACCGATCATGCTGCTATTAAATATCTTATGGAGCAGAAATATGCTAAACCTAGACTTGTTATATTGGTTCTCTTGCTACAAGAATTTGATTTACATATCACTGATAGAAAAGGAGCTGAGAACCCCGTAGCTGATAACTTGTCGAGGCTTGAAAATGTGCCTGATGACCCACTACCTATTGATGATAGTTTTCCTGATGAGCAGTTAGCTACAATAAATGTTGCTCATAACACTCCTTGGTATGCTGACTATGCTAATTACATTGTTGCTAAATATTTATCACCTAGCTTTACATACAACAAAATAAAAAATTCTTTTATGATTTAAGACATTACTTTTGGGATGACCCACATCTGTATGAAGAACGAGTAGATGGTATTATTAGGAATTGTGTACCTGAGCATGAACAGGGACAAATCCTACGGAAATGTCACTCCGAAGCTTATGGAGGACATCATGCTGGAGATAGAACTGCTCACAAGGTATTGCAATCTGGATTTTATTAGCCTACTCTCTTCAAGGATGCCCGTAAGTTCATCTTATCTTGTGATGAATGCCAAAGAATAGGTAATATCTGTAAGCGTCAAGAAATGCCTATGAATTATTCACTTGTTGTTGAACCATTTGATGTTTGGGGATTTGATTACATGGGACCTTTTCCTTCCTCTAATGGGTATACACATATTTTGGTTGCTGTTGATTATGTTACTAAATGGGTAGAAGCTACACCTCTATTTAAATGCTTAAGGAAGTTATTTTCCCAAGATTTGGAGTCACTAGATATTTAATGACTGATGGTGGTTCACACTTTATTCATGGTGCTTTCCATAAAATGCTTGCCAAGTATGATGTTAACCACATAATTGCATCACCTTATCATCCTCAGTCTAGTGGTCAAGTTGAACTTAGCAATAGAGAAATAAAGTTAATTTTGCAAAAGACTGTCAATAGGTCCAGGCAGAATTGGTCTAAGAAATTAGATGATGCACTTTGGGCTTACAGAACAGCATACAAAAATCCTATGTGTATGTATCCTTATAAAATGGTTTATGGAAAAGCTTGTCATTTGCCTCTAGACTTAGAACATAAAGCATATTGGGCAATCAAAGAGCTCAACTATGATTTCAAACTTGCTGGTGGAAAGAGGTTATTTGATATTAGCTCTTTAGATGAATGGAGAACCCAAGCTTATGAAAATGCTAAGTTGTTTAAAGAAAAGGTTAAAAGATGGCATGATAAAAGAATCCAAAAGCGTGAGTTTAAAGTCGGAGAATATGTTCTTTTGTACAACTCTCATTTCAGATTCTTTGCAGGAAAACTCCTCTCAAAATGGGAAGGCCCCTATGTAATCGAGGAGGTTTATCGGTCTGGAGCCATCAAAATAAATAATGCCGAAGGTATTAACCCGAAGGTTGTTAACGGGCAACGAATAAAACATTATATCTCAGGTACGCCCATTAATGTTGAAAGTAATATTATCCAAACTTTGACACCGGAAGAACACATAAAAGAGTCCTTCTGGAACACTCTAGAATCATGAAAATAAGGAGGTACGTGATACGGTAAGTAAACGGACTCCAAAAAATCCGCAAAAATATTTTTTGTTAGTTTTGGAATATTTAGAAAAATAGGGAAATAAGAAACTTCCAGGAAGCATACCCTGGTGGGCACAAGACACCAGGCCAGGCGCACCCAGGTGGGTTGTGCCCACTTGGGGTACCTTCCGAACTCCGTTTTTCTCCCGTTTGCTTGTTTCCCAAGATAAAAAAAAATCTTTATATACCCCCCGAACCTATTGATCACCATATCATGGAGAAATCTTCTGTTTTATTTTCCTTGCTGTTCTCCTGACAGATTTGAAAATATGTCATCCCAAGACTCTGTGGGTGAGAGCTATGCTGCTGATTTCATCACAAACCCCAAGTTCTATGGGGATGTGGAGCACTATGGCTGGACCACGGAGGAAGAGGAAGACTATTATCCTAGGGAGAAGCATGAGACGAGCTCAGATGAGGACGAATCTCCGCTACCTCAACCTGGGGACATGCATGTGGAATTCAAGAAGTCAAGCCTCCCCAATAAAGCCAAGAGGCCTAAGGTTCAGCTTATACCTTTTCGCCTTTTGCAGGAATGCAAACAGGACTTATGTAAGAGGGTATTGGAGCTTGAGCAGGAGGTCGATGAATTGAAGGAGGAAAATTCCATCCTCAAGCGTATGCTAAGGAAGAAGGGCAAACCTTCTACAACATCACCACCACCACCATCTTCTTCATCACCAAAAGAGAATTGAGTATCGGGTATGGGCACTCCCCTTGGCTTCCGCCAAGCTTGGGGGAGGTGCCCCAGTATCGTATCATCCCCACTATCTTTTGCTTTTACTTATTTTAGTTCGATCTTTTGCTTTAGATGAATAAAAGTTTAGTTCGATCCTTTCTTTTCGAGAGTTTGCTTAGTGATATATCCTTGTAATCGTGTGCGAGATATATAATAAAGTTAGTTTGAGTTTTTGCTTTCTTTACTTTCATGTTGCAATCAAAAGAAAGAAAATAAATAAAAAGAAAGGAAATAAATGAAAAAGGTCATATGCTAATCTTATGGTAGGTGACGACACCACATAAGAAAAAGTATAAGTAGAAATTTTTGTTAGAGATTGACAAACATAGCATTAGTCAATGATGCAACTCATGAAAGAATTAATAAGGGAAGAGAAGATTCACATATAAATATACTATCCTAGAAATCTTTTGTGATTGTGAGCCCTCATCAAAATATTATATGCCAAAATTGTTGACGTTGGAAAAGGAAGACAACCTAATGGTTTATGTTTGTTATATTCACACAGAAGTCATATTGTCATGGATCATTTAACATGTGGTGCTTGCCCCCCTATCTTTGCTAGCCAAAAATTCTGCTCTAAGTAGAGATACTACTTGTGCATCCAAAAACCCTTAAACCCAAATCTTATTTTCAAGAGTCCACTATACCTACCTAGGGATTGAGCAAGACCCCTCAAGTAAGTTGTCATCGGTGCAAAAAGGCAATAAAAATTGCTTCTAAAAGGGTGAGATCATTTAATGTAAGAGAAAATTGAGCGTTGTACGAACTTGTGATGGTGAAGAATAAAAGCGACAGACTGCATACTAAAGGTTTCTATCACAAGGGGCAATACAACGTGACGTTATTTTGCACTAAGGGGTTGAGCATACAAACAAATAAACGCATGGAGACCTCTGCTTCCCTCTGTGAAGTGCCTATCTTTTACTTTTATGCAAAGAGTCAAAAGTTTTCTCTCTATTCCTTTTTATTTTCTCATTCGGCAAGCATCATGTGGTGAGGATAGATTAGGCACATATGTCCAGTTGAATATAGATAGCATGAGTTATTATTGTTGACATCACCCTTGAGGTGAATACGCTGGGAGGCGAAACTACAAGCCCCTATCTTTCTATGTGTCCGGTTGAAACATTTTGCTCATGTGTACGTGGTGAGTGTTAGCAATCATGGAAGACTATATGACGGTTGAGTATGCGGACTTGCCTAAAGGCTCCGATACGTGACCCTTCCTGAAAAGATGATGAATTGTAGTTGCAAAGTTGACTGAGAACATAGTTTGTTAGTTTCTATTAGAGTTTTTGCTTTATTATTCAGTAGTGTGATGAATTGTCACTTGTTCATGAGAAGTCTATGATAAACGTTCTATGATTGTCGTGGTATTCTCACGGGGGGTGTAAGACGACATATGCCACAAGGTGGCTTCGTGTGAGGGCAAGACTGCTGCTGATAGGCCCATGAGAGGGTATGCGAATAGCACACGGTAGTTTACCCAGGTTCGGGGCTCTCCGGAGAGATAATACCCCTACTCCTGCATGTCTGAGTATATCTGGTATGTATATCTGGTACAGAGTGCTCCTGGAGCTGTATCTGAGCTCAGTGCCATAGGCATCTGGCTTTGTATATGTCTCATATGTGTGTGCTAGCTAGCTAGCTTGCTAGCTATCATGCATGCGTGGAGTGCTTGTCCAGGGAGCCATTGTGGCCGACCTCATGGATGGATGGTTGCTAGCTATATATAGTGTTGGGGTAGTGTGACGACCGGTTTTCCGGGTAATAAATTCTAGAAAATGGCCGTTGTGCTCACCAGCCCCAGGATTACTGTTAGCTGATGAGGCACCAACTTGATACAGAAATTCCAAGCAAAATACAAAAAATATGTGGTACAAGACCATCCTGGTCTGTGAGTACAACAAATGGTTTCTAGTGGTTGATGGCGGAAGCGGTTTGTGGATCATCAACGTCTATGGGACTCCATTTCCCACAGGAACAGCTGACCAGGTTAACTCCTATCTTCGCGAGGCTGCTATCACCATTGCGTAGGTTTCCGGGCTGTCATCACGGTCGCTCCTCTCCGCGCAAGAAATCTGGCCAAGACAATAGCCAAGGACAAGCCAGTGAGTAATTTTAATGTACTCGCAAACATTATGAACACAAGTATAATGCAACAACCGATAATCATGCTTTGAAAATATTCTATGAACATAACGTCAGCCATAAAAATAAAATCCTTGATGCATGCAGGCACGTTATTAAATAGTAACAACGAATATGCAATGACAGAGTAGGAATAAAATGCACCATTCGGATGTCTGAAGCGACGTCTCGAATTGATGGTAACTAACAAGCATGCCTCAGTCGAGCGTCTGAGCGACACCACATAAAGGGATTATAAAGTAAAATAGATATCAAGCATGCCACAGTCGGGCGTCTCAGCGACACCGCATAAAGGGCTTATAAAGTAAAATAAATATCAAGCATGCCACCGTCGGGCGTCTTAGCGACACCACATAAAGGGCTTATAAAGTAGAATAAATAACAAGCATGCCGCAGTCGGGCGTCTCAGCGACACCACATAAAGGGCTTATAAAGTAAAATAAATAAATAGCATACCACAGTCGGGCGTCTCAGCGACACCGCATAAAGGGCTTATAAATATCACAGTGAAAATCCAGGAGGTAGAATCATCCCAGGGATGCTTGATAATTCAGATAATATAACGGTTAGTCCATAACAAAATAATAATCATGGTCCTCACAAGTCACAAGTCGGTATCCAAGTTTGGTTTAACAGTTTCTCCTCCGAAGACAGACACTAAGACCAACACTTGACCCATCCCAGACTGTAATCCTTAACCATGGACACGGCTATTTGAATAGGTTTAATCTCTGCAGAGGCTGTACTCTTTACCCACGAGTAACGGATTCCTTTAGTCCATCGGGACTAATTCCGTCTACGACCTTTTTGTTGAAAACACACCTAACTTGCACACACCAGCTTAACTTACCGGTGTCTGGAATCACCCACGATGCCTGTCAAGCAAAACTCTAAGTGGGGAGGCTACAACCTCGACGTAGCATGGGATCACAAAATTTATACCGCGCGCAAACTAGGGGAGCTACCCCTTCGGCTACAACCGAAACACCCATGCCCCCGGGTCAGATGGCATGCCTACCGGATGCCTCCGGTATCTTCCACCATGGCCTCTCTGTACGGTGTGTGCTAGGAAAGGGGTTGACAACTTACTGAACCGTACCCCACGTATGGCAGGGACAAGTGGTAGTACGAAACTAGTATGGGGGTTACTGGAACAAGACTCGATCTATGGTTGACTCAGGAGGTTTAAGTATTCCCTGCATGATTAGCATAACGACTATATTTCATCCAACAGATAGAATCACCACACATCACACCTCTCATGCCATGCCGGACACACTCGTCTCGACGAGGAACTAGGGACAAGCTCGGGTCTACCCAAGACAGAGTCTTTCCCGTATTCCTTCCAGTAGGCACGAAAGGCATACGAGGATGATCATTATCACAAGCATGTCTATTTCCAACAGCAAGGAAATTTCGAATAAGCATTTATGCAAACGATCACATCACCACATAAAATAACGGGTTCCATGTATTGAGGTGGTGCCATAATCGTGTCAAACAATTCATGCAAAATATTATGCCAGGGTTCAGAATGCTTGCCTTCAAGGTGTGGAAAGGCAGGGTGCACTCCAAAACTGTTGAAAGTTTGCTTCTCTCTCTCCAAGGTCCTATTTTAAATAAATTTGAATCAATAAACAATTTCAAAACAGCACAAAAAAGTTGTTTGAATTTTTTTCAAATAAATCTTAAAATAAACTAGACAATATTTGAGAGAGGTAGGCAAAAGAATCAACTCATTTGGAGTTATAATTAAAAAGTTATAGCCGGTCAAAGTTTAGTTAATATCCTGGTTTTTAAAATAAAACAGAAAAAGAAAAAAAAACGCTTCGAATTGAACACGTCGAACACGTACTTTGGAATTACGTTTCCACTTAAGTCAGCGTGGACTGCGAGGGGAGTCGCTGACAGTGGGTCCAGGGGGCCCACTAGTCATGTTTGACTAGTCTCCCCTCCCTCCTCTTCTCCTGCCCGAGCAGAGGAGGGACTCCGGCGATCGTCGCCGGCGAACGGGGGTTCCTCACGGGGAGCTGAGGACGGGGATGGATCCGCTGATCAGTGGCGGTCCTCCCGGTGGTCGTAGGGTCATCGGAGGTGGAGGAAATCGCCGGCGGTGAGCTCTGCGGCGTAGGAAAGCTTCGGTGGATTTCGGGATTCGGGCTAGGGTGATGCTCCGTCGTCGTTTGGGGCCTGGGCGGCTCCACAAGACGGTGTGGAGCAGAGTGGTGGTGATGGAAGGGTGGGGGAGGCTCTGGTAGTGCCGGTGTGAACCGGGACGAGGCGGCGGCCGAACCGTCCGGAGTTGGGGAAGATGGTTTCCCCCCGACGATTGCGGGCTGTGGGGGTGCCATGGGGGTGGCCTAAGGTCGACTGCGTGTTCAAATGAGTTCGGGGTCCTCCTTATATAGCGCAACGAGGTCGGTTCGCGGCGGCCGTGGATGAGCTCGTCGGCGACCGCCGTTCTGTAGCTTGTAGGGTATCGTGGCGAGGCTGGGGATGGCGGCAGGAGCTAGCGGACGAGCGGGTACTGCTCCAAGGGCGAGCTAGCGAGCGGGAGTGGCTCGGGCGGCGCTGGCCAGTGCAGGGGCTGTCGGGCGGCCGTGGCGGCTAGCTGCTGGCTTGCCGGAGACGTGGCGAGGGCTGCGGGGCTCGTGGGGTGCAGAAGGGGACGTGGCGTGCTGGCTGCGGTCGGCCGAGGGCCAGAGTGAGTGTGGGGCGAGACGCGGCGGCTCGGTCTCGGCACGTGCAAAACGCGTGCTCCGCTCGCGCTCTGGGCGTGCACAGAGCACACACGGAACGTGCTCGACAAAATGCTAGGGCAAGCTATAGGTCTCGGATGAGGTTGGTGTTTAACAGACCTAGGCCAAGGTCATCTGGAGGCTTAGTGGACAAGTTAGTTTCCCAGAGGTGCAAGGCCTTAGTGCAAAATAAAGATCATGTCAAAATAGATCATGCCCATAAGGTGTTTGCCAAAATGCCAGGGGCACCTAGGCATTTCTTGGAGTGGCCTAAACTTCCAGAGTGGGGTCTCTCTAGATGGATGAGAGGGTGGTGTGGTTAGTTTGTGAAAAGTACAAACTTGTTAGTGCAAGTTTTGCAGAACTTCAATTCTGGACAGGAGGTAAATGGCATCATTACATGGACCAAAAATGATCCAATGGGTGCATGCTCCTGGACTTAGGGGTCTAGCAGGGAGGACTACAAGTAGGAAAAGGAATCGTGGATAGAGGAGCAACTAAAAAGGTGGTTGCTGTACAAATCCTCAAGTTGGACCAGAATGGAAAAGAGGTTGATCCACTCAAATTTTTCAAAGAACATCACTGGGTTTTTGCATAAAGTTGAATCATATGCTGCTACTAATATCCCATAATTTTGGTGGAAGCTAGAGAGAAATATTTAAATGGGTTGTAGTGTAAAACTGCTCACTGGACCAGATTTGAAAATATGATGTAGAGCTCAAATTATCCAAGGAATGAAATATCTTTTTGCATAAACGTGGTTTGGTGACATCACATGACATCTCCAATTTTTGGTGGAATTTTTGAAAGAATTTATAAAAGGGTTGCAGTGCAAATGGGTCCATAAAGTTATGAAAAACCAAATTAGAGAGATAAAGCTCAGGGAAAAATAATTGTATAAATAATTCCCACTGGTAAAGGAATTGTTTTATTTGAGAGGGTAAAAGAGTCCACAAAAAAATGGGGAGTTTTTTTTTCACTAGGGGTAAAGACTCCATAAAGATAAAGGGAAGAAAGGTTCTGAAATGAATAGAAAAATCCAGAAAACCAAAGTTTAAGTTCCTGGCGAAATTTTAATTAATAAAACAAGGCTAAAAATGTTGGGGTGTTACAACACTACCCCCCTTAAGAAAAATCTCGTCCTCGAGATTTGTTAAGAGCTGTTTTGAAAACACATTACTCCACGGTTACGAGATTATGCAAGCAGTGTATGTGTTCGAGTGGGGTGGTGGTGCGTGAATAAAAATAATCCATGTCGTGAGAAGATATACGATGCAGCAACTCAGGGAAAAGAAATCCCACTCCAGGATTTTTCGCGAGAGAAAACAGTAATACATTAGAGTCAAATCGCAACAGAACTACTCACATTAATAGAAACTAAATAATTTACTTGCCGCACAAACTCGGGGTACCACGAATAGGTTACAACGCATAAATAAAAGTTGCGATAATAAACACAGCAGTGACGTCTATAATGCAAACGGTAACTGGACGGGGTCCCGAGAAAACGTGTCTGGTACTGGGATGCACTCCTCTTCTATCAGGGAAAGCGGATTGATCAGCCGATGAATGTGTCTCTCCTGGTCGGGCCTCAGTGATCTACCGATGGCGATCTGAGGATTTAAATCCGCGAGGCTCTAGAGATAACCCATCACATGTTGGGTTAAACGCTCTTGAGCGATGACGTACTGGACAAGGTTGGCCAGGACTGGGTCTCTCTCAATTCGTCCACCGGGAAAAGATGTTACTCCTCCAGGTGCTGCACGGCTCGGAAAGTAATAGTACCCTCGTTCGCTGGCATAGGGTACCGTGAATCGAAGGCGAGCAAGCGCTTCGTAAGCAGCAGCTTCTACGGCCATAGGTGGGGTCGGTATAGATTTCCCCACGAAGGAGACCTCCGTTGGGTCTTGGTTTGGGCTTACGGGAGGGATGTGCACTGCTGCCCAGTATCTCGAGGTGGAAGGGGTGATTCTCGATTTGAACAGCTCGTACTGGGGTGGCTGGGTAGCGCCCATGGTACTGCAGGTAAAATCCCACAATATCTTGACAAAACTACCCGGGGCTGCATCTGGAGTTCTCAGATAAATACTAGGGCTCGGCATGGCAAGAAATGGTTGTGAGGAGGGTGTACAAGTGAGGGGTGCTTGGAAAGGTCACGCGGTGGCCTTTTTATAGCATTGGAACTGGGTCATTTTACCGTGGTGAACTGTAATTAATTTTCCAGCTCAGCTCCAAGGGTTGGGGTCAAAGCCATAGATAGATATCTCACCAAAGTGACGTATCACTGTAGGTGTTGTCGGGGTGGTTTTGGTAGCTGTGCCCGCAAAAATACGCAACTGCGTGCTGACATAAATATGCAAGGTTACTATTAAAACAGTGGCACAACAGCAGGCTGCATTAATTTCACAAGGTCACATGATTACAAAGCGAGGATACACTGAGACTCGGCACTACTCGAGTGACTTAGTCTACCTCGTTTACATCCAAGCGGGCGTGCCTTGTGGATGTCGAGGCTTCTCCACGGGTCTCAAAGTCGGAATTAGCTGGAGAGGGTTGAGGGGCTGCAGGCTCGGGGTAGCGATGATGACCATCTCGGGGATTGTTGGCCACAACCCCGTTGGAGTGTGCTCCGTGAGGCGACAAGCGCTTCAGGGTCATCAAAGTGCCTTGGCTAATGGCTGGGGCAGACCTCGTGGACTCGATCGGGTGTCCGAACAGCACGACTGGGTTGTCGGCGTCGGGCTCGTTCTCTTCTCTTGCCGGGGCTCGACGAACCAGCTCTCCACGAGCTGCGATCAGATCAATGGTGGTTTGATCGAACAGTTCCTCCAGTGCACCTACATAGCGCACTAGGTGCAATAGTGCGAGATCCGCCTCGTGATCTCCGCTGGCAACTGGGGTGGTCTACTATACCCTTCACGTCTGGGGTAGTAGTAGAACGAGCGACAGTTAACTCTGGGCGACAACCGCCGGAGTTGAACTATAGCCTCTCGAGCAGCTAGCTGGATGGCTTGTGGCTCGAAGGAAGTTGTCCTTCCGGTGAACCTGTAGGGCGTTTCGCGCATGCACCCTACCGTAGATGTGCTGATGGCCCAGTAATTGACGGCTCTCGCCGCCATGGACCCTTGGTACACAACATATTCAGGGGCTCTTCTAACGATAGGCGCGACGGGTGAGGTTTGCAGTATGGTCACAAAACCTCCAAGGTTGGTTGCTGTGGTCTCGTTGTGCACTACGGGGCCAGGCATAATGGCTTGGTTTGGGGTAGAGGCTGTGCTGTGCTGGGTTGAGGCTAGCGTGCCCTTTTTATAGTAAAAGGGGATGGAGTCTTCCTTCGAACGCTTGCGAATGAGACATTATAGGCGTCGGTCACTGGCGCGTGATCGACAGGCTAGATTGATAGGTTGGGCACCGACTGCCAAAAGTGTTGGGGTCACTGTGTGGCTATCTAGCATGAGAAGCTTGGCTGGGTTTTGGTTAAGGTCTGGAGGTTTGGCCTACCTAGGTTTATTGACCCGGCTAAGATAGGATTAGCCAATGGTCAGCCTGGCTCTGATACCAAGTTTGTGACGACCGGTTTTCCGGGTAATAAATTCCAGAAAATGGTCGTTGTGCTCACCAGCCCCAGGATTACTGTTAGCTGATGAGGCACCAACTTGATACAGAAATTCCAAGCAAAATACAAAAAATATGTGGTACAAGACCATCCTGGTCTGTGAGTACAACAAATGATTTCTAGTGGTTGATGGTGGAAGCGGTTTGTGGATCATCAGCGTCTATGGGACTCCATTTCCCACAGGAACAACTGACCAGGTTAACTCCTATCTTCGCGAGGCTGCTATCACCATTGCGTAGGTTTCCGGGCTGTCATCACGGTCGCTCCTCTCCGCGCAAGAAATCTGGCCAAGACAATAGCCAGGGACAAGCCAGTGAGTACTTTGAATGTACTCGCAAACATTATGAACACAGGTATAATGCAACAACCGATAATCATGCTTTGAAAATATTCTATGAACAGAACGTCAGCCATAAAAATAAAATCCTTGATGCATGCAGGCAGGTTATTAAATAGTAACAACGAATATGCAATGACAGAGTAGGAATAAAATGCACCATTCAGATGTCTGAAGCGACGTCTCGAATTGATGGTAACTAACAAGCATGCCTCAGTCGGGCGTTTGAGCGACACCACATAAAGGGCTTATAAAGTAAAATAGATATCAAGCATGCCACAGTCGAGCGTCTCAGCGACACCGCATAAAGGGCTTATAAAGTAAAATAAATATCAAGCATGCCACAGTCGGGCGTCTTAGCGACACAACATAAAGGGCTTATAAAGTAGAATAAATAACAAGCATGCCGCAGTCGGGAGTCTCAGCGACACCACATAAAGGGCTTATAAAGTAAAATAAATAACAAGCATGCCACAGTCGGGCGTCTCAGCGACACCGCATAAAGGGCTTATAAATATCACAGTGAAAATCCAGGAGGTAGAATCATCCCAGGGATGCTTGATAATTCAGATAATATAACGGTTAGTCCTTAACAAAATAATAATCATGGTCCTCACAAGTCACAAGTCGGTGTCCAAGTTTGGTTTAACAGTTTCTCCTCCGAAGACCGACACTAAGACCAACACTTGACCCATCCCAGACTGTAATCCATAACCATGGACACGGCTATTCGAATAGGTTTAATCTCTACAGAGGCTGTACTCTTTACCCACGAGTAACGGATTCCTTTAGTCCATCGGACTAATTCCGTCTACAGCCTTTTTGTTGAAAACACACCTAACTAGCACACACCAGCTTAACTTACCAGTGTCTGGAATCACCCACGACGTCTGTCAAGCAAAACTCTAAGTGGGGAGGCTACAACCTCGACGTAGCATGGGATCACAAAATTTATACCGCGCGCAAACTAGGGGAGCTACCCCTTCGGCTACAACCGAAACACCCATGCCCCCGGGTCAGATGGCATGCCTACCGGATGCCTCCGGTATCTTCCACAATGGCCTCTCTCATGCGGTGTGTGCTAGGAAAGGGGTTGACAACTTCATCGAACTGCACCCCACGTATGGCAGGGACAAGTGGTAGTACGAAACAAGTATGGGGTTACTGGAACAAGACTCGATCTATGGTCGACTCAGGAGGTTTAAGTATTCCCTGCATGATTAGCATAATGACTATATTTCATCCAACAGATATAATCACCACTCATCACACCTCTCATGCCATGCCGGACACACTCGTCTCGACGAGGAACTAGGGACAAGCTCGGGTCTACCCAAGATAGAGACTTTCCCGTCTTCCTTCCGGTAGGCACGAAAGACATACGAGGATGATCATTATCACAAGCATGTCTATTTCCAACAGCAAGGAAATTTCGAATAAGCATTTATTCAAACGTTCACATCACCACATAAAATAACGGGTTCCATGTATTGAGGTGGTGCCATAATCGTGTCAAACAATGCATGCAAAATATTATGCCAGGGTTCAGAATGCTTGCCTTCAAGGTGTGGAAAGGCAGGGTGTACTCCAAAACTGTTGAAAGTTTCCTTCTCTCTCTCCAAGGTCCTATTTTAAATAAAATTGAATCAACACACAATTTCAAAACAGCACAAAAAAGTTGTTTGAAATTTTTTCAAATAAATCTTAAAATAAACTAGACAATATTTGAGAGAGGTAGGAAAAAGAACCAACTCATTTGGAGTTATCATTAAAAAGTTATAGCCGGTCAAAGTTTAGTCAATATCCTGGTTTTTAAAATAAAACAAAAAGAAAAAGAAAACGCTTCGAATTGAACACGTCGAACACGTACTTTGGAATTACGCTTCCACTTAAGTCAGCGTGGACTGCGAGGGGAGTCGACGAGTGGGTCCAGGGGCCCACTAGTCATGTTGACTAGTCTCCCTCCCTCCTCTTCTCCCCGCCCGAGCAGAGGAGGGACTCCGCGATCGTCGCCGTGAACGGGTTCCTCACGGGAGCCGAGGACGGGATGGATCCGCTGATCGGTGGCGGTCCTCCCGGTGGTCGTAGGGTCATCGGAGGTGGAGGAAATCGCCGGCGGTGAGCTCTGCGGCGGAGGAAAGCTTCGGTGGATTTCGGGATTTGGGATAGGGTGATGCTCCGTCGTCGTTTGGGGCCTAGGCGGCTCCACAAGACGGCGTGGAGCAGAGTGGTGGTGATGGAAGGGTGGGGGAGGCTCTGGTAGTGCCGGTGTGAACCGGGACGAGGCGGCGGCCGAACGGCCGGAGTTGGGGAAGATGGTTTCCCCCCGACGATTGCGGGCTGTGGGGGTGCCATGGGGGTGGCCTGAGGTCGACTGTGTGTTCAAATGAGTTCGGGGTCCTCCTTATATAGCGCAACGAGGTCGGTTCGCGGCGGCCGTGGATGAGCTTGCCGGCGCACCGCTGTTCTCGTAGCTTGTGGTATCGTGGCGAGGCTGGGGATGGCGGCAGGAGCTAGCGGACGAGCGGGTACTGCTCCAAGGGCGAGCTGGCGAGCGGGAGTGGCTCGGGCGGCGCTGGCCAGTGCAGGGGCTGTCGGGCGGCCGTGGCGGCTAGCTGCTGGCTTGCCGGAGACGTGGCGAGGGCTGCGGGGCTCGTGGGGTGCAGAAGGGGACGTGGCGTGCTGGCTGCGGTCGGCCGAGGGCCAGAGTGAGTGCGGGGCGAGACGCGGCGGCTCGGTCTCGGCACGTGCAAAACGCGTGCTCTGCTCGCGCTCTGGGCGTGCACAGAGCACGCACGGAACGTGCTCGACAAAATGCTAGGGCAAGCTATAGGTCTCGGATGAGGTTGGTGTTTAACAGACCTAGGCCAAGGTCATCTAGAGGCTTAGTGGACAAGTTAGTTTCCCACAGGTGCAAGGCCTCAGTGCAAAATAAAGGTCATGTCAAAATAGATCATGCCCATAAGGTGTTTGTCAAAATGCCCGGGGCACCTAGGCATTTCTTGGAGTGGCCAAAACTTCCAGAGTGGGGTCTCTTTAGATGGATGAGAGGGTGGTGAGGTTAGTTTGTGAAAAGTACAAACTTGTTAGTGCAAGTTTTGCAGAACTTCAATTCTGGACAGGAGGTAAATGGCATCATTACATGGACCAAAAATGATCCAATGGGTGCATGCTCCTGGACTTAGGGGTCTAGCAGGGAGGACTACAAGTAGGAAAAGGAATCGTGGATAGAGGAGCAACTAAAAAGGTGGTTGCTGTACAAATCCTCAAGTTGGACCAGAATGGAAAAGAGGCTGATCCACTCAAATTTTTCAAAGAACATCACTGGGTTTTTGCATAAAGTTGAATCATATGCTGCTACTAATATCCCATAATTTTGGTGGAAGCTAGAGAGAAATATTTAAATGGGTTGTAGTGTAAAACTGCTCACTGGACCAGATTTGAAAATATGATGTAGAGCTCAAATTATCCAAGGAATGAAATATCTTTTTGCATAAACGTGGTTTGGTGACATCACATGACATCTCCAATTTTTGGTGGAATTTTTGAAAGAATTTATAAAAGGGTTGTAGTGCAAATGGGACCATAAACTTATGAAAAACCAAATTAGAGAGATAAAGCTCAGGGAAAAATAATTGTATAAATAATTCCCAGTGATAAAGGAATTGTTTTATTTGAGAGGGTAAAAGAGTCCACAAAAAAATGGGGAGTTTTTTTTTCACTAGGGGTAAAGACTCCATAAAGATAAAGGGAAGAAAGGTTCTGAAATGAATAGAAAAATCCAGAAAACCAAAGTTTAAGTTCCTGGCGAAATTTTAATTAATAAAACAAGGCTAAAAATGTTGGGGTGTTACAGGTAGCTTACTACCTAAGCTAGGTAGTGGCGTGGGGGGCAAGTGGGCATGGGGCACCATGCCCATGTATGTGATGTGCATGCCTCTTTGTCCCTGGTGCACTTTATAAAACAGTGTCTAGGGACAGATACACGGTAGATGATGTCGCCGCTACTATTCATCAACAGTGTCGGGTACGGCCGTCTCGCTGGTGTCTTGTCGGTGTCGGGTCGGGCTGCAGTCGGCAGCCAGCTGGTTGGCGCAGTCGGCAGCCGGCCGGGCAGAGCAGTCGGATGGGGAGCCGGCAGGAGCAGCCGGGCAGTCGGACTAAGGGGCTTTGCTAGCCCCGATGTCTTGAAATATTGTCTTGCCGTCTTCGGGGTACCCGTGGTCAATTACTCCGTCAGTAGCCTCCAAGCCTCTGGGCAACTTGGCAAAGTTGGGTGGAGGTTTTTTGGCGGGTGTTAATGTAGAAAATGTCGATGACAGCCGGCTGCAGGCCACAGCCAGCGTAGCTTGCTTCAGCGGGCGCGCCAACAGACACATTGGTGGTGCTCTCCGAGCCTCCGGGCAACTTGGAAAAGTTGGGCGGAGGCTTTTCGCGTTTGTTGGTGCAGACGATGGCGTCGAGGGTGCCGGGCGCAGACACGGAGTCCGCCGGCTGGTGCTATCGGGCGCGGACGTGGGGTCCGCCGACTGAAGCTGTCGGGCGCGGACGCGGGACCCGCCGATTGATGGTGTCAGGCGCGGACGCGTGGGTCTGCCGACTGATGCTTTGCTGACAGCCGGCTGCGGGCTGCAGCCGGCGCGGCTTGCTTCCAGTGGGGGCGCGCCAGCTTACCCACTGGGTGTAGCCTCCGAGCCTCTGAGCGAGGAGGAGGGTTCCCCATGAAAATGATCATGCAAAAGACAAAGTTAGTCCGCACAGATATATCAAATGTTTGCTTTTAGCACTGCAGGTTGTATGCGAAGGGTGCCGACTCGGTTTCGTCCGAGCCCCCTTCAATCTTTTCATGCCCCCCACTTTGGCTTGTGCTCGCTGCGGACAACCGCCTGGGTCTGTGGGTGAGAGTGGGCATGAGTGGAGTGTACAAGACTCGGACTCGGGAGCAGATTTGACCGAGCAGATACTCAGAAAGAAACGATCGGGTCGCCCGAACCATTTTTCTTCCCGGACTTTTTTCGCGTGGGTGGCCTCCAGCGCTCACTTGCTACCGGACAGCCGCTCTGCGGTCTGTGACTAAGAGTGGGCCTTTGGTACCGCAAGACGCTACTATGCCGTCTGCGGAACTAACGCCTCAGCCAAACGGCCAGCCTCCGGCCAACTCTGGCCGGGCGCCGGGCTAAAAAGTGATGCAACTGTAATAAAATGCGGAGAGATGGCCCCTCGAGCATCGCTCGAGGTTATCCGTGTTTGCGTGGTGAAAAAATAAGCGGGTGAGGAGCTCATATTGCTTTGATGCAGACGAGGCGGAGGTTGCCGGAGACAGCCGGCGTGGCGTGGTGCTTGCAGAGCGCGCCGATGCACCCGCTGGGTGCAGCCTTCGAGCCTTCGGGTGCTCGAAGTGGGGCTCGGCTGATCAGGCCCGACTGGCCAGACGGTCAGAGTAGGATGCGGCCGAGCCGGCCTGGCACAGCCGGCCAGACGTCGAGGCAGGAGACGGTCTAGCCGGCAGCGCGAGTTGCGACTGACCGTCCGAGTGGCGAAGCAGGCGGATAGGCCATCCGGACGTAGACTTTTTCTTTGTCTCTTCAGCCGTCTGCTGGTAGCCGGACAAAACTTTTTTTTGTTTCTTTGGCCGTCTGGTGACAGCCGGACACCTTTTATCAGCCGGCTCACACACGAGCAGCCGGCCTCCACTTCTTTCTTTCTTTATTTCTTTCTCCGCCCGCTGTTCAGTCGGCCTTTGCTTTTCCCCCAGCCGGCCCCATTTCTCTCTCTCTCTTTTTCTTTGTCTCCGCGCAGCCGGGTGGCCAGGCAAGGCGGGGCCGAGTGGAGGAGCCGGCCGAGCCGGCGTAGTGGCGCGCAAGTCGGCGTGGGGCGAGCTGAACTCGGGAGACGCGGAGCCGGTCGGGCCGGGTTGCCCGGAGGGGCGGAGGCCGCTGCGGAGGACCTGGCCGGCGCGGGAGGTGGCAGCGGCGGGCGGGAGGCAGGCGCGAACAAGCTGGACGGGCGGGCGAGTCGGCGGTGCGGACGGCAGCAGCGGCGAGCCAGCGAGCATGCAAAGGAGTGACGAGCGGAGGCGGCGGGCGACTCGGAGCCGCACGACCGCGGGAGGCCATGTCCTGCATGGTGATGCGGCCGGGTGCTAGTTGGCGGGCGCGAAGTTGGCGCACACGAGGTCGGAGCCGCATGTTGGAGCCGACCAGGCGGAACGCGGACACGACGCACGGAGCAGCCGGCTGGAGGGTGAGGCGCAGCCGGCGACGAGGGCCAGCGACGTAGGTGTAGCTTGCCGACCGCATGCAGACGCATCGACCGGGCGCACCAAGAGACGAGTCAGAGAGGAGCTCGCGGGGAAGAGAGAAGTGACGGGAGGCGCTTGGAGCAGCTCGCGGGCGCAGCGAAAGGCCATGGGAGGGCTGCAACGGAGCTGTGGGGCGCCCGCCAGAGCAGACGCAGATGAGCGGAAGGCAGGCGCTGGGATCCGGGGACGACCGGAGGTGCTCGAGGCACAGCACAAGACCGGAGCTGCCCACCGGACGCCGTGGAGCAGGAGGCCGATCGGATGGCGAGCTGAGATGGCGTGCACTTGAACCGGGCAAGCTAGCTAGCATGCATGCGGCCCAATCCATTGGGTTTGCTAGCTACCTAGCCATGCACAAAGACGTGTACGTACAGGAGCGACAACGAGGTACTCCAGCAATAGGGAAACACCGCATGGCTACAGCAAGACTGGGGCTGCAGCATAGTATGCACGGGAGCAGCTACATCTAATGCAGCGAGAAAACTGCGGGAGCGAGCGGCGCGGAAACGAGCTTGTGGATGGGTGCATGGACGGAGAGGTGCCGGAAGCGGAGGTGGTCGGACGCGGTGCACACGCCCGCGGATGAGAGACAGACGACGAGGATGCCGCCCCGACGGGCGTACCGGAGGCGTGCTAAAGTCGAGCCTCCGAGCGCCGCCAAAGAGACGGCATCGGCGTCGCGGTGGCGATGACGAAGAGGCCGACGGCGAGGACGCGCCGCCCCTCGCGGCCGCTCCGGGGGCATATCGATGTCGGGCCCCCGAGCGCTACCGGAGAGGCGATGGCCGTCATGATAGAGATGATGAAGATGGTGAGGCCGACGGCGAGGACACGCCGCCTCTCGCGGCCACTCCGGGGGGCGTGTCGATGTCGAGTCGGGCTGCAGTCGGCAGCCGGCTAGTTGGCGCAGTCGGTAGCCGGCTGGTTGGCGCAGTCGGTAGCCGGCTGGTCGGCGCAGTCGGCAGCCGGCAGCCGGCCGGGCAGAGCAGTTGGACGGGGAGCCGGCAGGAGCAGCCGGGCAGTCAGACTAAGGGGCTTTGCTAGCCCCGATGTCTTGAAATATTGTCTTGCCGTCTTCGGGGTACCCGTGGTCAATTACTCCGTCAATGATAAGAGTCTTATGTTTAAATTTTTTGTTGTTATAATAATCAACATGATGCTTCTATGTCCATATTTTGTTTTTATCGACACCTCTCTCTCTAAGCATGTGGACATGTTTTTCGATTTCGGTTTTTGCTTGAGGACAAGTGAGGTCTAAGCTTGGGGGAGTTGATACGTCCATTTTGCATAATGTTTTCGTACTGTTATTTATGATGTTTTTATCCATAATAATGCCTTTTGGAGTAATTCTAATGCCTTTTCTCTCATAATATGCAAGGTATAGACAAAGTGGGAGAATTCCGGCAGCTGGAAATCTGGACCTGGAAAAGCTACGTCAGGCCACCTATTCTGCACAACTCCAAACAATCTGAAACTTCACGGAGAATTTTTATGGAATATATGAAGAATATTGGAGCAAATAAGTACCAGGAGGGGGCCCACCAGGTGGGCACAACCCACCTGGGCGCGCCAGGGAGCCCAGGCGCGCCCTGGTGGCTTGTGCTGACCCAGGCACACATCCGGTGCCCATCTTCTGGTATATAAGTCATTTTGACCTAGAAAAAAATGAGGAGAGGACTTTCAGGATTGAGCGTCGCCGTCTCGAGGCAGAACTCGGGCGGGAGCACTTTTGCCCTCCGGTGGAGCGATTCTGCTGGGGGAACTTCCCTCCCGAAGGGGGAGATCAACGTCCTCATCATCACCAACAACTCTCCCATCTTGGGGAGGGCAATATCCATCAACATCTTCAACTGCACCATCTCATCTCAAACCCTAGTTCATCTCTTGTGTTCAATCTTGTTACCGGAACTATATATTGGTGCTTGTGGGTGACTAGTAGTGTTGATTACATCTTGTAGTTGATTACTATATGGTTTATTTGGTGGAAGATTATATGTTCAGACCCAATATGCTATTTAATACCCCTCTAATCTTGAGCATGATTATCATTTGTGAGTAGTTACTTTTGTTCTTGAGGTCACGGAAGAAATCATGTTGCAAGTAATCATGTGAGTTTGATATGTGTTCGATATTTTGATAGTATGTATGTTGTGATTGCCTTAGTGGTGTCATGTGAACGTCGACTACATGACACTTCACCATATTTGGGCCTAAGGGAATGCATTGTGGAGTAGCAATTAGATGATGGTTTGCGAGAGTGACAGAAGCTTAAACCCCAGTTTATGCGCCATTCCGTAAGGGACCGATTGGATCCAAAGGTTTAATGCTATGGTTAGAATTTATTCTTAATACTTTTCTCGTAGTTGCTGATGCTTGCGGGAGGGTTAATCATAAGTAGGAGGTTTGTTCAAGTAAGAACAGCACCTAAGCATCGGTCCACCCACATATCAAATTATCAAAGTACCGAACACAAATCAAACCAACATGGTGAAAGTGACTAGATGAAATTCCCGTGTACCCTCAAGAACGCTTCGCTTATCATAAGAGACTGCCTGCCCTTTGTCTCAAAAGGATTGAGCTACCTTGCTGCACTTTTGCTACTATTATCGTTACTTGCTCGTTTAAAATTATCTTTCTATCAAACTACTCTGTTACTTACTATTTTAGCACTTGTAGACTTTACCTTGCTGAAAACCACTTGTCATTTCCTTCTGCTCCTTGTTGGGTTCGACACTCTTACTTATCGAAAAGAGCTACAATTGATCCCATAGACTTGTGGGTCATCAACCCCCGGCGCCTCGTCCTCCCGTGCTCCTCTACCCCCTCCTCCTGCGGCGCCGGCGCGTTTCCGCCCAGGTTGCCGGCGCCTGCACATCCCGGTGCACCAAGCGCGGTGGCACTGGGAGTACAGGCAGTCGCCGCCCTACCCCAACGTCATGCTACCGCACCACTAGCACCTGGATCCCCATCGGATCCCGGTGCCGGTGGTTCCGGGGACCAGGCGGCGATGGCGATTGCAACATCGACGTCAAGGGCAAGGGCAAGGCCGACGACGTCTAGGGCAGCGTGCGGGGCAGCGCAGTCTTTTTTATGTTTTAATTAATGTTTAATTTGGTTCAAGTGGACTTTGGCCGGCGGTTGACTGGCCACTTATGTTTAATTCTGTTTATTTCTGCGAGCTGTTTTTTTTCACGCCGACACATTTGGGTCCGCCTCCTGCTGGGCGGTCAAGCCGACTCATTTGAGAATGCGGACGCGCACGTCTGCCTGGCCGACCCAAACGGACGAAAAGCGGTCAAAGCATGCGTTCGTTTGGGTCGCCCCGTTAGAGCTGCTCTTACGAACTTCGTGGGAGCTCAGTGAAGTCCCCTGGCATGCAGATTCCCCTAATTAATGCAACACAGTGCGAATGAGCCATGTGCCGCTGGTCGCCCCGTAAGTCATCCTCGTGACTTATGAGATAGCTTCAGTCATTTGTTGGCCTTATTGCTGACCCCTTGAGTTTACTTTCGGGACCGTCCCCTACAACCTCGTATGACTGTTTTTCGTCGAGCCTGTCGCGACCGTGCCTCTGTCGGCGGTCCCAATGGTGCAGCCATCTGTGTGGGTCCCTTCCCCTGAAGCGGAGATCCGGCCTTGGGGTAAGTATAGTTTTTGGGCTTGGGCGTCGTCTTAGTAATGCCCCACAGGGGAATGTCTTTATGTGGGCTATTTTTGGTAGGAACTCCCGCCGAAAAGGCAGCAACTGACTCTGAGGCAGGGACTTCGGCGAGGGTGGTGTGAACCTGATGACTGATGTCTACTACACAACCTTCTTCTTGTAGACGTTGTTGGGCCTCCAAGTGCAGAGGTTTGTAGGACAGTAGCAAATTTCCCTCAAGTGGATGACCTAAGGTTTATCAATCCGTGGGAGGCGTAGGATGAAGATGGTCTCTCCTAAACAACCCTGCAACCAAATAACAAAGAGTCTCTTGTGTCCCCAACACACCCAATACAATGGTAAATTGTATAGGTGCACTAGTTCAGCGAAGAGATGGTGATACAAGTGCAATATGGATGGTAGATATAGGTTTTTATAATCTGAAAATATAAAAACAGCAAGGTAACTAATGATAAGAGTGAGCACAAACGGTATTGCAATGCTTATAAACAAGGCCTAGGGTTCATACTTTCACTAGTGCAAGTTCTCTCAACAAGGATAACATAATTAGATCATATAACTATCCCTCAACATGCAACAAAGAGTCACTCCAAAGTCACTAATAGCGGAGAACAAACGAAGAGATTATTGTCGGGTATGAAACCATCTCAAAGTTATTCTTTCCGATCAATCCATTGTGCTATTCCTATAAGTGTCACAAATAGCCCTAGAGTTCGTAGTAAAATAACACCTTAAGACACAAATCCAACAAAACCCTAATGTCACCTAGATACTCCAATGTCACCTCAAGTATCCGCAGGTATGATTATACGATATGCATCACACAATCTCAGATTCACACAAAGAACTTCAAAGAGTGCCCCAAAGTTTCTACCGGAGAGTCAAGACAAAAACGTGTGCCCCTATGCATAGATTCCCAAGGTGATGGAACCTACAAGTTGATCACCAAAACATACATCAAGTGAATCAATAGAATACCCCATTGTCACCACATGTATCCCACGCAAGACATACATCAAGTGTTCTCAAATCCTTAAAGACTCAATCCGATAAGATAACTTAAAAGGGAAAACTCAATTCATCACAAAGAGATAGAGGGGGAGAAACATCATAAGATCCAACTATAGTAGCAAAGCTCACATTACATTAAGATTGTGCCACATCAAGAACACGAGAGAGAGATCAAACACATAGCTACTGGTACATACCCTCAGCCCCGAGGGTGAACTACTCCCTCCTCATCATGAAGAGTGCCAGGATGATGAAGATGGCCACTGGTGCTGATTCCCCCCTTCGGCAGGGTGCCGGAACAGGGTCCCGATTGGTTTTTGGTGGCTACAGAGGCTTGCGGCAGTGGAACTCCCAATCTAGGTTTCTTTTCTGGGGTTTCTGTATTTATAGGAATTTTTGGCGCCGGTCTCACGTCAGGGGGGGTCTCCAAGTCATCCACGAGGCAGGGGGCGCGCCGTCCACCCTCGTGGATGGCTCGGGACTCTTCTTCCCGAACTATTTTACTCCGGGGGATTCTTTTGGTCCATAAAAAATCATCAAAAATTGGCACATCAATTGGACTCCGTTTGGTATTCCTTTTCTTTAAAACTCAAAAACAAGGAAAAAACAAAAACTGGCACCAAGCTCTAGGTTAATAGGTTAGTCTCAAAAATCATATAAAATAGCATATAAATGCATATAAAACATCCAAGATGGATAATATAATAGCATGGAACAATCAAGAATTATAGATACGTTGGAGACGTATCAAGCATCCCCAAGCTTAATTACTACTCGTCCTCGAGTAGGTAATGATAAAAATAGAATTTTTGATGTGGAATGCTACCTAACATATTTATCCTTGTAATTCTCTTTATTGTGGCAAGAATATTCAGATCCACAAGATTCAAAATGAAAGTTTAATATTGACATAAAAATAATAATACTTCAAGCATACTGGCAAAGCAATCATGTCTTCTCAAAATAACATGGCCAAAGAAAGCTATCCCTACAAAATCATATAGTCTGGCTATGCTCTATCTTCATCACACAAAATATTTAAATCATGCACAACCCCGGTTTCACACAAACAATTGTTTCATACTTTAGTATTCTCAAACTTTTTCAACTTTCACACAATACATGAGCGTGAGCCATGGACGTAACACTATAGGTGGAATAGAATGGTGGTTGTGGAGAAGACGAAAAGAAGGATATAGTCTCACATCAACTAGGCGTGTCAACGGGCTATGGAGATGCCCATCAATAGATATCAATGTGAGTGAGTAGGGATTGCCATGCAACTGATCTACTAGAGCTATAAGTGTATGGAAGCTCAAAAGGAAACTAAGTGGGTGTGCATCCAACTTGCTTGCTCATGAAGACCTAGGGCATTTGAGGAAGCCCATCGTTGGAATATACAAGCCAAGTTCTATGATGGAAAATTCCCACTAGTATATGAAAGTGACAACATAGGAGACTCTCTATTATGAAGATCATGGTGCTACTTTGAAGCACAAGTGTCGTAAAAGTATAGTAGCATTGCCCTTCTCTCTTTTTCTCTCATTTTTTTGGGGCCCTCTCTTTTTTGGCCTCTTTTTTTTCGTCCGGAGTCTCAACCCGACTTGTGGGGGAATCATAGTCTCCACCATCCTTTCCTCACTGGGACAATGCTCTAATAATGATGATCATCACACTTTTATTTACTTACAACTCAAGAATTAAAACTCAATACTTAGAACAAAATATGACTCTATAGGAATGCCTCCGGCGGTGTACCGGGGTGTGAAATGACTCAAGAGTGACATGTATGCAAGAATTATGAAAGGTGGCTTTACCACAAATACGATGTCAACTACATGATCATGCAAAGCAACATGACAATGATGAAGCGTGTCATAATAAACGGAATGGTGGAAAGTTGCATGGCAATATATCTCGGAATGGCTATGGAAATGCCATAATAGGTAGGTATGGTGGTCGTCTTGAGGAAGGTATATGGTGGGTGTATGGTACCGGTGAAAGTTGCGTGTCAAAAGAGAGGCTAGCAATGGTGGAAGGGCGAGAGTGCGTATAATCCATGGACTCAACATTCGTCATAAAGAACTCATATACTTATTGCAAAAATCTACAAGTCATCAAAACAAAGTACTACGGGCATGCTCCTAGGGGAAGGGTTGGTAGGAGTTAACCATGGCGCGATCCCGACCTCCACTCATAAGGAAGACAATCAATAAATACCTCATGCTTTTTGTGCGTTCATTATGCACCATTCAAAGCCACGTCATCAACTTTCAACCATTTCTGCCTTCATTTGCTATTATTCATGCATTTACTGATTTGTTTTGAGCTAAATGACCCTGAAATTGAAAATCACTACAAATGAACTCTGAAAAGGTTGAAACTTGGCATAGTATCATCATTTCACCCACATAGCATGTGCAAAAAAGTAGAGAGGGTTATGGAAAAAACTGGATGCACTTCATGTACAAACTGGACAACCTCTTTCGAAGTATTAGGGATTCGGACGAAAACTCATCTGTTACAAAGGCATTTCATTTTTTAACTTATTAAAACTCCAGACTTTTTGTGCGTTCATTATGCACCATTCAAATCCACGTCATCAACTTTCAACCCTTTCTGCCTTCATTTGCTATTTTTCATGCATTTACTGATTTGTTTTGAGCTAAATGACCCTGAAATTGAAAATCACTACAAATGAACTCTGAAGAGGTTGAAACTTGGCATGATATCATCATTTCACCCATATAGCATGTGCAAAAAAGGAGAGAGGGTTACGGCAAAAACCGGATGCACTTCGTGTACAAACTAGACAATCTCTTTCGAAGTATCAGGGTTTCGGACGAAAACTAATCTATTACAAAGGCATTTCATTTTTTAAACTTATTACAACTCCAGACTTTTGTGTGTTCATTATGCACCATTCAAAGCCACGTCATCAAAATTTCAACCCATTCCGCCTTCATTTGCTATTTTTCATGCATTTACTGATTTGTTTTGAGCTAAATGACCCTGAAAATGAAAAGCACTACAAATGAACTCTGAAAAGGTTGAAACTTGGCATGGTATCATCATTTCACCCACATAGCATGTACAAAAAAGTAGGGAGGGTTACGGCAAAAACTGGATGCACTTCGTGTACAAACTGGAGAATCTCTTTCAAAGTATCAGGGTTTCGGACGAAAACTCATCTGTTACAAAGATTTCATTTTTTAACTTATTTCTACTCCAGATTTTTGTGCATTCACTATGCACCATTCAAAGCCACGTCATCAACTTTCAACCCTTTCTGCCTTCATTTGCTATTTTTCATGCATTTACTGATTTGTTTTGAGCTAAATGACCCTGAAATTGAAAAGCACTACAAATGAACTTTAAAGAGGTTGAAACTTGGCATGGTATCATCATTTCACCAACATAGCATGTGCAAAATAGTAGAGAGGGTTACGACAAAAAATGGATGCACTTCGTTTACAAACTGGACAATCTCTTTCGAAGTATGAGGGTTTCAGACGAAAACTCATCTGTTACAAAAGCATTTCATTTTTTTAAACTTATTACAACTCCAGACATTTTGTGTGTTCATTATGCACCATTCAAAGCCACATCATCAACTTTCAACCCTTTCTGCCTTCAGTTGCTATTTTTCATGCATTTACTGATTTGTTTTGAGCTAAATGACCCTGAAATTGAAAAGGACTACAAATGAACGCTAAAGAGGTTGAAACTTGGCATGATATCATCATTTCATCCACATAGCATTTGTAGTGCTTTGCGTGCAATTTTTTTAAACTATTCAATTTTCACCCAAATTTGGGTGAAATGATGATCAAATTTAATTTTTAAATGTTTTTAAACTATTCAAATTTGAAAACTACTAGTGCTAACATAAAGTTTGTAATTTTTTGTACCTGCAAAAATATTTACAAAGAAACTCTAAATACAGCAAAAAACAACTCAGAAATAAATATAAGAAAATAAATAAAGCAGAAAAGAAAAAAAACTACATAGAAAATACAACTTTTTGCGCTGTCCAGTGGACCTTCTTGGCCTTGGGCCAGGATGCAGGCCCGTGAGGCCCAGCAGGCCCACAGGGCAGCAGGCAAAGTTAGGCCCATAAGCCTGCTATAAATAGGAGCTCGAGAGAGCTACTGCACTGGGGCTTATAAACCAGTGCGGACGCTCTTCAGCTAGCGAGGTGTGACTAAACTTTGTGCACCGCCGGTGGCAGCGAACCACCTTTAGTACTGGTTGGTGGCTCCAACCGGTACTAAAGGGAGTGGGTCTTTAGTACCGGTTGGAGCCACCAACCGGTACTAAAGGCATGCGCTTCCCGTCGCTTGGCCTGGCCAAAATAGACCTTTAGTACCGGTTGGTGGCTCCAACCGGTACTAAAGGCTCCTCCTATATATAGCACGTACGAAAATTTCAGTTAGTTTCTTCTTCATCTCCTTCGTCGTCGCGCCCGTCCATGTCGCCGCCGCGCTCGCCCATCCCCGTGGCCGCCGCCCGTCGCGCCCGTCCCGTCCCCATCCTCATCGCCGTTGCCGTCGCTGTCCAAGCCCGTCGTCGGCGCGCCGTCATCGCCTTCGCCGACGAAGCGCGCCGCCCTGCCGTCAATCAATCGTCGCGCTGCTGCCCGGGCGTGCCCGTCCCGTTGCGCGCCCGCCGCCTTGCATCACCGGCCGTCGCCCTGTTGTAAGACCGCCCACTGCGCGCCGTGCCGGCCGCCCTCACACACACACAGGGGACACACTCACACACAGAGACATATTTTTCTTAATTATTTTCTGTTTTTAGTTTTTATACTTTTAGTTTATATAAATGTTAGATTAATGTCAAATGTTAGATGATATATATATATATATATATATATATATATATATATATATATATATATATATATATATAGAAATGTTAGATATTAATGTCAAATGTTAGACAAATTAGATAGAAATGTTAGATATTAATGTCAAATGTTAGATGAATTAGCTAGATATTAATGTTAGATGAGTTTATTTTTTTTATAATTTTAGTTATATATGAATTAGATATATTAATGTTGGATGAATTAAATATATTAAATTTAGGTATATGAGATTTGATCATCTGATTAAAATTTTACTATATAGAACTAGCTACTTTATTTTTAGTAAGAAAATTAATAGAAATAATTTATTTTTAGTAAGTGCTTAGTTGAATTAGTTGAATTAATAGAACTAGTTGAACTAATAGAACTACTTGAACTAGTTGAATTAATAGAACTAGTAAGTGTTTATCAATTAATGTTTCAACTATGAACATAGGAAATGTCTGACGACGAAAAGGATTTCGGTATGTGCAAATACTGCGAAGACGAGCGCGACCTGTGCGACATAAATTTCCTAGTTGATGGTAGGCGCTTCAGCATCAAGCTGGATGAGACCTTCGAAATGGATACAGTAAGTCATAATGACAACTCTTTTTTCATAATTAAGCATGACTTATGCTTCATTTGCTTCAACTTATAATTTTAATCTTTTACTATTCTACTAGCATATCCCCTGCCATGCAAGAATTTTTGTCTTGGATAAGATAGGTTTCAGTCCTAAGAAAACTATGGAGGTAAAGAGAGTTTACTTGAAGACCGAGCATGGTTATACTTTTGACGTCAAATTATACAATGCAGACACCTAGACCTATTTGTAATGCAAAACTTGGCAAGCACTATGCAAGGCTTATGCATTTGAGCCTGATATGGTTATCACCTTTGATATTCGTCCAGAAGATGATATTGAAGGTAATAGAGACATTTGGGTCGATGTGCAGACACCTCCAGTTCTACCATTATGTGAGTTTCTCAACCATATTTATGTCTTCAATATTGTTTATTAAAAAATAGTTGACAACTAATTTCTATTGACAGCTTATTTC
Source organism: Aegilops longissima (assembly GCA_021605205.1). Lineage (NCBI taxonomy): Eukaryota > Viridiplantae > Streptophyta > Magnoliopsida > Poales > Poaceae > Aegilops > Aegilops longissima. The sequence continues at coordinate 709,282,049 of CM038677.1, forward strand.
CATTCAAGCAAACATGTCCGGCGCTTGGTAGATAGGACCGTCCACTGTCCCGGGGCTGAATTAAACTGCGAGGAGATAATTAAGTCATTATGTTTCATGGCTTGAGGATCATGATGTTGTCAAGAGAAATTATTTTCCTGAACTTGAAAATCTTAGCACTCAAAACGTGCGACCAATAGTGTTCGTATTGAACTACGATCACATCTATTTAGGAAAGATGGTAAGATTTTTACTATTTGTCCTTAGTGCATCTTTTGCATAGATTATTTTTTAAGCTAAACTTCATTGCTAAGTATGTTACTATATGATGTTCTTCAACAGGGACTCCCAATGATAGTTTTGCCTCAGTGGATCGAGACTAAAGGTAGCATGTCAATGGTTAGCTTACGGCCAAGACATCCTACAGCGCACATGAGTGCATTTAGGATTTCTAAAACCGAGGAATGCTTAATAGTGAAAGACTGGAGCAAAATTATGAAGGATCGCAGAGAAGTACTAGGGGCAGCAATGAGAAGCGCATCCCACGATTAGGAGACAGGTTCATCTGCATGCTCCAATATGATGAATCAGGAGAGCTACACATGTTCTTTGCTATTTTACCTGAGAGAGAGCAGCAAGAGTGATTAGCTAGTTCACGCTCTTAGTACTTGTCCTCTCATGTCCGTGTTCTTCGTCCTGAACTTAATCTCAAAGTGATTTGCTTTTGTGGTCTTATGAACGCTTATAATCTCATGACCATGTTGAAGTCGATGATATCTTTGCTTCTGGTACAAGTGAATGTTTCTTCTTTAAGCTAGTGTCGGTGGTGATTAGATAGTGGTAATGACTATGATGATTAAATAGTGGTAATGACGACTATGATGATTATTAGTTAGTGTTGTTGGTGATGATATGATGCAATAGTTTTTATATTAATATGATGATGATGATGATGAGTTATTATATCATTTATGAAAGAAACTGCGGATTAGTTTCAACTGGATGGATCCTATAGCTAAGTGATCAAGTAATATGGATAATCCATATCCATATTACTTGATCACTTAGGATCCATCCACTTAAAACTAATCCGCGGTACTTTCACCTAGTGATTTAATAACTCATTATAATGTAAAAACAATCTCTAAGTTAAATGGAAAACATGAAATTAAAGGAAAAATAAATAATAAAACCAAAACCCCCAAACCTTTAGTACCGGTTGGTGTTACCAACCAGTACTAAAGGTCTCCCCGCCCCCGGCACTGGCTCGTGCCACGTGGTGGCCCTTCAGTGGCGGTTCGTGCTGAACCGGTACTAAAGGGGGGGGGGGGTGCTTTAGTCCCCACACTTTAGTGCCGGTTATATAACCGGCACTAAAGGGACTTACGAACCGGTGCTAAATCCCTGTTCTGCACTAGCGGGGGGGGGGGGGGAGGTTGGGCGGGCTATGGAGCCTGGTTTCAAGGTATGATACATACATATGGTGATAGTAGCCCCCGATGCCGAGTACCGTGCCGCTGCGCTAGCCGGGTTTGGTCCCTCAGAAGGAAATGTTGTGATGACTAGGTCATGTTCGAGCCGAACTGCAATCATGAGGGAAGTGTAACATCCCAAATTTTCAATTTGGAATGTTATACATTAGATCATCATGCATATCATATTTTCTTGCATTTTGTTGATCCTAGAAATTTCACGCAACTCAAGGACCCTCGGAGAGAGTTGGAGATTTCGAAATTTTCGTATCTGAGTTCTCTCAAAACTATGAAAAGAGGATCATTGGATTTATTTATTTTATCTTCAAATATTTTTCCAATATCAAAAATAAGAGAGGGAATAATATGACTTTCCCAAAATTTAGGAAAATTGAAGATTTAATAAATAAATCAAATTTTGGATTTTTCACGGAGTTTATTTGCCTTAGGGAAAAATGCGTGTTTTCAAAAATTGCATTTTAGGCCCCGTGTTAAAGTTCATTTTGTTCGACTCATTTTTAGGAGTCGGGAAAGTTTACTTTATTAATTTTGGAGTTCGTTTAGATTTTTTTTATTTTATTTTTCTCTTGTGAGACCGTTAAAAAAACCATGGCGCTTGGGCCAAAGGCCCAAGGCGTAATGAGCCGGCCGCCAAGAGGTTAAGGCCATCGCCACAGCACTGTGGAGCCGCCGCTTCCTTTTCCTAATCCTAGTAGGACTCTTGTCCTATTTCCGCTTTTTCCGATTTGTTTCTATTATCTTTTCCTCTTGTTTCCTAATCCTAGTCTATTTCTTGTCCCCTACCCCAAGCAAAAACCCTCCCTCCCCAATATAAATACCCAAGCACCCCCTCTAACACATCAAATCAACACCTCTCTCTCTCCTCTCTCAGCAGCAGCAGCAGCACTACCACCTACCGCCGCCGCCCACACCCGCTGCCGCCGCCCTCACCAGCCGCCGCCCCACCGCCGCCGCCACTCACCGCCGCCGCCGCCTAACGCCGCCGCCGCGGATCCCTCGCCTCTCGAGGTACTAGCCCAGCGCCGCGCCACCTTTTCTTTTCCTCGGTTTGGTTTTTCAGAATCGTCCGATTTCCGTTCGATTTCGCCCGGTTTTCTAGATCGGTTTTTCGTTTCGTTTTCTTTCCAAACCCTAGATCGGTTTTTCTCGCCGGTTTTTCTTTCCGGTTTTGTTTAGCAAGCATTCGCGGACCGCTCGCCCTAACGAACGTGATCACCAGTTTGCTTCGTTAATGGACGTCCGCTCGCTCAACCGCTCATCGTTTTCTTTCTCATCGGATTTATTCCGGTATTTTTCTGATAGCGATTTCAGATCCGATTTTCTTTCTAGTCTATCTTCTCGCTCGTTTATCGGAATCAGGTGATTCAAGCGCCTGGAGTTTCATCTCGAAACCGCCGTTTCGACTAATCAACTTAAACAAAGATTTGCTACTGTAAAATTTGACCTAGTTTCAACTTGCTAGAACCGAGTTGTTTTCTTTCGTCGTTTGACTTTTGTTGCTTTATTTGATTCGATTCTTTTTGCAACCAGGGTTCTTAAGTTGAACTTTCTGGTTAGATCTTCTATTCGAGATTTACCTGTGCATTAGATGAGTACTTATTGTATGCTTGTTGTTTGTCCGCGATAGATCACCCGGAGTGCGCCGCTTGTTACTTCGAGTCTCTAGGTTTCGCGGATCATCAGCAAGGCAAGTAACACTTTGATCATACTTTCTACTACCCAGTTTTTATGCATTAGATCAATCCTCAAACATTGCATGATTAGGATCTAATTAAATTGTGGGATGGGAAGTAGATTGAGGTAGTACCTATTACCTGTTTTACTTATGAAACCTTGGGACTTACTTCTACGTTTGCTTATTATGCCATGCTATGCTCAGAGACGTGGATTGGGTGAGTGTATATCCATGATGATGTGAGATTGTTATTAATGGTTTATTTAAGGTGGCAACTTAAATACACATCCGGGTGGATTGAGGCACCTGGTTTCTATCAGACTTGCCTGTTTTTCTTCGGACCGCCACCTGTGCTCAAAGGGATCATAAGATAATTCATGCTAGTAACTTCCGTGTGCAGCCACAAGCCATTATGGGCTCTGGCATAGTTGATTAAGTCGTGTGAACTCTTACAGTGGTAGACTAGCTGATGTAGGGGTTGTAGGTGGTACGGTCTACCCATCGTAAGGTGCAAACGCTTCTGAAAGACTATGTCTCGGTCATTCGTCTCTCAAACACCATGTAGTGCGAGAAACCAAACGGAGGCGATCGAGTCTTGTGGGGAAAAGTGCGCAAACCTCTGCAGAGTGTATAAACTAATCATGATTAGCCGTGTCCCCGGTTATGGACATCTTGAGTATCTAGTACTTGAATATCATGTGAATCTCAACATGTTACTCTAATTAATATTGTTGGGTTTTTAATGAGTACTTTTAATTGGGATTGAGGATGCTGTCAACCATTCTCAATGTTTAACAACCACCATGATAGTTAAACAAATTTATTCCTTTGCAGTAGGGAAAAACTGGCTTTATGCAAAACTCAGAATCAGAGAGCTTTACCACCAGCCACATATGCATGTAGTACAGGCTTATCATCCATTATTCTCTATGTGTTACATTGCCAAAGATATTCCATGTCTGACCCGTTTTGGCTGCAACTTTTATGTTGCGACTTTTCGCACGATTTAGTAAGGTGCTTTTAGGTCGTGGTTCTATACTCAGTGATGTCGCTGGAGTTGATGGACTCACTTATCTTCCAAGTCTTCCGCTGTTATCGTTATTAGATGGCCTTAAGCTATGTTTATTGTAATAAGTCCTCTTTTGGGCAACGATGTAATAAGTGTGTGATTGCTACTCTGTTATAAATCCTTTGAAGTACTGTGTGGTGTCAGCATTACTGATCCATGGATGACACCTGAGCACAGAGACTTGATCCATTCGGGTCGGGTCGCTACAGAGATGGTATCAGAGCACACGCTGACTGTAGGACACGACCACTAAGTTAAAGCCATAGATCACTACTCTCTTCCCATTTTCTAACTCCTCATCTTTTCTACTCTTTTAGGATGAAGGACGCCAAGATCAAGTACGCCCAACCAGATGAAGGCACACCTTTTGGATTTCACTTGAAGGAAGTCACCAAGTACCTAAACATTGGACTACCGAGTTTCACCGGGACTTTCAACGCCACTCTGCCTGAAGAGGAGCGCTGGAAGATTCAAGCTCATGTTCCGGGAAGGACATTCGCCCCAATCACCAAGCCTATAGATAGTGTTTTCGATTGCACCAACCTCGAGTCCAGGAAAGAGCATGGCAGCTCATATCACCATGGGACGCATTGGACAAGTTTACCAAGAAGACCTCAAGGACACCATCTATCAGATTTTTGGACGCCGAGATGAACAATGGGAGATAGTCAGCACCAAGAAGGAGTTAAACCAGCACATTCGACGCCAGGAGAACCAGATGTGCAATGATATGATCGAATTGAAGGATGCGAAGGGAAGGATCATCGAACTTGAAGAAGAACTAAAGTCTACACGTAAGGACTACATGGACGAGATCGTAGCTGTAGCAAGACACAATAACGATCTTAAGTGTGAGATTGAAGAACTCAAGAAAAAATTGGCGCTCAAGAATGAAGACAAGTACGTCGGCTGTCCGAGCAACTACATCATCATCGACGACACCGATTCGAATCCAAGTGAACCCGACTTTGAAGACGGTCGAGCGGACACCATGGAGTCTTCCACGGTTCAAATTAGTAGATGACCCCACATATTAGTAGTATTCCTCCATGTAAACATCATAGTACACGCACTTTTGCGATAGTTAGATCGTTGTAAGCCCTTTGTTTGAATTGAATGAAGTGATTTTGTGTGCATTTGCTCATGAGCATTTGGGTAGTGTTTTCTCCTTAGACCTCACTCTATTTCTTAATTTCTCATCTTTTCTAAACCCCTCAGATGCCTCCGAGATGTGACCCCGGGTTTGTTTTCCCGCCAGAGATCACCCAGTTGATTCAGCAGCAGAATACTTTGATTCAGACATTGGTACAGAACCAAGGCAACAACAACAACAACCCACCGCCACCACCACCTGCAGATCACTTGACACGTTTCTTAAGGCTGAACCCGCCGGTGTTTTCCTGTAACACCGAGCCGATAGTAGCAGATGATTGGCTCCGTAAGATAGGGAGGGAGTTGACCACTACAGGATGCCCGCACAGGATTTGGCGGAAATCAAGAAGCAGATTAAGGAGCTGTTGGATAAAGGTTATATACGCCCAAGTTCTTCGCCTTTGGGGATCACCCTACTTTTAGTTAGAGAGAAGGATGGATCGTTAAGGATGGTTGTTGATTATCGTGGATTGAATGAAGTAACAATCAAGAACAAGTACCCACTACCTATGATAAATGATCTGTTTGATCGTTTGCAAGGAGCTAAAGTGTTTTCCAAGATCGATTTGCGATCAGGGTACCATCAGCTGAAGATTCGAGAGCAGGACATACCTAAGACAGCGTTCACCACGAGATATGGACTGTATGAATATACCGTTATGTCATTTGGACTAACTAACGCGCCAGCCTATTTCATGAACCTGATGAACAAAGTGTTTATGGAGTTTTTGGATAAGTTCGTCGTGGTGTTCATAGATGATATTTTGGTTTTCTCAAAGAATGAAGAAGAACATAAGGAACATTTGCGATTGGTTTTGGAGAAACTGAGAGAACATCAGTTATATGCCAAGTTCAGCAAATGTGAGTTTTGGCTAAAGGAAGTTGGATTTCTTGGACACGTTATATCCGGAGAAGGGATAGCAGTTGACCCCACAAAGGTTGAGACCGTAACCAAATGGGAAGCACCAACGACCGTTGGAGAGATCTGGAGTTTCCTTGGACTCGCAGGATACTACCGGAGATTCATTGAGAATTTCTCAAGGATTGAAAAGCCTATGACGGAGTTGTTGAAAAAGGATACCAAGTTCATATGGACTGAGGACTGTGAGGCAAGTTTTCAGGAGTTGAAGAAAAGATTGGTTACCTCACCAGTGTTAATTTTGCCAGATCAGACCAAGGATTATGAGGTGTATTGCACGCTTCACGCCGAGGACTTGGAGCGGTGCTTATGCAGGAAGGAAGAGTTGTTTCAGATGCTTCACGACAACTGAAACCTCATGAATTAAATTATGCCACACATGATTTGGAGTTAGCAGCCGAGTGCATGCATTGAAGACATGGAGACATTTCCTCATTGGAAATCATTGTGAGGTATACACGGATCACAAGAGTTTGAAGTACATTTTCACGCAGAAGGAGTTAAACCTTAGACAAAGGAGATGGTTGGAACTCATCAAGGATTATGATATGAAATTGCATTATCATCCCGGAAAGGCTAATGTAGTAGCCGACGATTGAGTCAGAAGAGCCATGTCAATACGCTATTGACGGAGAAATACCAAAGGAGCTAGCGTAAGATCTTCGTGAGCTATGTTTGGAAATAGTTCGAGAGGCTATGTAGCAGCATTGGAGATTCAGTCACGTTGATGGATAAAATCAGGGAAGCTCAGAAAAAGGACAAAGAGATTGCGGATATAAAGAAGAAAATGAGCGAAGGAAAAGCTAAGGGATTTCGTGAGGATGAGCACGATACCCTATGGTTTGAGGACCGTGTTTACGTGCCAAATGACCCGGAGATCAGGAAGCTGATTTTGCAAGAAGCACATGATTCACCCTATTCGATTCACCCAGGAAATACCAAGATGTATTTAGATTTGAAGGAAACATTCTGGTGGACCGGAATGAAGAAGGATATCGCGGAGTATGTAGCAGTTTGCGATGTATGTCAGAGAGTGAAGGCAGAACATCAGAAGCCAGCAGGATTGTTGCAGCCATTGCCGATACCCGAATGGAAGTGGGATAAACTAGGCATGGATTTCATCACGGGTTTGCCAAAGACTCATTCAGGCTATGATTCGATTTGGGTTATAGTCGATCGCTTGACAAAGGTAGCGCATTTCATTCCAGTCAAGACTACCTATAGCAGCGCTAAGTTGGCAAAGATATACATGACCAGAATTGTATGTTTGCACGGAGTTCCGAGGAGTATCGTATCAGATAGAGGAACCCAATTTACCTCAAAGTTTTGGAGTTAAAGGAAAATTGGCGCCACGTTTCGTTGGACCATATAGGATTTTGCAACGCATGGGAGAAGTTGCTTATAAGCTGGAATTACCAGAAGGACTGTCAGGAGTTCATGATGTATTCCATGTTTCTCAGCTGAAGAAATGTCACGCCGAGATGGCGGAAGTACCTCTAAGAGATACAGTACCACTTGAAGCAATTCAATTGAAGGATGATTTGACATATGAGGAGAAACCAGTCAAGATTCTCGATTATGCCAGCAGAGTTACTCGCAGCAAGGTTATCAAGTTTTGCAAGGTTCAGTGGAGCCACCACACTGAGGATGAAGCCACCTGGGAAAGAGAAGAAGATTTGCTCAAAGACCACCCTCACCTATTTTCTAGCCAACCCGAATCTCGAGGGCAAGATTCATCTTAAGGGGGGTAGGTTCGTAACATCCCAAATTTTCAATTTGGAATGTTATACATTAGATCATCATGCATATCATATTTTCTTGCATTTTGTTGATCCTAGAAATTTCACGCAACTCAAGGACCCTCGGAGAGAGTTGGAGATTTCGAAATTTTCATATCTGAGTTCTCTCAAAACTATGAAAAGAGGATCATTGGATTTATTTATTTTATCTTCAAATATTTTTCCAATATAAAAAATAAGAGAGGTAATAATATGACTTTCCCAAAATTTAGGAAAATTGAAGATTTAATAAATAAATCAAATTTTGGATTTTTCACGGAGTTTATTTGCCTTAGGGAAAAATGCGTGTTTTCAAAAATTGCATTTTAGGCCCCGTGTTAAAGTTCATTTTGTTCGACTCATTTTTAGGAGTCGAGGAAAGTTTATTTTATTAATTTTGGAGTTCGTTTAGATTTTTTTTATTTTTCTGCGCGCGAGACCGTTAAAAAAAAACCCGCAGCGCCTTGGGCCAAAGGCCCAAGCCGCCAAGGAGCCGGCCGGCCAAGAGGCCAAGGCCATCGCGCGCGCACCAGGGAGCCGCCGCTTCCTTTTTCCTAATCCTAGTAGGACTCTTGTCCTATTTCCGTTTTTTCCGTATTTGTTTCTAGATCTTTTCCCTCTTGTTTCCTAATCCTAGTCTATTTGTTGTCCCCTACCCCAAGCAAAAACCCTCCCCTCCCCAATATAAATACCCAAGCACCCCCCCTCTAACACATGAAATCAACACCTCTCTCCTCTCTCTCTCCTCTCCAGCAGCAGCAGCAGCAAGAGCTACCACCCGCCGCCGCCGCCCTCACCGCCGCCGCCCACACCGCCGCCGCCACCACCAGCGCCGCCGCCGCCTAACGCCGCCGCCGGAGCCCCTCGCCTCTTCGAGGTACTAGCCCGCGCCGCGTCACCTTTTCTTTTCCTCGGTTTGGTTTTTCGTAAATCGTTCCGATTTCCGTTCCGATTTCCGTTCCGGTTTTCTAGATCGGTTTTTCGTTTCGGTTTTCTTTCCGAAACCCTAGATCGGTTTTTCTCGCCGGTTTTTCTTTCCGGTTTTGTTTAGCAAGCATTCGCGGACCGCTCGCCCTAACGAACGTGATCACCCGCTTGTTTCGTTAATGGATGTCCGCTCGCTCAACCGCTCATCGTTTTCTTTCTCATCGGATTTATTCCGCTATTTTTCCGATAGCGATTTCAGATCCGATTTTCTTTCTAGTCTATCTTCTCGCCGCTTATCGGAATCAGGTGATTCAAGCGCCTGGAGTTTCATCTCGAAACCGCCGTTCCGACTAATCAACTTAAACAAAGATTTGCTACTGTAAAATTTGACCTAGTTTCAACTTGCTAGAACCGAGTTGTTTTCTTTCGTCGTTTGACTTTTGTTGCTTTATTTGATTCGATTCTTTTTGCAACCAGGGTTCTTAAGTTGAACTTTCTGGTTAGATCTTCTATTCGAGATTTACCTGTGCATTAGATGAGTACTTATTGTATGCTTGTTGTTTGTCTGCGATAGATCACCCGGAGTGCGCCGCTTGTTACTTCGAGTCTCTAGGTTTCGAGGATCATCAGCAAGGCAAGTAACACTTTGATCATACTTTCTACTACCCAGTTTTTATGCATTACATCAATCCTCAAACATTGCATGATTAGGATCTAATTAAATTGTGGGATGGGAAGTAGATTGAGGTAGTACCTATTACCTGTTTTACTTATGAAACCTTGGGACTTACTTCTACGTTTGCTTATTATGCCATGCTATGCTCGTAGACGTGGATTGGGTGAGTGAATATCCATGACAGATGTGAGATTGTTATTAATGGTTTATTTAAGGTGGCAACTTAAATACACATATGGGTGGATTGAGGCACCTGGTTTCTATCAGGACTTGCCTGTTTTTCTTCGGACCGCCACCCAGGCTCAAAGGGATCATAAGATAATTCATGCTAGTAACTTCCGTGTGCAGCCACAAGCCATTATGGGCTCTGGCATAGTTGATTAAGTCGTGTGAACTCTTACAGTGGTAGACTAGCTGATGTAGGGGTTGTAGGTGGTACGGTCTACCCATTGTAAGGTGCAAACGCTTCTGAAAGACTGTCTCGGTCATCCGTCTCTCAAACACCATGTAGTGCGAGAAACCAAACGGAGGCGATCGAGTCTTGTGGGGAAAAGTGCGCAAACCTCTGCAGAGTGTATAAACTAATCATGATTAGCCGTGTCCCCGGTTATGGACATCTTGAGTATCTAGTACTTGAATATCATGTGAATCTCAACATTTTACTCTAATTAATATTGTTGGGTTTTTAATGAGTATTTTTAATTGGGATTGAGGATGCTGTCAACCATTCTCAATGTTTAACAACCACCATGATAGTTAAACAAATTTATTCCTTTGCAGAGGGAAAAACTGGCTTTATGCAAAACTGTAATCAGAGAGCTTTACCACCAGCCACATATGCATGTAGTACAGGCTTATCATCCATTATTCTCTATGTGTTACATTGCAAGATATTCCATGTGTTGACCGTTTTGGCTGCAACTTTCATGTTACTGCACTTTTCGCAGACTGACGAGTAAGGTGCTTTTAGGTCGTGGTTCTATACTCAGTGATGTCACTGGAGTTGATGGACTCACTTATCTTCCAAGTCTTCCGCTGTTATCGTTATTAGATGGCCTTAAGACATATTTATTGTAATAAGTCCTCTTTGGGCAACGATGTAATAAGTGTGTGATTGCTACTCTGTTATAAATCCTTCAATCTTGTGTGGTGTCAAGATTATCGATCCGTGGATGACACCTGAGCACAGAGACTTGATCCATTCGGGTCGGGTCGCTACAGGAAGGTCGCCGAGTTGGAGTCATAGATCACGATATTGCAGCGCCAAGGAGACAGGCTGCAGGGTGATCTTGATGTTGCCTCATCTGAATCTTTTTTTTGCGAGGGTAAAGGGAGTTTTATTGTGAATTCATAGAGCTACAATCGAGAGGCCACACATCCTCAATACAAGGAGGAACTGAGCGTAGCCAGACAGCGGTGGCTCACTCCGTACGGCTATAGTTTGCCAGACGATCGACAACTCTATTTTGAGAGTGTCTAAGTTTTTGAGGAACTAACTCCCTACTACCAGCTAAGTACTTGATCTCTTATAACCCACAAGTAGGGGCTCAATTGTAGCCTCTTTCGATAAGTAAGAGTGTCGAACCCAACGAGGAGCTAAAGGTAGAACAAATACTCCCACAAGTTTTATTGACCACCGATACAACTCTACGCACGCTTGACGTTCGCTTTTGTAACATCCCAAAATTCTAAATTTTGGAATGTTATAATAAATAGATAGATTTGATTGATTGTGTGAAATTGAGTGAAATTCGAAACCTTTTGAAAGTTAAATGAGAGGGGATAAAAGGACTTTCCCAAACTTTCATTTTTGCATTTTTGATCTTCGTGAATTCAAATTCTTTTCGTCACAAAACCCTTGAGAGAAGAGAACATGACTTCTTCCATTTAAATTAAATGAAAGGGGTTATTAAAAAGATTTGAAATTCATTTGGGAAAATATTTTCAAATTCAGAAACATTATGCAACTTAATGATTTTCATGAGAGAAGATAAAATGACTTCTTCAAAGCATATGAAATATGAGTTGGGAGTTTCAAAGAACTCAAATTTAAAACCCATTTGAAATTATTTTTCAATTTGGGTTATTTGAGTTTTTATTCAAATTATTTTTCTCCAAAATAAAATATATGGAAATTAGGGTAAAATGATTCCTACAATAGAAAATTGAGAGAAATAAATTTGAATTCATTTTGTTTTTAAATGATTTTATTGAGATTTTATTGCAGCAGTAGCACTGTTTGAATTATTTAAATTTTGTAGATTATATTTGATGCTAGAAAAATGTTCAAGTCATAGATAATCTTGTTTTGAAAATTTTGATATATTATATGTCTATATAATATTTTTGTTTCTTTTGTTTTTACTATTTTGGTCTGTCTGTGTTTAAAAAAAAACTTTCTCCCACCGAACTTGGCCGGCCCAGCTAGCCAGCCAGGCCAAGCCCAGCCTAGCCGACCGCACCGTCTCCCTCCTCGCGCAGGAGACCGGCTCCCGCCCGACACCACCGGCGCCGCCATCTCCGCCACCGCCTCGACCTCGCCCCTCCTCCAAGCTGCCCACCACCATTATATAGCGCGCCCGGGACCCCTGGAACCCTTTTTCGCCACCACCGCCGCTCCTCGACTCGCCGCAACCGCCGCCGCTGGCGAGATCTGCCGCATCCGCACCTCGTCGCTGCTGCCTTGCAGCTCTGTCGCCGCACTCCGCCCCCGCACCGCGTCGCCCCGGGTAGCCACTACCGCCGCCCGCGCCTTGTCCCACCGTCGCCGGAGCCCGCCGCCACCGCCAACCATCGCCGCCGCCGCTGGAATTTCCCTGCCGGCGCCGAACCGTTACTGAACCGGTATAAACCCCCGGTCCCATCCGGTTTTTTTCTTCCGGTGCGGTTTTTCGTTTAGAACCGTTCGGTTTTTTGTTAGGTTATTTAGTGGATGTTCACTAGGTTTGATCTATTAGTGAACGCTTTCGTTCATTAGGTCTCTGTAGCGAGCGTTCGCTCGATAGTTTTTTCTTTTTCTTTTTCTTTTTCTGCTAGGGACCTAGTTGTAGTTGTTTTATTCACAGTTTAGCCCTTGTAATTCAATCGATCACTACTTTTTACTCGTTTATCCAAATCCAACGAAACCATCGCCCACTTCTTTGTTATGATCCCCTCTATCCAGTTAAAGAACTTAAACATGTTTTTGAAAATTTAAAATTTGTTTTTCAAACAGATTTTAATTCAAACTTCATTTGATCGTAACTTGAGTTTTATAACTCCGTTTGAGTTGATTCTTTTGGTAAATCGAAGATCTTCACCTAAACTTTCTGATAAGGCCAAATTCATACAATTTTGGTACTGTTAGAAATTGTTTTATGTTGCAAGAGTTAATTGCTTGTTTTCGAGGTTTTTTGAGGTCTTTTCTTCGATTCTTTTGCATGATTGCTTATGTGTGGTTACTATTGCTTGCTTACGATAGATTGACCGGAGTGTGACGAGTAGAACTATCAAGAGTTTTGAGTGTGAATCATCTTCATCAACTGTACAAGGCAAGTTCACACTTTGATCATATCCCTTCCATACCCTGTTTTTATGCATTAGTTTCACCCTCAAACATTGCATGAGTTGGATTGATAACATGTGGGTATTGGGAAGTAGTTGATGAGGTAGGAACCTATTGCCCTGCATTCAAACCTTGGGAGTTACTATTACGTTATGCTTATATTCCCATGCTATGCTCGTAGACGTGGATTTGGTTTGAGTGTATTCCATGACCGATGTGAGATTGTTTACTTAACGGTTCAACTTAAGGTGGCTACTTTAATACACATCTGGGTGGATTGGTTGCGGGCACCTGGGGATAGACCAGTGCTGTCCATTTGGTTCACCACCCAGGCTCAAAGGGATCATAACATTATTCATGCTAGAACCTTCCGTGTGCAGCCACAAGCCATTATGGGCTCTGGCATAGTTGAGTATGTTGTGTGACTCCTTTCAGTGATGGGCCAGCAGATGTAGAGGGAAAGTAGTTGTAACTGTCCACCCAGAGTAAAGAGTTAATGCTTTTGAAAGACCGTGTCTCGGTCATCCGTTTCTCAAACACCATGTAGTGCGAGAAATCCAACGGAGGAGATCGACTCTTGTGGGGAAAAGTGCGCAAACCTCTGCAGAGTGTACAAACTAATCATGATTAGCCGTGTCCCCGGTTATGGACGTCTTGAGTCTCTAGTACTTGGATTATCATGTTGATGTCATCACTCTATAATAAATTTATTGGGTTGTTATTAACTACCTTTTAATTGGGATTGAGATGGGGATTTACCATTCTCAATGTTTTCAACAAACTTTGTAGTGAAATAAAATATATTCCTTTGCAGTAGGGAAAAATTGGCTTTTCGCAAAAACATTATAACCATAGAGCTTTTCCACTAGCCATATATGCATGTAGTAATAGCTATTATTCATCATTATCCTATGGTGTGAATTTGCCAGTACATTCAATGTACTGACCCTTTGTGGCTGCAACGTCTCATGTTGCAGGAATCTTACGACGAGTAAGTGATAGGTAGGGTTACGATTTCTACACTCAACTTTGTCGTTGGTGTTGATGGGAATCCACAACCTTGTTGTTACTTCCGCTATTTGGATTGAGGTAATAGTATTTATGTTCCTTTATACATGTGATTTATCTCTGTTATAAATCCTCGAGTACTATGTGTGTCAGCATACCAATCCAGGGATGACACTTAAGCAGAGAGACTTGACCGTCTGAGGTCGGGTCACTACAAGATGGTATCAGAGCACATGTTGACTGTAGGACGTGACCCCTAGAAACTGGCAAGCCCATAGGAAAGATTTTCTCTACAACTTCATTTTCCAAAAGACCTTTACATCTCTTCTCTTCTAAGCTTATTCAAATATCCCCTTTTAGTGAGACCATACCCCTTTTCCCTTTTGAACCCTCGAAGATTCGACTGATGGGACCACTCGAAGAAGTACAAGATATCGGACAACTAAGACCACTTCGGAATGAAGAGGATTTTACCATGCATTATAATAATGGAAACTGCAACGGCTGAAGACTCCGAAGACTAGGAGAATTTGGAGGCTATGAAGAATTTTTAGATTTAGTATGACCCGGTAAGGCTACCCTTATGGAACTTGGCAGACTATGGAAGCTGTCAATACCCGAGATCAAGGTGTATCGGAGAAAGACTGGAGCATGGAGCATTAGAACTCAAGGATTTTGTCAAGAAAACCCTAAGAAAGGAGATATCAATTATGGAATGATATCTCATGGAAATGACAAGGAAAGAAACACGGCTATCCATGATGTTATCGCCGCTTTTGCAATTGTCACCGTGCTGAGTTAAGCATTCATTTCTTCGGAAGGATTGGATGATAGGAGGCTGATGGAGCATCTATCATCAAAGGATGAAGTTTTAACCTTAGCTGGTGTATCGCCAGGATCTGGAGTATTTCATCAAGAAGTTTAGGATGGACCTTTAGGAAGCCGTATTTGATAAGGAAGCAGTTCATGAAGGACTCAGGAGCCAGAAGCTGAAGGTAGCTAAGCTGGAGTAGCAAAACCTTGAGATACCGGAGATTTCTCCAGGAAATGAAGGAAAGTAGGACCGTGGTTCATGCCAAGGATGTTGAAACCCAGAAGTTTGGAATGCAATTCCAGGACATTAAAGTACGTCACGAGAGACTTCGCGTTAAGAGAGTTGATCTGGCAAAATAACTTGAGAAGGACAAGCACGAACGGAAGTAGTCATCGGAGACATGTACAAGACTTGAAGAGTTTGGTGACTTTTAAGAATTTTTTTGACCTTTAGAAGACCAAATTACGTTAGTGTGACGCCCCCGATTTAATCGTACACTAATCATGCACGCGAATGTGTACGATCAAGATTAGGGACTCACGGGAAGATATCACAACACAACTCTACAAATAAAATAAGTCATACAAGCATCATAATACAAGCCAGGGGCCTCGAGGGCTCGAATACAAGTGCTCGATCATAGACGAGTCAGCGGAAGCAACAATATCTGAGTACAGACATAAGTTAAACAAGTTGCCATAAGATGGCTAGCACAAACTGGGATACAGATCGAAAGAGGAACATGCCTCCTTCCTGGGATCCTCCTAGGTTACTCCTGGTCGTCGTCAGCGGGCTGCACGTAGTAGTAGGCACCTCCAGTAGTAGTCGCCATCGGCGGTGGCGTCTGCCCTGGCTCCAAAGTCTGTTGCAGCAATCGAGTAGAGATAGGGGAAAAGGGGAACAAGGCAACCGTGAGTACTCATCCAAAGTACTGCAAGCAAGGAGCTACACTACATATGCATGGATATATGTGTAAAGGGCCATATAAGTGGACTGAATCGCAGAAAGCCGAATAAGAGGGGATAGCTAGTCTTAACGAAGACTACGCTTCGACACCGGTCTTGCAATGCATGTAAGAGGACAACGGAAGTCCTCCAAGTAACATCATATAGCAATAATCCTACCCGCAATCCCCGCTCATAACCCCGAGCGAGAGCGACCACCGTTGTATCCGCACTTGGAAGGGTGTGTTTTATCAAGTATCCGGTTCTAGTTGTCATAAGCTCAAGGTACAACTCCAAGTCGCCCTGTTATCAAGATCACGGCTATCCGAATAGATTAACTCACTGCAGGGTGCACCATCTTACCCAAAGACGCTTGATCCCATTTGGCCGGACACACTTTCTCGGTCATGCCCGCCGCTGAAGATCAACACGCCGCAGCCCCACCTAGACAAAACAGAGAGGCCAACACGCCGGTCTAAACCTAAGCGCGCAGGGTCCGGGCCCATCGCTCGAAAGCACACCAAGACGTTATGCGACTGTGCCGAAGCGCAGACCTAGCCCAAAGAAAGCGTTCCAGTCCAATCCGCGCGCGCCGCTCCGTCCGACGTCTCAAGTATTTCGGCCGATACCACGACGCCGGATACCCATAACTACTCCCGTAGATGGTTAGTGCGATAAGCTCGAGCCAACTCAGATCAAATACCAAGACCTCGTTAAGCGTGTTAAGTATCCGCGAACGCCGAATAGGGCCAGCCCACCTCTCTCCTAGGCGGTCTCAACCTGCCTGTCGCTCCGCCATAAAGTAACAATGGGGCCGTGGGAACCCAGGCCCACCTCTACGGGATGGAACCACCCGCCCTTTCAGCCCCATCTCCTAACAACAGTACCACATGTAATGTAATAGTGTACAATATATAGTATATACCGTGATCACCTCCCGAGTGATCACGGCCCGATAGTATAGCATGACAGACGGACAAGAGTGTAGGGCCACTGATGAAAGTACTAGCATCCTATACTAAGCATATAGGATTGCGTAAGGTAACAATGTGGTTACAAGGACAGGCTATGCAACAAGATAGGAGTATCCGAAAACAAGAATATGCTATACTATTCTAATGCAAGCAGTGTAGATAAGAGTAGGCGATATCCGTGATCAAGGGGGGGGCTTGCCTGGTTGCTCGGCAAGAGAGAGGGGTCGTCGATGACGAGTCGATCACTGTGGACATCAGCATTGGTCTCGGGGTCTACCGGAGAGAAGAGGGGAAGAAACAGTAAATACATAGCGAGCAAGTGCATAACAGACAATGACATGAGCTAGACGTGTTCTAACGTAGCACTAGGCGATACCGCGAGGGGGAAACATCCGGAAAGTTTTCCGGTCCGGACGTCTGTCGATGATGAACCGAGAGGAAAGTTTGCAGGTTCGATAGGTTAGGGGTGTGTGGCGGACGAACGGACTGCGATCCGGATTCGCCTCGTCGCTCGAGCAACTTTCATGTTGAAATTATTTTAACCGAGTTACGGATTAAAAGATATGATTTTTTAAAGATTTTATTAGTTTTCAAATTTTAATTAATTAATTAATAATTTCAAAAATGGTTTTATGACGTCAAGATGAGGTCATGCCGACGTCAAGCGATCGGCGCTGACTGCTGACTTGTCAACTCGACATGTGGGTCCGTGGGGACCCACCGTCATCCTCTAATTAAGTTAATTAGGTTAGGTTAAATTAACTATAGTTTAATTAAACTTAATTAGTTAATTGAATTAATTAACCGGATTAATTAACTTAAGTAATTACTTAATTAATTAATTATTAATTAATTTGTTAAACCAATTTATTTTTATCTTTCTAAATAATTTCAGGGTGGGGGCCCTAGTCAATGACCTGGGGTCCTAGCGGTTGTAACGGGCGCCGCAGATGTGGGCGCTAGGCGCTGCGGGCGCCCGACCCAGGAGAGGGCCGAGCGGGCGCAGAGGGGCGCCGGCGCCGGGCGTGGTTCACGGTGATGCAGGGAGCGGGCGGAGGGGGCAACCGCTCGGCGGTGACGGCATCGTGCGGGATGGTCAGGGGCGCGTCGGAGCGAGCTCCGAGCGCGGATTCGGCGTGCGGCCGAGGAGGAGAACCGGGGCGTGTGGGCGACGACGGGAGGGGTGTGGGGAGGCGCGGGCGAGCGAAACAGGGCAGGGGCTCGGCCAGGGCGCGAGCGGCGCTCGGCCACGCGGAGAAGAGCGCACACGCACGGTGCGGGGGACGACAGGGAGAGGGAAGCAGGGGGATGGTGTTCTCACCCCCGTTGTAGGGGAGTTCGGCGTGAGGCGCGATGGCGCCGGCGGGGAGGAGGTCGGGGAAGGCGTCCGTCGGGGAGGTGGAGGACTAGGCGGCGACGGGCGGCGACGCGGTGGTCCGACGAGGTGGCGACGGTTGGCACCGAGGCGAGGTCGCCAGGTGACGGCGCGTCCAGATCGAGGGAGAGGGGCGCCATGGCAGGTCTGGGCGCGGTGGTGACGGTTGGCCGGGCGCGGACGACGGCGAAGGCGACGGGCGACGGGTCGTCACCGCCGCCGGGGAAGAGGCGAGGTCGGAGGGGGTCGCGCGCGGGCGTGGCGTTCAAGCCCGATCCCGATTGGATCGGGAGAGGAGAGTGGAAGCGAGGGGGGAGTGGGGTTGGTTCGGTGGGGTTAGGGTTTGGGGCTGGACCCGGGGGGTTATGGGGAGGAAGGTGGGCCGGCCCGCTCGGGCAGCTGAGGCCAGCTGGGCCACGTGGCCCAACATGTTGAGGGGGTTTCTGTTTTCTTTTCTTGCTTCCTCTTTTTTTTGTTTCTTTTCTGTTTTATTTTAATTAGCTGTTGTTTTCCATTTAAAACTTGATCCAAATGACTTTTGTAAAAGTGGAGCATTAACACATAAATACTATGCAATAAGCTGCACCGCCACCAGAAGTCTAGTCCCCAATTAATTTAGTTTGATATTTTATTAATTAGTAAAGGCATTTAAATAATTGTTTTTGCTGTTGTTTTATTCATCATATATTATTTAAACATTTTATAAAGGTGTGGCTTCTCCACCATAATTACCTATGCATCATTTGGCTCACTCCGAATATTTTAGTTTTAATATTTGAAAATATTTTATTGCATGCTTGATTTTGAATCTGAATTCGAACAGGTTTCGAACTAGCGCGAGTTTATCCACAGTAATTGAGGTGACGTGGCATCATTAGCAGGGATTACTGTAGCGTAATTACCCGGGCGTCACAATTCTCCTCCACTACAAGAAATCTCGTCCCGAGATTTAAGAGGGGAGTAAGGGGGAAAGGTCTGGTTACGAAATCCTAACGGACCTTCTCGAAGAAGCTAATCCCTTTCGTTGATGTCTTCAACCCTTTATTCCGATGCATCATGATAAACTGGTCATCATTTCTTCGGGAACTCCATCGTACTTACGAAAGATAAGGGGCAGCTCACTACGACATAATGCTTTTAAGGGAAACCATCTGGGGCTAACCCATGAATTAGTATAAGATTATCTCTCGAGTTGAACATATGAAATACCTCGAGAGTAAGGTACGAAGGTACCATAATAGGCTCCAAGCGGGTAGGTAGTTTGCTCGAAGCCTGAACCAGAGTGAGAAAGGGGTTCAGAGTAGCGAGAGTAAGTATCGCGTCTGATACCAGAATAGATCTCTATGACGGTGGCCCGTGAATTACATACGAGTCCACGCGGGAGGAATAACTTTGGGAACAGGGGGTGTACAGGAGAGTCAGGTTTCGATCCTGTGGAACTGTGGGTTATGGGCCCACCATGTGGTTAAAAGTAGAAAGGTTGGTGACATCTTGCACGATCATGTAAGCTAGGTATGTCGAGGAGAGTCGAGGGTCATGTCGGCAACAACATAGGTACTAAGGGCGAGGGACTAAGAGAACCATTTTCCCGCCGCTGAACGAGGCGGACCAATAGGCAAGGTTCTCGTCCATCGGTGGTTACCGGAATGTCATCAACAATAGTAATAGGGTCTTACTTACAGAGTGGTACAACGAGGTGCTTACCTAAGCAAGGGATTATCACTGCTTAGATTATAAATATCCCAAGAATGGTCAAACAGACCCATGGAAAGGAAAATGTGATCATTAGGTTAAACAGAACATTGGAAAGGAAAATGTGTTTAAACACCTATTTGTGGGTATATCCTTCCCAAGGATAAGCGAGCATGATATCCATGACAGGATATAATGTAGAAAACCCTTTAGGTAAGGGAGAGAAATTTCATGACATTACCCATACAACGGTGTTCGGATAATTGAGCAAGAAACATTTAGCATTGGGCTTCAATGTTCTTGTTGAAAATCGAGCATCACAGATATGCTCCGAGATAGCATTGACATGGCCTTGGTGAAGATCAGACTTTGAATCACGAAGGATCCATCAGAATAACTTGTAGAATCAGTATTACAATTCCCTCATGGATGAATGGATAACCCCGCTGAAAAGGAATCTATAATGATAGGTCCTCCAGCCGGGGGTGCTAGGCATGACATCATGCTACGGGTCATCAAAGGATCATCATCATAACTCTTGGAAAGTTGTCCCAACCATCATAGCTGACCGAGATTCAGATCCGATTGGTGTCGGATACCTCGGACTTAGGATACCGAGAAGAAAAGGTGCAACGCAAATTGACGAGATGACATTGTAAGATTCTCGGGAAATGAACTATGAAGTGATTTCCGTTAACAAGAGTCCATCATTAACCCAAGGAGAGGACAAGGAGGTGTCTGGTGAACTCAACGGCAATTCACCGAGATTCCCAAAAGATGGACTTCCACAATTAAGTGAACAAGGAGATAACATTTGTCAGATCAAATCATATAAGGAAGTATGCTCGAGGAAAACATACACAAGTAAACATTGGTGATTCAGAGAAGTATTTCTATGTCAAGAATTCTCAAGAGGTGGAACAATCTCAGAACATCCTTGACATAATGGATGGTAATACTCCAAGGTAAAGAAGAACGATTGCTGGGTAGCAAGGAACTCAAGGTATAATACGAAACACGAACAAGCTTGTGTTGGTGGGTAGGCAATAAAGTGGTCGATGATAATACAATTCATCGAGGGCAAGGATGGTATTTCTCATCATAAATTCAATTGATATCCTGGATGAGCTCAGAATGTTGATGATCACGACACCTTTGTCGCGAGAGTTCATGAAGATGTAATCGATCGCATTTACATCAAGTCAAAGTAATGATGAAGTGAAAGGTTATTGGAACCAAGGTTACGACACAAACTCGATACCAAGCTTGTTGTCCAAGGTGAAATGATATGACGATGAGGATCGACGTAAGGTTACTTCATCGTCGAAAATTGTGCTCCGAGAAGAAGGACCGGGTAGCACAGTTAAAATCATCACGACAATGATATAGCCAAACAGGCTAGGAATGGCGTGGTCGGGTACAAACTCGTACTTATAGGAGCTTACGGAAGAGTTGTTGAACCGTAGTGCGGACTCGGTTCAGTTATCGGTGCCTTTGAGTGTTTAACAACTCAGAGCCCGTGATAAATTGAATCAGGGGACGGTAGCACTTAATGAAGAACTCATAAGAAGTTATGGAGTTCCATGATAATCTCGAGATACCAGGGGGTAATACTCGATGACATATCAAAGTAGAAGTTGGACTGGGGTATTGCTCTACAGAAGACAAGTGCTAAAACTTGCACGAGAAATGGTATTTAAAAGAGAACATGGTCGGAACCACGATTGCAAAAGGCCAGATCCCTGATATAAGATGAACTTATACCAAAGGAATAAATAATTTAAGAGAAGCTTTAATGATAAGATCTACATCGTGTCCATGGGCATGAACACAAGTTAAAGGTCGACTCCCACTTCTCCAATGCATAACCTTTCATTCACTTCTCACGTTCGATGAAGTTGTAGTGTTGAAAATTTTATCTGGCGAAGCACCAGAAGAGTAAGACTCGTGAAAACTTTCGGGTTCACACGGTTTAGAGAAGGCATATGTTCAACCCATAGGGGCTTCTTAGAAACATATACCACAAGTTTCAAGAGTAAATAACACAAGCCCGAAAGTAGAGCATGGTTGGCCAAGCAGAGGATACAACTTACCAAAGGCATTATGTATCCGAGAAAAGGCTCACAAGGTTATTGAATATGAAGGGCGTTGCCAGATAAAATCCAACAAAGGATCTGGTGGTCCACAAGGGATCTGACGTGAGCATCGGTACTCAACTAGAGGAAGCAGATTATAGAAACAACTGACTAACTCAATTGTCAAATGCAAAGGAATTATGATTTAAATCAAGGGATCAAGCAATGCTCGATTAGGGGTGGATAAGTTGAATAGCCTTAGGGTACAATCAAAGACAATTGGATTGGTCGAGAACCAATTCCAGCTTAAAAGAATGGCAGCTCAGCCGGAAAAGTAATTTATAAGGATCGATGATGATTGCGTGTATTCAAGAAACATATTGAGTCAACAGACTCAAAATGATAATGACAAGGAATGTCAATATGACTACGAGACTTATGGGATTAACCATAATGCAAGCAAGTTAAGAATTTCAAGAGCCAAAGGCTCCAGAGGATTCTCGGAAGATCGAATAGTATTTTGAAGAATTTTGTGTAACACATGAACAAATCGATGAGCGGATACCGACAAGTGCGAGGATTTATTTGAAGGGGTATTCATGTGGCAAAGAACTGCTAGGCAAGAGGCACAAGGTATTCTCGAACAATAAAGAAAACTTCGGGTATCTTGTAATAACAAGATCAATGGGGATGATCGTATGAATGGCAAGTGTAAGTAGTTTACCATACGGATTTATCGATGGTCGGAATAGCAAAAGTGATGGGCACAAAGTCTCGAGAGAATATCAAAGAGTATCTCGAATCCTTCTTATTAGCGCAGCGATCATCCGAAGTGAGGGCTCTCCGGAGAAAGTACTTGCGAGAACCTAAAGTTAGTCTTGTTTTTAGCAAATTCATTTAACCCGAATAGAAGAGAGTTCAGAGTCCCAGAGTAAAGATCGAGGAGTAAAAGATCCTAGTACCACCCGATGGCGACGTGGGCCCGTAAGGCACACAACCAAGTTAGTAAAAGTTTTTGCAATGTCTAGACTCGACTTCGGCCAAGGAGTGTGGAAGGGGATTCCTACAGCAATCGGCTCGATGTTAACTTCAGGACGCTTCGATTTAATCGTACACTAATCATGCACGCAAATGTGTACGATCAAGATCGTGGACTCACGGAAGATATCACAACACAACTCTACAAATAAAATAAGTCATACAAGCATCATAATACAAGCCGGGGCCTCGAGGGCTCGAATACAAGTGCTCGATCATAGACGAGTCAGCGGAAGCAACAATATCTGAGTACGGACATAAGTTAAACAAGTTGCCATAAGATGGCTAGCACAAACAGGATACAGATCGAAGAGGAACAGGCCTCCCGCCTGGGATCCTCCTAGGTTACTCCCGGTCGCCGCCGCTGGCTGCACGTAGTAGTAGGCACCTCGCAGTAGTAGTCGCCATCGGCGGTGGCGTCGCCCCGGCTCCAAAGTCTGGTTGCAGCAATCGAGTAGAGATAGGGGGAAAAAGGGGAACAAGGCAACCGTGAGTACTCATCCAAAGTACTCGGAAGCAAGGAGCTACACTACATATGCATGGATATATGTGTAAAGGGCCATATAAGTGGACTGAACTGCAGAAAGCCAGAATAAGAGGGGGATAGCTAGTCTTAACGAAGACTATGCTTCTGGACACCGGTCTTGCAATGCATGTAAGAGGACAACGGAAGTCCTCCAAGTAACATCATATAGCAATAATCCTACCCGCAATCCCCGCTCATAACCCCGAGCGAGAGCGACCGCGGTTGTATCCGCACTTGGAAGGGTGTGTTTTATCAAGTATCCGGTTCTAGTTGTCATAAGCTCAAGGTACAACTCCAAGTCGCCCTGTTATCAAGATCACGGCTATCCGAATAGATTAAATTCCTGGGTGCACCATCTTACCCAAAGACGCTTGATCCCATTTGGCCGGACACACTTTCCTGGGTCATGCCCGCCGCTGAAGATCAACACGCCGCAGCCCCACCTAGACACAACAGAGAGGCCAACACGCCGGTCTAAACCTAAGCCGCAGGGTCCGGGCCCATCGCCTCGAGCACACACTCAAGACGCTATGCGACGCTGCCGAAGCGCACTCTAGCCCAGAAAGGCGTCCAGTCCAATCCGCGCGCGCGCCCTCCGTCGCCGGCGTCAAGTATTTCGCTGATACCACGACGCCGGATACCCATAACTACTCCCGCGTAGATGGTTAGTGCGATAAGCTCAGAGCCAACTCAGATCAAATACCAAGACCTCGTTAAGCGTGTTAAGTATCCGCGAACGCGAACAGGGCAGGCCCACCTCTCTCCTAGGCGGTCTCAACCTGCCCTGTCGCTCCGCCATAAAGTAACAAATGGGGCCGTCGGGAACCCAGGCCCACCTCTACCGGGATGGAACCACCCGTCCTTTCAGCCCCCATCTCCGAACAGTACCACATGTAATGTAATAGTGTACAAGATATAGTATATACCGTGATCACCTCCCGAGTGATCACGGCCCGATAGTATAGCATGACAGACGGACAAGAGTGTAGGGCCATCGATGAAAGTACTAGCATCCTATACTAAGCATATAGGATTGCGGTAAGGTAACAATGGTTACAAGGACAGGCTATGCAACAAGATAGGAGTATCTCAAAACAAGAATATGCTATACTATTCTAATGCAAGCAAAGTGTAGATAAGAGTAGGCGATATCCGTGATCAAGGGGGGCTTGCCTGGTTGCTCGGCAAGAGAGAGGGGTCGTCGATGACGAGTCGATCACGTGGACATCAACATCGGTCTCGGGTCTACCGGAGAGAAGAGGGGAAGAAACAGTAAATACATAGCAGGCAAGTGCATAACAGACAAAGCATGAGCTAGACGTGTTCTAACGTAGCACTAGGCGATACCGACGAAGGGGAAACATCCGGAAAGTTTTCCGGTTCGGACGCCTGTCCGATGATGAACCGGAGAGGAAAGTTTGCAGGTTCAATAGGTTAGGGGTGTGTGGCGGACGAACGGACTGCGTATCCGGATTCGTCTCGTCGTTCTGAGCAACTTTCATGTTGAAATTATTTTAATCCGAGTTACGGATTAAAAGATATGATTTTTTTAAAGATTTTATTAGTTTCTGAAATTTTAATTAATTAATTAATAATTTCAAAAAATGGTTTTATGACGTCAGCATGAGGTCATGTTGACGTCAGCAGTCAGCTTGACCGTTGACTTGGTCAACCTGACATGTGGGTCCAGGGGGACCCACCTGTCATCCTCTAATTAATTTAATTAGGGTTGTTAAATTAACTATAGTTTAATTAAACTTAATTAGTTAATTGAATTAATTAACCCGGATTAATTAACTTAAGTAATTACTTAATTAATTAATTGGTTAAACCAATTTATTTTTATCTTTCTAAATAATTTCAGGGGTGGGGGCCCCTAGTCAGTGACCCGGTGGGGTCCTAGCGGTTGTAACGGGCGCCGCAGGTGTGGGCGCTAAGCTGCTGGGCGCCCGACCCAGAGAGGGCCGAGCGGCCGCAGAGGGCGCGGCGCCGGCGCGGTTCATGGTGATGCAGGAGCGGGCGGAGGGGCAACCGCTCGGCGGTGACGGCATCGTCGCTTGGGATGGTCGAGCGCGTCGGAGCGAGCCCGAGCTGGATTCAGCGGCGGCCGAGGAGGAGAACCGGGCGTGGGGGCGGCGACGGGAGGGGTGGGAGGGCGGGCAGCTAAACAGGCAGGGCTCGGCCAGGCGCGAGCGGGCGCCGCCACGCTGGAGAAGAGCGCACACGCACGGTGCGGGGACGACAGGAGAGAAGGAAGGGGATGGTGTTCTCACCCCGTTGTAGGGGAGTTCGCGTGAGGCGCGATGGCGCCGGGCGGGAGGAGGTCGGGGAAGGCGTCCGTCGGGGAGGTGGAGGACTAGGCGGCGACGCGGTGGTCCGGCGAGGTGGCGACGGTTGGCACCGAGGCGAGGTCGCCAGGCGACGGCGCGTCCAGATCGAGGGAGAGGGGGCGCCGCGGCGAGGTCTGGCGCGGTGGTGACGGTTGGCCGGGCGCGGACGACGGCGAGCTGCAACGCGGCGACGGGGGCGTCAGCTGCCGTCGGGGGGAAGAGGCGAGGTCGGAGGGGGGTCGCGCCGGGGCGGCGGGCGTTCAAGCCCGATCCCGATTGGATCGGGGAGAGGGAGAGTGGGGGCGCGAGTGGGGGGGAATGGGGGTTGGTTCGGTGGGGGTTAGGGTTTGGGGCTGGACCCGGGGGGTTATGGGGAGGAAGGTGGGCCGGCCCGCTCGGGCAGCTGAGGCCAGCTGGGCCACGTGGCCCAGCGCGAGGGGGGTTCTGTTTTCTTTTCTTGCTTCCTTTTTTTGTTTCTTTTCTGTTTTATTTTAATTAGCTGTTGTTTTCCATTTAAAACTTGATCCAAATGACTTTTGTAAAAGTGGAGCATTAACACATAAATACTATGCAATAAGCTGCACCGCCACCAGAAGTCTAGTCCCCAATTAATTTAGTTTGATATTTTATTAATTAGTAAAGGCATTTAAATAATTGTTTTGCTGTTGTTTTATTCATCATATATTATTTAAACATTTTATAAAGGTGTGGCTTCTCCACCATAATTACCTATGCATCATTTGGCTCACTCCGAATATTTTAGTTTTAATATTTGAAAATATTTTATTGCATGCTTGATTTTGAATCTGAATTCGAACAGGTTTCGAACTAGCGCGAGTTTATCCACAGTAATTGAGGTGACGTGGCATCATTAGCAGGGATTACTGTAGCGTAATTACCCGGGCGTCACAGTTAGATGCGACGATTGTGAGCTGTCATTTGTTTGATGTTTTTCCGACAGCCACAAATAAAATATGTCTTTTCAAAACTTTTGTTTGTATTGTGTGCATCCCTCTCGATCTCTCTTATCTCACCCCAAAACCCTTGGATCCCAAAAGATGAAGAATGGAGATGGACGAGTATTTCCAAGATTCATGACACAACCGGAGGTAGCACACTGGATACGGAACATGGAAGATCGCATGAAGGAACACGATATTGAAGGAGAGTATATGGTTCCATACACTCTACGAAAGATCACACAAGGTGATGCGAAATGGCGAGAGATACATCAAGCCATACAAGGATGGAATGGAACCACTGCTTGGGATGAATTCGAGACGATTCTACTGAGGTCCCGTCTTACCCGAAAGCCATGTGAACCTAAAGAGAAGAAGCCTTGTGCATGTAAGATTTGTGGAGAAATGGCACACACCCATAAAGAACACAAGGATGAATGCCCTAATTGTGAAGGAAGTCACCCAATTGAAGAATGCCCAACTAGGCAGATCACTTGTTTCTTGTGTGACATAACTACCCACTACCCTGCTCAGTGTCACATTTACCCCATGGTACAAAGAACCATCCAACAGAAGAAAGAAGCAATGAAAGGAGCCCTTAGGGAAATTTTAGAAGAACCTGAGATGAAGGAAGAGGTGGAGGACACACCAGAAGAAGACCCAACTGAACCCTGCACCAAGTCATATTATTCATGTGGAGAAGATGGACACATCTCCCAAAATTGTCTGAATGGGGATCTAGTAGAATTACCGACGGAGGAAGTAGAGTCTGACCCACAGGAAATAGAAGCCCTGATTGGAATGGAAAAGTCCAGGAAGAGAAATAGATTGGATTCCAGGAATAACCCAATTTCTGCAGAGAAGGATCTGAGACATATCACCTGTTACAGGTGCAAGAACTTAGGTCATTACGCCTATAAATGTCGAAAGAAGAAATATGCCGATAAATGTCGAAAGAGGAAGCCAAGAGCCCAAAGGGCAGACACCATCCCCAATAATCCTAAAGACTTATCGGAAATTATTTGTTTACGCTGCAGGGAAATAGGACACTATGCTAATAATTGTCCCGACAAGATGAAAGCTGGAGCTAAGTAGTTGAGAATTTAATATTGGTAATAAGTAGTAGGAAGCAATTTTTTTGGGGGATATGGAGTGACTTATGGAATGGAAGTTTGAGATATTGTAATGAATTCATGAAATCAACAAAGTTCTTGTGTCATGATTTCATACGCAGAACCTTTATGAGTTGTTACTCTATGAAGAAAGATTTTGACCATTTTCGAGGATATGAGAAATATGGTCTATGGATGAGTTGGTCCATTTTAAGGGTGGTAGTACCCTGTGAGGACAATTGACCTCTGGAAAGGATTGTGATATTCCACGAGGTGGACTTCAGACAAAATGAGTACAAGTTTTATCTCGATATGTGGGATATCCCAAGAATATGAAGGGATGGAGTACTATTGGATATAAAGGAGGTAGGATGTTGGTAATATGGAGCAAGTGTAACTCCATGATGAGTGGGAGTAATCACATTTTAGTTTGGCACCAATAGAAGGAAGGGAGACAGTACAATTGGATGGATTTAAGAATGCTAGGAAGCTGGATGTTGGAATAATGATCAGTTGCCTCGATGAGGATTTCAAGGTTTGCAAGTGATGAGATGGGCCATAACCCACAGGCCCCAGGAACTGCCAAGAAGCAAGCTCACTCTTCTGAAGGAAAAACCCTGGAAGAAGTTACGACTTTACCCACCGACGATTTTAAAGGAGTAAGGCAAAACCTGAGAGATGTGAAGGAACGATAGATGTTTTGTTTGGCTTGCAGAATCCATGGATTTATCTGAACTGAGTTCATCGACAAGAGAAAGTCTGCAATGCTTGTGATGATGATCGATGTTAGAATGCGAGATTTGCTAAACCATATACATGGTAATGATTTGGGTGCGGGATGGATTGATCACCATACCGACTTACTCTTGTTATTCGCCTTGCTATGTGGGATGGTAAATATGAGTGACTTGCCTATAGTAGAGAGACGACGATATTGAATCTTGTTTGAACCTTAGAATGGTATAAGTATTTTCCCTGGTACACGGCAGCTGCTGCCAACCGTAGTTTATACGGTGAGGTTCAACCCAGACCCAATTCTTGCAGGAGAAGCCATAAATTGTTGACCACCATGAGATATCGATAATTGTTTAGTATTGGCGCCAGACCCGTCAGCTAAGAAGACCCAGTCTCGGAATAACCTTACCAGGATGAAAGGACAGAAGAATTGAGGAAAAGGTTATGCCGCTACCGGAAGAGCCAGAGAAGGAATTTCGCGAGAATTTGGGAAGACCGGCCCCGTCAAGAATAAGGATGGAGTATATGAGTATTGATGGGACCGTAAGAATGTTTCTAAGGGTGGTAGCACCCAGACCCCCTGTGATGATCGATGGATTTTGAGAAGACCCCGACCCTAACCTATTTCTTTTTAGCCTCTCCGAATCTCGAGGACGAGATTCATTTTAAGGGTGGTAGGTTTCTAACATCCCAAAATTCTAAATTTTGGAATGTTATAATAAATAGATAGATTTGATTGATTGTGTGAAATTGAGTGAAATTCAAAACTTTTTTGAAAGTTAAATGAGAGGGAATAAAAGGACTTTCCCAAACTTTCATTTTTGCATTTTTTGATCTCCGTGAATTCAAATTCTTTTCATCACTAAACCCTTGAGAGAAGAGAACATGACTTCTTCCATTTAAATTAAATGAAAGGGGTTATTGAAAAGATTTGAAATTCATTTGGGAAATATTTTCAAATTCAGAAACTTTATGCAACTCAATGATTTTCATGAGAGAAGATAAAATGACTTCTTCAAAGCATATGAAATATGAGTTGGGAGTTTCAAAGAACTCAAATTTAAAATCCATTTGAAATTATTTTTCAATTCAGGTTATTTGAGTTTTTATTCAAATTATTTTCTCCAAACTAAAATATATGGAAGTAAGGGTAAAATAATTCCCTACAATAGAAAATTGGAGAGAAATAAATTTGAATTCATTTTGGTTTTTAAAATTATTTTATTGAGATTTTATTGCAGCAGTAGCACTGTTTGAATTATTTGAATTTTTCTAGATTTTATTTGATGCTAGAAAATGTTCAAGTCATAGATAATCTTTTTCTGAAAATTTTGATATATTATATGTCTATATAATATTTTTGTTTCTTTTGTTTTTACTATTTTTGTCTGTGTGCGTTTAAAAAACTTTCTCCTTTGAATCATTGCCCAATTTAGCCAGCCAAGCCAAGCAGCCAGTGACTGCACTGCGTCTCCTCCTCACAGGAGACCGGCTCTCGCCCGACACCACCGGCGCCGCCGTCTCCGCCACCGCCTCGACCTCGGCCCTCCTCCAAGCCTCTCTCCGCCTTTATATAGCGCGCCTGGGACCCCTGGAACCCATTTTCGCCGCCACCACCGACCCCGCCCCGCGTCGCCCCACGTAGCCACCGCCGCCTGCGCCTTGTCCCACCATCGTTGGAGCCCGCCGCCACCGCCAACCGTCGCCTCCGCCGCCGAAATTTCCCCGCTGGCGCCGAACCGCTACTGAACCGGTATAAACCCGGTCCCATACGTTTTCTTTCTTCCGGTGCGTTTTTTCGTTAAGAACCGTTCTTTTTTTGTTAGGTTATTTAGTGTATGTTCGCTAGGTTAGATCTGTTAGTGAACGCTGATACATCTCCAACGTATCTATAATTTATGAAGTATTCATGCTATTATATTATCCATCTTGGAGGTTTATGGGCTCTATTTTACACTTTTATATTATTTTTGGGACTAACCTATTGACCCAGAGCCCAGTGCCAGTTCCAGTTTTTTCCCTTGTTTCAGTGTTTCGAAGAAAAGGAATATCAAACGGAGTCGAAATGGAATGAAACCTTCTCGAGAAGTTATTTTTGGAAGGAAAGCACCCCGGGAGACTTGGAGTGCACGTCAGGAAAGCAACGAGGGAGGCACGAGGCGTGGGGCGTGCCCACCCCGCTGGGCGCGCCCTCCACCCTCGTGGGCCCCTCGTGGCTCCCCTGACTTATTTATTCCGCCTATATTTATCCATATACCCTAAAACGACCGGGAAACAAAATAGATCAGGAGTTCCGCCGCCGCAAGCCTCTGTAGCCACCAAAAACCTCTCGGGAGCCCGTTCCGGCACCCTGCCGGAGGGGGGAACCCTCATCGGTGGCCATCTTCATCATCCTGGCGCTCTCCATGATGACGAGGGAGTAGTTCACCCTCGGGGCTGAGGGTATGTACCAGTAGCTATGTGTTTGATCTCTCTCTCTCTCTCTCTCTCTCTCTCTCTCTCTCTCTCGTGTTCTTGATTTGGCACAATCTTGATGTATCGCGAGCTTTGCTATTATAGTTGGATCTTATGTTGCTTCTCCCCCTCTACTCTCTTGTAATGGATTGAGTTTTCCCTTTGAAGTAATCTTATCGGATTGAGTCTTTAATGATTTGAGAACACTTGATGTATGTCTTGCCGTGCGTATCTGTGGTGACAATGGGATATCACGTGATTCACTTGATGTATGTTTTGGTGATCAACTTGTGGATTCCGCCCATGAACCTATGCATAGGGGTTGGCACACGTTTTCTTCTTGATTCTCTGGTAGAAACTTTGGGGCACTCTTTGAGGTTCTATGTGTTGGTTGAATAGATGAATCTGAGATTGTGTGATGCATATCGTATAATCATACCCACGGATACTTGAGGTGACATTGGAGTATCTAGGTGACATTAGGGTTTTGGTTGATTTGTGTCTTAAGGTGTATTCTTGTACGAACTCTAGGGCTGTTTGTGACACTTATAGGAATAGCCCAACGGATTGATTGGAAAGAATAACTTTGAGTTGGTTTCGTACCCTACCATAATCTCTTCGTTTGTTCTCCACTATTAGTGACTTTGGAGTGACTCTTTGTTGCATGTTGAGGGATAGTTATATGATCCAATTATGTTATTATTGTTGAGAGAACTTGCACTAGTGAAAGTATGAACCCTAGGCCTTGTTTCCTATCATTGCAATACCGTTTACGCTCACTTTTATTATTTGCTACCTTGCTGTTTTTATATTTTCAGATTACAAAAACCTATATCTACCATCCATATTGCACTTGTATCACCATCTCTTCGCCGAACTAGTGCACCTATACAATTTACGATTGTATTGGGTGTGTTGGGGACACAAGAGACTCTTTGTTATTTGGTTGCAGGGTTGCTTGAGAGAGACCATCTTCATCCTACGCCTCCCACGGATTGATAAACCTTAGGTCAT
The DNA here is from genome assembly GCA_021605205.1 of Aegilops longissima. Lineage (NCBI taxonomy): Eukaryota > Viridiplantae > Streptophyta > Magnoliopsida > Poales > Poaceae > Aegilops > Aegilops longissima. Next base: position 709,314,311 of record CM038677.1, read on the forward strand.
CCACTTGAGGGAAATTTGCTACTGTCCTACAAACCTCTGCACTTGGAGGCCCAACAACGTCTACAAGAAGAAGGTTGTGTAGTAGACATCAAACGCTTTCAGTCATTAGGTCTATGTAGCGAGCGTTCGCTCAATAGTTTTTTATTTTTATTTTTATTTTTCTGCCAGGGACCCAGTTGTAGTTGTTTTATTCATAGTTTAGCCCCTGTACTTCAATCGATCACTACTTTTTACTCGTTTATCCAAATCCAACGAAACCAACACCCACTTCTTCGTTATGATCCCCTCTATCCAGTTAAATAACTTAAACATGTTTTTGAAAATTTAAAATTTGTTTTTCAAACAGATTTGAATTCAAACTTCATTTGATCGTAACTTGAGTTTTATAACTCCGTTTGAGTTGATTATTTTTGCAAATCGAAGCTCTTGACCTAAAATTTCTGATAAGGCCAAATTCATACAATTTTGATACTGTTAGAAATTGTTCTGTGTTGCAAGAGTTAATTGCTTGTTTTCGAGGTTTTCCGAGGTCTTTTCTTCGATTCTTTTGCATGATTGCTTATGTGTGGTTACTATTGCTTGCTTGCGATAGATTGACCGGAGTGTGACGAGTAGAACTGTCAAGAGTTTTGAGTGCAAATCATCTTCATCAACTGTACAAGGCAAGTTCACGCTTTGATCATATCCCTTTCATACCCAGTTTTTATTCATTAGTTTCACCCTCAAACATTGCATGAGTAGGATTGATAACATGTGGGTATTGGGAAGTAGTTGATGAGGTAGGAACCTATTGCCCTGCATTCAAACCTTGGGAGTTACTATTATGTTATGCTTATATTTCCATGCTATGCTCGTAGACGTGGATTGGGTTTGAGTGTATTCCATGACAGATGTGAGATTGTTTACTTAATGGTTCAACTTAAGGTGGCTACTTTAATACACATCAGGGTGGATTGGTTGCGGGCACCTGGGGATAGACCAGTGCTGTCCATTTGGTTCGCCACCCAGGCTCAAAGGGATCATAAGATTATTCATGCTAGAAACTTCCGTGTGCTGCTACAAGCCATTATGGGTGACGGTGTCCTGGACTAGGGGGTACTAACCACGTCATCTCCCGATCTATTAGATTGGGCCGAGGACCCCCATGGCCGTATAATCATGGGCCAGTTCGGACAGCTGCCGCATACAAGGAAGATTCCACAAGACTTGGCGATCAAGACAAGGACTCCTCCCCCACTGGCGTATTCGGCTAGGACTCTTGTTATCCTAGGCCTCTGGTGCATTATATAAACCGAGGCCGGGCTAGTCGATAGGGATATACAACAATCATACCATAGGCTAGCTTCTAGGGTTTAGCCTCTACGATCTCGTGGTAGATCAACTCTTGTAATACTCATATCCATCAAGATCAATCAAGCAGGAAGTAGGGTATTACCTCTATAGAGAGGGCCCGAACCTGGGTAAACATCGTGTCCCCCGCCTCCTGTTACCATCGATCCTTAGACGCATAGTTCGGGACCCCCTATCCGAGATCCGCCGGTTTTGACACCGACATTGGTGCTTTCATTGAGAGTTCCGCTGTGTGATCGGCAAAAGGATCAATGGCTCGTCAGCAGGTCAACTGGGACGTCGACTTCTTCATCACTGGCTCGACAGAATACTGTGCCCTGCCTCCGATCGTCATGTTCGGACAAGGACCTTCATCAAACATCAACTCCGATCTCTATCAAGATCATGGAGAAATCATCCATGGAGCTCAGGGGCTCAACGTCAACGTTGCCCTCGGGCGGCCGTGATGTTTCTCTGGACAGCGAACTTTTATCCGCCACCACCGCCTCCTCGAGTGTCGCCTTAACGATTGTTTCCGTGGAATTGTGCGGAATTGAGTCTACAACGACCCCGGAAAATTTCGTCGAGTTCCAATGGAGGAATCTCCGGCAATCTCCGATATACCGGAGCCGCATTGAATCTGGACGAGAATCCGGACGAGTTTGGAAGCGTGGTGTCCAGCATCTAGCTCTAACGTCCTTTGGAAGATCCAACCGGTGATCGGCTATGGAATTCCTATATCTACCACCTGTCGAACATTCAGCTCGATCCGACCGTCCAAACTCCGGGAACCTCCCGATTAGGGAATCACTTTTCAGATCTGTTTCCTCCGTGAGTACTGATCCGACCCGAATTCATGTTTCTTTATGAACGTGATATTTGACAACCTTTTAAAAAAAGGAATTTTCTTCTAAAAGGTATTGCGCATTGTTTTTAACACGCGCCCATAAAATTTTAGTCCTCCTCTGAGGTAATCTTCGCCATCACGCTGGTGTCAAATCAGTCCGGCAATATAGCTCGACGGCTGCCGACCTACGCTAGACATGTCATCGCTTCTTGAGCTGAGCTCAACTTCTTCGGATACTCACCTCGGCGAGCCGAACAAGAGTTCAGAATCGCCAAAGATAAAACATCACCGCCCCACGGATTACACGGAGCGGGCACACCGGCATCGCGGCACGGCCACTTCAGCAAGCCAGTATTGACCACGTCACAAGTTACGACCTGCATCGGCATAGCCGAACTGTTGCTTCATCGGGCCAATGTCCACCAACGCCGAACTACTTCAACAACTCGGCTGACATGGCAGCTGCAACATCTCCTCATTGATCTGCTCCGTCTCCTCATCTGGACCGGGGGCTTCGTCATCCCTTTATCAGCACACTCCGGTAACTTCAGCGACACCAGCCGACCAGCTTCGTCACGTCAGCTGGACCGGGGGCTTTGCCTCAGTGAGTCAAACTTTACCAGCGTCGCCATGCCATCGCTTCATAGCCCATCAGGCAATGGGTATGCGGATCGAGTCCCAATTTTGAGAGTCGCTTTTCTTCGGACCACTACAGCAAATAAACCAGGTGCTATTAATCCTAACAACTTTTGCTTGTTAGGTTTATTTTTCTTAAGGAATTATTACTCTGATTTGTTCCATCATCTGTACACAGGTCTTTCAAATGGCGGCCACATTAAAAACGGTCGCGTGGTGATTCGGTCAGTTTCGGCACATAGTTCGGCGAACGCTGCATCCGGAGCGCGGACCGCCCTGCAAATTCAGGCTTTGTCACTGCGTCACGCTGACGCCCTGCATCGACATTGGCTTCAGCACCAGGCCACATCTCTTTAAGTAAATTATTTTTGCGCAAAGCAATTACAGAAGGATTGTATATATTATTATTATTTCCCGGACCGCACTATTCTACATGTGCAGGTAATGGACTTTGACTGCGTCGCGTGGTCTCTTTGGCGTCACTCTGCCGGCCTACATTGGCCGTGCTACGTCGCCACTTTGGATTGCCGAGCTCTTCGCTCCGCCACCTCGAGACCGGCTTGGGGGCTGGGACCTTTTCCCGCATCAAGCTAGGACCGCGTCATCAACACCGAGCACATTAACCAGCTAAGTCGCTTTCATGCTCAAAAACTTCCAGTTTTAAATTTTGTTTGGTCCGACCAAGCATTATACCTTTTTTGACAAAAGGTTGTTTGCGAAAAACTTCCTTGTCCAAACTTTGTTTGTGACACACAAATTCAAATTCCCCGTTTACTTGGGGGCTTCCTTTATGAAGCCTTTCCTCTTGCAAATGATTATACTTGTACGGCTTCGTTCCTTGTTCGTATATTATGCCACAATATGCACCATATTGACCTAAGTGATTTGCAAGCTGGGTTGCCTTGCTCCTGTGTTTACCCCTACGTTCCCGATTTTTCGACTAGGGAGTAAAGGTAGCACCTCTGTGATTGTCATGACCGGTTCATCCGAGCCGGACCTCAGACTGGGTGAAGCCGAAAGCTAGCACTCTTACTGTTTTCAATTATGGTCGGCACACAACAGAACTCATGAGTACAAAAAATCTATTGCACAAGTATCATAGTAACAATGAGCACCGAAGAAAGGTATCGGTGGGGGTACTATTTTCTTCGAAGATGCTTCTTACACTCTGTTAGTAATATAGCATATGTTCCCTGAGCGCACTTTGTCTGTTACATCCTTATGACCTGATTGCTTGGTTATCGGAAACCCCGTTGATATTCTCGACAGGTGGAGTACATAACACTTTTCGGTCCTTGACCGAAGAGGGAGAAGCCGACGGTCGATTAAGACGCGTTTAAAGTTCGGGTGAAGAAAGATATGATATTAGTACTTCAGTACATACAATCATTATACATAAAATTCTTTTACCCAAGTCACTTGGGGGCTCTTAAATTGGTATGAGCTGTTTTACTTCTTGGTCGTTGCAAAGTCTTTTTTCTATCACTCCTTTCTCGATGCAAGTGTGTGGTCAATAGCCGGATAGCCTTGCTTCTCTCTAAATCCGCTCGAGTGCAGTTTGCTAAACTAGCCTTGGAGAAGCACGCCGCCTTCGGGATAAGGAGGTTGAGGCCATAGGCTGACCCGCTTGGAGTCTTGAGATAGGATGTGTCATGTTAAAGCACGACAGAAGCACCTTTTTTTACAGTCCAATTTTGGAATTGGCACCGAACACTTGATCTAGTTCGGACATTAAACTTTTGAATAAGTTTTTTGGCTTTTCGAGCCTATGGCACTTTCAAACTATTTGTGCGTTTCTAGCATTAGTCTCGCAGTGCAACGCCGGACACCTTTAGGGATTCGGCAAAAATTCTCGGATATTGCTATATATGCATCAGTTTCGAATTGTGTCTTCAGTCAATAGTTGGGTTGCCCGGCTCCTTTGCCTGCCTCTTATGTTCCGCTTTGTTCGGCTAGTTGTGCAAAAGGAGAACCACTGCGATTGTGCTTCCAGCTCGCATGGTTAAGCACCTCAGTGGAGAAAGCCGAAAACTGACTGTCACAGTAAGTGCAAACTGGTCAGCGATCCGATGATCGTGTTAAACGATGAGCCGTTAATAACATTGGCCAAAGTGTTTACGGCTTGACCTCAGTTGTCGCCGAACACTAACCGGGGGCTTGTAGCTAGCTTCCCCAGTTTAAAGCTCCTATGACTAAGTGAAAGTTATAAAGCCAAGATATTTGATTGCCTCATTTCCGCTAACACAACTGCCTCCGGGCACCAAGATGTCGGCTAAGGGTTGTCTGGTTATTGGAGAAACACCCTGCTTAGTATCTACAAAGGGGTAGAAGCTGACGATGGGCCACTTTCAACTCATAAACGGTCGCAATGGGGTCAAAATAAGTATATATCATCAGCATTTGTATTCATTACACAAGCGTTGCCTTCCGTAATTATTGTTATATAAAGCCATAAATCTGCATCAATTTGACTTAGGATTTTTGGCCAAGCTGGGTTGCCTGGCTCCTGTGCTTACCCCTACGTTCCCGATTGTTCGGCTAAGCGGTAAAGGGAGCACCTCTGTGATTGTTACTACCGGGTCATCCGAGTTAAGTACCTCAGACTGGGTGAAGCCGAAAGCTAGCAATCTTAAAGGATCACATTGGTCTGCAACAATGGAAGTAAATTTTTTGGTTCATTAATACCACAGAGTTCGGGAACTTTCCCCGAACTAAATCCTCAATATTTTCCTCGCACATTGATCGGAGCTGAGGTTTCATGATCATACTTAGCATGACAACCCAAAGAAAGGAACCGATAGTGGGACTATTTTCTTTGGAAGATGTTTCTTACGTTGAAAAGTAATATAACATATCTCTATGCGTACCTTTGTTTATAAAACCGTATGACCGGATTGCCTTGTTTGCCATCAATCTTTGCCCTCATAAAGGCTTTATAAGGTAGGACAAACACTCCTTGGCTACTGGCTGAGGAGGTTGAAGCCGATGGTCGGTCAACAAAGTTTTGTACAATGCGGATCCGAGCATTAATGATGTAGAGTACTTGGATACATAAAATCATTATACATACTTTGTGATTTTACTCTGGATATCGATCCTTAATTCGGCCACCCGTGCCCACATTAAGGCTCGGGGGCTACTGGGCTTTGCACTCATTATTTATAAATATTAAAAGGGGCACATCGATCCCCTGATCTTGTGTTGCCACCCGACCAGTGTCTCGGGGGTACTGCATTGCTTATTCAATGCAGAGAATTCAAAGTGCTCAGTGTTCGTCTTGAACGAACTATGTGCATACATGTCTTCGGACAATAATAGATACCATATGGACCTATCCGGCATGAAGCTAGTATATTGTGGCGACTTCTTACGACCCTCTCTCAGGGGCCTGTTCGCCGATCACTATTTTCCCTAATATATTATACCGCGTTTCTATTCCTACGTATGCTGCCAAGCTAGGAGCTGATCCTCAGGCCGATTTCGCGCATCGACCTGAGTCTCAGGGGCTACTAGGATCAGCGGTTTCATGTTTTCCTTCAGGTGCATCTCAGATATTAGGCCAACCCGCACCTTGAGGGATACTAGCTATACATCTTGTCAGATATTACATTGCATAATTCGGAATTAAATTCATAAAAATCAGTCCCATGGCCAAGGTGGTGCACCACCTTGGAAGCAGTCCGGCATAAAGCTCGAGCGCTAGCGGCTAGCTCCATAGAGGGGATTTCCGGCATTAAGCTCGGCTAAACTCCTTCAACTTTTTTGAACCAAGATGTTCTATGACATCTTGGATACAGTCTAGCGTTGGAGCTTGGACACAGTCCGACAATGGAGCTTGGACACAGTCTGGCGTTGGAGCTCGATACATTTCGGCGTTGGAGCTTGAAAGCAGTCCGACATTAGTGCTCGGCTGCAAAGGATACCTCGAAAGCAGTCCGGCGTTGGAACCTCGGATGCAAGAGGACACTGCCTCTCGGGAACAACTTCAAACCCGAGGCGTGACATAAAAATAACAAGGCATTGATAAAGGCCGGAAACTTAAAGGGGCTCCTCAGATACCCAACGTGTAAACTCTTCGGTACTTCGGCGATCCTCAAGATTGAAGATGAGAAGATTTGTTGAACCAGTTTTCAGGACCGACGACCGAAGATGAAGAACAATCCGGAAGAATCGAGGAGCGTCCCTAACTTGAAGACCGGTTCAGGGGGCTACTGACGGTGTCCTGGACTAGGGGGTACTCACCACGTCATCTCCCGATCTATTAGATTGGGCCGAGGACCCCCATGGCCGTATACTCATGGGCCAGTTCGGACAGCTGCCGCATACAAGGAAGATTCCACAAGACTTGGCGATCAAGACAAGGACTCCTCCCCACCGGCGTATTCGGCTAGGACTCTTGTTATCCTAGGCCTCTGGTGCATTATATAAACCGAGGCCGGGCTAGTCGATAGGGATATACAACAATCATACCATAGGCTAGCTTCTAGGGTTTAGCCTCTATGATCTCGTGGTAGATAAACTCTTGTAATACTCATATCCATCAAGATCAATCAAGCAGGAAGTAGGGTATTACCTCTATAGAGAGGGCCCGAACCTGGGTAAACATCATGTCCCCCGCCTCCTCTTACCATCGATCCTTAGATGCACAGTTCGGGATCCCCTACCTGAGATCCGCCGGTTTTGACACCGACAATGGGCTCTGGCATAGTTGAGTATGTTGTGTGACCTCTTTCAGTGGTGGGCTAGCAGATGTAGAGGGAAAGTATGTGTAACTGTCCACCCAGAGTAAAGAGTTAATGCTTCGAAGATCGTGTCTCGATCATCCGCTTCTCAAACACCATGTAGTCACGAGAAATCCAACGGAGGAGATCGAGTCTTGTGGGGAAAAGTGCGCAAACCTCTGCAGAGTGTACAAACTAATCATGATTAGCCATGTCCCCGGTTATGGATGTCTTGAGTCTCTAGTACTTGGATTATCATGTTGATCTCATCACTCTATAATTAATTTGTTGGGTTGTTATTAACTACCTTTTAATTGGGATTGAGATGGGGATTTACCATTCTCAATGTTTTCAACGAACTTTGTAGTTAAATAAAATATATTCCTTTGCAGTAGGGAAAAATTGGCTTTTCACAAAAACATTATAACCATAGAGGTTTTCCACCAGCCATATATGGATGTAGTGATAGCTATTATTCGTCATTATCCTATGGTGTGAATTTGCCAGTACATTCAATGTACTGACCCTTTGTGGCTGCAACGTTCATGTTGTAGGAATCTTACGACGAGTAAGTGATACATAGGGTTACGATTTCTACACTCAACTTTTCCGTTGGTGTTGATGGGAATCCACAACCTTGTTGTTACTTCCACTATTTGGATTGAGGTAATAGTATTTACGTTCCTTTATACATGTGATTTACCTCTGTTATAAATCCCCGAGTACTGTGTGTGTCAACATACCGATCCAGGGATGACACTTAAGCAGAGAGACTTGACCGTCTGAGGTCGGGTTGCTACAGCTTTACCTAGAACAAGTATAAAACTAGAAGTACTTTGTAGGTGTAATGGGATAGGTTTGCAAGAATATAAAGAACATGTAAATAAAAACTAGGGGCTGTTTAGTTAATGAAGCAATAAAGTTAGTATAGCGAGTGTGGACAAGTGGTGGTAGGAGTTGCAAAATTGTCCCTAAGCATTTGACTACTTTACTAGACCGATAGCAAGTTTTATGTGGGAGAGGCCACTTCTAGCATGTCATCCCTGACTTGGAATTCTATGCACTTATGATTGGAACTATTAGCAACCATCAGCAACTACTAACGTTCATTAAAGTAAATCCCAACCATAGCATTAAGATATATTGGTCCCCCTTCAATCCCGTATGCAACAACTCCTATGCTAGGTTGAAGCTTTTGTTACTCTTGCCCTCCAATACATAGTCCTATCAACATACAACTAACCCTATGGTGTGATCCACGCGCGCGCTCATATGATGGGCACCAAAGGACAACAACATAACCACAAGCAAATTAAATCAACCATAGCATTCACCAATCACTGATAGGACAACGAAAATCTACTCACACATCATAGGATGGCAACACATCATTGGATAATAATATGAAGCATAAAGCACCATGTTCAAGTAGAGGGTACATCGGGTTGCGGGAGAGTGGACCGCTATAGATAGATGGGGGAAGGTGATGAAGATGTTGGTGAAGATGACGGAGGTGTTGGTGTAGATTGCGATGACGATGATGGCCCTGACGGCGTTCCTGCGCCACCAGAAGAGAGGGGGAGAGAGCCCCCCTTCTTCTTCTTCTTCTTCTTCTTCTTCTTCTTCTTCCTTGACCTTCTCCCTAGGTGTGAGAAACGTTTCCCCTCTGGTCCTTGGCTTCCATGGCATGGGAGGGGCTAGAGCCCCTCCGAGATTGGATCTGTCTATGTGTCACTCTCTGTTTCTGCGTTCCCTGATTCTGCCTTTTCACCGTTTCTTATATTCTCGGAGATCTGTAACTTCGATTGGTTTGAAATTTGGACATGATTTTTATCCGGATATTGGCTTTCTTGCGGCGAAAGAAGGGCACCAACCGCCTTAAAGGGTGGCCACGAGGGCCCAGGGCGCGGCTGACCCCCTGAGGCGCACCCCTCACCCTCGTGGGCCCCTCGGGCATCGTCTCGCATTGATTCTACTTCCCAAAATTCACATATATTCCAAAAAAATCTCCGTCAGTTTTTATCCTGTTTGGACTCCATTTGACATGGATTTTTCGCGAAACAAAAAACATGCAACAAACAGGAACTAGCACTGGGCACTGGATTAATATGTTAGTCCCAAAAATAGTATGAAAAGTTGCCAAAAGTATATGAAAGTTGTAGAATATTGGCATGGAACAATAAAAAATTATAGATACGGCGGAGACGTATCAGCATCCTCAAGCTTCATTCTTGCTCGTCCTCGAGTAGGTAAATAATAAAAAAGTTAATTTTTGATGTGGAATGCTACCTAGCATAAACTTGATCATATATTGTCGGTGTGGAAAGACACATATGGGATCACAAGAATCCCTACTACGGTTGCCGGGACGCGGGGATGCGAGGAGAGCCGGGCTAGTAGACAGCACAAGGATCGTTTACCCAGGTTCGGGCCGCGAGGATGCGTAAAACCCTAGTCCTGCTTTGGTGGGTGTATTTCAGGGAGTTCTTGAGCTCTCGAACTAGTTGTGGTCAGTCGTGGTTCAAAAGAGCCGAATCCCCCTCCAGTATGCCATGGGCCTCCTTTTATAGTCGAAAGGGGCTGCCACAGTGGCACACAGGAGGTGGAAAGGCGTATAGTGCCCTGAGCTTATTTCTCGTATTACAGGACAAGACACATTTAATGCGTAGCTTAGGTGTCCCCTTGCTTTATTGGGGACGGGGGCGAGGCCCGTCCCGTCCATCGCCGCTCCTCCTTGCTTCGACATGCGCCTTGCCAGCGATGCGTGCGGCGCCATGTAGGCAGGCAGGCAGCTGGGGTGGCGCGGTGGCGGAGCCTTCACGAAGATCTGCATGCCGCCACGCAGGCGCTTGACGAGTTGGCCTGGGGGCTGCATGTTGCCACGCAGGTGCCCGCCCAGCTAGTTGGGCTGGCAGCTCCATGTGAACGGCGGTGGAAGCTTGGTTGGTGTGGGCCTGGCGGTGGCCCTGCGGGCGTCCATGGTGAGGGCCTTGCCGAGTGGCCCGACAAGGGTCTCCCCGTGTGGCCCGGCAAGGGTCTTGCCGTGGCGCGCTGTCGTCCCCGGCAAGGGCCTTGCCGGGGGTCTGGTGGCCTTCCTCGGCAAGGATCTTGCCGAGGATCATCATCTTCTAATTCTCATCTGATCTTGAATATGTCTTCACAAAGATCTGCATGCCACCACAGAGGTGCCTTCCCGAGCCCTGGCCGCACATGGATGATGGCGTTGGGGACCGTGGGCTCAAGGGTGGCTCGATCCGTTGGTGTGGGGCGAGCTGCCCCGACAAGGGTCTTGCAGGGACTGCTGAGGCTGCCCCGACAAGGGTCTTGCCGGGGGAACCTGCTTCGTCCCTCTGCTCTTTGTGGTCTTGGCCTTGGCGTTGCTCTGATTATCTTGGGCTTCGGTCTTACCTTGGCTCACCTCCCCTGTTCTGCTTGGTGTGGCCGCAGGCGCGGCTCTGACTGCCCATGCACAGGTATAGGGGTACAAAAATGCACCCCTCTTTTTGTACACCGATAGGAGCCCTCGGGCCTGGGCCACACATAAGCGCGACATGTTGTTGGGCCAGGCCCAAAACGGTGCGCGGGCAGGCGGGGCGGTTTATACCGCGGTAAAACTCTTCGCGTGTTGCGCTTCTAGCGACCCGCGCGCGGCGCGGCGTGGAGGGGTGTGCGTGACGTGTGCGGCATGCGTGGGGCGGTTTCCACACACATGCGTCATATCGCAGTAAAGAGGTGGCTCGCGCCTTCCACGTAAAAAGAGGGAGGCATGAAGGCGCGGTTCATTTATTGAACGGGGCTGGGTCACGGTCTTCAAGGCGTCCAGTCCCCACGGTCACGGGGTGGGGAGAGGTCGCTTCACCCGTCCCCTCAGTTCTGCACGTCCGCCCCGCGTCCTTCATGCGCCTGGGGTGGCAAGCGGTGGAGGCGGGAAACCGGGCCGTCGCTGGTTGGGGCAGCGGGCCAGTCCTGATTCCCTGCGCCTCCGGTGGATGGACTGGTCGAGCGGCGCGGCCGAGCCCTGACCCCGCCTCTTTATAAAGAGGGGGAAGGGGGGATGGGTTCCCGCATTCTTCTGTCATCTATCTCCTCTCACTTCAGCTTCTTCCTTTCACTCGCCATGGAGAAAGGGAATCCTGGTCCTTCGAAGGTGGCGGCGAGGGTCGCCGCTCGATAGCGCGCCCCTCCTCCTCCTGAGCCCGCGGTGGTGGAGCCGGCCGTGAGGGGAAGGGGGAGGGGCCGAGGCCGTGGGCGAGGTCGGGGGAGAGGCCGCAGTGCTCGGGGAAGAGGAGGACGAGACGGCGCGCCGGCTTCGCTCCTGCCAATGATGCCTTTCCCGACAGAGGGCCACGTTGAAGACCAGCGCTGCGAGTTCTTCATCAGGCTGCGCCAGCCTCCGCGCCTTCGTCTTCGTCTTCCCGCCCCGTTTGCTCGGGTGATGGAGCGTAACCCGCCCCAGACCCTCAGGTTGCACATGAGGGGCTGTGGGAACGGGGCACGCGGGTCGACGTCGACTTCCCGGCTCCTCGGGTTATGTACCTCCGCCGTGGATGGAAGATGTTCGCTCGCATCCACAGCCCGACGGCGGGGCTTGTCCTCTACTTCAAATTAATGGAGGACGGCCTGCTCTCCGTCAAGGTCTTCAGAGAGTTTGGAACTTGCCTGAAGTGCTGCGTAGAGAGCTCCTCCGACGGAGATTCCGATGATGGAATCTCTTCCTCGAGCGAAAGTGATGAGGAAGACAGCGGGGCAGATGACGGGGACGAGTCCGACTAGGCGTCGGACGCCCCGCGCCTGGGCGGCTGCGGCAGCAGCAGCATCTGCACCTGGCCCCTCCTCCGGCAGAGGTTTGCCGAGGGTGCGGCCAGCTCCTTGAACTTCTTGGGGCCGTCTCCTTGGGCGGCTGGCGTGGGGAGGCTGCAGAAGAGGAAGAGGGCGGGCGGCAAGGCCGTCAACTCGGAGTACGCGGGCACCGACGCCTTCATCGCGTATTGCCGGTCCTGCCGCCTTGTCTTCCAGCTCCTTTCCCGGCACCGTCATCACCGGCCCACCCGTGGGCTGCCACTGAGGTGTTCTCTTGGTGCTTTCTGCTGCTCGTAGCTCGCCTAGGCGCCCCTTTTGCCCTCTTGCCTCCTTGACCTGCCTCCTGAGGAGAGGGACAATAAAGGGATTATGGGCATCTTATCTCTTTTTTAGTTTGTAAGCCTACAGGCCTTTGTTAAATTTAGAACTTGTAATCCTTGCTCATGTTTTTCATTTCGTATGAACTGTACCTGTATGGGATGTTTTTAATGAAAAAGGGATGCTTGCCGGGTTTTTCGTTCGTGGGTAAATCCCGCGACAAGGAGCGAATCCTTGTTATTGTTTAAGATAAACGTTTTTCGCCCAGCAACAGGACTTGCCGCCCCCCTACTCCACTCGACCGTTCTCGCGCTCTTGGCGGAGGCAGGGAAGAAATGGGCTTTAGGCTCCTCGTTCTACCTCCTTGCCGCCGCGGCTACAACCAAATCCGGACCCAGGAAATAATTCTTAGGTATAGGAAAAAAGGGGAGCACGGCAACCTAGAGATAAAAATGAGGTTTCACATGCCCCAGTCCTGTTCCGAAATGCATGACAGAGGATATAAGACTTATCTGGATCTGCAGCCCCCCCGGCAATCTCATCTTGCCGTGGTTGGATCCTTGTGCTTGCAGACCCCGTCAACTCTGGTTTGCCGGGGTCGGGACACCGGTCCGTTTTCTTTCTTCCAGTAGCTCAGCAGAACTGCTCATGTGCCCTGCGAACCAAAAGAGGACAGAAGAGAAACAGATAGACGCGCACTCGACCTCTAAGCTAGGTGTTAGTCGCTGCTGAGCACTATCAACCCTAACCAAGGAAGAGACTCGACCTAGCATGCATGCTATAACTTAGGGCGCCAGCGCTTCATTTATTTATGCTCAGGGTCTGCGCCTGGCTTTGTACGAAGGGTTACATGCCTTGCCGGCAAATCTTGTACAAAAGGTGCCCGGCAAGCCGCACCTTATGGGTAAAACTTGCGAACATGCTCGATGTTCCAGGAGTTGCTCACTGGGACGGCATCTTCGGTCTCCAGGCGGACTGCACCGGGCCTAGTGACTCGTATTACCAGATAAGGGCCTTCCCACTTCGGAGTCAACTTGTTGGCATTCTTGGCCGACTGAACGCACTGAAGAACAAGGTCGCCTTCCTCAAAGCTTTGGGCATGAACCTTGCGGCTATGGTAGCGGCGCAAGGCTTGCTGGCCGTTGCTCCGTGGGTGTGCCATGGAAGCAAAACAGACCTTGCTGCCGAGGTCTTGAATGTATTGCATGAAGGTGTGGCCCATGAACTACGTGCCGTTGTCGGTGATGACTCTATTTGGCACACCAAAACGGCAGACCAGTCCTTTGAAAAACTTGAGAGCTGACTGAGCAGTCACCTTTCTCACTGCTTCCACCTCCGGTCACTTTGTGAAATTGTCGATTGCAACGTACAAGTACTCAAAGCCCCCGACAGCACGGGGGAAGGGGCCCAGTATGTCGAGCCCCTAGACCGAGAATGGCCAGGAGAGAGGAATTGTTTGAAGGGCTTGGGTTGGTTGATGAAGCTTCTTTGAATGGAACTGACACGCTTCACACTTGGTTACTAGTGCCGTCACATCCTGGAGGGCGGTGGGCCAGAAGAAACCTTGCCGGAACACCTTCCCAGCAAGGGCCATCGACCCTATGTGGGAGCCACATATGCCTCCATATGTCTCTGCCAACAGCTCCAGTCCTTCCTCCCCGAGGATGCACTTCAATTTCACACCATTTGGCCTTCTCCTGTACAGGACGTCATCGACGAACTCGTACAGGGCGGACCAACGGGCTACTCTTTCCGCTTCTTCCTGCTCCTCAGGAAGCTCCCCCGTTTGGAGGAATCGGACGGTATGCTGCGCCCACGCCGGAGCCTGGGGCTCGACGGCAAGGACCAAAGGCATTTCTTCGGCCATGGGAGCGACTGTCTCTAAGGCTAGGGCTTGACGCCCTGCCGGATGCAGCTGCTCTTGGGAAGGCTCAGCGTCCTGCGGCAGCACCCTTGCCGGCAGCCCCAGAGGGCTCGGTAGGAAAGTACTTGCCGGGACCCGACTTCCTTCGCTTGTTCTGCCCCGTTGATGATTTGACGGATGGTTGAGTTAGCTGGAGCACAAAGGTACCCATTCCACAGGTAGCTTGAATGCGGCACACTTTGACAGGTAATCGGCGGTGTCGTTCTCCATTCGGGTGACGTGCTCCGCTTGGATACTGTCAAAGCGCTCCTCCAGCTTGCTCACTTCATCTACGTAGGCTTCCATCAATGGGCTTTGGTAACCTTGTTGACCTGCCTGACAACAAGCTGCGAGTCACCCCTGACGATGAGCTTCTTAACCCCAAGGTCTGCCGCGATCCTGAGACCGGCAGGCAATCCCTCGTACTCAGCAGTGCTGTTGGTGGACATGTCTCAGGGAAAGTGCATCTGGATCACGTACTTGAGGTGCTCCCCGGTAGGTGCGACGAGTAGCACACCGGCACCAGCGCCTTGAAGCGAGAAAGCCCCATCAAAGTACATGATCCAGTTGCGATCTTCCTCCTTGACGGGGAGAGTGGTCTCCTGGATTTCTTCATCAGGCGCTGAGGTCCATTCTGCAATGAACTCCACCAAGACTCTACTCTGAATTGTCGAGGTACTTTCAAACTTTAAACCGAAGCTTGACAACTCCAAGGCCCACTCCACAATCCTTCCAGCCGCATCCGGGTTATGCAGTATCCGTTGCAAAGGGAGGCGGGTGACGACAGTGATCTCGTAGGCTTGGAAGTAATGACGCAGCTTCCTCGAGGCCATAAGGAGGCCGAAGAGCAATTTCTACACACTGGAGTACCACGATCTAGCTCCCTGCAAGAGGGAGCTGACAAAGTAAACCGGGTGCTGCATCATCTTCTTCTTCTGCACCACCTCAGTTGACTGCACGGGCACTGCCTCGGTGGCATTAGACTCTGCCGGGGCCTCGCCTTGCCGGCACCAGGCCATGCCTGGGGAATCTTGGGCTTGCCATCCGCTGGTTCTGCTGCCGTCACTGCCCCCTCGTTGACCTCCCTCTGTACCACTAGTGCGGCGCTGACCACCTGATTTGTCACCGCCAGATACAGCAACAACGACTCTTGTGGTTCAGGTGCAACCAATATTGGAGTGGAGGAAAGGTATTTCTTTAGATCCTGCAATGCTGCCTCGGCTTCTGGGGTCCATTCCATTGGGCCTGCCTTCTTCAAGATTTTGAAGAAAGGAAGGGCGCGCTCGGCGGACTTGGAGATGAATCGGCTCATGGCGGCAACGCAGCCGGTGAGTCGACGCACATCCTTGATCCGCTTGGGCGCATCAATCTGCTCAATAGCCTTGATCTTGTCGGGGTTTGCCTCGATCCCGCGCTGCGACACAAAGAACACGAGAAGTTTTCCGGATGGAATACCGAAGACACACTTCTCAGGGTTCAGCTTGAGGTTGAACTTGCGCAGGTTGGCAAATGTCTCTTCCATATCTTGCACAAGAGTTGGCCCGTCCTTGGTTTTGACCACGATGTCATCCATGTATGCCTCCATATTTATATGGAGCAGAGGTTCAAAACCAATTTGGACTACTCTTGCGAACTTTGAGATGGCACTCTTCAACCCGAAAGGCATCCGTAAAAAGCAATACGTACCACATGGGTGATGAATGATGTCTTCTCTTCATCCTCTCTTGTCATGAAGATCTGCTGGTAGCTTGAGTAGGCGTCGAGGAATGATAGCAGATCACACCCGGCTATGGAGTCAACAATCTGGTCGATGCGCGGCAACGGGAAGGGGTCCTTAGGACAAGCCTTATTGATATTTGTGTAATCAATACACAGCCTCCACTTCCCATTCTCCTTGCGCACCACTACCGGATTGGCCAACCACGTCGGGTGGAGCACTCCTCTCACCAACCCTGCCGCTTCCAACTTCCTGATCTCCTCTGTGATGAACTCCTTCCTCTCCAGAGCCTGCTTTCTGACCTTCTGCTTGACGGGCCGCGCATGGGGGCAGACAGCTAGGTGGTGCTCAATCACCTCCCTGGGAACACCGGGGATGTCAGATGCTTGCCATGCAAACACGTCGACATTCGCCCACAGACAGGTGAAGAGCGCGCCTTCCTATTTGCTGTCAAGGGTGGATCCTATGGTGAAGGCCCCTCCCATGCCATCCTCCCTGACGGGCACCTCCTTGGTCTGCGGAGGCTCGGCTCTGGATCTCTTGCTCTTGTCGGTAGAGCTCTCTGGCACGTCCTCGATGGTAGCACAACACTCCGAGGAGGTGCGCTTACCGTCTTCTTCTTCTTCTTCTTCTTCTTCTTCTTCTTCTTCTTCTTCTTCTTCTTCTTCTTCTTCTTCTTCTTCTTCTTCTTCTTCTTCTTCTTCTTCTTCTTCTTCTTCTTCTTCTTCTTCTTCTTCTTCTTCTTCTTCTTCTTCTTCTTCTTCTTCTTCTTCTTCTTCTTCTTCTTCTTCTTCTTCTTCTTCTTCTTCTTCTTCTTCTTCTTCTTCTTCTTCTTCTTCTTCTTCTTCTTCTTCCTTGACCTTCTCCCTAGGTGGGAGAAGGGTTTCCCCTCTGGTCGAGATTGGATCTGTCTCTCTGTCTCTCTCTGTTTCTGCGTTCCCTGATTCTGCCCTTTCACCGTTTCTTATATTCCCAGAGATCCGTAACTCTGATTGGGCTGAAATTTGGACATGATTTTTATCCGGATATTGGCTTTCTTGCAGCAAAAGAAGGGCACCAAACACCTTACGGAGTGGCCACGAGGGACCAGGGCGCGCCCCTCACCCTCGTGGGCCCCTCGGGCATGATCTCCCGTTGATTCCACTTCCCAAAATTCACATATATTCCAAAAAAAATCTCCATAAGTTTTTATCCCGTTTGGGCTCCATTTGATATGGATTTTCTGCGAAACAAAAACATGCAACAAACCGGAACTGGCACTGGGCACTGGATCAATATGTTAGTCCCAAAAATAGTATGAAAAGTTGCCAAAAGTATATGAAAGTTGTAGAATATTGGCATGGAACAATAAAAAATTATAGATACGACGAAGACGTATCAATCTCCAATACTAAGTGGCCATAAGTTGAACGCTGGAGAGCATCCGTAGACAAGCATGACAACGCTTCAGAAGAATCCGATTGTAGTATCACCGGAGCGTCGGAATGTTCAATAACCAGCGCCATACCTTGCATCATCGCATGTAGTTCCGCCTCCAGTGAATCATTGCAGCGAAAGACATATCGGGTATGCCGCAAAAATAATCACCCCTTCGTAGTTCCTTAGGACCATCCCGACCGCCGCAGTGCCATCCTCCGGATGGAATGAACCATCGAGGGATAGGGCCACGAAGCCTTGCGGTGGTGCCGGCCACAGCATGGCAGCCGCTGGAGCTCTTTGGCGCGGCGACACCAGGGCCACCGAGATCATTTTGGCTTTAACAGTATCCTCCACTGTGAACTTGTGATACGTCTCCGTCGTATCTACTTTTCCAAACACGGTTGCCCTTGTTTTGGACTCTAACTTTAATGATTTGAATGGAACTAACCCGGACTGACGCTGCTTTCAGCAGACTTTCCATGGTGTTATTTATGTGCAGAAACAAAAGTTCTCGGAATGACCTGAAACTCCACGGAACCTATTTTTGGAAAATATTAAAAATACTGGAAGAAGAATCCACGTCAGGGAGCCCACACCCTGTCCACGAGGGTGGGGGCGCGCCCCCTGCCTCGTGGGCCCCTTGATGCTCCACCGACCTCAACTCCAACTCCATATATTCATTTTCAGGGAGAAAAAAATCAGAGAGAAGGATTCATCGCGTTTTACGATATGGAGCCGCCGCCAAGCCCTAAAACCCCTCGGGAGGGCTGATCTGGAGTCCGTTCGGGGCTCCGGAGAGGGGAATCCGTTGCCGTCGTCATCATCAACCATCCTCCATCACCAATTTCATGATACTCACCGCCGTGCGTGAGTAATTCCATCGTAGGCTTGCTGGACGGTGATGGGTTGGATGAGATCTATCATGTAATCGAGTTAGTTTTGTTAGGGTTTGGTCCCTAGTATCCACTATGTTCTGAGATTGATGTTGCTATGACTTTGCTATGCTTAATGCTTGTCACTAGGGCCCGAGTGCCATGATTTCAGATCTGAACCTATTATGTTTTCATGAATATATGTGAGTTCTTGATCCTATCTTTCAAGTCTATAGTCACCTACTATGTGTTATGATCCGGCAACCCCGAAGTGACAATAATCGGGTCCACTCCCGGTGATGACCATAGTTTGAGGAGTTCATGTATTCACTACGTGTTAATGCTTTGTTCCGGTACTCTATTAAAGGGAGGCCTTAATATCCCTTATTTTCCGTTAGGACCCCGCTGCCACGGGAGGGTAGGATAAAAGATGCCATGCAAGTTCTTTTCCATAAGCATGTATGACTATATTCGGAATACATGCCTACATTACATTGATGAATTGGAGCTAGTTCTGTGTCACCCTATGTTATGACTGTTACATGATGAACCGCACCCGGCATAATTCTCCATCACCGATCCAATGCCTACAAGCTTTTCACATATTGTTCTCCGCTTATTTACTTTTCTGGTGCTACTGTTACAACCACTACAAAACCCAAAAATATTACTTTTGCTACTGCTACCGTTACTTCCATATTACTTTTCTACTAAATACTATGCTGCAGGTACTAAGTTATCCAGGTGTGGTTGAATTGACAACTCAACTGCTAATACTTGAGAATATTCTTTGGCTCCCCTTGTGTCGAATCAATAAATTTGGGTTGAATACTCTACCCTCGAAAACTGTTGCGATCCCCTATACTTGTGGGTTATCAAGACTATTTTCTGGCACCATTGCCGGGGAGCATAGCTCTATTCTTTGAGTCACTTGGGATTTATATCTGCTGGTCACTATGAAGAACTTGAAAGACGCTAAGACAAAAATTTATCCCTCAACTACGAGGGGAGGTATGGAACTGCCATCTAGCTCTGCACTCGATTCACCTTCTATTTTGAGTAAGCTTGCGACACCTAAACCTGCTACTGCTATTTATTCTGATATGTCGCATGTTATTGATGATGCCACTTCTGCTATGCATGATACTTATGATGAAACTACCTCTATGCTTGATACTACTGTGCCACTTGGTGAATTTCTTGATGAACAACTTGCTAGGGCTAGAGAGAATGAAATTATTGAAACTGATAATATTGAAGATAGTGATGATGAAGACTCTCCCCCTAATAAATATGAATTGCCTGTTGTGCCTGAGGGTTATTTCTGGATGAAGAATCTGCTAGAGTTATTCTTGCTTGCAATGATAGAAGTGATCTTAAGAAGCTATTAGCTAAATGGAAGCAGCGATCTCTTAATGCTAGAATGAAACCTGACCCTGCTGTTGCTACTTCACTATCTGTGTTACTGAAAAGGATTATGAATTCTCTGTTGATCCTGATATAATTACTTTGGTTGAATTTGATCCTTTTTATGGCTATGAATCTGAAACTGTTGTGGCACACCTTACTAAATTAAATGATATAGCCACCCTGTTCACTAATGATTAGAAATCTCGCTATCTTTATATCCTTAAAATATTTCTGTTCTCATTAAAGGGTGATGCTAAGATATGGTTTAATTCTCTTGATCCTGGTTGTGTGCGTAGTCCCCAGGATATGATTTATTACTTCTCTGCTAAATATTTCCCTGCTCATAAGAAACAAGCTGCTTTAAGGGAAATATACAACTTTGTGCAAATTGAAGAAGAGAGTCTCCCACAAGCTTGGGGGAGGCTTCTCCAATTACTTAATGCTTTGCCTGATCATCCTCTTAAGAAAAATGAATTACTTGATATCTTTTATAATGGACTAACCGATGCTTCCAGAGATTACCTGGATAGTTGCGCTGGTTCTGTTTTCAGGGAAAGAACACCGGATGAAGCTGAAATTCTATTGAATAATATGTTGACCAATGAAAATAATTGGACACTTCCTGAGCCATCTCCTGAGCCTATTCCTAAACCAACTCCAAAGAAGTGAGGTGTTTTATTTCTCAGTCCTGAAGATATGCAAGAGGCAAAGAAATCTATGAAAGAAAAAGGTATTAAAGCTGAAGATGTTAAGAATTTACCTCCTATTGAAGAAATACATGGTCTTAATTTACCGCCTGTTGAAGAAACATATAATTTCAATCCATCACCTACTGAAGAAACTCATGGTCTTGATAACCCGACACAGGTAGTAAAGGTAAATTCTCCCTATAGATTTGATGAAGGTGATATTCCTCACTATAAGTCTGCTAGACAATGCTTAGAAGAGTTTGATAATTTTATTGTCAAACAAGAAAACTTCAATGCTTATTTTGGTAGACAATTTAAATACAATTCCGATACGCTTGAAAACTTGGGTGATTATATGTCTAGAGTTAAAGGTGAACTTAAACTCATTACTAAACATTCTTCAATGGTCACCACTCAAGTAGAACAAGTACTCAAAGCTCAAAATGATTTTCTCAATGAATTAAATAGTAAGAATAATGATTATGCTGTTAGAGTGTCAGTGTGGAACGACACCTATGGGATCACAAGAATCCCTACTACGGTTGCCGGGGCCTAGGGTTGGAAGGAGAGCAGGGCTAGTAGACAGCACAAGGATCGTTTACCCAGGTTCGGGCCGCGAGGATGCGTAAAACCCTAGTCCTGCTATGGTGGGTGTATTTCAAAGAGTTCTTGAGCTCTCGAACTAGCTGTGGTCAGTGCGTGGTTCAAGAGAGCCGAATCCCTCTCCAGTATGCCATGGGCCTCCTTTTATAGTCGAAAGGGGCTGCCACAGTGGCACACAGGAGGTGGAAAGGCGTACAGTGCCCTGAGCTTATCGCTTGTATTACAGGACAAGACACATTTAATGTGTAGCTTAGGTGTCGCCTTGCTTTATCGGGGACGGGGGCGAGGCCCGTTCCGTCCGTCGCCGCTCCTTCTCGCTTCGACACGTGCCCTGGCCAGTGAGGCATGCGGTGCCATGTAGGCAGGTAGGCAGTTAGGGTGGCGCGGTGGTGGAGCCTTCACGAAGATCTGCATGCCGCCATGCAGGCGCTTGACGAGTTGGCCTGGGAGCTGCATGTTGCCACGCAGGTGCCTGCTCAGCTGGTTGAGCTGGCAGCTGCATGCGAACAGCGGCAGAAGCTTGGTTGGTGCGCGCCTGGCGGTGGCCCTGCTGGCGTCCTTGGTGAGGGCCTTGCTGGGTGGCCCGGCAAGGGTCTTGCCATGGCGCGCTGTCATCCCCGGCAAGGGCCTTGCCGGGGGTCTGGTGGCCTTCCTAGGCAAGGATCTTGCCGAGGATCATCATCTTCTAATTCTCATCTAATCTTGAATATGTCTTCACAAAGATCTGCATGCCACCACAGAGGTGCCTTCCCGAGCCCTGGCCCCACGTGGATGATGGCGTTGGGGACCGTGGGCTCAATGGTGGCTCGCTCTGTTGGTGTGGGGCGAGCTGCCCTGGCAAGGGTCTTGCCGGGGCTGCTGAGGCTTCCCCGGCAAGGGTCTTGCCGAGGGAACCCGCTTCATCCCTCTGCTCTTTGTGGTCTTGGCCTTGGCGTTGCTTTGATTATCTTGGGCTTCAGTCTTACCTTGGCTCACCTCCCCTGTTCTGCTTGGTGTGACCGCGGGCGCGGCTCTGACTGCCCGTGCACAGGTAAAGGGGTACAATAGTGTGCCCTTCTTTTTGTACACCGATAGGTGCCCCCGGGCCTGGGCCACACATAAACGCGACACGTTGTTGGGCCAGGCCCAAAACGATGCGCGGGCAGGCGGGGCGGTTTTTACCGTGGTAAGACTTTTCGCGCGCTTTGCTTCCCACGACCCGTGTGCGGTGCGGCGTGGAGGGGTGTGCGTGGCGTGGGCGGCATGCGTGGGGCGGTTTCCACACGCATGCGTCATATCGCAGTAAAGAGGCGGCTTGCGCCTTCCCCGTAAAATGGGTGAGGCATGGAGGCGCGGCTCATTTACTGAATGACGCTGGGTCGCGGTCTTCAAGGTGTCCTCTCCCCACGATCACGTGGTGGGGAGAGGTCGCTTCACCCGTCCCCTCAGTTCTGCACGTCCACCACGCGTCCTTCATGCGCCTGGGGTGGCAAGCGGTGGAGGCGGGAAACTGGGCCATCGCTGGTTGAAGCAGCGGGCCGGTCCTGATTCCCTGCGCCTCCGGTGGCTGGATTGGCCGAGCGGGGCGGCCGAGCCCCGACCCTGCCCCTTTATAAACAGGGGGAAGGGGGGATGGCGTCCCGCATTCTTCTGTCATCTATCTCCTCTTGCTTCTGCTTCTTCCTTTCACTCGCCATGGAGAAAGGGAACCCGTGTCCCTCAACGGTGGTGGCGGGGGTCGCCGCTCGACAGCGCGTCCCTCCTCCTCCTGAGCCTGTGGTGGTGGAACCGGCCGCGAGGGGAAGGGGGAGTTGGTGAGGCCGTGGGCGAGGCCGGGGCAGAGGCCGTAGTACTCGGGGAAGAGGAGGACGGGGTGGCGCGCCGGCTTCGCCCCCGCCAATGGTGCCTTTCCCGATGGAAGGCCATGTCTGGGACCAGCCCCGCGAGTTCTTCATCAGGCTGCGCCGGCCTCCGCGTCTCCGTCTCTGTCTTCCCGCCACGTTTGCTCGGGATATGGAGCGTGACCGGCCCCAATCCCTCAGATTGCACATGAGGGGTTGTGGGAATGGGGGCACGCGGGTCGACGTCGACTTCCTGGTTCCTCGGGCCATGTACCTCCGTCTTGGGTGGAAGACGTTCGCTCGCATCCACAGCCTAACGGTGGGGCTCGTCCTCTACTTCAAATTGATGGAGGACGGCCTGCTCTTCGTCAAGGTATTCGGAGACTTCGGGACTCGCCTGAAGTGCTGCGTGGAGAGCTCCCCCAATGGAGGTTCCGACGATGGAAGATCTTCCTCGAGCGAGAGTGATGAGGAGGAGAGCGGGGCAGATGACGGGGATGAGTCCGACTTGGCGTCGGATGCCCCGCGCCTGGGCGGGTGCGGCAGCAGCAGCATCTGCACCTGGACGCTCCTCCGGCGGGGTTTTGCCGGGGGTGGGCCAGCTCGTTGAACTTCTCGGGGCCGTCTCCTTGGGCGGCTGGCATCGGGAGGTTGCGGAGGAGGAAGAGGGCGGGCGGCAAGGCCGTCAATTCGGAGTACGTGGGCACCGACGCCTTCATCGCGTATTGCCGGTCCTGCCGCCTCGTCTTCCAGCTCCTTTCCCGGCACCGTCATCACCGACCCACCCCTGGGCGGCCACCGAGGTGTTCTCTTGGTGCTTTCTGCTGCTCATAGCTCGCTTAGGCGCCCCTTTTGCCCTCTTGCCTCCTTGACCTGCCTCCTGAGGAGAGGGACAAGGAAGGGATTACGGGCATCTTATCTCTTTTTTAGTTTGTAAGCCTGCGGGCCTTTGTTAAATTTAGAACTTGTAATCCCCTTGCTCATGTTTTTCATTTCGTACGAACTGTACATGTATGGGATGTTTTTAATGAAAAAGGGATGCTTGCCGGGTTTTTCGTTCATGGGTAAATCCCGCGACAAGGAGAGAATCCTTGTATTGTTTTAAGATAAACGTTTTTCGCCCGGCAAGAGGCCTTGCCGTCCCCCCACTCCACTCGACCGTTCTCACGCTCTTGGCGGAGGCAGAGATGAAGTGGGCTTTAGGCTCCTCGTTCTACCTCCTTGCCGCCACGGCTACAACCAAATCCGGCCCCAGGAAATAATCCTTAGGTATAGGAAAAAGGGGAGCATGGCAGCCTAGAGATAAAAACGAGGTTTCACATGCCCCATTCCTGTTCCGAAATGCATGACAGAGAATAGAAGACTTATCTGTATTTGCAGCCCCCGCAATTTCATCTTGCCGTGGTTGGATCCTTGTGCTTGCAGCCCCCGGCAACTCTGGTTTGCCGGGGTCGGGACGCCGGTCCATTTTGTTTCTTCCAAGTAGCCCGGCAGAAGTGCTCATGTGCCCTGTGAACCAAAGGAGGACATAAGAGAATAGATAGACGCGCACTCGACCTCTAAGCTAGGGGTTAGTCGCTGCTGAGCACTATCAACCCTAACCAAGGAAGAGACTCGACCTAGCATGCATGCTATAACTTAGGGTGCCAGCGCTTCATTTATTTATGCTCAGGGTCTGCGCTTGGCTTTGTACGAAGGGTTACATGCCTTGCCGGCAAAGCTGGTATAAAAGGTGGCTTGCCGGGAGGCCCGGAAAGCCGTACCTTATGGGTAAAACTTACGAAGATGCTCGATGTTCCAGGAGTTGCTCACTGGGACGGCATCTTCGGTCCCCAGGCAGACTGTGCCGGGCCTGGTGACTCATATTACCCGATAAGGGCCTTCCCACTTTGGTGTCAACTTGTTGGCATTCTTGGCCGACTGAACACGCCGGAGAACAAGGTCGCCTTCCTCAAAGATTCGGGCATGAACCTTGCGGCTATGGTAGCGGCGCAAGGCTTGCTGGTAGCACGCTGCTCTCACAGCCGCCCGAAGGCGATCTTCCTCAAGGAGCGTCACGTCATCTTGGCGCAACTGCTCTTGCTCAAGCTCATCATAAGCGAGCACTCGAGGTGACCCGTATATGAGTTCCGTGGGGAGAACTGCTTCTGCCCCGTAGACCAGGGCAAAAGGTGTCTGGCTGGTGGCTCGATTTGGCGTCGTCCTGATCGACCAATGAACCGCCAGCAATTCATCAGTCCAGCGCCTTCTGCTCTTGCGCAGCTTGTCAAAAGTCTTTGTCCTTAGGCTTCGCAACACTTCAGCATTTGCCCTCTCCGCTTGGCCGTTGCTCCGTGGGTGTGCCACGGAAGCACAACAGACCTTGCTGCCGAGGTCTTGAATGTATTGCATGAAAGGTGTGGCTCGTGAACTGTGTGCCATTGTCGGTGATGACTCTGTTTGGCACACCAAAACGGTAGACCAGCCCCTTGAAAAACTTGACAGCTGATTGAGCAGTCACCTTTCTCACCGCTTCCACCTCCGGCCACTTTGTGAACTTGTTGACCGCAACGTACAATTACTCAAAGCCCCCGGCAACATGGGGGAAAGGGCCCAGAATATTGAGCCCCCAAACCGAGAATGGCCAGGAGAGAGGGATTGTTTGAAGGGCTTGAGCTGGTTGATGAAGCTTTTTTGAAAGGAACTGACACGCTTCACACTTGGTTACTAGTGTCGTTGCATCCTGGAGGGCGGTGGGCCAGAAGAAACCTTGCCGGAACGCCTTCTCGGCAAGGGCCCTCGACCCTATGTGGGAGCCACATATGCCTCCATGTACCTCTGCCAACAGCTCCAGTCCTTCCTCCCGGGGGATGCACTTCAATTTCACACTGTTCGTCCTTCTCCGGTATAGGACGTCATCGACGAACTGGTACAGTGCAGACCGGCGGGCTACTTTTTCCGCTTCTTCCTACTCCTCCGGAAGCTCCCCTGTTTGGAGGAATTGGATGGTATGCTGCACCCATGCCGGAGCCTAGGGCTCGACGGCAAGGACCAAAGGCATTTCTTCCGCCATGGGAGCAGCTGTCTCTACGGCGAGGGCTTGATGCCCTGCCGGAGCCAGTTGCTCTTGGGCAGGCTCAGCGTCCGCGGCAAAACCCTTGCCGGCAGCCCCAAGGGGCTCGGTAGGAAAGTACTTGCCGGGACCTGACTTCCTCCGCTTTGTTCTGTCCTGCTGATGGTTCGACGGATGGTTGAGTTAACCGGAGGAAAAAGGTACCTGGTTCCACAGGTAGCTTGAATGCGGCACGCTTTGACAGGTAATTGAAGATGTCTTTCTCCGCTCGGGGGATGTGCTCCGCTTGGATACCGTCAAAGCGTTCCTCTAGCTTCCTCACCTCATCTACGTAAGCTTCCATCAATGGGCTCTGATAATCCTTGTTGACCTGTCTGACAACGAGCTGCGAGTCACCCCTGACGATGAGCATCTTAACCCCGAGGTCTGCCGCGATTCTGAGACCGGCAAGCAATCCCTTGTACTCAGCAGTGTTGTTGGTGGACATCTCCCTGGGGAAGTGCATCTGGATCACGTACTTTAGGTCCTCTCTGGTCGGTGCGACGAGCAGCACACCGGCAGCGAGAAAGCCTCGTCAAAGTACATGATCCAGTCGCGGTCTGCTTCCTTGCCGGGGAGTGTGGTCTCTTGGATTTCTTCGTCAGGCGTCGAGGTCCATTCTGCAATGAACTCCACCAAGACTCTGCTCTGAATTGTCGAGGTGCTTTCAAACTTTAAACCAAAGCTTGATAACTCCAAGCCCCATTCCACAATCCTTCCAGTCGTGTCCGGGTTATGCAGTATCCATTGCAAAGGGAGGCGGGTGACGACAGTGATCTCGTGGGCTTGGAAGTAATGAAGCAGCTTCCTCGAGGCCATAAGGAGGTCGAAGAGCAATTTCTACACACCGGAGTACCTCGATCTAGCTCCCTACAAGAGGGAGCTGACAAAGTAAACCGGGTGCTGCATCATCTTCTTCTTCTGCACCACCTCACTTGACTGCGCGGGCACTGCCTCGGTGGCATCAGACTGTGCCGGGGGCCTCGCCTTGCCGGCACCAGGCCCTGCCGGGGGAATCTTGGGCTTGCCATTCGCTGGTTCTGCCGCCGTCACTGCCTCCTCGTTGACCTCCTTCTGTGCCACTAGCGCGGCACTGACCACTTGATTCGTCGCCACCAGATACAGCAGCAACGGCTCTCGTGGTTTAGGCGCAACCAGTTTTGGTGTGGAGGAAAGGTATTTCTTCAGATCTAGCAATGCTGCCTCGGCTTCTGGGGTCCATTCCATTGGGCCTGCCTTCTTCAAGATTTTGAAGAAAGGAAGGGCGCGCTCGGCGGACTTGGAGATGAATCGGCTCATGGCGGCAACGCAGCCGGTGAGCCGACGCACATCCTTTATCCGCTTGGGCGCCTCAATCTGCTCAACAGCCTTGATCTTGTCTGGGTTTGCCTCGATCCCGCACTGCGACACAAAGAACCGGAGAAGCTTGCCAGATGGAACATCGAAGACACACTTCTCAGGGTTCAGCTTGAGGTTGATCTTGCGCAGGTTGGCAAATGTCTCTTCCAGATCTTGCACAAGAGTTGGCCCGTCCTTCGTTTTGACCACTATGTCATCCATGTATGCCTCCATATTTCTATGGAGCAGCTGAGGTTCAAAACCAATTTGGACTGCTCTTGCGAACGTTGAGCCAACACTCTTCAACCCGAAAGGCATCCGTAAGAAGCAATACGTACCACATGGGGTGATGAATGTTGTCTTCTCTTCATCCTCTCTTGTCATGAAGATCTGGTGGTAACCTGAGTAGGCATCGAGGAATGATAACAGATCACACCCGGCTATGGAGTCAACAATCTGGTCGATGCGCGGTAATGGGAAGGGGTCCTTAGGACAAGCCTTATTGATATCTGTGTAATCAATACACAGCCTCCACTGCCCATTCGCCTTGCGCACCACTACCGGATTGGCCAACCACGTCGGGTGGAGCACTCCTCTCACCAACCCTGCCGCTTCCAACTTCTTGATCTCCTCTGTTATGAACTCCTGCCTCTCCAGAGCCTGCTTTCTGACCTTCTACTTGACGGGCCGCACATGGGGGTAGACAGCTAGGTGGTGCTCAATCACCTCCCTGGGAACACCGGGGATGTCGGATGCTTTCCACGCAAACACATCGACATTCGCCCGCAGGAAGGGTACGAGCGCGCCTTTCTATTTGCTGTCGAGGGTGGAGCCTATGGTGAAGGCCCCTCCCATGCCATCCTCCCTGACGGGCACCTTCTTGGTCTGCGGCGGCTCAGCTCAGGATCTCTTGCTCTTGTCGGTACAGCTCTCTGGCACGTTCTCGGCGGTAGCACAACACTCCGAGGAGGTGCGCTTGGCGGAGTGGGTGCGAGAGGTCTTGCCGGGCTTCTTCTTCCCTCCCTGGCTTTCAGCGGCAGGAGCAGGTGCCTTGACGGCAGCTGCTGCAACTGCTTCCCGGTAGAGTTGGTCGGCGCAAATCAGCGTGTCCTTCTTGTCGGAGGGGACGGAGATGATGGTCAACGGCCCGGGCATCTTCAACATGTTGTAGGCGTAGTGTGATGCCGCCATGTACTTGGCTAGTGCCGGGCGGCCAAGGATCCCGTTGTAGGGCAAGGGGATCTCAGCCACATCGAAGATGATCCTCTCCGTCATGTATTTCAACTCTCCTCCAAACGTCACGGGCAGTGTGACCTTCCCCTTCGGTTGGCTCCTCCCCGGATTGACCCCTTGAAATGTGCCCGTTTCCTCGAGGTCTCCACTAGGGAGTTGCAATCTTTTGATCACGATAGGCGAGATCAGGTTCAGGCCGGCCCCACCGTCAACCAACATCTTGTTCGCCCTGAGGTTGCGTATCGTTGGTGAGACCAACAATGGCAAACACCCGACCGCAGTAGTGCGGTCAGGGTGGTCCTCGGCGTCAAAGATGAGGGGCGTGCTGGACAATTTCAGCGGCTTCCGAGCATCGAACGATGGCTCTGCTGCTGTAATATCACACGCCCACTGCTTGAGCTGGCGGTGAGAGGTATGCAGCGAGGCGCCGCCATCGACGCACATGGCCTCCGTAGCCTTCTGGAACCATCACCCACCAGACTCGTCGTCCTCGTCATGGTCATCGTCTTCTTGTTTCTTGTCACGGCCCCGGGCGGTCCTCTCTTGCTGGTTGTCTTTGCCGGGGCGGCTTCCTTGGCCGCCACGCTTCTTGCCAGATCCCTCAGCACCGTCCTGGTCCTTCTCCTTGTCCCGCCTCTCATACTCAGCCTTTTGCTTCTCAGCAAGCATCTCGACTTGTCGGCAGTTCTGGAGGTCGTGGCCCTTGGTGCGGTGGATCTTGCAGTATTGCTTGCCGGAGCTCCCTGGCTTGTCGGTAGCCGCCAAGGCCCGACAGGCGGCACACCCGGCAATCTCCTTGTCGGGAGCACCTGCCTTGACCTTCTTGCCGGTACCGGGTCGTCAGATCCCTCAACGGCAAGCACGGCCTTGCCCTTGCGTTTCCTGTTGCGATGTCGGCCCTTCTTCATTGGGGTAGCGGCGTCCTCATCGGTAGAGTCGGTTTCTGCACCGGCGTCTTCGCCGGGGTACTTCCTTCCCTCTTCAGCCCGGGCGCATCGATCGGCGAGCGTGAAACTCGGCCACATCCTTAACCTTGGTCGCCGCCAGCTCCTCGCGCATATTGCGATTGCGCGCGTTCTGGTGGAACACGCTAATCACAGCGGCGGGATGAACGTCGGGGATGTTGTACTGCACCCGGCTGAATCTTTGGATGTACTTGCGCAGGGTCTCCCCTTCCTTTTGGGGAATGATAGGCAGATCACTGGCCTGGCCATGAGCTTGGTGGCCTCCTGTGAAGGCGCCAACGAAGTCATGGCACAGATCCGACCAAGAAGAAATAGAATCCACCGACAAGTGCATCAACCAAGACATCACATTGGTCTTGAGCGCCAGCGGGAAATAGTTGGCAAGCACCTTGTCGCCGCGAGCCCCAGCATCCTGCATCGCAATGGTGTAGATGCTAAGGAACTCGGACGGATGGGTCTTGCCAGTGTACTTCTCGCCGACGTCGGGCTTGAACAGGCGGTGGGACGGCCACTGGA
This sequence comes from Aegilops longissima, assembly GCA_021605205.1. Lineage (NCBI taxonomy): Eukaryota > Viridiplantae > Streptophyta > Magnoliopsida > Poales > Poaceae > Aegilops > Aegilops longissima. Next base: position 709,344,538 of record CM038677.1, read on the forward strand.
ACTGCCGCAGCTCACGCGTAAAGGTCGGGCAGCCCACCTCGTAAGGTAGGCCGCCGGAGCCCCCGGTGCCGGGTGGTCCATAGCGGGTCCCGCCCGCTTGTCCGACTGGCGGCGCGTTTCGTGCCGATGCTCGACGGTGGTTCGAACGTCTTCGTGAGCTCGTTCCTGAAGGACCTGGCGCTGGTCGCGGATGGTCCACGGGTTGAACGACGCGACGGAGATGTTATCACAAGCGTCGTCACGACGAGCCGACGCCCGCGGCGGCTGGCAAGGAGGAGGAGAGTGCACCGTGGCCACAACTCCCCCGGTCCTCCCAGCGCCAGCATGCGGTGGCTCGGTGGAGCGTCTACCCGAGGGTCCCGCGAGTTGCGGATCGTCTTTATTGGTGACGGTGATGAGGCTCCGGATGGTGGCCCTCCACTCATCAAGCTTCTCCGCAGCAGGAGGGAAGTCGAGGAGCAGCTGCGCGCGCGCCAAAGCTTCTGCCGGCGTGGGCGGTGGCGACAGCTACGTGGATCGCGGCGCGCTTCGACTTCTAACTACATTAGAAGGAGCTCCGTTATGACCCAGCGGCTGTGTGCCATTTTCTCCAGTGCTTCGGCGGGCGTGCTGAACCCCTTCATCCCGCGGACGACGCACGGGGCTCTTCCCATGGCGGTGCCCAGGGTCATCAACACGGTGACGCTGCTTGGCGCGCACACCATGGGAAGAGCACGTAGTGGTCGCCTGTTTGGGCGTCCTGGAGGTCGCTGCGCCGCCCGGAGGTGGCAAAATGACACCCCTGGAGGGGCCCGCGCCGCCTGCGGGGGGCCCAACTCCGTCTTTGGATCCGGCGACGTGTAGCTGGTCGTCTGGTGCGCGAACGACGCCGCTCGCCAGGCTCTAACTACCAGGACGATGCTGGTGCTCGCGGACCGCGGCCCGGGTCCTGTCTGCGACCGGTCCACTGCACGCTCGCACCGGCACGGGCCGTTCGGCTCCCAGCGAGCTGACCATCGTGGCCGTCTTCTTCTTAGGAGCCATGGCGACGAAGAACTGCTAGGCTAACTACCAGACCAGATTCTCACAATTGCGCCCCCTACCTGGCGCGCCAAAGATGTCGGTGTGGAACGACACCTATGGGATCACAAGAATCCTTACTACGGTTGCCGGGGCGCGGGGTTGCGAGGAGAGCAGGTCTAGTAGACAGCACAATGATCGTTTACCCAGGTTCGGGCCACGAGGATGCGTAAAACCCTAGTCCTGCTTTGGTGGGTGTATTTCAGAGACTTCTTGAGCTCTCGAACTAGCTGTGGTCAGTGCGTGGTTCCAAAGAGCCGAATCCCTCTCCAGTATGCCATGGGCCTCCTTTTATAGTCGAAAGGGGCTGCAACAGTGGCACACAGGAGGCTGAAAGGCGTACAGTGCCCTGAGCTTATCGCTCGTATTACAGGACAAGACACATTTAATGCGTAGCTTAGGTGTCCCCTTGCTTTATCGGGGACGGGGGCGAGGCCCATCCCGTCCGTCGCCGCTCCTTCTTGCTTCGACGCGCGCCCTGGCCAGTGAGGCTACGGTGCCATGTAGGCAGGCAGACAGCTAGGATGGCATGGTGGTGGAGCCTTGACGAAGATCTGCATGTTGCCACGCAGGTGCCTGCTCAGCTGGTTGAGCTGGCAGCTGCATGCGAACGACGGCGGAAACTTGGTTGGCGCGGGCCTGGTGGCGACCCTACTGGCGTCCTTGGTGAGGGCCTTGCCGGGTGGCCCGACAAGGGTCTTGCCGTGGCGCGCTATCGTCCCCGGCAAGGGCCTTGCCTGGGGTCTGGTGGCCTTCCTCGACAAGGATCTTGCCGAGGATCGTCGTCTTCTAATCCTCATCTGATCTTGAATATGTCTTCATCGAGCCATGGCCCCACGTGGATGACGGCATTGGGGAACGTGGGCTCAAGGGTGGCTCGCTCTGTTGGTGTGGGGCGAGCAGCCCCAACAAGGGTCTTGCCGGGGGAACCTGCTTCGTCCCTCTGCTCTTTGTGGTCTTGGCCTTGGTGTTGCTCTGATTATCTTGGGCTTCGGTCTTACCTTGGCTCACCTCCCCTGTTCTGCTTGGTGTGACCGCGGGAGCGGCTCCGACTGCCCGTGCACAGGTAAAGGGGTACAAAAGTGTGCCCCTCTTTTTGTACACCGACATAGAGTGGCTACTAGAACTGGTAGAATGACTCATGAACCTTTGTATCCTGAAGGCCACCCTAAGAGAATTGAGCAGGATTCTCAGAGAAATAATATTGATGCACCTAGTCCTTCTAAAAAGAAGAAAAAGAAAAATGATAGGACTTTGCATGCTTCTAGTGAACCTATTGCTGAAACACCTGAGAATCCAAATGATATTTCTATCTCTGATGCTGAAACACAATATAGTAATGAACATGAAGCTAGTGATGATGTTCATGATGATGCTCAACCTAGCAATGATAATGATGTAGAAATTGAACCTGCTGTTGATCATGATAACCCACAATCAAAGAATCAATGTTATGATAAGAGAGACTTTGTTGCTAGGAAGCACGGTAAATAAAGGGAGCCATGGGTTCAGAAACCCATGCCTTTTCTTCCCAAGCCATCCAAGAAATAGGATGATGAGGATTTTGAGCGCTTTGCTAAAATAATTAGACCTATCTTTTTGCGTATGCGATTAACTGATATGCTCAAAATGAATCCTTATGCTAAGTACATGAAAGAAATTGTCACTAATCAAAGGAAGATACCGGAAGCTGAAATTTCCACCATGCTTGCTAATTACACTTTTAAGGGTGGAATACCTAAGAAACTAGGAGATCCAGGAGTACCCACTATACCTTGCTCCATTAAAAGAAACTATGTTAGAACTGCTTTATGTGATCTTGGAGCCGGTGTTAGTGTTATGCCTCTCTCTTTATATCGTAGACTTGATTTGATTAAGTTGACACCTACCGAAATATCTTTGCAAATGGCTGATAAATCAACTGCTATACCTGTCGGTATTTGTGTGGATGTGCCTGTTGTGGTTGCAAACGTTACTATTTTAACAGACTTTGTTATTCTTGATATTCCCGAGGACAATAGTATGTCTATTATTCTTGGAAGACCCTTTTTGAATACTGCAGAGGCTGTTATTCATTGCAACAAAGGCAATGCCACTTTTCATGTTAATGGTAATGAGCATACGGTACACTTTCCGAGGAAACAACCTCAAGTTCATAGTATCAATTCTATTGGAAAAATTCCATTGATTTTTTTGGAGGTTTTGAATTTCCTCTTCCTACTGTCAAGAAGAAATATGATATTCTTATTATTGGGGATGTGCATATCCCAGTTGTGGTAACATAGTGTTATTCGAAATTTCTCCGGTTCCATGTTATTCGGAATGAGTTTGTTAACAAGACTTGATCAACCTTGTTAGTGGATTACTTTCGATGAGCATGAGATGGATGAAACTAGAAGGCACAACCTTCTGTACCCTCTCTCTACTTTCTGTTATTTAGTTGAAATAAAAGTAAAAATAGTATTTTCCTGTCCGTTTTCTGAATCATCTGTGCAATATAAAAATACCCCGAAAAAAAAAGTTCTCCAAATGCCCTGAAATTGAAATATGATTTTTTGGAATATTTCAGAATATCTCGAACTGAGAACACAGCAGGGGAGAAAATACCTGGCCACGAGGGTCCAGGGCGCGCCCACCCCTATAGGGCGCGCCCCCTGCCTCGTGGGCCCATGGTGGCTCCCCTCCACTTATTCCTGCACCCACACACTTCTTCTTCCTCCCAAAAAAAATCACCATCCAGCTCAAGCACGAGTTCTAGCTCATTTTGCTGCGATTTTCGATCTCCTTGCTCAAAGCACCTCTCACAAAACTGCTTGGGGAGATTGTTCCTTGGTATGTGACTCCTCCATTGGTCCAATTAGTTTTTGGTTCTAGTGCTTTATTCATTGCAAATTTGTGCTTCCTAGGTGACCATGTTCTTGAGCTTTCATGTCAAAGATATATGGTTCCAAGTAGTTCTAATGCATGATATAGTCTCTAGGCACTTGTAGGAGTAGTTGCTATCAATCTTGTTGAGCTTGGTTCACTTTTATTTGAAGTTACGAAAAATTTCAGAAATTTTTCAGAGGAAGAAATATGCTTAGGAAAATGTACCAAGGTGGTTCTTCAAGGAAGCAAGGACCCAGGCTTGCAATGTGTGATGCTGACGGTGAGCTACCAAGGGACGCTCCAGTGCGGCCTAGTTAATGGCCTTCAGAAAACTTTATGGATCGAGCGGGAATCAAGGAAGAATTGAACGCATATTTGCGTAACACTGATCTTGTGAGCTTCGAGGGAGAAAAGTGCCACCAGTACCACTATCTCACTAGTTCCTTTGTGAGGAGGTTTGAATTTTCATCTTCACGCAATTCTCCAACTGTCCTGTTTGATCTTTGTGAGGAGACTTAGAGGATTTTACCACCTCTTGCAAACTTCCACAATGGGGTAGTGCTAGTGAACCCCGCAAATCTGAATTTAGAGATTTTCTTGCTAGTATAACTGTGGGGGAATCTAGAGATATAGCACAAGCTACCATCGGGAGCATTCATTTTCCTGCTATACATTATTTTGCTCTCTTCATAGGTAGGTGCATAAATGGTAAAGATGAAGCATGTCACATGTTTGTCCCTGACCTCAGTATTCTTAGTAGTGCTATGTTAGGAGATAAATCTTATAATTTGGGAGCCATTGTTGCACGTAGGTTGCATCACAATATATTTAATGGAGATTTCTTTGGTGGAATTTATGCAACCCGCTTAGCTGATTTTCTTGGTGTAACCATACGTAATGATGATATTGAATTGCCTCCTACTTATTTAGACTTCAATGCTATGGTTCACCACCAGTTTGTTGAGAGGAATGAATCACCTCTCCGGTATCGCTTAATCTTTGACAGACGTTGTGCTGTCTGTATTACTCTCCCTGGTCCTGCCTTCTTTGATTATCAGGTAAAAGGAGGACATTTTATTACCAGAGAGTAGGCAGATGAGTACGAGAGGAGGGCGGAGGCAGCTCACCGTCACGCTGCAGCCCAGGAGGCAATAACCGCCACATCGCAGTACGACCCCGGCTACAACTATGGATATCCGCCAGGCCATCCGTGGCAATAAACCAACTTAGGCCAAAAGCCTAAGCTTGGGGGAGTACGTATTTCCCACCAACATTACATTTATGTTCACACACTCATTGCTAGTTGTCGGTGCTCATACTCTTTCACTGTAATATCCATGCTAGTTTATTTTCTTTTTGTGGCTTTCTTCTTGTGTGTTTAAAAAACCTTAAGAAAACCAAAAAAAAATAGTTGTAGCTTTTAGCTAGTTTACTTTTTGCTATAGTTGTAATAATTAAAAGAAAACCCAAAAAGATTTCCCATTCTTCTTTTGCTTGTTGGGAGCTTTCCCGTGTAAATAGTTTTATTTCTTTTCTTTTCTTTAGGGCTCGATAGGAGAAGATCATGATTAAATTGTTGAAGTGGCTCTTATATGCATTATTGTTGATTTAACTAAGAGCCCATATTGCCTTCTCTTCTCCTGTTTATTGAATGCTTGCACATTCCAGTTTAGTCCAATGCACGTGCACTCTTATTATTTTCACATCGTTCAGTCGTGCAAGTGAAAGGCAATAATGACGATATATGATGGACTGATTGAGATGAGAAAAGCTGGTATGAACTCGACCTCTCTTGTTTTGTAAATATGATTAGTCCATCGTTCCTGATTCAGCCTATTATGAATAAACATGTTTGCAATGAAAATTAGAGATTATAGTTTCTCATGCCATGCTTGATTAGCTATGAGTTATAATGGTTTACCTTGCGTGCCAACATGCTATTAGAATGGTTGTGATGTGGTATAGTGGGTTGGTATCCTCCTTTGAATGATTTAAGTGACTCGATTTGGCACATGTTCACACATGTAGTTGAAATAAATCAACATAGCCTTCACGATATTTATGTTCATGGTGGATTATATCCTACTCATGCTTGTACTAAATGTTTATTAATTTTAATGGATGTTCATGACTGTTATCGCTCTCTAGTTGGTCGCTTCCCAGTCTTTTGCTAGCCTTCACTTGTACTAAGCGGGAATACTGCTTGTGCATCCAATCCCTTAAACCCCAAAGTCTTTCCATATGAGTCCACTATACCTTCCTATATGCGGTATCTACCTGCCATTCCAAGTAAATTTGTATGTGCCAAACTCTAAACCTTCAAATGAAATTCTGTTTTGTATGCTCGAATAGCTCATGTATCAACTAGGGCTGTCCGTATCTTCTACTAGGCGGGTTATTCTCAAGAGGAGTGGACTCCGCTCCTCACTCACGAGAAAATGGCTGCTCACCGGGATGCCCAGTCTCATGCTTTATGCAAACTAAATCAAAATAATTGCAAAAACTCCTCCTGGGACTGTTGTTAGTTGGAGGCACTCGTTGTTTCGAGCAAGCCATGGATTGATGCTTGTTGGTGGAGGGGGAGTATAAACTTTAGCATTCTGTTTGGGAACCGCCTATAATGTGTGTACGTAGCATGGAAGATATCGCCATCTCTTGGTTGTTATGTTGACAATGAAAGTATGCCGCTCAAAATATTATTTATCTCTATTTCAAAATCAAGCTCTGGCACCTCTACAAATCCCCGCTTCCCTCTGCGAAGGGCCTATCTATTTACTTTCATGTTGAGTCATCACCCTCTTATTAAAAAGCACTAGCTGGAGAGCACAACTGTCATTTGCATTCATTACTATTAATTTATATTTGGTATGACTATGATTGTATCTCTTTTACCATGAATTACAACGTCTAGTCAGTCCTTGGTCTTTAAAAGTGCTCTGCATTTATGTTTTGCGGTCTCAGAAAGGGCTAGCGAGATACCATCCTGTTATATCATATTATGATTGTTTTGAGAAAGTGTTGTCATCCGAGATTTATTATTATTGCTCGCTAGTTGATTATGCCATTGATATGAGTAAACATGAGACCTAAGAGTTATTGTGAATGTGGTTAGTCATAATCTTTGCTGAAAACTTGAATGCTGGCTTTACATATTTACAACAACAAGAGCAAACAGAGTTTGTAAAAGTTTTTCTTTATCACTTTCAGTTTATCAACTGAATTGCTTGAGGACAAGCAAAGGTTTAAGCTTAGGGGAGTTTATACGTCTCCGTCGTCTCTACTTTTCCAAACACTTTTTCCCTTGTTTTGGACTATAACTTGCATGATTTGAATGGAACTAACCCGGACTGACGTTGTTTTCAGCAGACTTTCCATGGTGTTATTTATGTGCAGAAACAGAAGTTCTCGGAATGACCTGAAACTCCACGGGACGTATTTTTGGAAAATATTAAAAATAATGGAAGAAGAATCCACGTTAGGGGGCCCACACCATGTCCATGAGGGTAGGGGGCGCGCCTGCCCCCCTGGGCTCGCCCCTGCCTCGTGGGCCCCTTGACACTCCACCGACCTCAACTCCAACTCCATATATTCACTTTCGGGGAGGAAAAAATCAGAGAGAAGGATTCATTGCGTTTTACGATACGGAGCCGCCGCCAAGCCCTAAAACCTCTCGGAGGGCTGATCTGGAGTCCGTTCGGGGCTCCGGAGAGGGGAATCCGTCGCCGTCGTTATCATCAACCATCCTCCATCACCAATTTCATGATGCTCACCGCCGTGCGTGATTAATTCCATCGTAGGCTTGCTGGACGGTGATGTGTTGGATGAGATCTATCATGTAATCAAGTTAGTTTTGTTAGGGTTTGATCCCTAATATCCACTATGTTCTGAGATTGATGTTGCTATGACTTTTCTATGCTTAATGCTTGTCACTAGGGCCCGAGTGCCATGATTTCAGATCTGAACCTATTATGTTTTCATGAATATATGTGAGTTCTTGATCCTATCTTGCAAGTCTATAGTCACCTACTATGTGTTATGATCCGGCATCCCAGTGACGATGTCGGGATCACTCCCGGTGACGACCATAGTTTGAGGAGTTCATGTATTCACTATGTGTTAATGCTTTGTTCCGGTACTCTATTAAAAGGAGGCCTTAATATCCCTTAGTTTCCATTAGGACCCCGCTGCCACGGGAGGGTAGGACAAGAGATGTCATGCAAGTTCTTTTCCATAAGCACGTATGACTATATTCAGAATACATGCCTACATTACATTGATGAATTGGAGCTAGTTCTATGTCACCCTATGTTATGATTGTTACATGATGAACCGCATCCGGCATAATTCTCCATGACCGATCCAATGCCTACGAGCTTTTCACATATTGTTCTCCGCTTATTTACTTTTCCCGTTGCTACTGTTACAATCACTACAAAACCCAAAAACATTACTTTTCTACTGCTACTGTTACTTCCATATTACTTTGCTACTAAATACTTTGCTGCAGATACTAAGTTATCCAGGTGTGGTTGAATTGACAACTCAACTGCTAATACTTGAGAATATTCTTTGGCTCCCCTTGTGTCGAATTAATAAATTTGGGTTGAATACTCTACCCTCGAAAACTGTTGCGATCCCCTATACTTGTGGGTTATCAACTTGCCCGCTAGGTTAATGGATTTATAGTAGCTACCCAAGAACTCTACCGAGGCAAGCACATGAGGAGCTTCCTTGCCATGGTATATATCATTAAAGATCTGCCATATCCTCCAAATCAGCATAATCACCATGTCTGCAACCACCTCAGAGCAGGAGCTGAGAAGGAACATGAGCCATTCCTTCCCATCACTACAAAAAAAGACACATCTGTGACATTTTGGGCTGAACGAAATTTTTTTCTGTCATACATATGACACTTCTATGACGATAATTGTGACAAAACCCGGTATCATCATAGATGTGGTGGGATCCTACTTCTATGACAAAAAATCATGACAGAAAATGGGCTTTTCGTCTTGGGCGGGCCGGAGACGTAGCTGCATGACATTCTTTGGGCCGTCCATGACGGAAAAAACCGTGGTAGAAGCGAGGGGGAGGAAAATTTTGGGGAGTTGCCGGTTACGGTGGGAGGTCCGGGGCGGCGATGCGCGCTTTCTCTCGTACACGTGCGGCGTTGGCTCTAACTAAACCCGAGCGAGGCGTTGGGATCTAAGCGAACCCGGCGATTGACCTGCGAGCTACGCGTTCTTGAACCCGGCGATTGATCGATGGCTGTTAAGCGAACCCGATGGGTGATTCGCCGCTCTGCTGCTAAGCGAAGCCGATCGATTGGATGAGCGATGGCGTTGCGGGGGGTTGGATGAGCGATGGCGGTGGCGTTGCCTCTAGATGAACAGGACCCGTGGTGTGGAGCCTTTGGATGAGCGATGAGAAGGTGGATGGGTGGCCGTGGAGGGTGGTTGAATAGAACCCGTGGTGTGGAGGGCTGGATGAGCAGTGAGCGGTGGAGGGTGCCCGTGGAGGGTGGTTGAGCGATGGCGGTGGAGTAGCGGTGGAGGCTGGATGAGCAGGAGCCCGTGGAGGCTGGAGGAGGTCGACGGTAGCCCGTGGAGGCTGGAGGAGGTCGACGGTGGAGATGAATTGTGTCCCGTGGAGTCCCGTTTTGCGGTACGCCACACCCCTCCTGATGTACAGGACCCCCGTTTCGACCGTAGCGCTCCAACACAAGTCCGTTTCGTCCGTTTTGCGGTACGCCACACACCTCCCGATGAACAGGACCCCCGTTTCGACCGTAGGAGGTCCGTTTCGTCCGTTTTGCGGTATGCCACACCCCTCCCAATCAACAGGACCCCCGTTTCGACCGTAGGAGGTCCGTTTTGTCCGTTTCACGGTACGCCACACCCCTCCCGATCAACAGGACCCCCGTTTCGACCGTAGGAGGTCCGTTTCCTCGTTGTGCGGTACGCCAGGCCCCCCCGATCAACAGGATCCCGTTTCAAACGTGGCCAGTCGAACACAAGGCCGTTTTCTCTGTTGTGCGGTACGCCAGGCCTCCTTTCCATCGGATGTTCCGTCCAAGCCCTCCCGATGAACACGACTACACATTCCGTTCCGACCCAGCCGGTTGGCTCCCCATGAACACGACGATGACGCTGTTTCTCTGTTCCGACCCAGCCATGTACGTATGCGCGAGTAGGCATTCGAGACCCTGCCCGTATGTACGAGCGTGGCGTATTTTCTTTCTTGCACCCTCGCGCTGTGCGTGCGTGTACATACTACGTGCCGCCTCTACTACGACGCGTGCGGCGCCTCTACAGCGACCGGTATGTACGCGTACCGTTCGCAGCAGAATGACAACCCCACGTGCGCTTCGACCAGGTGGGTCGGTATCGAGCACTTCCTTGCCTACGAAGATGTAGCTGGTGGGTCCCAGCGGTCGGGGCGAATCGTTTTTGCCGGACGCACTTCCTTGCGTGCGAAGATGTAGTGGTGGGTCCCAGCGGTCGGGGAAGCGTTTTTTGCGAATACGGTGGCCTGTCCGGTGGGTCCCCATTGTCGGTGGAGGAATAATTATTTTGCGGCGTAATAAGGAGGCACTTCCTTGCTGCGGCCGTGGACCCAGCTGTCAGCCTCTCCACGTCAGATCCACGTCCGATGGAAGCCATTCCTTGACCATATTAACCACGCGCGCCGAGAGCACCGAGGCGGTGGACGACGGCGAGGCCGAGGAAGGGACGGCGGAGCCGGGAAGACGCGGCAGTGGATGCCCACACGTAGAGGAGTACGAGGTTCACTGGTTCGCTGCGGTGTGAGGCTGCCGTCGCCCGCAGAATAACGGGGTGTGGGTGAGTAGAGGATGGCCTGGCCAGCGGTGGGAGTAGTAGAGGCGGTGAGGCCTCTCGCCAGCGTCATGACAGCCACGGGAAGCAGGAGCACGAGGCACGACCGGCGCTGGTTTGGGCGGTGGAGCAAGAAGACCAGAGGTTGAAGAAGCACTACGGCCATTGGATGGACATCGTGCAGTCCTTTGGAGCTAGAATCGTGCATATTGACTAAGTTGACAAAGCCCTCCGTCCCCGTCAACTTAGTAGGCCCACAAGTCAGCTTGCCACTATACTGGGTCCCAGCTAACAGGGGGAGTATTCATTTTTTTTGTGCGTAATAAGGAGGCACTTCCTTGCGTGCGAAGATAGTGGCTCCGAGCTGTCAGCGGCGGTAACATTTTTTTCCCGAAATACAGAGGCCCTTTCGGTGTGTCCCTGATGTCAGGTGGAGGAATCATTATTTTGCGCGTAATAAGGAGGCATTTCCTTGCGTGCGGCCGTGGACCCAGCTGTCGGCCTCTCCACGTACAGTCCACTTCAGATGCATGTCGGTCGTTGACCACGTTGACCAGGCCGTGCTGAGAGCACCAGGGCGGTGGACGACAATGAGGCCTAGGAACGGAACGACACGGAGGCAGGGAAGACTCGGCAGTTGTTTCCCACGCGGAGGGGAATACGTTGTCTGAGGTTTCTTGGTTAAATGCTGCCGTCGCGGAGAATAACAGCAGGTGTGGGCGAGTAGAGGATGGCTAGGCCAGCGATGGGAATGCGGTGGGGCGGTGAGGCTGTCGGCAGCACAGCCCCTTGTGAGGAGGAGGAGCAGAGCAGTCCTGCGGCGCTTGTTTGAGCGGCTGGAGCAGGAAGAGCAGAGATTGAAGAAGCACGACGGCCATCGGATGGACATCCAACAGTCACTGCTTGTGCATCAACCTTTTTTTAGGAAAGCCTCAAATCTGTGGAAAATAGCATACAGCCCATCTGCCGTTATTTAATAATTTACAGCCCATTTACTAATTCTTAAGGTTTCTTTTGGAGCCCATATTCTTTTTGTTAGCATTACAGCCCATATTGTGGCCACGGTTAAAAATTATACGAAATTTTGCATATTTCGGTGCGGTCCGAACTGTTTTTAATCCCGAAATTTTGACTCACATTCAAACTGATTTTAAAAATAAATGTATATAAATATAAAATCCAACAAATTCTCCACGCATAAAAATTAATGTAATTTAAAATCTTGAAATGAAAAAAACATATTTGAAACTAATTGCCGGTTTGATGTGTTTTAAAAATTTACACCCATTTCTCATTACTGATAGGCCATTTTCTCGGCCAACCGAATGAAGCTCTCCTTGACTTGAAAGATTTGCAGCCCAACAGGCCTGACAAAGCGACTTACTTGGCAAATCACAAAAAAACTGGGTTGTGGCCTTGGACCCAGCTGTCAGCCTCTCCACGTACAGTACTCTTCCGATGGAAGTCGGTCGTTGACCACATTGACCACGCCATGCTGAGAGCACCAAGGTGGTGGACGACGGTGAGGCCTAGGAAGGGGACGACGCGGAGCAGGGAAGACAGGAGTGGATGCCCACGCGAGAGGAGAATCTGAGTGTTCACTGGTTCGGCTGCTGGCGTGAGGCTCTTTGTCGCCCAGAATAATAAGGGGTGTCGGTGAGTAAAGGGATACCTTGGGCCAGCGGTGGGAGTAGTAGGGGCGGTGAGGCCTCCAGCGGCATCACAGCCGGCCACGAGAGGCAGGAGCACGCGGCACGACCGGTGCTGCTTTGGTATTTGGAGCAAGAAGACCAGAGGTTGAAGAAGCACTATGGCCGTTGGATGGACATCGACAGTCCTTTGGAGCTAGAATCGTTCATATTGACTAAGTTGACAAAGCCCTCCATCCTCGTCAACTTAGTAGGCCCACAAGTCAGCCACCCACTATGGTGGGTCCCAGCTAGCAGGGGGTATTCATTTTTGTTGGAAATATGCCCTATAGGCAATAATAAAATGGTTATTATTATATGTCCTTGTTCATGATAATTGTCTATTGTTCATGCTATAATTGTATTAACTGGAAACGGTAATACATGTGTGAATACTTAGACCACAACATATCCCTAGTGAGCCTCTAGTTGACTAGCTCGTTGATCAATAGATGGTTATGGTTTCCTGACCATGGACATTGGATGTCATTGATAACGGGATCACATCATTAGGAGAATGATGTGATGAACAAGACCCAATCCTAAGCATAGCACAAGATCGTGTAGTTCGTTTGCTAAAGCTTTTCTAATGTCAAATGTCGTTTCCTTAGACCATGAGTTGTGCAACTCCGGATACCGTAGTAATTCTTTGGATGTACCAAGCGTCCTGGCGTGGCTGGGTGTCTATAAAGGTGCACTACAGGTATCTCCGAAAGTGTCTATTGGGTTGGCACGAATCGAGACTGGGATTTGTCACTCCGTATGACGGAGAGGTATCTCTGGGCCCACTCGGTAATGCATCGTCATAATGAGCTCAGTGTGACTAAGTAGTTAGTTATGGGATCATGCATTATGGAACGAGTAAAGTGACTTGCCGGTAACGAGATTGAACGAGGTATTGGGATACCGACGATCGAATCTCGGGCAAGTACCGTTCCGATTGACAAAGGGAATTGTATACGGTATTGCTTGAATCCCCGACATCATGGTTCATCTGATGAGATCATCGTGGAACACGTGGGAGCCAACATGGGTATCCAGATCCCGTTGTTGGTTATTGACCGGAGAGATGTCTCGGTCATGTCTGCATGATTCCCGAGCCTGTAGGGTCTACACACTTAAGGTTCGATGACGCTAGGGTTATAGGGAAGGTATGTACGCGGTTACCGAATGTTGTTTGAGTCGAATGAGATCTGGGCGACACGAGGAGTTCCGGAATGGTCGGAGGTGAAGATTGATATATTGGACGACGGGGTTTTGGAGTCGGAAGTGTTAGGAGGTACGGGTGATGACCAGCATGACCGAAAGGTATTTGGGAGCCTCGGCAAGTGTTGGGGGCTTCATGGGCCAAGGGAAGGGGGCAAACCAGCCTACTAAGGCGGTCGCCCCTCACCTATTCCCACGTGACCAGGGGTTTGGGGCGCCCATCTAGGGTTCCCACCTCCGGCTTGGGGCCAAGTCACCCAAGGGAGATCCCATCTGCCCTGGCGCCCCCCCTAGGGGAAACCCTAGGCGCCTCCCCCTCCCCCTTGCCCCTATATATAGTGGAGGTTTTGGGCTGCCCAACACATGAGTCTCTCTCTCCCAAGGGAAAGCCGTACCTCTCTCCCTCCTCGTCTCTCGTAGTGCTTGGCGAAGCCCTGCAGGAGTACCGCACTCCTCCACCACCACCACGCCGTCGTGCTACTACTGGACGGAGTCTTCCCCAACCTCTCCCTCTCTCCTTGCTGGATCAAGGCATGGGAGGCGTCCACTGGGCTGCACGTGTGTTGAGCAGCGGAGGCGCCGTTGTTTGGCGCTTAGATCGGAATCGACCGCGATCTGAATCGCCACGAGTACGACTACCTCATCCGCGTTCTCGCAACGCTTCCGCTTAGCGATCTAAAAGGGTATGTAGATGCACTCCCCTCTTTCTTGTTGCTAGTCTCTCCATAGATTGATCTTGGTGATGCGTAGAAAATTTTGAATTTCTGCTACGTTCCCCAACAATTTTTTGGTGCGTAATAAGGAGGCACTTCCTTGCGTGCGAAGATATAGCTGGTGGGTCCGACCTGTCAGCAGGGGGGACGTTTTTTCGCGAAATACAGAAGCCCTTCCCACGTACAGTGCGTAATGAGGAGGAACTTTCCTTGCGTGCGACCATGGAGCTCGTGGGTCCCAACCGTCAGGCTCTCCACGTACAGTCCTCTTCCGATGACTCTCGTATGTTGACCACACCGCGCCAAGCGCACCGAGGCGGTGGACGATGACAAGGCCCCAGACTGGAACGGCCCGGAGATGGGGAAGACGCGGTAGTGGATTCGCAGACGGAGAGGAGTGGGAAACTTGACTGGTTCGGGTGCGGGGTGGGCCTACACTCGGCAGAGAATAACAGGAGGTGCGGAGTGGAGGGATGGCCTGGCCGACGGCGGGTAGCGTTACCGAGGCGCAAAACAACGCCATTTGGACGCTGAAGGCTGGAGAAGCGGCGGTTCGGCAGTCTTGGGGAAGAAAGCGAGAGATTGAAGAAGAATGTCGGTTGTTGGATGTAAATCAACGCCTTCTTAAACTTCGACCTCTTGGCCCACATGTCAGCCAGTCCATTTGTTTTTAGTCCATTTGGTCGCCTCGGTGAAACAATGATGTAGCATCTATGCAGCCCGTTTAAATCCCATTTGCATTTTTCTCGAAATCCGCGGACTTGCTGGGCTGGGTGAAAATATCATGTTGGGCTAGACGGAGAAATGTTATAAAAACATAAACACATGATTGCACGTCAGTAAAATCTTTGCAAGCTTATCTACGCAATCGCTAGGAGTTAACTTGGCAAGTTATATATAAACAATTTTTTTTAAGAACTCCCAACTTACGAAATAAAATATAATTTTAATTTGATGAGTTAATAGTACGTGGGGTATTATTATTTTTTAGGCTAGATGTGGGACAGTTGAGTTGGTTCTAGGGGAAAGTACTGGGAGAAAACTCAATTTACATCGAAAAAGAAAGTGGGAGAAAATTCAGAGACCTGCTAGGTCCACCTGAGGAGAGGAATATGTTGGAAGGAAGGAGATTCACAGCACGGCAGCCGAGTGAACTAGTTTTTTTTATGGACAAGTGAACTAGTTTACATACATAAGCAAATAGCCACTAAAAAGCAATCAGGTTAATGTGTTCTTAAAATAAATATTTCGGACAAAATAGATAATTACGACACATGGGCTAATGCATGAAACACTCAGATGATAAAGGTGCTTATAAACAGATAAAGTAAAACATCTAGACCTTCCTGGCACGCTTGATCATGACGCTGCGGCTGTCCGTGTACTCATCGATTACGGAAGCGAACCGCCCTCATGTTCAAGATCTGCTGTACATGTCGTAAGCATGCGTATCGTCCTTGGCCGCATAGGTTATGTAGGCTAGATTCAGAGGTACCTCCACGTGTTCAGGTCGTCTTCTTTCATGTTGGCGTATCGAGGGTCGATGATGGTCTCAGCGAGGTCAACCACGGAGTCCTTCTCCTGCCCGTTCTTGATGATCTTGTATTATACGGATGTCGACAAGCTTGTTGCACCGGATGGCGAGTCGTCGCGTTCTTCCTTCTCTCCACCGTAGAGAAGGTGCGATCGGTGCTGCCGATGAAGCAGGCGAATGCTCCGAACCTGGTGCAGCCATAGGGTCGAGGCGGCGAGCTTCACCGAGTTCGTATCGTTGGTGTACATCACATTCAACTTGGTGCAGCCATAGGACTGAATGGCGAACTAACTCCTTGCTGAATTCCATATCCAGCAGGCTCACCCCTCGGATCGCCATTGGAGTCTCTTGAGTGAAGCGAGTGTGTGGCGGCGGCAGCAGTTCGTTTTTTAGCTCTTGGGGAACTGGATTCAACAGTAAGCTGAGTGTGTACAGGCGACGACAGTTACTACCCATCTGTCGGTGTCAAAACCGGCGGATCTCGGGTAGGGGGTCCCGAACTGTGCGTCTAGGCGGATGGTAACAGGAGACAAGGGACACGATGTTTTTACCCAGGTTCGGGCCCTCTCGATGGAGGTAATACCCTACTCCTGCTTGATTAATATTGATGATATGGGTAGTACAAGAGTAGATCTACCACGAGATCAAGGAGGCTAAACCCTAGAAGCTAGCCTATGGTATGATTGTTGTTCATCCTATGGACTAAAACCCTCCGGTTTATATAGACACGGAGAGGTTAGGGTTACAGTCGGTTACAATGGTAGGAGATCTACATATCTGTATCGCCAAGCTTGCCTTCCACGCCAAGGAAAGTCCCATCCGGACACGGGACGAAGTCTTCAATCTTGTATCTTCATAGTCCGAGTCCGCCAGCGGTGATAGTTCGCTATCGGACACCCCTAATCCGGGACTCCTCGGTAGCCCCGAACCAGGCTTCAATGACTATGAGTCCGTAGCGTTGATTGTCTTGGCATTGAGGCGGGTTCTTCTCCAAATTCCATATACTTGTCAAATAGTGTCAAACTTCGATAAATGCTGCGCTCCTTGGCTTCTCGCCCAATAATGGCCATCTTCCACGCGTTTGAATGAATGCGAAAAGCCAGGTATTTTACAATTACCCCCTACCTGCGCAAATGAGCTGCCTATAAAAGGCGAGGTTCTAGATCTGAGTCACACCATCCCCCCTTCGTGAGCTTTCATCGAAGCGCCTCTGACCAAAGCCCATTCCATCATGGACAGTCGCCGCGGCTCCTCCTCTCGCTCTCCCAGCCCTCAGCCTGGAAATTGGGAGAGATGCTCACTCCCCATAGCGAGCTAGTTATACTCAAGCCAAGGGATTTCTTCCCCGGCCTTCATGGTTCAGTTCGAGCGGACTTGCCACCTACAAGGGCGGAAAGCAAGCGGAGAGTGTCCCGATCCCTCTAAAGGAGGCGGGTATGCTTCATCTCTTATCTAGTAAGAGGACTCGGATTTCCAATCCATCCGTTTCTCAGGGGCTCTTGGAGTTCTCGGCCTCGGTTGCACCAGCTTACTCCTGCCTCCATCACGCACATCGTGGGCCGTGGCCCTCTGCGAACTGTTCTTGGGCATCGAGGCTCATTTGGGCTGTGGAAGAGATTATTCTGCCTAGTACCCCGTTCTTATGAGGGGTCAATATATCAAGTGGGCGGAGCCGAGCTATGGCGCATCGCGGGACGGATACCTATCCGGACCCCGAAGAAGGCGTCCAAGACTGGCCTTGAATGGTTTTACATGGAGGGCGTCCGCTGCGGATCCTGTTTGGATCGGCCTTCCGGAGTTCAGCAATGCTCCTCTGAAGAAGCGCCTAAGCTGGCGCCCTCGGAGCCCGGAGGGAAAATGACCGGGATGTCCTCTATTTGATGAGCGAATAAGGTTCTTGGCTCATGCACGATTGACCATGATTGGAGTCATGGCAATCTGCATTATGAAGTGCAGCCGCCCAATATAGGGGCCACCCATGTGGGACTTCAGCGGGAGGGCGATGCCACCGCCATGGCCGCAAAGGGCGGGATCGGTCACCGAACTGGTGAAGATCTTGTCTGCCATGTATAAAGGGGAGGAGGAGGATTTCCTCCGCGTCAATCCACTGAAGGAGTTTTCTTCGAATAATCCTCGAAGCTGGGTAAGCAAACATCTTTGTGACCTGTCCGATCCATGTTCCCGTGGTTAAATATCTCATTTCATGGTTTCTGCGCAGGAACTACGCCGGACTGTGGAGAAGATGCACAACCCGCCCCCACAACCCGAGGATCCGGAACGGTCCCTCGATCCGTCCTCCGAAGAGGATCCGGATATAAAGGTGGAGTTGATCGACGGGGTATTCCACCAACTTAGCATCGACAATGCTTTGGTTGCCATCACGGTCGATTACCCCGGAATACTTCCGGCCTCACAGGTAACTGAGACCGCGGTCCCAATATTCTGATAATGACCCATCCGTGCTTATTTCTTGATCACCGTATACCAATGGTGTTTGCAGGGGTACCTTGAGGCAGGAAGCCGAGCCAGCGCGACTGGCCAACAAAGGCGTCTGGCCCCACAGGCTAAAAAGGAGTGCGGTCCGGATCGAAACTCCGCCCATAGCGGTATGGCGTGTCACCATGCTCCTAGGATTGATTCCTAGAAGGCGTACTAACGCCGGCGCTCTTTTCAGGAAAAAAGCGCTCATGACTGAGTCGAAGAGGTTGCCAATCGAACCTCCGCCCGCCAGGCTCAAAGCCGGGTCGAAGCGGAGGCGAACACGAGGCGTCGTCGGATGCTCCTCCGATAGAGGATCTTGACAGATTGTCCGCCACCAACTCGAGGTGGAGGCGCCTTGAATCACTGAGCGCCGCCGGACAGTTCTTCGTGGCGCATGTTTCTCCCAAGAGGCCTTGAATGCCGTCAATTCGAAATCGCACCTCCGTGCCGCTCAAGATGGTCTTGCGAGCCACGGAGCAGTATGTAAAGGACATCTGGTATGGAAATTTGTGATTATATATGCGGTAGCCCTCGAGACTTAAAATAGTTAGAATAACTGATTTAAGGATCATTTGTTATGCAGATCTTCTGAGTAAAAGAGTACCCGATCGTCCCAGAGCTTGAAGAGTGCAAGGCCCAACTTGAGGCCGCACTAGCCGCTCTGATGGGGAGCCACAGAGACCCCCTCTGGTAATATACGCTTCAAAAGATAAATAGTTTATGAAGTGCAGCGGGTGTGTAAATCTGACAAAAATATTGCAGATGGCGCCGGACTGGATCCGAACAAGCAACAGCTCTTGTGCCAGCTAAAGGCTGGCGAGAGCGTGCTTATGAGGGTGCAGCAGGAGAAAAATAACCTCCAGGATGCCAACACCAAGCTGGGTGAGGAACTAAAAGTTGTTCGTGCCCAGTTGTCTGACTCCGTAAAGGAGAATCGGCGGCTTCGTCGCGGCATTTTCAGTAAGTGCTTGAGCGAACTTTGAAAGAGTTCGGCGAGGAAGGCGGTTAACATAAACATGTATGTAGGTTTGCTCACAGGTCGTCCTGAGGAGGAGATGCCCAGTTCTTCGGGTGATCTTCTTCAAGAATTGCGTCAGCTGCACGAATGAGTCCGGCAGGTGATGAAAAGCATCAGCCAGGCCTTGTGGCCATCTATCTCCCTACCCGAAGGCATTGGGGAGCTGGCAGAGAGGCTTCAAGGAGCACAGCGGCGCTTCAGACTATGGAAGATATCGGCCTGCCGTCAAGGCGCCAGGGAGGCCTGGGCCATGGTAAAGACGCGGTACACGAAGGCTGACCCAAACCACATGGCCGAGGTCAGACCTGTGGGGCCTGATGGGATGGAGATTCCTGTAAGCTTAGTGTACGGCCAAGTAGAATTGGCCGCCAAGTATTCCCAGCAAGATTGTAAATTATATAGCCTACTAGATGGCATTGAGGAGGAATACAATGAGTCGAGTTGACTATGTAAAAATATGACATGAAAAAATGTCTTCTAGCCGGATTGTAGATCGTTTGTCATAGCGGACCTTTTCGCTTCGACCTCAGGACCCAATAGTCCGGAGTGTGTCCGAATACCTTCGTGGTTATATAAGAACCGGGGTATGCATGGAGACAAGGCGTAGGGGTCATTATTGCTGTATCAGACAAGTGCCCAACTAGTTATGTTATATTACATGGGTAGTAAGAAACATCTTCCAGGGAGAATAGTTCCGTTAAGGGTTCCTTTCCCTGGGAGGCATGCCCTAAAGTGCATGTCAAAGCTACTATGAAAGCAGTAAAATCATCTGGGGGCAGATGGGTAAATAGTTAAAAATCATTTTTCAGTTCACCGACCAAATATTCCCTTAAGAATGCTAGCTTTCGGCTTCACCCAGTCTGAGGTACACATCCGGCTGACCCGGCAGTAACAATCGCAGAGGTGCTCCCTTTACCACCTAGCCGAACAATCGGGAACGTAGGGGTAAGCATAGGAGCCAGGCAACCCAGCTTGGCCAAAACTTAAGTCATATCGATGCATATAATGGTGAATAAAAGGTACATGCGGAAGTTTAACGCATGTGTTGGGTATGAAGCCGTATAAATAAGCTTCATCAAAGAAGCCCCAGTATAATGAGCGCGGACAGCGCGTCAAGTATGTCTTGAAAAAAGCTAAACGAGCCTCTAGAGGCTTCAAGAAGAAGGAGGAGGAAGGAGAGAAATAAAAGACAGCAAAAATAGCAAATGTGGACGGAGGAAGGAGACAAACTTGGAGTCCGGCGCTTAGGCGTAGAATCTTCAGAGGCGGGCTGCGTTCCATGGGTTCGGCTCGAGTCGGTTATCGATGCGTTTCGCAGACGGTATGCTCTGCCGGTCAGGACCTGGTCGATGATGAAGGGACCTTCCCATTTGGGCTTGAGTTTGTCCTTTTTCTTGTCCGGTAGGCGTAGAACTAGTTCGCCAACGTTATAAGCCTTGGCCCGCATTTCCTGCTTTGATATCTTGAGCCTGCTGTTGATAGAATGCGGAACGAGCTTTTGCCACGTCGCGCTCCTCCTCCAATGCGTCCGAGCTGTCCTGCCGATCGAGCTCGGCTTCTCTTTCTTCATACATGCGCACGCGAGGTGAGTCATGTATTATGTCGTAGGGCAAGACTGCCTCTACGCCGTACACCATAAAGAATGGTGTGAATCCGTAGTACGATTCGGTGTGGTCCGCAGCCCCAGTGAGTACGGAGTCGAGCCTCAACCCAAAGGCGTGTTAGATTCCTTGAGGGACCGCACTAGTGCGGGTTTAATGCCACTCATGATTAGACCATTTGCTCGTTCGACTTGGCCGTTGGTTTGAGGGTGATAGGCGAGGCGTAATCGAGCTTGATGCCCATGTTTTGCACCATAATTTGACCTCATCGGCCGTGAAGTTGGTGCCGTTATCAGTGATGATACTGTGGGGGACACCGTAACGGTGCACTACCCCTGATATGAAGTCTATCACCGGTCTGGATTCGCCCGTTTTAACAGGCTTGGCCTCTATCCATTTGGTGAATTTATCCACCATGACCAATAGATATGTTTGCTTGTGGGTTCCTCCCTTAAGGGGTCCAACCATGTCAAGCCCCCAGACCGCGAACGGCCAGGTGATGGGTATAGTTTTGAGGGCGGTGGGTGGCATGTGGCTTTGGTTAGCAAAAAGCTGGCAACCGACGCATCGTTGGACTAAATCCTGCGCATCTGCCCGGGCCGTTGGCCAATAAAATCATGTACGGAAGGCCTTGCCTACAAGGGCCTGGGCTGCGGCGTGGTGCCCACCCAGTCCGGCATGAATTTCAGCCAGGAGATTTCGCCCTTCCTCTTCGGAGATACACCTTTGAAGGACTCCTGTAGTGCTTTTCTTATAAAGCTCTCCCTCATGGAATTTGTAGGCTTTAGATCGCCGCATTATGCAGCGAGCCTCATTTTTGTCTTCGGGGAGTTCCTGCCTAGTTAGGTAGGCTAGGAATGGTTCCGTCCACGGGGCAATAACCGCCATTATTTCGTGAGCGGAGGGTGTTATCTCCGGGGCAGAGCCTCCGGTTGTGTTAGAGTGTTCGGTGTCAGGCAGTGTGGTTGGGTCCGGATTGTTATTGCTGGACTCCCCTTCCCATAGTACGGATGGCTTGAACAGCCATTCCAAAAAGATATTGGGTGGGACGGCATCGCGTTTTGCACCGATACGTGCCAATATATCCGCCGCCTGGTTGTTATCCCGGGCTATATGATGAAATTGAGCCCTTGAACCGCGGCCGACATTTTTAGGACCGCATTGCGGTATGCTGCCATTTTCGGATCTTTGGCATCAAAGTCTCCGTTTATTTGAGATATTGCGAGGTTGAATCGCGCACCTCTAGGCGTTGAATGCCCATGGAGACGCCATCCGGAGGCGTGCGTAAGGGCCTCAGATTCGCTGCGTTGTTGGAGTCCATATACATTATCTGAAGGAAGTATTGGACTGTGTCCCCGGTTGGGGACGTCAGGACGACGCCATCCCCCAGGCCGGCCAACATTTTGGAGCCATCAAAGTGCATGATCCAATTGGAGTATGCGCCGTACTCTTTAGGGAGTTCGGCTTCAGTCCATTCGGCCACGAAGTCAGCCAAAACCTGCGACTTAATAGCTCGTCGTGGCTTATAAGTTATGTCGAATGGAATGAGCTCTATGGCCCATTTAGCAATCTGGCCCATCGCGTCGCGGTTATTTATAATGTCGTTAAGAGGTACTTCGGAGGCTACCGTTATCGAGCACTCTTGAAAGTAGTGTCGCAGCTTCCGGGATGCCATGAACACCGCGTATGCTATCTTTTGATAGTGTGGGTACCGGGACTTGCATGGAGTTAGTACGGTGGACACATAGTAAACCGGTTTTTGAAGAGGGAATCGGTGTCCGTCCGTTTCTCATTCGACAACGAGCACCGCGCTGACAACTTGATGTGTTGCGGCGATATATAATAGCATTGGTTCGCCCACATTGGGCGCGGCCAGGACCGGATTTGTTGCCAAAATGGCCTTTATTTCTTCGAGTCCGGCTGTGGCGGCATCCGTGTTCGAAGTGTTCGGTGCGCCGGAGGAGGCGGTAAACGGGTAACGCCTTTTATCCCAAACGGGAAATAAAGCGGCTTAGAGCCGCTACGCATCCCGTCAATTTTTGTATTTGTTTGAGGTCTTTTGGAATATCCAATTGTGACAGAGCTCGGATCTTGGCTGGGCTTGCTTCAATTCCTCTATCGGACACAATGAAGCCCAGGAGCTTTCCGTCTGGAACGCCGAAGACGCATTTTTCCGGATTGAGCTTGATGTCATATTTTCGAAGATTGTCGAATGTGAGCCTCAAGTCGTCTACTAGAGTTTCGATGTGCTTGGTTTTGACGACCACGTCATCTACATATGTTTCCACTGTTTTGCCGATCTGGTTTGCCAGACATGTCTGAATCATGCGCTGATATGTTGCGCCGGCGTTTTTGAGCCCAAAGGGCATTGTGTTGAAGCAGAACGGGCCGTATGGAGTGATGAATGCTGTTGCAGCTTGGTCTGGCTCCGCCATCTTGATTTGGTGGTAGCCGGAGTACGCGTCGAGGAAGCACAATGAGTCGTGTCCTGCTATAGCGTCAATAATTTGATCAATTCGAGGGAGGGGGAAGGTATCCTTTGGGCAAGCCTTATTAAGGTCCTTAAAATCAACACATAGGTGCCAAGATTTATCCTTCTTTGGTACCATCACCAGGTTTGCTAGCCAGTCTGGATGTTTTATATCTCTGATGAATCCGGCTTCCAAAAGTTTGGCTAGCTCCTCTCCCATGTCCCGTCTCTCGGGTTCGAAAAAGCGCCGAAGAGCCTGTTTGACTGGCTTGAATCCTTTTAGGATATTTAGGCTGTGCTCGGCCAGCTGACGTGGGATTCCTGGCATGTCTGAAGGGTGCCAGGCAAAGATGTCCCAGTTTTCATGTAGAAATTCTCGTAATGCGGCATCTACATCAGGGTTTAATTGTGCCCCAATGGAGGCCGTCTTTGCAGCGTCCGTTGGGTGGACTTGGAATTTGACAATTTCATCAGCTGGTTTAAAAGAAGTGGACTTGGATCTTTTATCAAGTATCACATCGTCCCTGTTCACCGTGGAGCGCATCGCGGTGAGTTCCTCGGCCACTAGGGCTTCGGATAGTGCCTCGAGGGCTAGTGCGGCTGTCTTGTTTTCGGCGCGGTGTGCTATGTTCTGATCACTAGCGAGAGTGATGATTCCGTTAGGTCCGGGCATTTTAAGCTTCATGTACCCATAATGGGGTATAGCTTGAAAAATTGTGAATGCCTCTCGTCCTAATAAAGCATGATATCCGCTGTTGAGCGGGGTCACTTGAAATGTGACCTCCTCGACCTGTAATTGTCGGCGAGCGAACACTACGCCCAAAGGTGTGATTTTCCTGTGCAGCATGCTTCCGGCTAGGGATTATTTCTCTAAAGGTTGTGCTGCTTCGCTCAATGCGGTTCCAGATCTATTTCCATTTTTGGAGGGTTTCCTCATAGATGAGGTTTAGTCTGCTGCCGCCATCCATGAGTACCTTAGTAAGGCGAAAGCCGTCCACTATCGGACCGAGGACCAATGCGGCTGGTGCTCGGGCTGTTCGGAATTTAGGTTCGTCGCTGGCATTAAAGGTAATAGCCGTGTCACTCCATGGATTTATTGTTGCTACTTGGTAGACTTCGGCAAGGTTGCGGAGTGTTCGTTTTCGCATGTTATTTGATGCGAAAGTCTCGAAGACTGTTAACACCGTACTGGTGTTGCTGGGCTGGGATTCTGAAGCTAGAAGCTCCTCGCCACTTTTGGCCACCTGCCGTAGTATCCAACATGCTCGAAGGCTATGAGTTGGAGTGGCGCCCTCTATGCTATCAATTTTGCAGGGTCCGTTTAGCCAACCCTCCAGTACGGTTCCGTACCCTTTAGGGGGTTTTGGTTTTTTGGTATTTAACCCAGGTGCTTGATAATGATGCACCCTTTTATTTCGGACTAGGGATGTATTCGGGGCCGGATTATCCCAAAATTTACTTTCGGTTTTCCAGGATCTCTCCATCGCACAGTACTTTTGTACTATCGTCACCAAGTCCTCAAAGCGTGTAATTTCGCGACGACTTATGGCGTTTAGGATTCCCTTGTCCATGCAATTATTGCAGAAAATTGGGATTGCGTCCTCCTCTCGGCAGTCCTTTATCCTGTTCATAACCAGGAGGAATCTGGCCCAGTAATGATGTACTGTTTCAGCGGGCTCTTGCCGAATTTGAGAAAGATCGCTAATGTTTGGGTGGGCTCAGGGGCCGAGAAGTTTCCGAACTCGGAAGTTTGGATTTTTGAGTGTTATCCAATGAGTCCAACCCGCCGCCTGACTTTAAGTTCAGGGATTGACCGACATCCGTCCCTCTGCGGGAATCCGGCATGGAGGGATCGGGAATCCGGACATAGCTAGTCCTTAAGATAGAAGAAGAATCGCCGCATTGCTCCTCTATCACAACAACATGATGGGTAGCCTGGGGAGAGTTGATCTCTCTCAGATCGGTTTTAGGCCCGATCCGGTCGTAGTCTGTGGCGACTCCTAGGGCGGCGATGCGATCCAAGAGCTCGTTTACGGAGGAGAGCTCGACCGGATCTAACTGTTCGGCAAGTTCCGGATTAACATGGAGATTGGTTTCGATGACTCGAGAGGTCATCGTCGGCGCGGTGGCCAGATTGGCGGTCATAAGAAAACCACCTAGCCGAAGAGTCTGGCCAGCGGCCAAGGCTCCTTTGGCGATAGTATCGTCTTTAAAGACGAGATGAGGCATCCTACCTGATGGTGATGACACAGAGGAACTCTCAATGAAAACACCAATGTCGGTGTCAAAACCGGCGGATCTCGGGTAGGGGGTCCCGAACTGTGCGTCTAGGCGGATGGTAATAGGAGACAAGGGACACGATGTTTTTACCCCGGTTCGGGCCCTCTCGATGGAGGTAATACCCTACTCCTGCTTGATTAATATTGATGATATGGGTAGTACAAGAGTAGATCTACCACGAGATCAAGGAGGCTAAACCCTAGAAGCTAGCCTATGGTATGATTGTTGTTCGTCCTACGGACTAAAACCCTCCGGTTTATATAGACACCGCATAGGTTAGGGTTACACAGAGTCGGTTACAATGGTAGGAGATCTACATATCCAGACGCCAAGCTTGCCTTCCACGCCAAGGAAAGTCCCATCCGGACACGGGACGAAGTCTTCAATCTTGTATCTTCATAGTCCAAGAGTCCGGCCAACGGTGATAGTTCGGCTATCCGGACACCCCCTAATCCGGGACTCCCTCACCATCCCTCGTCCGCTGCACGCCCGACAGAAGATGCACCCTCGGCGCATTCAAACGCCTCCATTAAGAAACCTACTCCGGCCACACGTCGGTTCACGAGCGGGTCTGTATTGGTACTGTAATAACAGGAGTCAGTGGTCGCTTTACTTAAATTTAATTAGCTTTTTAATAGATATTTATACTTAAAACAAGCAATGCATTGGCTCGTTCTATCAGTGCCATGGGATCAACATGCACAACAATTAGAATTATTATTCTCAGGAAGCACACGATCAACACATTTGTCGCACTTTCACAAAGATAATACTACCAAGTTTGAACTGTTTGTTATGGTTGCTGTCCTCTGCATCATCATGCCGTGTTTCCCAGCTTGCAAGATTCAGAACTAACAAATAAGATCCAAATAATAAGTACAACAAAGATGCCTACACATCTCATTGATTCCCAGCTTGCAAGATTCAGAACCAACAAATAAGATCCAAATAATAAGTACAACAAAGATGCCTACACATCTCATTGATTCCCAACTTGCAAGATTCAGAACCAACAAATAAGATTCAAATAATAAGAACAACAAAGATGCCTACACATCTCATTGATTCCAAGCTTGCAAGATTCAGAACCAACCCATTAGAGCCTTTTGATAAAGTGAATATTGGGATTAAATCCATCTTGGCTAGCCATGTCATACAATCGAAGAACTTGGCGAATGCTCCTGACCGTCACAACATCTGTAGTTGAGGATTCCCGTTTGCACAGCATGTTTGCACAGCACAAACAAGGAGACAGGAGAGCATGATTTCACTTTAATAGCGGCCTCCTTGAACTCAACCTCCAGCTCCACTAGGATGAGGTCTGCCTCGAGTTCCATGATTCAATTTATGCGCCTTTTTCTGCGGTTCACCTGAAATGAAGCAAAGATTGCATCATTCAGCTAGCAAGAAGTTGCACTAAAATTGAGGAACATTAAGGTTGGTTGTCCGGCTCATGTAAGGTGCAACTATAATTTTCTTATCCTTTTGTGCAGTTCCACTAAAATAAAGTGCCATTGTGGTGACAGTGACAGCTCCATCTTGCAAAGGCTAATAAAATGTTGCACGAGATTACCAGCAGAACTTGACGGAGATTTTGGAAACTCCAATCACCATTTTGTGCAGTTCCACCAAAATTGAGAGATGTTGCCCACGTGACATTTTAGTTGAACTGCACAAGACGCTCATTCCAAAAAAAAGTGTTTTGCACAGTTCACCAAAAGGTCACAATAGCAACAAGTTGAAATGGATATCCCTATCTGCACAAAATGATAGAAAGTAAACAGTTGCTGGTCAATAAGAATATACGAAACATATACAAAATGAAAAGAAACATCTTAATTATGTTCATGGCAATCACGCAAGGACAATAGAAATTTTAAAACGTCAGCAATGCTTCATGTTACTAGAAGCATTACGATCAACAATGAGATTCCTCAGATATGGGATTACTTTAATGGTGGCATTGCTTGTTTACCAGACACAATAAATCAATAATAGCTAAAGAGTTGGTTTAAGGGCATGGGACCGTGTTGACACCAGGACACTCAGCAGCGTAAAGGAGCAACTTGCTTATCATACTAGGGAAAACAGTAGGAGTGCCATTTGTAACACAGTTTAATTACATCTTATCACTGGAGGCATTAGATTAACAATAACACTGGTTAGACATGTCCCTAAGGTAACAGTGTGATCGCTTCATTTTACATGTGCCCTTACATTAACAAGGGAAAAGGTTGGTATAAGGACATGCGACAATGGACGCATCAGCACAATGTACCTACAAGGAGGCATAAAGTGGTGATGCCGAGCTTGTTCACGCTATGTGAGGGCAGCGAACCTAATCCTGGAGACCTTTTACTATGTGAGGGCAACAAATCTAATCCTGGAGACCTTTTACTATGTGAAGGCAACAAATCTAATCCTGAGACCTTTTACTATGTGAGGGCAGCAAATCTAATCCTGAGACCTTTTACTATGTGAGGGCAGCAAATCTAATCCTGAGACCTTTTACTATTTGAGGGCAGCAAATCTAATCCTGGAGACCTTTTACTATGTGATGGCAGCAAATCTAATCCTGGACATACTCTGTTGACTTGTCCACCAGCCGCCACTTTCTATCCTTTTTTCAACCAATAATAGATCTGTTCCTTATCCAGTTTGTACTGCGTTTTCCATTATTTCCCTTTTCAACCAAGAGACCGGTTGGGTATCCGGTCTCTACTACTTTCACCATATTACTTCCTCTTTGAATCAAGTCCAAGATTCAAGCTACAACTTTCCCCCCTTTCTTCGTTGTTTGAATGGTGATTGGAGTTTCCAAAATCTCCGTCAAATTTTGACTAAAGATTTAACTAACAAAATGTTAATGCATTAACATTTTGTTAGTTAAATCTCCGTCAAAATCCCCCTTTTATAGTTTGTGCCAAATTTTGACTAAAGATTTAACTAACAAAATGTTAATGCATGTTAAGAAAAATTATCTCATTGGATTCGTATTTGAACATAGTTTTGAAAAATATAATGTTTGGTGACATGCGTGAACATTTTCTTAGTTTTATCTATGGTCAAAATTTGGCACGAAATACAATGGGGACCAATAAACCCGGACAGAGGTAGTATTGTTCACTTGTGCTCCCTGCCCCTCCATTCATTGAACAACCCCACGGGTGAATAAACATACAGTAAGTACTCGGCTGTATACTACTCCCTCCGTTCCTAAATATAAGTCTTTGGAGAGATTTCACTATGGACCACATACGGAGAAAAATGAGTGAATCTACACATAAAATGCATCTATATACATCTGTATGTGGTCTACAGTGAAATATCTACGAATACTTATATTTAGGAACGGAGGGAGTACTACTCAGGTCAGAGGAGTGCGAACCACGGTAGCCCAGTGAACCAGCCGTGCGAACCACGGTAGCCCAGTGAACTAGCAGTAGAAAACAATGTGGTGATATGGCCATAAAAAACAATGTGCTACGGTCCACACTGTAGCATGTACAATAACACTCCTCTTTGTTTGGATCCTTGAGTTAGAGCTAGTTTGGGTTGAAATAGCCTCAAATTATCGAAACAAGAGGGGTTAGTTTGAGCTAGTTTGCTCTAACCCAGCTAAAAAAACTAGCACGGTGGAGAGGTTCTAATTGGGTTAGTTATCCTCAGGCCCACTAAAAGAGAACTAAATAAATCTCACCTGCCCGCACCAGATCGCTCCCCTAAAAAAATCTCACCTGCCCGCACCAGATTGCTCCCCCCCCCCTCTCGCACGACTCCTCTCTGTTCCCCATAGGGTCGCCCGCCCAAGCGCCGATCGCCCTCTCTCTCCTCCGGTCGCCCTCTCCTTTCGGCCTCCGCCGCCCTACTCCGGCCGCCCTCTCCCTCCGACCTTCGAAGGTCGCCCCGCTCCCCCTTCACTAGTCGTTTTCTCCCTCTGTCGTGCACGGCGGCGGCGCATCTACCAGGGAGGTCGCGAGAGCGGTGAGTTTGTTTGTTCCTTCTCTGTCTCACGGCCATATCATTGATCTTGCTTGCTCTAGCGCTAATTCTGATTTGGAAAAGTAGATCCTGATCAAACTTGCTATACATTTGTGGTGCACGCATGGAATTGTTTGATGCTGCTTGAGGAGGTAATAAATCTTTCTAGAGGCCCAAAGATTCAGGTCACCTTTCTAGGTATTTCAATTTCAGGTTTGCATTATTTGTAGAGGCCCAAGATTCAGTTCACCTTTCTAGGTATTTCAATTTCAGGCTTGCATTGTCTCTAGAGGCCCAAAGATTCAGTTCACCTTTCTAGGTATTTGAGTTTCAGGTTTGCATTATTTCTAGAGGCCCAAAGATTCAGTTCACCTTTCTAGGTATTTCAGTTTCATGCTTGCATTATTTCTAGAGGCCCAAAGATTCAGTTCACCTTTCTAGGTATTTCAGTTTCATGCTTGCATTATTTCTAGAGGCCCAAAGATTCAGTTCACCTTTCTAGGTATTTCAGTTTCAGGCTTGCATTATTTCTAGATGCCCAAAGATTCAGTTCACCTTTCTAGGTATTTAAGTTTCAGGCTTGCATTGTTTCTAGAGGCCCAAAGATTCAGTTCACCTTTCTCGGTATTTCAGTTTCAGGCTTGCATTATTTCTAGAGGCCCAAAGATTCAGTTCACCTTTCTAGGTATTTAAGTTTCAGGCTTGCATTATTTCTATAGGCCCAAAGATTCAGTTCACCTTTTTAGGTATTTCATTTTCAGGCTTGCATTATTTCTAGAGGCCCAAAGATTCAGTTCACCTTTCTAGGTATTTTAGTTACAGGCTTGCATTATTTCTAGAGGCCCAAAGATTAAGTTCCCAGTCGGCGGCAAGCGGCCCTGCTACCCATGCCGGTGTCGACCTCAACTCGCAAGGGCCAGCGTCGGAGGGGTTCCCGGGGCTTGGGCTCTACAGAGCCTTCCTCCAGAGCGACGATGGAAAGATCCTCCCTCGGTGCGCGAGGGGCTCCGGGCTCCCTCCCTATCGTGAACGACTTCCTTGATGAGTTAGCTCATTCTTTGTTTCATGAAGTGTTTTTTTATTTTGTGAAGCTTGATTGATGACTTGTATGTTTAAGTGGGATATCTCATTTGTATGGACAAAGTAAAAATTATCATGTTTGCATGTTTGATTTGTATAGATGGTTCGTTTATGTCAATTGTGAGCGGGAGGAGGCCAAAGAAGAGCCGGCCACACCAAGAGGGTGCTTGGATCCAAGGGACTTATTTTAGTCTGACGAAAAATAGGGTCCAAAGTAGTCAAATGATTGAGATAGAGCATTTATTGTCAATCTAACCCTGCCATCCATACACCTCTTTGGTTTAGAGTTAGTTCAGGGTTAGAATCTAACTCTAACCTCTAACCAAGTTAGAGTTCTCCTCGTCTCGGTTCATTGCCATCATACTTTCCCCATTCCCGTGTTTTCAGTATCCTGCGAATCAAAGAGGCCCTTTTTTTCGGGAAAAATCAAAGAGGCCCTTAGACTGGTTTAGGTCCGGTCATTTTTTATAAACGTGTTATGTCCAAAATTTAATGAACGTGCTCCGGTTTCCACGAAAATAATACGGTTTCATGTAGTAATTCATTGATTTATTTATTATTCTGCGGGGGGTTTGCATGTAATTCATGAGGTCTGAAATGTAAAGTAACTCGGCATATGCTCCGAGTCGTGCATGCACTACGACCCAGATGCTCTATGTCCCACATGTCGGCGAATGGGAGCACGTGGAAATAGCCTAGGAGTACATATAGAAGGATAAATGCGTGAAAAAATATGTACTGTGAAGCGTAGCCGCGGTTCGAAAAGGAGACCTAAAGTGATGACAGATATAGGTCACACACACCCAACTAGTGGTACTAGACATACGACTAATTTTTCCCTAAAAAAAAGAGGCACGAGTGCTCAGTACTCCTATTCTATAAATACGAGTCCCATCTGATAACAGCATCTGTGCTACAGCTAGCTCTCCTCCCTCGTTTCTCTCTTCTAATTCTAAACTCGGCCGACACCCGGTGGGTGGGGTGGGTTTGCTCAACTGTGGCCCCACCTCACAGTGAAAACGTTATGACTGGAATAAAAAATGCCATATACTCCCTCCGTTCATAAATATAAGCCTTTTTAGATACTAGTTCAAATGGAATACAACATACAGATGTATGAAGAAATAGTTTAGAGTGTAGATTCACTCATTTTGCTCCGTATGTAGTAGTCACTTGCTGGAATCTTTAGAAAGACTTATATTTGGGAACGGAGGGAGTACTATACTAATAAAACATTAAGGCCACGAGGCGATGCAGTTCTGGTTACAGGAGGCAGGAAGAAGAGATGCATCCATCGACGACGTCCACCTCCCCAACTGAGGGCGACGGCCCACCGAACCGCGCCTAAGTAGCAGCGGCTTTCGTGGCCATGTCGACGTGCTTCTGAACAATGGCGTCCAAATATTCCAGCCGCTGGAAGAAGGCCAACGTCTTTCTGTCCTCGCTTACCTTGTAGTGGCCTATGTAAACGATTTCCTCGTAGACATGGTGATATCTACTACACAACCTTCTTCTTGTAGACGTTGTTGGGCCTGCAAGTGCACAGGTTTGTAGGAAAGTAGCAAATTTCCCTCAAGTGGATGACCTAAGGTTTATCAATCCGTGGGAGGCGTAGGATGAAGATGGTCTCTCTCAAGCAACCCTGCAACCAAATAACAAAGAGTCTCTTGTGTCCCCAACACACCCAATACAATGGTAAATTGTATAGGTGCACTAGTTCGGCGAAGAGATGGTGATACAAGTGCAATATGGATGGTAGATATAGGTTTTTGTAAACTGAAAATATAAAAACAGCAAGGTAGCGAGTGATAAAAGTGAGCGTAAATGGTATTGCAATGATAGGAAACAAGACCCAGGGTTCATACTTTCACTAGTGTAAGTTCTCTCAACAATAATAACATAGATAGATTATATAACAAGACCTCAACATGCAACAAAGAGTCACTCCAAAGCCACTAATAGCGGAGAACAAACGTAGAGATTATGGTAGGGTACGAAACCACCTCAAAGTTATTCTTTCGGATCGATCTATAAAAGAGTTCGTACTAGAATAACACCTTAAGACACAAATCAACCAAAACCCTAATGTCACCTAGATACTCCATTGTCACCTCAAGTATCCATGGGCATGATTATACGATATGCATCACACAATCTCAGATTCATCCAACCAACACAAAGTACTTCAAAGAGTGCCCAAAAGTTTCTACCAGTGAGTCAAGAACGTGTGCCAACCCCTATGCATAGGTTCATGGGCGGAACCCGCAAGTTGGTCACCAAAACATACATCAACTGGCACATGATATCCCATTGTCACCACAGATAAACACGGCAAGACATACATCAAGTGTTCATAAAAGACTCAATCCGATAAGATAACTTCAAAAGGGGAAACTCAATTCATCACAAGAGAGTAGAGGGGGAGAAACATCATAAGATCCAACTACAATAGCAAAGCTCGGGATACATCAAGATCATGCCATAGAGGGAACACGAGAGAGAGAGAGAGAGAGAGAGAGAGAGAGAGAGAGATCAAACACATAGCTACTAGTACATACCCTCAGCCCCGAGGGTGAACTACTCCCTCCTCGTCATGGATAGCAGCGGCATGATGAAGGTGGCCTCCGGTGATGGGATCCCCCTCCGGCAGGGTGCCGGAACAGGGTCGCAATTGGTTTTTGGTGGCTACAGAGGCTTGCGGCGGCGGAACTCCCGATCTATCTTCTGTTCTGGAAGTTTTAGGGTACGACGGTATATATGGGTGAAAGGAGTACGTCGGTGGAGCTACGGGGGCCCCACGAGGCAGGGGGGCGCGCCCCCACCCTCGTGAGCACCTCCCGTATCTTATGACGTGGAGTCCAAGTCCATCAGGCGGGTTTCCTTCCAAAAATAACTTCTCCAGTTGATTTTGTTCCGTTTTGACTCCGTCTGATATTCCTTTTCCTCGAAACACTGAAATAGGCATAAAACAGCAAATCCGGGTTGGGCCTCCGGTTAATAGGTTAGTCCCGAAAGTAATATAAAATTGGAAAATAAAGCCCAATATTGCCTAGAACAGTAGATAATATAGCATGGAGCAATCAAAAATTATAGATACGTTGGAGACGTATCAAGCATCCCCAAGCTTAATTCCTTCTCGTCCTCGAGTAGGTAAATGATAAAAACAAATTTTTTGATGCGGAGTGCTACTTGGCATAATTTCAATGTAAATCTTCTTAATTGTGGTATGAATATTCAGATCCATAAGATTCAATACAAAAGTTCATATTGACATAAAAATAATAATACTTCAAGCATACTAATCAAAGTAATCATGTCTTCTCAAAATAGCATGGCAAAAGAAAGTTCATCCCTACAAAATCATATAGTTAGGCTATGCTTCATTTTCGTCACACAAATATGTTCCCAACTTCTATACCCCCGATGACAAGCCAAACAATTGTTTCATACTTAAATAATCTCAAACTTTTTCAACCTTCACACAATACATGAGCGTGAGCCATGGATATAGCACTATGGGTGGAATAGAATATGATGATGGGGATTGTGTGGAGAAGACAAAAAAGGAGAAAGTCTCACATTGACGAGGATAATCAACAAGCTATGGAGATGCCCATTAATTGATGTCAACATGAGGAGTAGGGATTGCCATGCAACGGATGCACTAGAGCTATAAATGCTCAACAAAAGAAAACTAGTGGGTGTGCATCCAACTTGCTTGCTCATGAAGACCTAGGGCATTTTGAGGAAGCCCATCGTAGGAATATACAAGCCAAGTTCTATAACGAAAAATTCCCACTAGTATATGAAAGTGACAACATATGAAACTCTTTATATGAAAAACATGGTGCCACTTTGAAGCACAATATATGAGACTCGCTATATGAAGAACATGGTGCTACTTTGAAGCACAAAATATGAGACTCCCTACATGAAGAACAAGGTGCTACTTTGAAGCACAAGTGTGGAAAAAGAGATAGTAACATTGCCCTTTTTTTGGGCCTTCTTTTTTTTGGTCTTTCTCTTTTTTTGGGCAATGCTCTAATAATGATGATCATCACACTTCTATTGATTACAACATAAGGATTACAACTCGATACTAGAACAAAGTATGACTCTATATGAATTCCTCCGGCGGTGTACCGGGATGGTGCAATGAATCAAGAGTGACATGTATGAAAAATAATGCATGGTGGCTTTGCCACAAATACGATGTCAACTACATGATCATGCAATGGCAATATGACAAAAGTAATGTATGTCATGATGATGATGAACGGAACGATGGAAAGTTGCATGGCAATATATCTCGGAATGGCTATGGAAATGCCATAATAGGTAGGTATGGTGGCTGTTTTGAGCAAGATATAAGGGGGTTTATGTGTGATAGAGCGTATCGTATCACGGGGTTTGGATGCACCGGCGAAGTTTGCACCAACTCTCAATGTGAGAAAGGACAATTCACGGTACCGAAGAGGCTAGCAATGGTGGAAAGGTAAAACTGCGTATAATCCATGGACTCAACATTAGTCAAAAGAACTCATATACTTATTGCAAAAATTTAGAAGTCATCATAAAGCAAGTACTACATGCATGCTCCTAGGGGGATAGATTGGTAGGAAAAGACCATCGGTCGTCCACGACCGCCACTCATAAGGATGCACAAGCCAGGTACACTTCATGCTTCAAATTTGTTACACAACTTTAACCATACATGCATGCTACGGGACTTGCAAACTTCAACACAAGTATTTCTCAAATTCATAATCACCCAACTAGCACGACTTTGATATTATCACCTCCGTATCTCAAAACAATTATCAAGCATCAAACTTATCTTAGTATTCAACACACTCATAAGAATTCTTACATATCTTGAATACCAAGTATATTATCATTAAGCAAATTACCATGCTATTAACGACTCTCATAATAATCTAAGTGAAGCATGAGAGATCAATAGTTTCTCTAAAACAAATCCACCACCGTGCTCTAAAAGATCTAAGTGAAGCACTACAACAAATGACAAACTACTCTGAAAGATATAAGTGAAGATCAATGAGTA
Organism: Aegilops longissima; assembly: GCA_021605205.1. Lineage (NCBI taxonomy): Eukaryota > Viridiplantae > Streptophyta > Magnoliopsida > Poales > Poaceae > Aegilops > Aegilops longissima. The sequence continues at coordinate 709,380,421 of CM038677.1, forward strand.
GTCGAATAATTATACAACTATGTGAAGACTCTCCCATTTAATAATATCAGATCTTGGTACTTTATTCAAACAGCAAGAAAAGCTAAAGAAAATGACATGACGCTCCAAGCAAAACACATATCATGTGGTGAATAAAAATATAGCTCCAAGTAAAGTTACCGATGAACGAAGACGAAAGATGGGATGCCTTCCGGGGCATCCCCAAGCTTAGGCTCTTGGTTGTCCTTGAATATTACCTTGGGGTGCCTTGGTCATCCCCAATCTTAGGCTCTTGCCACTCCTTATTCCATAGTCCATCGAATGTTTACCCAAAACATGAAAAGTTCACAACACAAAACTTAACAGAAAACTTGTAAGCTCCGTCAGCGAAAGAAAACAAAACACCACTTCATGGTACTGTAATGAACTCATTCTTTATTTATATTGGTGTTAAACCTACTGTATTCCAACTTCTCTATGGTTTATAAACTATTTTACTAGCCATAGATTCATCAAAATAAGCAAACAACACAATGAAAACAGAATCTGTCAAAAACAGAACAGTCTGTAGTAATCTGTAACTAACGCAAACTTCTGGAACTCCAAAAATTCAAACATAAATTGGTGGACCTGAGTAATTTGTCTAGTAATAATCTGCAAAAAGAATCAACTAAATATCACTCTCTGGTAAAAAGTTGGAGCTAATCTCGTGAGCGCTAAAGTTTCTGTTTTTTACAGCATGATCATAAAGACTTCACCCAAGTCTTCCCAAAGGTTCTACTTGGCACAAACACTAATTAAAACATAAAACCACATCTAAACAGAAGCTAGATGGATTATTTATTCCTAAACAGAACCAAAAAGCAATAAACTAAAATAAAATTGGGTTGCCTCCCAACAAGCGCTAACGTTTAACGCCCCTAGCTAGGCATTATGATTTCAATGATGCTCACATAAAAGATAGGAACTGAAACATAAAGAGAGCATCATGAAGAATATGACTAGCACATTTAAGTCTAACCCACTTCCTATGCATTGGGATTTTGTAAGCAAACAACTTATGGGAACAAGAATCAACCTGCATAGGAAGGTAAAACAAGCATAACTTCAAAACCTTAAGCACATAGAGAGGAAACTTGATATTATTGCAATTCCTACAAGCATATGTTCCTCCCTCATAATAATTTTCAGTAGCATCATGAAATAATTCAACAATATAACCAGCACCTAAAGCATTCTTTTCATGATCTACTAGCATAGAAAATTTACTACTCTCCACATAAGCAAAATTCTTCTCATGAACAATAGTGGGAGCAAACTCAACAAAATAACTATCATGTGATTGAGAATTAAGATCAAGATTACAAGTTTCATGGTTATCATTATTATTTAAAGCATACGTGTCATCACAATAATCATCATAGATAGGAGGCATGCTTTCATCATAGTAAATTTTCTCATCAAAGCTTGGGGGACAAAAAATATCTTCTTCATTAAACATAGCATCTCCAAGCTTGTGGCTTTGCATATCATTAGCATCATGGATATTCAAGGAATTCATACTAACAACATTGCAATCATGCTCATCATTCACATATTTCATGCCAAGCATTCTATGTAATTCTTCTTCTAGCACTTTGGCACAATTTTCCTTTCCATCATTCTCACGAAAGATATTAAAAAGGTGAAGCGTATGAGACAAACTCAATTCCATTTTATTGTAATTTTATTTTATAAACTAACTAGTGCTAAAACAAGAAACAAAAAGATTAAATTGCAAGATCTAAAGATATACCTTCACTTACCTAGCCTCCCCGGCAACGGCGCCAGAAAAGAGCTTGATGTCTACTACACAACATTCTTCTTGTAGACGTTGTTGGGCCTGCAAGTGCACAGGTTGGTAGGACAGTAGAAAATTTCCCTCAAGTGGATGACCTAAGGTTTATCAATCCGTGGGAGGCGTAGGGTGCTGGAACAGGGTCCCGATTGGTTTTTGGTGGCTACAGAGGCTTGCGGCGGCGGAACTCCCGATCTATCTTCTATTCTGGAAGTTTTAGGGTACGACGGTATATATGGGTGAAAGGAGTACGTCGGTGGAGCTACGGGGGCCCCACGAGGCAGGGGGGCGCGCCCAGGGGGTGGGCGCGCCCCCCACCCTCGTGAGCACCTCCCGTATCTTATGACGTGGAGTCCAAGTCCATCAGGTGAGTTTCCTTCCAAAAATAACTTCTCCAGTTGATTTCGTTCCGTTTTGACTCCGTCTGTTATTCCTTTTCCTCGAAACACTGAAATAGGCATAAAACAGCAAATCTGGGCTGGGCCTCCGGTTAATAGGTTAGTCCCAAAAGTAATATAAAGGTGGAAAATAAAGCCCAATATTGCCTAAAACAGTAGATAATATAGCATGGAGCAATAAAAAATTATAGATACGTTGGAGACGTATCACGTGGCTGTGCAGGTCGACGATTTTTTGCATGGCGAGGCGCTGCGCGGCGAGCGCGGCCTCGAGGTGCACATTCTTCGTCGCGACCTCCAGCACCTGCAGGGCCACCAGGGCTTGAAACAGTTCGTCACCATGTAGGCCGATGAGGGTGGCAGGCAATGAGGAGCCTGGGCGCGCGGGCTGGAGCAGTACGACAAGGTCGTCCGCACGCTTCTTGACGGCGGTGAACTTGCCGATGGGGTTGACCATCATGTCGTCCATGCGAGAGGCGAAGACCGAGTCGGCGAGGGCTACGATGCCTGCGGTCGCCAGCACCGTCTGGAAACGCTGCACGGTGCGGGGCCACAGGCCGGCGCCTTGGATGATTTGGCACAGCCGACTGCCGCTCGCGTCCATCGCCTCCATAGGTGCTTGTGGCTTCTGGTCACTTGGTCTTGGATTGGAGTGAACAGTGTTGCGCAGAGACTTGGGAGTAGATGGATTGGAGTGGTGGGGCGCCTTTATTATATGAGAGTCCAAACTCTGTTGCATTCACATCGTGCTAGCTCTAGTCTGCTTCTCCAATTAATTACCTCTGCATGTAATTGAGGATGCATCATTGACTATTCAACATCTCGGGAACCGCTACCCTCTTCCTCCTTGGCATTCTAGCACCTATGGACCCGTCGACGACGAGGTGCCTATGGTGACTTCGTAAATTTCAAGATGACTAGCAAGATGCCCGTGCGTTGCACGGAACATGAAGATGCATTTGTATGAGTAGTTTATCTTGGGGGAGAAAAGGATGAACGAGGGAAGGCCTTATCTGCAAATGTTGAGAGGAGTGCGGGTAAATTGTCATAGTTTCCTTCCTATCCGTTAGATATAGATCGGACATCCTATATTGCAGGATGGCAGGCACACCATCATCACCAACTCTGCTTTTTATAAGTTTCAAGATGATAGTGCCGTGTGTGTGTGCGTTCATAGGGGTGAGTGTATGCGCATGTATATGAGTGCTTGCGTCTGTACTGTGTCAAAAAAAACAACGTAAATGCGTGTCAAAAAGAGACTAGTCAGTATACTCAATATTGTGCACCTCGGAGAGGAAAACGATAGAACTAGTACGTATTTATTTACGGTGCAGATTCACTCATTTTGCTCCATATGTACTCCGACTCAGTGTAGTCTAGTCACTTGTTGAAATCTCTAGAAGGGCAAATACTCCTTTCTGGTTTACAGGGCTATACTAGCAAGTAGTTGTACGTACTAGTACAATAGTGGGCTCACATAGAAATTTTGTCTCATGCAAGAGCTGGCTATATGCGTGCTCAATGTTCGCGAATCGCTACGCTCGGTTTGCGCTTGGCTCTTCGCCTCTTCGAGAAGACGAACAATGATGTTACTACTACTGCTTCTACAGTGTCGAATCCACTGCTGCATGTCTGTCCACCACGAGCGGGGCGGATAGCTTGTTGTAGAAGTACTACTAAGCAAAAGCATGTCCTTGTTTGTGAGCAACAGTGCGCATGGGCGAGGGAGAAGACGTGTAGTAAAATCAAGCTTCTCCTCATTCTACCAGTTGACGCGACACATCATAGCACTGGCCCCACATGCTTGCCTCTAAACTTGGCTGAAAGACCCGCAGTGTATAATATATTTGCTGCAACCTCTAACATTTACCTACCACAAATTAAAATATATGTGGTCTTATGCATCGTTCTGATGCAGAGGCCGGGGAGTCCCCCCTTTTCGAAAAAAACAAATTAAAATATATATTCCTGTCTTGACTAGATGAGCGTGCAAACTACAATCACCTGTGGTGTGGTAGGGCGAAGACTATTTTAATTTTAAAAAAACTTCAAGACGGCCACATAGCATGGAGCCAATTTCACGATTTTAAGCTTACGTGCACGGTACACGCTATCTAGACTACTCTACACATGAAACCGCCACACGAGCGTTCGGGTTGCGCTTGGCTCTTCGCCTCTTTGGGCAGTCAAACAATGATGGTGTACTACTGCACTGGAGGAGTACTACAGTATGCTTCTGGCCATCTGACACCGATTGAACTTCTGCATGTCCACCGCGTGCGGGAGGGAGAGCGTGTAGCGAAAGCTTCTCCTATTCTTGCCAGCCACCACACTCATGGGCTTAGGAGGGACGCCTGTCTTTGCGTGTATATGAGGTGGGCCCGACAGTGTGTGGCCAACCTGTCATACAGCCAAAGGCAGGTGCAGTTAAGTCTGCGAGGGAGAGGATAATCAAACTTCTCGTTGATGTACGATTTGACGCGACACATCAAAGCACTGCACTCGATATATTTCAATAAGTTGCGTTTAACGATGCATTAATTACAACGCATGCATGCATGCCGTGACTCTTCTTTTGATAGTACTTGCATGTGTTGATTTAATGCACCTTCAAGTAGTACTCCCTCCGTTCCTAAATTATAAGTCTTTGTAGGGATTCCATTATGAATTACATACGGATGTATATAGATGCATTTTAAGTGTGTATTCATTCATTTTGCTCCATATGTAGTCCACCTAGTGAAATCTCTATAAAGACTTACTCCCTCCGTTCGGAATTAGGCTGGTCATAGTGGGGAGTAACTTAGACTAGTAACATGCATACGTTACTAGTCTATGTTACTACCTCTATAGTGCATAGTATCATAGATTAGTAGTATCATAGATGGTCCCATTTATTGCCATGCATGACACATAGTAGCACCATATTTGTTATGTTACGGTATCTACCTATGTTACTATAACCATCTCTCTCTTCTTTAATTGCCTGCCACATAAGCATGTTTGCGAGTCCCAAGTGCATGATACTACTTATGTTACTCCCACTATGGCCAGCCTTACTTGTCACGAAAATGGATGTATCTAGACGTATTTTAGTTCTAGATACATCCATTTCCGAGACAAATAATTTCGAACGGAGGGAGTACATTTAGGAACAGAGGGAGTATAAAATATGTGACTGTAAGCTTTGTAATATCCCGGCCCAAGTCGAGAGATGGTTGTGCACGAGGAGGGCGAGATCATGCAGACCGAACAGGAACAGGACCCGACGATGGAGCTCTATAAGGTCTCGATGGACCTCACCGTGCTCCACTGCCCCTTGTGCCTCCGCCCCTTGACGCCTCCAATGTATGAGGTTCGAATACACCTCGTCTGTTCGGCTGATTGAGCAAGGTGCAGGTTTCTTGATTGATGTGATGTTGGATTGATTTCTGCAATGCAAGGGAGGGCATCTGGCCTGCGCGGACTGTCGCGTCGAGCGCCCCGGGAACCAGCGGCAAGTGCTGTGAAGCGAAGCGCGGCGGTGGCTTCGACGTGCGGAACACGGCGGTGGACTCCGTCCTTTCGTCGATGAGGGTGGATGGCCCGCATGAAGGCTGTGGGCTCTACATCACTTACCACAAGCTCACCGATCACCAGAGCGTATGTCCGCTCGGGCCCTGCAAATGCCCTGTGCCCGTCTGCGGCTACGAAGGCCCGCCGCCAGCGCTCTACCACCACATCAGCACCGCGCAACCCATGCCTGTGCACAGGATCCAATACGGCAAGGTGCTCCACGTGCAAGTGCCACTATCGGAGCCATGGCTCTTGCTGTTAGCGGAGGAGGACCGCCGCGCGTTTTTCTTGGTTGGCGGCGTGCTAGACATCGACGCGCCTATCGCCGTGTCGGTCGTCTGCATCAGAGCGGGGGCGTCCCCACTGCCGCACTACTTGGCCAAGTTGTGGGCGAACGGTCCGCCGGGGGAGCCCAAAGGCATGACCGACGCCGTCAACGTGGAAATGGGGGTGACAAGCAGCAAGGATCCTGGTGACGTCGACGTGCAGGAGCTGACCTTCTTGACAGTTCTGCCAAAGCTGCTGGCCGGGGCTAAGCTTGTGTCCCTCCACATTCAGATTGACAAGCTCACGTCCTAAATGTTTCGACAGTGCCTTCTGTTTATCTTAGTAATATGCTAATATAGGGATTACCTTGGTCTACTTTAGCTTAAGAAATGGTGGGTTTTGGTGGCGATGCAACAATTACTTCGACATCAGATCAGTAATTTCCAACAGTCGAACGGATATTTTGTGTCTGTTGGATATAAAGTTCCTTTGGGTAAGAAGTACTACTTGTCATCAAAATGGATAAAAGGAGATGTATGTAGACGTATTTTAGTTCTAGATACATCCCTTTTTATCCATTTTGATGACAAAACTCCCTCCGTTCCACAATACATGCCTTCCATTTGTCAAAATATAGATGTATCTAGACATGTTTTAGTATATAGGTACATCCATGATAGAGTCAATCGGATGGTTGAGAACACTACAATTCGTAGCTACAGATGCGTGTGTGACTCCCAGATGCAGAGGCCGTGGGGTCATCATCCTCCTTTTCGAGAAAAAACAGACGCGTGCGTGAGAGGACGAGTGCGTGCGTGCACCTCTTCTCTTCCTGTATAACGTACTACTAAACTCAGAGTACAAGTTTTTGTGGGTGGAACGATGGTGCATGCGAGAAGTCCCGAGAGATAGGTTTAATGCGTCTGAAAAAAGGACTAGCCTAGAGCTCGCCACACGGCTATTCTGCTTAACGCCCCATTAACCATAAGATATGTATACGACGGTGCCGCTTATTGCACGCATACAGCAGATACTCCTCCTTTCCGGTTTATGGTGAGTGGTGGAATATTTTTTGTAGTTTGCAAAAGCACCTAATTAATGCTCTTGTTTTTCTCGAAAAATTATTTTTATCAATGCATTAATTGCAATGCATGCATGCATAAAGTACATGCATTGGTCAATTTTCTCTTAATACTTGCATGCAATGATTTAATGCACCTTGAATCTGAACATGTGTTGGGGAACAACCAAATTGAGCATTATAAAATGGAAAAACTAAAATTTTGAGATAAGCCCTATAAAACCGGAAAGGAGGGAATAGAAAAAGAAGTACTCCATCCGGGAATAGTGCCGCACTTCGAAACTAGAACCGTCAATAAATTTTGAGCTTGCGTCTCGTCACATTCCAAATTACTCCATGCTATATTGAATTGCAAACTTGTTGACACCGATCACAACCTAAACGGTTTCCCACTTAGGAGCGTATTAGTACCACGCTATATTGAAATCCAAACATGTTCACACTGATCACAACCTAAACGGTTTCCCACTCAGGAGCGTATTAGTACTCGGTTATAAATACTAGTATGCCAAGATGACTGCACATTCCTCCTCAACTCCTCATCCACAAAAACAAACAAGTCATTTAGCATCCTTCCCTTGCGTCTGCCATGGCCAGCGTGAGTTCTGGGTCGAGAGATTGCCACCAGGGAGAGGTGAGCATGGAAGCGGAAGCACGAGAGATGTCCCGCCTCGCTGCGAGAGCTGTCGACATGACCCGCCGCACGGAAGTAGCAGCACAGAGGTCCAGCCGCGCCGCTGAAGCAGCACGGAGGTCCCGTCGCGCCGTCGATGCAGCAGACTGGTCCGGCCGCGCCGCGGAAGCAGCAGAGATGTCCCGCCGCGCCACGAATGCAGCAGAGATGTCCCGCCGCGCCGCGGCGGCCTGGGAAAAAATGTTGCGGGCAGGCGACGACTGTTACAGGCGCATGCATGCGATCGTCCATAGCCAGATGGATCAGATCTCCGGCTTGGCGAGGTTGTAGGACGACGTGAAAGCCTCGTTTGAACAGGCTACCGGCGTCATCCGGCAACTAAGGGAGGGCCATGAGAGGCTCCGGGCTGAGTGCGACCTGCTGAGGGGGAAGATCATCTGAAGTGCAGACCAGCAGGAGGAGACCAGTGCCTTGTTGAAGAGGACCGACGTCATCGTCAAGAAACTTATGGACGAGAATGACATGCTCCGCAACGAGCGCCCAAGGCTGGTGGAGGATTCCGTGGATGTTCTCAAGCAGCGTCTTGAGGACGCGAAAGAGCTCATCGCCGCTCGCCGCGGAGACTAGTTCCCGCGGCCTGCAGCAACGCATCAAGAAAGTAGAGATCAGCGAGCCAGATCCTTGTGTTCCTTCTTCTTTTGCCCTTGTGTATTTCGGGCGTAGCCACATGTGGCTTTTTTAATTATCTTTCTAATTATGTAAGACAATTAATCGTCCTTATCTTTCTGTGGAAGATCAATGTTGCGAGGCTGGAATGAAGAAAACTCTTGATGTGGCGACCCTGGCGTTGCTGTTCTTCTAGTTGCTGCTGGGCTTCCTTCAGTTTCCTGGTTTCTTTTGATGTAATAATCGGTTTAGGATGTGGATTGTGTCGTGGGTTGTGAAATGTTGGGTTCTAGCGCGGACGTTTGGCCTTTGTTGGCCTCTTGGGATGTTGCGATTTCAATCTGGTACTCCCTCCGTCTCATAATGTAAGACGTTTTTTGACACTATACTAGTGTCAAAAAGTGTCTTATATTATGGGATGGAAGGAGTAGCTTTTAGTCCTTCATGTTAGGCTGGAGTTGTGCTGAACTTCTTGTGAATTGTGGTGGTTTTCAGTAATGAAAATCGGAAGGGCAAGCCCTTCTTTGATCAAGAAAATAAAAATCGTCCTTATATATTCATCAGTCTTGCTATAAGTCACAGTAGATGCTATATAGGTCCGTCGGATCTTACATCAAGATCCGTGCTTTCAGATTTTCTTTTTTCTCTCTTAAATCTCAGTCGAGTGAGACATAGCCACGCCATTAAACAGAGGCTCGGGAACCATTAATGGAGACCTTGGGAGAGAGGTTGGCGGCAGATGGAGGTCAAAGGGCTCTCCTCCCGATAAGCACGCGCAGGGGGTCTGATCGCACGCCTCTCGTACTCAAATAGCTACCCTGCACGGCGCCTCCTAGCTAATAAAAAGTGGGGACGCGTGGCGGCACATAAATGGTACTAGTAAGTAGAACGCCCATGGTTTCAATAATACTTGTGTTTCTGATTGCAACGTGACAGCACTTGTTCCAAAATGACTTTGTTGATTGTTAATGTGTGTGCCTTCGCAAATCGGACTGCAAATTTACCACAGCATGTTGGTGCCATGTCATGGCACCAAGCCAAGTTTCATTATTTCCATGCGTGTTTTGGATTTATAGGAATTTAAAAAGTAAGTTTCTCAATGTTTCCAACCCAGCCACGACGCCCAGAATTTTGAATTTCATTCCCATTTCTTACATGGAACCTAGAAATTTACCCGAGGACACACATGTGATTTTTCAACCAACTTTGGTGCACTGGAACGTGTGCTTGTATTTCAAAATTGAATTATGCACACAAAGGTGACACGTTCCCTCCCAGAACCACGAGCCTTCTTGAGAGAAGCTCCGATTTGCAAGAAGCTTATACCAAAATTTGTTCCTATTCGGCAAATTTTTTTACCACGGCATGGTACTACCATGACATGACACCATGCCAAGTTTCATGATTTTAAAACCAAGTTTCTCAATGTTCTCGACCGAGCCACGATGCCCAGATGTTTGAATCTTATTCTCATTTTTTGCATGGGAGTAGAAATTCACCCGAGGACACAAATGTGATTTTTCAACTAACTTTGGTGCACAAGAGCACGTGCTTGTAGTTCAAATTTGAATTATGCACATTAAATGACCAAAAACTCAATTAATGTGTAAATATGGCCAAACGAAGCCGGAATAATTCAAAAATTTAACAGGGCACTCATGTAGTTCTATGTTGCCTTCGTAAATAAACTCAAGGGGGACAACGATATTGTTTCAAGACTCAAAGGTGACACGCCCTCTCGTAACCACGAGCCTTCTTGAGAGAAGCTTCGGTTTGTAAGAAGCTTATACCAAAATCTGTTCCTATTCGGCCATCTTTTTACCACAACATGGTAGTACCATGACATGACATCCATGCCAAGTTTCATGATTTTCAGACGTGTTTTGGATTTACAAGAATTTTAAAACCAAGTTTCTCAATGTTCTCGGCCGAGCCACGATGCTCAGATGTTTTAATTTTATTCTCATTTCTTGCATGGGACCTAGAAATTCACCCGAGGACACAAATGTGATATTTCAACCAACTTTGGTGCACGAGAGCATGTGCTTGTAGTTCAAATTTGACTTATGCACATTAAATGACCAGAAATTCAATTAATGAATAAAAAACGACAAACGAACCCGGAATAATTCCAAAATTTAACATGGCACTAATGTAGTTATATGTTGCCTTTGTTAAGAAACTCAAGGGGGGGGGGGGCAGCGTACATCGTTTCACACTCAAAGGTGGCACATTCCCTCTTAGAACCACGAGCTTCCAAATCGGCCCAAATTTTTACCACAACATGTTAGTGCCATGACATGACACCATGCCAACTTTCATGATTTCCAGCCGAGTTTTGGATTTACATGAATTTAAAATCTAAGTTTCTCACTGTTCTCGGCAGAGTCATGACGCCCAGATGTTTGAATTTCATTCTCATTTCTTCCATGGGACCTAGAAATTCAACCAAGGACACACATGTGATTTTTCAACCCACTTTGGTGCACCGAAGCATGTGCATGCAATTCATATATTATATTATGCACATTAAAAGTCCAGAAACTCAATTAATGTATAAAAAGGCCAAATGAACCCAAAATAATTCCAAAATTTAACAGGGCACTCATATAGTTCTATGTTGCCTCTATAAATAAAATCAGGGGGGAGGCAGCGTATATCGTTTCACACACAAAGGTGACAAGTTCCCTCTCGGAACCACGAGGCTTGTTGAGAGAATCTCTGGTTTTGCAAGAGGCTTATACCAAAACTTGTCCCAATTCAGCCAAAAATTATATGCATGAAAACAGGGTTTAGATTATCCCGAACATCTCGCTATCTAGACCAATAATGTACTATGATTTGAATTCAACATAAAATCGATACAGATATTTGAATTGGAGAGCGTATGGTACATGTAGTTCATAGTGAAATATGATTACTACTATATGCATGTCTTTTTGTTATCAAGATAATATTAAAATTATTGTATGACTTGACAACAACCGTATTCAAATAAGGAAAATTGATTCAAATTTAGTCCATATGGTAGACGACAATATATATGTTCACATGGTGGAGTAAAATGTTCATATATGATGGAAGATCAAAATGTACGACTACGTCAATTATAAACCGCAAGGACACCTAATGAGATATTCGAATTCAACATAACATGGATTCAAAAATTGAAATTCGAAATCATGGCATCTGTAATCATATAAAAAGGGACATTACTCTTTCTTTGGTGGGAATTGATTTGTTTTTTGTGTTGTTGAGGGAAGTGCGAAACGATTTGGTACTGTGCAGGGTAATCTTGTTCTCCCAATTTTTTTTACATTTTTCTGGTAGTTTTTTCAATGGCATATATAGCAATATAGTAAAAGGGGACATGACTCTCTTGTGTCTGGTATGATTTTTTTACACGTTAAGTTTGTTCTGCCGAACAAGGAATCCGCACCTTGTTATCCCAAAATTTTTAAGCTCGAGTATCTTTTGTCTCACTTGCTTTGAAACTCCCGCTTCTTCAACCCGCGCGCGCCTTTGTTATCCCGAAATTTGACGCCAGCAGAACTCCCTCCTCATCCAAATCGCCCCGCAGCCTGCATACGCGAAACCCCCTTCTACCCTCAGCCATAAATGAAGCTCCACATCGCGGTGTCAAAACCGTGGGGTACGCTGGTAACTTACCCTACATTTCGGACAACCGCGTCCCTAAGCTTGGCTCCCCATCCCCTTCGCCCCCCATTTGTACACCGAGGCCGCCAAAACCCGCGAAACCCCATGCTCCTCCGTCGGCCTCCCGACCGCCGCCCAGCCGGAGACTCTTCCCAGACTATGTTGTCCACCGCAATAGGTCGCCGTCCCTCATCCACCGCACCGGATGAGGATCTGTTGTCGATCTCGTCGACCCGCCGGATCAGCCGCCCCGTCCTCCACCTCCAAGGAGTTGCCCCGACATTCGCCTCGTCTATCACGCCACTTCAATCCCCACAGCGCCGTCTTGACCTGCCCCACCGGAACCGCAGCACCCTCACCAATTCCTTCGATGAAGCCGAGGCCAACTCGGCGCCACCAAGGAGGTTCTGCACTCACCGCTGCATTTTTATCTTTTATTCGATCTCACGGGGCTGCCGGTGCTCGATACCGAGAAGACATGGCGTCTCCATCGATGGCCCCGTCGCCGGCCACATCATCCACGGCGTCTCTCCCCCATGTCGTTGCTTCCTCGGCGGCGACTTCCACAACGGCACTAGCTGCAGCTGCTCGCTCTCGCTTCGCGCTCCGCTCGTTTGCTATCGGTCGCGCTGCTGCACCGCTTCCTGCTTTGCTCATTTGCTGCTCGCTTGCTCTCGCTATGCCATCGCTGCTGCTGCATGACCTCCGCAGCTATAGGAGTTGCTGCTTTAGCACTCGTCATGGTGCTATCGCACGACTTGCTCTCCGCTAGTGTGTTCCCTGCTCGAGCGTCTGCTAATTTAGATCACTGCTTCTCTGCTACTAGTGCTCGAACGCCCTAAATATCTATTGCAATGCTCTGTTACTAGTTCAATCAGTTTCGACAGTAAAATTCAGTTTTGACTGTGAAGTTCATTTTCTTCAGTTAAGTTCAGAGTGAACAGTACTTACAGCATCTATCGGAGCGGCCGTGGTGCGGCTGATGCATTTTACATCTACCACTTTTTGGTGATGTATTTTACATCATCTATTGCAGATGATATTAGGGTCGCACTTCAGATTAAAGTTGTCTGTCTTGTCTCGCCGTACACCTTAGCGGAGCTGCTCCAACAACGAGACCGTCCATCACAGCGGAGCAGTACGCTCGGCGCCGTTTCTAGAGGCCTCGGATCTTCTTCCCCACCTCCGACAGTCACACCAGCATCATCACCATCCTCCACGTCCAACCCAATGATGTTGAGGTCCACAAGGCTATGCCAAAGAGGTTGTAAACTCGTCGCATCACTTTGTTTCTCCATTCCTCTGTTCTTCCAATTCATGTGAGCCAAACACCCAGGTTGACTGAAATCCTATGTTTCCAAATGCTCTGTTTTGCACGTGCATTCCTATCCTATTCCTGTGTTTTTCCTATCCCTGCGTTTATAGAATCCTCCAATTCTAAGGAGCCCTTACAGATTTACTTCATTTTCAGATTGGCGTCAAAGAAAACTCTATGTGTTATGTCCTGCTCCTGCCGTGTCGTCATCCACCCCACCGAGGTGCACCATCGATGAAGTTGCTCACCGCAGCAGAGATCCCCCGCAGACTTTCTTTCGCCGCCTCAGATCATCTTCCCCTTGCCGCAGCCACGCCTAACTGCATTACCATCATCGATCGAGCAGATGAACCCGAGGACTAGACAGTTCCTAAGAGAGGTCGCATCTTTTCGTGTTTGCTTATGTTATACATTGGTTATTATTACCTACTACTTTATCGTTCAATCTTGAGTTTTGAATTGCCCATGGGTCTCATATCGAGCCAGCAACGAATAGTATATGTCTACTATCTGGTTCATCAGGCGTCTTCTATGTGGTTCATGTTGGGTGGGCAACAAACAATAGATGATCCATTGTCTATCTTTTTAAACTGAAGCTATAATCTACCTGCTATCATTAGTTTTGGATCCATCCACTCGTTTGCTACCATCAGTCTTGATTTTTGCATGCACCCCTTAGGCCTTTGATGTCTACTACGCAACCTTCTTCTTGTAGACGTTGTTGGGCCTGCAAGTGCACAGGTTTGTAGGACAGTAGCAAATTTCCCTCAAGTGGATGACCTAAGGTTTATCAATCCGTGGGAGGCGTAGGATGAAGATGGTCTCTCTCAAGCAACCCTGCAACCAAATAACAAAGAGTCTCTTGTGTCCCCAACACACCCAATACAATGGTAAATTGTATAGGTGCACTAGTTCGGCGAAGAGATGGTGATACAAGTGCAATATGGATGGTAGATATAGGTATTTGTAATCTGAAAATATAAAAACAGCAAGGTAACAAGTGGTAAAAGTGAGCGTAAACGGTATTGCAATGCTAGGAAACAAGGCCTAGGGTTCATACTTTCACTAGTGCAAGTTCTCTCAACAATAATAACATAGATAGATCATATAACTATCCCTCAACATGCAACAAAGAGTAACTCCAAAGTCACTAATAGTGGAGAACAAACGAAGAGATTATGGTAGGGTACGAAACAACCTCAAAGTTATTCTTTCCAATCAATCCGTTGGGCTATTCCTATAAGTGTGACAAATAGCCCTAGAGTCCGTACTAGAATAACACCTTAAGACACAAATCAACCAAAACCCTAATGTCACCTAGATACTCCAATGTCACCTCAAGTATCCGTGGGTATGATTATACGATATGCATCACACAATCTCAATTCATCTATTCAAACCAACACATAGAACCTCAAAGAGTGTCCTAAAGTTTCTACTGGAGAATCACGACGAAAACGTGTGCCAACCCCTATGCATAGGTTCATGGGCAGAACCCGCAAGTTGATCACCAAAACATACATCAAGTGAATCACGTGATATCCCATTGTCACCACAGATACGCACGGCAAGACATACATCAAGTGTTCTCAAATCTTTAAAGACTCAATCCGATAAGATTACTTCAAAGGGAAAAATCAATTCATTACAAGAGAGTAGAGGGGGAGAAGAAACATAGGATCCAACTATAATAGCAAAGCTCGCGATACATAAAAGATCGTGCCAAATCAAGAACACGAGAGAGAGAGAGAGAGAGAGAGAGAGAGAGAGATCAAACACATAGCTACTGGTACATACCCTCAGCCCCGAGGGTGAACTACTCCCTCCTCGTCATGGAGAGCGCCGGGATGATGAAGATGGCCAACGGTGATGGGTTCCCCCTCCGGCAGGGTGCCGGAACAGACTCCCGAGAGGTTTTTGGTGGTTACAGAGGCTTGCGGCGGCGGAACTCCCGATCTAATCTCTGTTCTAGAAGTTTTACGATACGTAGGTATATATGGGTGCAAGGGGTACGTCGGTGGAGCTTCGAGGGCCCCACGAGGCAGGGGGGCACGCCCCCACCCTCGTGGACAGCTCCTGTATCTTCTGATGTAGAGTCCAAGTCTATCCGGTGGCTTTCCTTCCAAAAATAACTTCTCCAGTTGATTTCGTTCCGTTTCGACTCCGTTTGATATGCCTTTTCCTCGAAACACTGAAATAGTAATAAAACAGCAAATCTGGGCTGGGCCTCCGGTTAATAGGTTAGTCCCAAAAATAATATAAAAGTGAATAATAAAGCCCCATATTGCCCAAAACAGTAGATAATATAGCATGGAGCAATCAAAAATTATAGATACGTTGGAGATGTATCAAGCATCCCCAAGCTTAATTCCTGCTCGTCCTCGAGTAGGTAAATGATAAAAAATAATTTTTGATGCGGAGTGCTACTTGCATAATTTCAATGTAATTCTTCTTAATTGTGGTATGAATATTCAGATTCGAAAGATTCAAGACAAAAGTTTAATATTGACATAAAACTAATAATACTTCAAGCATACTAACAAAGCAGTTATGTCTTCTCAAAATAACATGGACAAAGAAAGTTATCCCTACAAAATCATATAGTCTAGCTATGCTCCATCTTCCCCACATAAAATATTTAAATCATGCACAACCCCGATGACCAGCCAAGCAATTGTTTCATACTTTAACATTTTCAAAACTTTTTCAATCTTCACGCAATACATGAGCGTGAGCCATGGATATAGCACTATATGTGGAATAGAATGGTGGTTGTGGAGAAGACAAAATGGGAGAAGATAGTCTCACGTCAACTAGGCGTATCAACGGGCTATGGAGATGCCCATCAATAGATATCAATGTGAGTGAGTAGGGATTGCCATGCAATAGATGCACTAGAGCTATAAGTATATGAAAGCTCAACAAAAGAAACTAAGTGGGTGTGCATCCAACTCGCTTACTCACGAAGACCTAGGGCATTTGAGGAAGCCCATCATTGGAATATACAAGCCAAGTTCTATAATGAAAAATTCCCACTAGTATATGAAAGTGACAAAATGAGAGACTCTCTATCATCAAGATCTTGGTGCTACTTTGAAGCACAAGTGTGGTAAAAGGATAGTAACATTGTCCCTTCTCTCTTTTTCTCTCGTTTTTTTATTTGGGCCTTTTCTCTTTTTTTATGGCCTCTTTTCTTTTTTTTTCTTTTTTCGTCCGGAGTCTCATCCCGACTTGTGGGGGAATCATAGTCTCCATCATCCTTTCCTCACTGGGACAATGCTCTAATAATGATGATCATCACACTTTTATTTTTTCTTACAACTCAATAATTACAACTCGATTCTTAGAACAAAGTATGAATCTATATGAATGCCTCCGGCGGTGTACCGGGATATGCAATGAAACAAGAGTGACATGTATGAAAGAATTATGAAAGGTGGCTTTGCCACAAATACGATGTCAACTACATGATCATGCTAGCAATATGGCAATGATGGAGCGTGTCATAATAAACGGAACGGTGGAAAGTTGCATGGCAATATATCTCGGAATGGCTATGGGAATGCCATGATAGGTAGGTATGGTGGCTGTTTTGAGGAAGGTATATGGTGGGTGTATGATACCGGCGAAAAGGTGCGCGGTATTAGAGAGGCTAGCAATGGTGGAAGGAAGGAAAAGTGCGTATAATCCATGGACTCAACATTAGTTATAAAGAACTCATATACTTATTGCAAAAATCTAGAAGTTATCGAAGCAAAGTATTACGCGCATGCTCCTAGGGGGATAGATTGGTAGGAAAAGACCATCGCTCGTCCCCGACCGCCACTCATAAGGAAGGCAATCAATAAATAAATCATGCTCCGACTTCATCACATAACGGTTCACCATACGTGCATGCTACGGGAATCACAAACTTTAACACAAGTATTTCTCAAATTCACAACTACTCAACTAGCATGACTCTAATATCACCATCTTCATATCTCAAAACAATTATCAAGCATCAATCTTTTCTTAGTATTCAACACACTCATAAGAATTCTTACAAATCTTGTATGCCTAGCACATTAGGATTATTTAAGAAAATTACCATGCTATTTAAGAATCTCAAAATAATATAAGTGAAGCATGAGAGTTCATCTATTTATTAAAAATAAAACTACAACCATGCTCTAAAAGATATAAGTGATGCACTAGAGCAAATGACAAACTACTCCGAAAGATATAAGTGAAGGTCAATGAGTAGTCGAATAATTGTGCAACTATGTGAAGACTCTTTAACATTAAGGAGTATGAGATCTTGGTATTGTATTCAAACAGCAAGAAAAACAAAATAAAATGACATTGCAAGGATAGCACAACTCATGTGAAGAAGCAAAAACTTAGGCTCAACCGGTACTAACCGATAGTTGTTGAAGAAGAAAGGTGGGATGCCTACCGGGGCATCCCCAAGCTTAGATGCTTGAGACTTATTGAAATATTATTGTGGGGTGCCTTGGGCATCCCCAAGCTTAAACTTTTGTGTCTCCTTAATTCCTCTCATATCATGGTTTCTCTTTTTATCAAAAGCTTCATTCACAACAAACTCAACAAGAACTCGTGAGATAGGTTAGAATAACCCAATGCAAAACCTTATCAAACAAATCACTAAAATTATTATTCAACATTGCATACTAAATGCCTCTGCATATTTAATACTCCTATCCTCAAATAGAATCATTAAACAAGCAAACATATGCAAACAATGCAAACATAACAGCAATCTGCCAAAACAGTATAGTCTATGAAGAATGCAAGAGTATAAATACTTCCCTAACTCCAAAATTATGAACTAAAATTCCCACTGTAATAAATTTATCAGAGCTCAATATGCAAAAAGATTCAACATTATACCACTCTCTGACTTTTCTAGGGAATTTTTGCAACATCGGTAAACTTTCTGTTTTCAAACAGCAATATGTATACTAGCAAAATAAGCATGGCAAAGGCTATCCTTGACTCTTTTATTGAAACTAAGGATGCAAAACATTATTCTAAATAACAGTAAGCAAATACTAACAAAATAAAATGACGCTCCAAGCAAAACACATATCATGTGGTGAATAAAAATATAGCTCCAAGTAAAGTTACTGATGAATGAAGACGAAAGAGGGGATGCCATACGGGGCATCCCCAAGCTTAGACGCTTGGTTATCCTTGAATATTACCTTGGGGTGCCTTGGGTATCCCAAGCTTAGGCTCTTGCCACTCCTAATTCCATAGTCCATCGAATCTTTACCCAAAACTTGAAAACTTCACAACACAAAACTTAACAGAAAACTTGTAAGCTCCGTTAGCGAAAGAAAACAAAACACCACTTCATGGTACTGTAATGAACTCATTCTTTATTTATATATTGTGTTAAATCTACTGTATTCCAACTTCTCTATGGTTTATAAACTATTTTACTAGCCATAGATTCATCAAAATTAGCAAACAACACAATGAAAACAGAATCTGTCAAAAACAAAACAGTCTGTAGTAATCTGTAACTAACGCAAACTTCTGGAGATCCAAAAATTCTAAAATAAATTGGTGGACCTGAGGAATTTGACTACTAATCATCTGCAAAAAGAATCAACTAAATAGCACTCTCCAGTAAAACGATGAAGCAAATCTCGTGAGCGCTAAAGTTTCTGTTTTTTACAGCATGGTCATAAAGACTTCACCCAAGTCTTCCCAAAGGTTCTACTTGGAACAAACACTAATTAAAACACAAAACCACATCTAAACAGAAGCTAGTTGGATTATTTATTACTAAACAGAACCAAAAAGCAAGAGACTAAAATACAATTGAGTTGCCTCCCAACAAGCGCTATCGTTTAACGCCCCTAGCTAGGCATGATGATTTCAATGATGCTCACACAAAAGATAAGAATTGAAACATAAAGAGAGCATCATGAAGAATATGACTAGAACATTTAAGTCTAACCCACTTACTATGCATAGGGATTTTGTGAGCAAATAACTTATGGGAACAATAATCAACTTGCATAGGAAAGTAAAACAAACATAACTTCAAGATTTTAAGCACATAGAGAGGAAACTTGATATTATTGCAATATGTAGAAGCATATGATCCTCTCTCATAATAATTTTTTGTAGCATCATGAATGAATTCAACAATATAACCAGCACCTAAAGCATTATTTTCATGATCTACTTGCATAGAATTTCTATTACTCTCCACATAAGCAAATTTCTTCTCATGAATAATAGTGGGAGCAAACTCAACAAAATAACTATCATGTGATTGAAAATTAAGATCTAGATGACAAGTTTCATGGTTATCATTATTCTTTAAAGCATACGTGTCATCACAATAATCATCATAAATAGGAGGCATGCTTTCATCATAGTAAATTTTATCATCAAAGCTTGGGGGACAAAAAATATCATCTTCATCAAACATAGCTTCCCCAAGCTTGTGGCTTTGCATATCATTAGTGTTGGCGATGTAACTACTGAGTGTAAACCGCCCAGGAGGGGCCGGTTCACCCTCAGCTATATTGAAGCCCACAAAGACTCAGAAGATGGCGCTTTACTATGAAACTTAGAGGCCCGGAGCCCAAAGGCGGATTAGGGCCCATAATGGTAAAACCGCCATAATCATGTAACTTGTGTGGTAAGATAAGGGAAGGAGAGATCGAGTCAACACTTGTACGAAGTCGGCCTCGGGACTCAGAGACCAGCCAAGGCCAACCCATGTATATAAGGGGACGACCGGCGGCGGCTTAGGGACAGACAACAACAACTCGAGGTCTAGGCGGTTGTTTGCTCCTAGTCATCGAGACCACATCAATCCCATCACAAACTAGACGAGGCTTTTACCTTCATCGAAGGGGCCGAACTTGTATAACTCTCGTGTCTTTGCGTCCGCTTTAACCCTCTAAGTTAACCCGAGCGATGGCTCCGCGACTAAGTCCTTTCATGAGGACATCTGCCGTGACAAAACCACGACAGTTGGCGCCCACCGTGGGGCTATCGCACGATGGTTTGATGATCTTGGAGGGCAAGCTCGAAGGAATCGAAGGCTATGCTGGGGGCCGGATGACCAAGAGTCGTCGTGGCAAGCTCTACGTCGACGATGCAGGCTGGGGCCCCGAGGCCGGCTCGATTGAGTACGGGTACCGGGTCCCCTTTGGTGGCATACACATTTTCATCGGCAAGATCGGTGAGCCAGGGCCTGAGCCGGACATCTGCACCGACCTCGTCGAGACGGCTCAGCGTGCGAAACCTGCCCAGGCTACCGGCCGTCAAGCGTGCCTTCGTGGGAGTCATCCACCGAGGAAGTTATGAGGACGGGTCAGAATCTGGTGGCGAAACCGTCGTCTACTCTGATGACGAGTCGTCGACCAGAGAAACGGAGTCTCTATATCAGCTGCAAGATGGCCAGATTGGGGGCTGTTCCGACGGTGACAGTATTCCAGACCCCTCTGATCTACCCAACCGGGTTGGAATATTCATGGCCAGTACACAAGCAACACTTCACTCTTCGACCGCTGCGACAATGATTGCCGGTTCAACAATGGCGGCGGCAGCGGGCAGAGGCCCCGCGCCCGCCGCTCAAGTTTTATCGTAACTATTCGACGCGCTGGCTGTGCTCATGGCAGAGGTTAACCCGCGGACCAAGACATTCATAATGCGGAGATTGCGAAGGTGAAGGAACAAATCACTCAAAGCTAAAGCGGATCCGCAGCTACAGACGCCAGATGGCGGCAGAGCGGGCCGCTGGATGCACAGCTTATAGGCTCATCTTTGGATCGATGAGCGCCGCATGAAGTCATGAAGAGGAAATACAGATCCCGTTTGCCTTCAGTTTTTGAGGGAAGAGATCTCTTCAACACCCCAGGAGCGGGGACCAGTAATCCGCCGGCGGTAAACCGGGCGGAAGCACCTGGGACGGGCTCGCCGGTTCAGCCCCGCATAATAAATCTACCTCGCCATAATGCCAGCATGCCTCAGGCTGTGCAAACGCCCCCAGGTCATTATTCCAACCCGATGGATAACCTCGTCGCAGCTGCGGCACGGCTGGAGGCGATTCCAATGGAAGGCGATTCACCACAGGCAGTAGAGGCGCGCCGGGTCAAGGAACTCCTTAGGACAGCTCTGGTCCAACAGAAGCGTATTCGTACAGCCGCGACCGATCCACTCTACCCCCGCCAAGCCGGGCTATAGCAGGCACGTGGATGAACCGCCGATTGGTAATGCACGGCGCGGTGCGCCCGTGGCAACAACCCGCAGGTGGTTTCGATAACGCCAGAGGTGGTGGACCGGCCCGCACGCAGGAGGCCGAGTTAGCAAGACAAAGATCGGGATTATCAGCTTACGCCGTTCGTCTGACCATCTTTGAGCCTGGAGTTACCTCTAGCTCGGGTGCCTTGCCTCGCCCCCGCTTTATGCAATGTACGCTGCCCAAGGATTTCAAGGGCCGCAAGGTGCCAAATTACACCGCCGATCCGCTCCGAAGCATGGATAGAGAGTTATGAGATGGCCATGGAGATGCTGGATGTGGATGAAGCGGCGTGCAGCGAAGTACTTCACCATGATGCTCGAGGGCACGGCCCGTGCATTTGGTTGAAAAGCTTGCCACCCAATTCCATCAGTTCATGGGCCCAGTTGCGGACCCGGTTCATTCAGAATTTCAAAGATACCTATAAGCAGCCCATGTCTGTGGTGGACTTGGCGGCTTGTGTCCAGGGTGAAGGGGAGTCAATAACCCATTGGGTACGCCGTGTTTCAGAAATCTTACATTCTTCAGACCGGATCAACGTTGATTCTGCGATCTTGACCCTAGAGGGCAACTGCCGGTTTAAACCTTTAAAGTTGAAGCTGGGACGCATGAAGTGGTTTTGCAATGACATGGGCACTCTCATGGGCGCTTTAGTGAAGTATGCTGATTCTGATAGTACCAAGGATCCCGAGTCTGATGATGATGATGAGACAGGAAGGAAAGAAGAACAGCAACTCCAAAAGCCAGCAGCATCACTCGGCAGGTAATGGTGGAAGTAAGCGTAAAGCGAACGGCAACATGGACTTCGTAGCCAACACCAACGCGCAGGACAAGGGCTAGCGGCGCAAGGGTAAACAGCCGAATTGAGGTGGAGCGCCTAATCCCAATCCGGACCGCTTGAACTATCTGTTGAATCAACCATGTCCGAAGCATGGGACGAAGGAGGCGCCAGCAAATCACCTCTGGAAGGATTGTTACATTATGCAGGAGTTCAAAAGTTCTAATGCTTTCCGATATGATCCAGGTTTCGGCGGCGGTTCAGGGTCCGGCCCGGGTTACGGTGGAGGAAATTCCGGTCCAGGGTTTAATGGTAATCCGGGCGGACATAACAATCAGAACAATCAGAATAACCAGGGTGGTTACAATCAGCAGCAGCAGCGGTCGGGTTATCAGAGCAACCCAAAGTAGTTGAATAGTGGGCAGTACCACGTCTTCACCACCAGCTTAGACAAGCGAGACCGGAAGCTTCAGAAGCGGGCAGTCAACATTGTTGAACCGGTCGTGCCTCATTACCTACGCTGGTCAGAGCAGCCCATTGTGTGGAGTAGAGAGGATCATCCTCCCCGGGTTGACAATCCAGGTCAGCTAGCCCTGGTGGTGGCACCTCAGGTGGGAGGTTATAAGTTCACCAAGGTGCTTATGGACGGAGGGAGCAGCATCAACATCCTGTACTACGAGACCTTCCGTCGATGGGGTTAACAGATAAACATCTCAAACCGCCCAATACAAGTGTTCCATGGTGTGGTGCCCGCAAGTCAGCGTATCCGTTGGTAAAATAGCTCGAGGTGGCCTTCGGGATGAACATGACTCGGATCGAAACATTAACGCTTGAAGTGGTGAAAATTCAAAGTCCATATCACGCCTGTTTGGGCGGCCGGCTTATGCCAAGTTCATGGCACGACCTTGTTATATCTATTTGCAGCTCAAGATGCCGGGTCACAAGGGGACAATAACGGTTCATGGGAGCCACAAGATCGCTTTGGAATGTGAGGAAGGTGATGCGGCTTACGCAGAGTCGGTTTGTGCCACCGAGGAGCTGAAGTATTATAAGGACAATGTTGATCCGGCGGACATGACTCCATTGAAGAAGCCAACTACAGAGCATGATCCGACCCTAAAGTTTAAATCGGCAGCCGAGACTAAGCTTGTTGACTTCGTACCTGGCGATTCGTCCAAGCAGTTCAGCATCAGTGCCAACTTGGATCCAAAATAGGAAAGCGCGCCATCGAAGTTCATCCGTGAGAATCGGGACATTTTGCATGGAAGCCTTCGACATGCCGGTGTACCGAGGGAGCTCGCTGAGCACACTCTTAATGTTGATCCCAAGTACAAACCGGTAAAGCAGTTTCTCCGCGGTTTAACGAGGAGAGGCGAAGGCCATTGGAGAGGAGGTTGCGTGCTCTTAGCAGCGGGCTTTATCGTTGAAGTTTTCCATCCGAGTGGCTTGCTAATCCGTGCTGGTCCTTAAGAAAAAGGCACATGGCGATGTGTGTGGATTACAGATCTTAACAAGGCTTGTCCAAGAGATCCTTTTGCCTCCCCCGCATTGACCAGATTATTGATGCCATGCGGGTTGTGAGCATTTGAGCTTTTGGATGCGATTCGGATATCATCGATCAAGATGGCGTTAAGGACCAGGAGAAGACAGCGTTTATCACTCCCTTTGGAGCCTTCGCTATGTATCTATGCCCTTTGGGCTCAAAGCGCCAAGCAACTTATCAGCGTTGTACTGTAATTGCTTGCATAAACAGATCGGCCGTAATGTGCATGCTTATGTGGATGATATTGTGGTTAAGTCAAGGAAGAAGGAAACACTGATTAACGATTTGAAAGAAACCTTTGACAACCTGCGGGTTTACAAGATGATGCTCAACCCGGCCAAATGTGTTTTTAGTGTTCCGGCAGGCAAGTTATTGGGTTTTCTCGTGTCCAACAGGGGGATTGAAGCTAATCCGGAGAAGATTACGGCTATCACCTCCCTGGCTAAGCCAAAGTGTATTAATGATGTCCAGCGTTTGGCGGGCCGGATTGCCGCGCTGAGCCGGTTTATCAGCCGCCTTGGAGAGAAGGCCATCCCTTTATACCAGATGCTGAAGAAGACAGATCAGTTTGTCTGGAGTCCAGCTGCTGATGAAGCGTTGGAGAACTTAAAGCGGCAATTGGCCAACCCGCCTGTACTCGCCGCCCCCATCGACAAGGAGCCGCTTCTGCTATATGTTGCTGCTAACGCCAGGGCAGTTAGCGTGGCCATTGTGGTAGAGCGGAAGGAGGCAGGGAAGGAGCATCCGGTTCAACGTCCGGTTTATTATATCAGCGAGGTGCTTATTGAATCTAAGAAAAGATATCCGCATTGGCAGAAGCTGGTGTATGGAGTTTTTATGGCGTCGAAGTGAAGCGAGATTTCCAAGGGCACCCCATCACGATGGTCGGTTCAGCTCCCTTAGGTGATATCATCTGTAACCGGAGGCGATCGCGGATTGCCAAGTGGGCTATAGAGCTTGGGCCGACGGTTTGAAGTATGTACCTCGGACGGCAAGTGAAGTCTCAAGCACTTGTGGATTTCATTAATGATTGGACGGAGTTGCAAGCGCTCAAGAGAAGCCGGATCATACATATTGGACCATCCATTTTGACGGATCCAGCAGTTGGAGGGCTCGGGGCTGAGTCGATTAACTTCCCCACGAGGTGACAAGTTTTGCTACGTTCTCTGCTTAATGTTCCCTTGTACTAACAATGCAGCTGAGTATGAAGCCTTGCTCCATGGTCTTCGGATGGCTAAGGAGATGAATCTAAGCCGGGTTAAGTGCTTCGGTGACTCGGATCTAGTGGCTCAACAGGTGTCTGGCACTTGGGATTCCAAGGACCCACTCATGGCTGCATATCGTCGTGAGGTGGATGTTGTCGCAGGTCATTTCAAGGGCTATCAGGTGGACCACGTGGATCGCCGAAAAAATGAAGCGGCGGACGCTTTGAGCCGGTTGGGCTCTCAACGCAAACCGGTCCCGCCTAATGTTTTTCTCGACGATCGCACAATCCGTCACCAAGCTCCCTGGTGAAGCGGATTTGGCTGTTCCTGATCCGGAGGCTCAATTGGTGGCAGCTCTGCGCATCACTCCGGATTGGATGCTCCCTTATCTGGCGTACATGAACCGGGGCGAGTTACCGGAAGATGAGACGTTGGCCCGACAGATAGTTCGGCGGTCTAAGTCTATGACCATTGTTAATGGCAAGTTGCATCATTGCAGTGTGTCAGGGGCGTTTCAACGCTGTGTGTCCCCTGACGAAGGCTGTGAAATATTGCGTGAGATCCATGAAGGAGACTGTGGTCACCACGCCGGTTCAAAATCCTTGGTGGCTAAAGCGTTCCGCCACGGTTTCTATTGGTTGACTGCCCATGCTTATGCGGAAGATCTGGTCAGACGATGTGATGGTTGCCAAAAGTTTTCCAGACGTGCTCATGTACCGGCCCAAGAATTGAGGATGATTCCAATTACTTGGCTATTTGCGACTTGGGGGCTGGATATGGTTGGACCTTTCAAAAGGTCCAAGGACAAGAAGACACACCTGTTGGTGGCGGTTGATAAATTTACAAAGTGGGTAGAGGCAGAACCTGTTAGCAAGTGTGATGCGGCCACGGCGGTTCAGTTCATCAAAAAGGTGATTTTCCGGTTTGGTTTTCCACACAAGATCATTACGATAATGGTACCAATTTGTCCAAAGGTGCCATGAAGGAGTTCTCTAACGTGAGCACATCCGCTTGACGCTTTCTTGATAGCTCACCCACAGTCCAATGGTCAAGGTAAAGAGCCAATCAAGAGATCCCGAGAGGCATCAAGCCCGGCTTATGGTCCCTTTGCAGAGGACGCCGGGTTGTTGGGTAGAAGAGCTACCGTCTGTGTTATGGAGTATAAATACTACACCTAACAGATCCACGGGGTACACACCGTTCTTTATGGTTTATGGAGCGGAGGCGGTTCTCCCCAGCGACGTCCGTCATGACTCACCTCGTGTGGCAGCCTATGTTGAAGCGGATAACGAGACAGCACGACAGGACGCTTTGGATCGGCTGGATGAAGATTGAGACATAGCAGTTGCTCGCTCGGCGATTTACCAGCAGGATCTTCGTCGTTATCATAGTCGCCGGGTCAGAACCAGAACCTTTCAAGAAGGAGATTTGGTGCTTCGGATCATTCAAGACCAGACAGATATGCACAAGCTATCCCCACCTTGGGAGGGACCTTTCGTGGTCAGCAAGAATCTGCACAACGGGTCGTACTATCTGATTGATGTTCGAGAGCATAAAGACTCACGCACGTCAGAAGAGGAGACCAACAGGCCGTGGAACATAGCTCATCTTCGGCCTTATTATACCTGAGCCATCGGCTCTACTTATGTACATATTATGACAGTGTATATATTATGAATAAGGCAATAAACCGGAGCCTCGGCTAAAGCGGGGTATCTGTTATGTTACATCATGCGTGGTTACATGGAGTTGTTCTGTCTTGAAGCGGCCTCCGGTTTACCCCTTGAGTTTGCTTTCTAAAAAGCTTTAAGATATCACTTGGGGGCTTGGTCGTGTCCGAACCAATGCAACACCTTTTGATAGGCGAAAGCCACCAGATCACTTGGGGACATGGTCAAATTTGAACCAGTCACGCTTTTTGATCGGCCTAAGGCCATAGAGTCACTTGGGGGCTTGGTCGAACCCGAACCATTGCCACGCCACTTGATCGGCATAATGCCACGGTTTCAGTTGGGGACCTGGCTGACTCGAACCATGGCTACACCTTATAGGGAGCTTGGTCGTGTCCGACCATGGTAACACCATCTGATCGGCTCAGTACAACGTTATCTTTTGCAAACGGTTATCATTGCCTTTGCTCCCATGTTTGTCAACTGTTATTTGATTTTTGTTGCGTTTCTTAAACCGACGACATTCTTAAACCGTTTTCAAAAGCTGTCAGTTAATGGAATTCGGTCGATTTTTTTTAATCCGGGGATAATTTCACCGGTTTGATGTTTTTGCTGTTAAACATCCTATTATGGAGTAACAGGGGGCTTATTATAACCCGGCACGGTGTACGTGGTAAACCGGCAGTATAAACACAGGAGCTGTTCTCTCCTTTGACGGTAATGGTTTATACAACTTCCGCTTCAAGATTGGCTAAGACAACTTCATGCTCAGCGACGGCAAGTATTTTGTATCACAAAATTTTGATTATATACCTCCATATTTCATATATGTATGAATGTCACAAACCGACTGGCGGCACAGACCGCTGGGGCGGTTTAAGATTTTGTGACTACAGGCAATTTAAATTGAAGGTTTCGATCATTCAATCAAAGGAGTCCGCACTAGGGCACGAAGGCATATTAAAAACAAAAGTGATGGCTATCCTATTACAAGGCATTCAGAGGCCCAAAATTTGGAATGGCGTCATAACAGGCAGCTTCTGATGCATCAACCGGCTTGACGGATTAAGCTTCATTGCCGGGTTGACGTGAAGAAGATGGGTCGTCTGGCGTCGGTTCAACTTCTTCCTCCTCACCACCCAATGGCCGGAAGTCATTGGTGGTCCAGTCAATCCGGGTTAAAGCCTGAAAGACAGCCTCTTCACTTATAAGATCAGTCGGATCAACGTCGGGGGCATAAGTGTGCTTACGGGTTGGTGGAACAAGGTTCTGCACTTCTGGAATAACAGCTTCAACCCGTCTGTTGTTTGCATCATAGAAGGAGCGGTGAACCGTCAGTTGGCCTCTGCTGCCGATTGACTTCGCCAGATGACGATTCCCTTGTTACCCGTTTGAGAGCATCATTATCAAATGCTTCGCCATTTTCTTGAGCACTGGGGAAGCCTTTGGCTATGTCAGCCGGATCAAGGTCAGCTATCCATGCTTTGGCGCGAGTTAGTGCCAATAAGGTGCCAGCCCGGGCAGCGGATCGTTTCAATTCTTCTAGCTGTGCCGGTATCATAGATAGCCGGTCCAATGTGTCCTTGATCAATGACGGAGCTGTGTTATCATAAGAGGTGGCGCAAATAACTCGCTGGGTGCCGGTATACAGCTGTTCAATTAGCGTATACGCGGCCTTGAGTTTCTTCTGCATGTCAGAGCCCAGATGAGCAATGCGCTTACCTATACCGGTTTAAGAAGTTCAGGTAAACCGGCGGAAATGTCAAAATGGAATATTAATCATAACCTTGGTGAAACATTTCTTACCAAATATTGCAGAGGTCATGGCGTTAATTTGGTGCTTTAATCCGGTGAGCTCTTCCGTCACCGGTTTAAGAGCTGCTTCAGCATCCTCCGCCCGTTTTACCAACCCCGCTTTCTCGGTCCCGCTTGGCCTGCTCGGATTTTAACCACTCCTTGAGCTGCTCCATAGTAGTCAAGGCGGTTTTCAGCTCATCCTTGGCCTTGGAGGCTTCTGCTTGTTGAGATTTCAGATTGGCATGAAGATCATTGACTTGGGAGGTTTGTTGGCGTATCTCACTCTATGACAAAAAGGGAGCACGTTAGTAGTTTCATCACAAAGTCCCAAGCTCAATACAGGTATTCAACTTGGCACTTGGGGGCTAATGGCTATTTGCTCGAACATGTTCTGCTGCGGCGATATAAGTTACAGTCCCGGTTTAACTATACTAAGTTGAACCGGCCCTTGGGGCTACATCAATGAAGTCTGAAAAGTTTGAGTTTTATATTAAGTCCCGGTTTAACTAAACTAAGTTGAACCGGCCCTTGGGGGCTACTACGCAATGAAGGTACAAGAGAGGCATAACTCCTTACCTCATAGCGCTCCTTCATAAGATTTACCAGACCGGCTTCGAAATCACGACTTGTGTAGAGCCGGTTCAGGAAGCCAGAGTGAAGATCTTGGGCAGAGAAATTGTCATAAGCCGACAGATCAGTTTTTTCCTTCCCTTTACTCATGGCAGTAAACTCTTCCTTGGCGCTGTGTTTTGATAGAGCAACCGGATTGCCAGGGGCGGTATATGCGGTGCCCGTAACTACGACATCGTCATCTTTGGTCGGACTGACCGGATTGGCATTTTTTCCTGGGCTTGGCGCTTTCATACCCGGGCTTGGCGGATCAGCAGTCGAATCCCGTTGTTCTGCTGCAGGACTCGGTGGAGCAGGAGGATGTGACGTCTCAACTTGGACATCCGGTTCAACCTCTGGCGGGTTAGCATTGTCATCTTGATTAACCCCAGCAGAGTTGTTTTTAGCAACTTCGGGATTTTCACCATGATGCTCTGGAGTCTTCTCCGGATCAACATCCACAGTAGGGTCGAGGGTCTTGGCCTTCTTACTAAGGCGAGCCTTGGTGCTACAACATCAAGGGTTAGAATATGATAAACCGACAAATGCAAAAAACAAATGAAGGAGTAATATGCTTACCCAGCAGCAACTTTGAGAGGAAGCAGCTGAGTGGTTGATGAACCGCCAGACGAGTTGGAAGAAGCCTGATAATTTGGGTCAGACAGATTGAGAGGACATCGGAAGAAACCTTTCAAAGGATAACGCTTTTCAGGAGAACAAGTCACCTCTGGACGACGTTTCCGGGTTGGTGTGTCAGCTAAACCGGACGACGTAATTTGTTGACCGCTATGCCGGGTCGTACGGCGTTCTTCAGTTTGCTGTTTCTTCAAAGAAAGTTTTGGATTCAAATGAGCACGAGAGTGAGATTGTTTCACTTTCCGGACTGTGCGGCGAATTCTTTTAACCGGTACAAGATCAGAATCGGAAGTAAGAAGGATTACCTCAATAGGATCTGCATGGCTGGCCTCAGCGTCATCCTGGGAATTGTAACTGTCAATAAGATGAATGAAAAAAAGGAACAAAGTAAGTCAAGCTCTACCTCAGCATCTGATTCTTCATCCTCCGTGGTTCGAAGACTCGGCGTTTTCCTCTTGCCGCTTTCTTGGTGGTCTTGGTCTTTACGAGGAACCGGGCGGTTTCGTTCGTTTCAAAAGGAGTTGTTAGCCTGAGAATTAGTAAGGGGTTAATACAATCAATATGGAATCAAAATCAGTAGAGCAATGAGTGGAACCTTACCGCGGGCGGTTTGTTGGAGACGCAGAACGGGGCCAACCCGGTTTGGCTGCACGCGGAGATCGGTTCATCGAGCATTTTCTTCACTGTCTCGGCAACTTCAAGCTCAGTTATTGATAGCTTGTGATGTCGTTGAGGGTCTTTGACGTCACCAGTGTATTCATGCATCAATCCGGGGCGGCGGCTTAATGGCAAGATGCCCCAAGAAACCCAACAGCGGACAAGGTCAATACCAGTTAAGCCATTGGCCATTAGAGCCCGGAGCTTGATAATTTGGGGTGCAAAGTTCTTCCGTTCTGCGGCAGTCAAGCGCGAAGGCAATGGGTGATTGTTGCTAAGCAGGTGAGGGCGATAACTCGGCAAGGGATTTTCTCCGCTAGGAGCAGTATTCCGGCAATAGAACCAGGTTTGATTCCAATCTTTCGGATGGCTATGATGTTTGGCGTGAGGAAAGTCCACTTCTTTCCTGTTTTGGATTGAAACGCCACCAAGTTCTGTGTTAGGACCGTCCGAAAACTCTGTACGGTGGTTCAAATGAAAGAAATCTCGGAATAACTCCACAGTTGGTTCTTCTTGAAGATAGACTTCGCAGAATACTTGAAAGTTGCATATATTGGACACAGAGTTCGGACCAATATCTTGTGGATGGAGTTGGAAGCTTGCGAGGACATCCCGGAAAAATTTTGATCCGGGCGGGCTGAATCCCCGGTCTAAGTGTTGCATAAATACAATCACTTCTCCCTCTTGAGGTTCAGGAGGGCATTCAGAATCCGGAACACGCCAATGAAGGACACGCCAATGAAGGACACTTTTGGATACTAAAGCGCCAGTGGTGACATATCCATTGATTTGTGTCTCAGTGATCTTGGACGGAACCCAATTGCAGGCAGAGAATTGTTTGGCCATTCCAGAAGAAAAACTGTGAAAGGAAAAGTAAAGGTCGGTTTACAGTTAACGGTTTATGCATATTATTCAGTGTTAAACCGGCAGATTGCCATTCAGTTTCAGTTGCCGGTTTAAGTGAGGACTAATAATGTATGGCGGATTAGCTATCAAAAATTAAACCGCCCTTAGGCAGAAGGGACAGAGCTGAAAAATCTGCTAAGTGTTGACAGAAACAGGTTTCATACATGGACGGAATTAATTTGGATCTACCAAAGATTCAGTAAGAAAAATTTTCCGCGATCTATAAAGGCTTTAAATAGGGCAGAGAAGTTCGTGTGTTCTATCAAGGGATTCTGAACAAGAAGGAAGATCTACTAAGTGCTAAACTGAATGCGGAGCAGCTACCGCACAAGATGTATGCTACAGTTGAATTAAAGAAGCTATGGCAGAAGCAAATACAAAGAAACTAGGGATGAACACCTATGAACGCAGATGAGAACAGGAGCCCTAAGATATAGATCTAGGGGTATGAGGAAGAATCTTACCGGATGCGCAGGATAGCGGAGAGACACCGAGGATCTCTGGTACAACCAGGTTGATGCAACGGCCTTTGTTGATGCAGCGTTCGAAGGTCGAAGGCGACGGCAGAGCTTCAGAGCTGGGGCGTCGCGAGGAAGAAGAAGTACGGAAGGGGAAGAAAAGAAAGGGCCCTCAGGTTTATTTATAATAAGGCGTAGAGTAATTGAAAGCGAGAATCGAGGAGCTGAAAGCGGCAGATGGCGCAGCTGTCGCCTCGATTTCTGGGATAATATTAAATGAAGGGAATCTTGTTATTTCGGTTTTTTATAGAGATGACGTCAAGATGATCTGTTGCTGTGTCCATAGGATGACGTCATGGCGGTTTAACAAGATGGCGGTTTATGAGAAATGAAGGAAGATGTTCACAGAGTTTTTCTAAAAGTGTTGAAGATTGACATGAACAGGTTCAAATCAATCTGGGGCCTAATGTTGCGGATGTAACTACTGAGTGTAAACCGCCCAGGAGGGGCCGGTTCACCCTCAGCTATATTGAAGCCCACAAAGACTCAGAAGATGGCGCTTTACTATGAAACTTAGAGGCCCGGAGCCCAAAGGCGGATTAGGGCCCATAATGGTAAAACCGCCATAATCATGTAACTTGTGTGGTAAGATAAGGGAAGGAGAGACCGAGCCGAACACTTGTACGAGTCGGCCTCGGGACTCTGTAGACCAGCCGGGCGTCAACCCATGTATATAAGGGGACGACCCGGCGGCGGCTTAGGGACAGACAACAACAACTCGAGGTCTAGGCGAAGCTGTTTGCTCCCTAGTCATCGAGACCACATCAATCCCATCACAAACTAGACGTAGGCTTTTACCTTCATCGAAGGGGCCGAACTAGTATAACTCTCGTGTCTTTGCGTCCGCTTTAACCCCTCTAAGTTAACCCGTAGCGATGGCTCCGCGACTAAGTCCTTTCATGAGGACATCTGCCGTGACAAAACCACGACAATTAGCATCATGGATATTCAAGGAATTCATACTAACAACATTGCAATCATGCTCATCATTCAAATATCTAGTGCCAAACATTTTAATGCATTCTTCTTATAACACTTTGGCACAATTTTCTTTTCCATCATACTGTCGAAAGATATTAAAAAGATGAAGCGTGTGAGACAAACTCAATTCCATTTTTTTGGGTAGTTTTCTTTTATAAACTAAACTAGTGCTAAAACAAGAAACAAAAAGATTCGATTGCAAGATCTAAAGATATACCTTCACTTAACTAGACTCCCCGGCAACGGCGCCAGAAAAGAGCTTGATGTCTACTACGCAACCTTCTTCTTGTAGACGTTGTTGGGCCTGCAAGTGCACAGGTTTGTAGGATAGTAGCAAATTTCCCTCAAGTGGATGACCTAAGGTTTATCAATCCGTGGGAGGCGTAGGATGAAGATGGTCTCTGTCAAGCAACCCTGCAACCAAATAACAAAGAGTCTCTTATGTCCCCAACACACCCAATACAATGGTAAATTGTATAGGTGCACTAGTTCAGCAAAGAGATGGTGATACAAGTGCAATATGGATGGTAGATATAGGTATTTGTAATCTGAAAATATAAAAACAGCAAGGTAACAAGTGGTAAAAGTGAGCGTAAACGGTATTGCAATGCTAGGAAACAAGGCCTAGGGTTCATACTTTCACTAGTGCAAGTTCTCTCAACAATAATAACATAGATAGATCATATAACTATCCCTCAACATGCAACAAAGAGTCACTCCAAAGTCACTAACAGTGGAGAACAAACAAAGAGATTATGGTAGGGTACGAAACCACCTCAAAGTTATTCTTTCCAATCAATCCGTTGGGCTATTCCTATAAGTGTCAC
The DNA here is from genome assembly GCA_021605205.1 of Aegilops longissima. Lineage (NCBI taxonomy): Eukaryota > Viridiplantae > Streptophyta > Magnoliopsida > Poales > Poaceae > Aegilops > Aegilops longissima. The sequence continues at coordinate 709,414,209 of CM038677.1, forward strand.
AAACAGCCCTAGAGTTTGTACTAGAATAACACCTTAAGACACAAATCAACCAAAACCCTAATGTCACCTAGATACTCCAATATCACCTCAAGTATCCGTGGGTATGATTATATGATATGCATCAAACAATCTCAATTCGTCAATTCAAACCAACACATAGAACCTCAAAGAGTGCCCTAAAGTTTCTACCGGAGAATCACGACGAAAACATGTGCCAACCCCTATGCATAGGTTCATGTGCGGAACCCGCAAGTTGATGACCAAAACATACATCAAGTGAATCACGTGATATCCCATTGTCACCATAGATACGCATGGCAAGACATATATCAAGTGTTCTCAAATCTCTAAAGACTCAATTCGATAAGATTACTTCAAAGGGAAAACTCAATTCATTACAAGAGAGTAGAGGGGGAGAAGAAACATAGGATCCAACTATAATAGCAAAGCTCACGATACATCAAGATCATGCCAAATCAAGAACACGAGAGAGAGAGAGATCAAACACATAGCTACTGGTACATACCCTCAGCCCCGAGGGTGGGACTCCCGAGAGGTTTTTGGTGGCTACAGAGGCTTGCGGCGGCGGAATTCCCGATCTAATCTCTGTTATGGAAGTTTTATGATACGTAGGTATATATGGGTGCAAGGGGTACGTCGGTCAAGCTTCAGGGGCCCCACGAGGCAGGGGGCGCGCCCCCACCCTCGTGGACAGCTCCCGTATCTTCTGACGTAGAGTCCAAGTCTATCCGGTGGCTTTCCTTCCAAAAACAACTTATATGTCATGCTGTTTGCTCTAACCTGGCATGCTGATGTTGGTCATATCATGCATATGGCGCCTTGCATTGCTTACATTATACATCTTATATGTCATCAGCTTAGTTTGGATTTGCTTTGTGTGAATGCCACCTGTTTGATTTCTATATCATACTCCCACCATTCCTAAATATTTGTCTTTTTAGAGATTTCAACAAGTGACTACAAACGGAACAAAATGAGTGAATCTACACTCTAAAATATGTCTATATACATCTGTATGTGGTAGTCCATTTGAAATATCTAAAAAGACAAATATTTAGGAACAGAGGGAGTATATGGTAATTATGCTATGCCATCTTCTTTAGCCAGGCATCATATAAGTGAATCATGCAATGCCATCCTGTTTAGCCAGTCATCGTATATGTGAATTGTATCATGCCATATTTTTTTCCATAATGTATTCCATTTGTCAACAATGTTTATACATTCATCTACTCTTCCTATGCATCAGCCATTTGAGTCGGTCATGGGAAAATCTGGAGGAAAACAAGGTCTTCGAAAGTCGATGCTGCTACTGTCGATGCAGATTTCTTGCTGGTTACAGATAGCTCCTCAGAGGAGGATTCAGGGAGAGATGACCAGTCGTATCCCCCCCCCCAAGGTGCATACTCTAACTTGGCTGGGTTATATTGCTCATATCATGCATATGGTGTCTTGCATTGCCATGCCATCTACTTAGATTAGACATGCTTTGTGTGAATGCCTCCTGCTTGCTTTCTATATCGACATGTGAATTATGCAATGCCATGTTTTTCAGCCGATTATCATATATGTGAATTATAATCGCCGTGGAGCCAGGCATCATATATGTGAATTATCTCATGCCATCTTTTTTTCATTATGTATTCCATTTGTCGACAATCTGTGTATATTGAACTACTCTTCATGTGTATCAGCCATTTGAGCGGTTATGGAAAAATGGAGTAAAAACAAGGTCTTGAGAGGGCAATGGTACTGTTGAAGCATATATCTCGATGGTTCTGAGGAGCTCCTCGGAGGAGGATTAGAGACAGATGACCAGTCTTATATCCCACCGAGGTGTATTCTCTAAGTTGCAATGTTTATATTTCTCATATGATGCATATGGTGTCTTGCATTGCTTAGTTTAGACATCATATGCACAATATTGAATTCTATCTCGCTTAGTTTAGAGATCATACATGCGAGTGCCACTGCTTAGTATATGAATCAATTATGTCAATTATATCATGCCATCCTGTATACTTAGACAACATGTATGTGAATTATTTCATCCCAACCTATTTTAGAAAGACATCATATAGTTTTGTCATGTCATCATGTTCAGGGACTCATCATATGTTGAATTATGCCATTATATCCTGTTAAGTTATCCATCATATATCTGAAACTGTGTCATGCTATCCTGTTTAGTTAGGCATCATATATGTGAAATTGTGTCATGTTGTCCTGTTTGGTTAGACAACATATATGTGAATACCACATCTGTCTATCATACAATATATGTACGTTCAATTTCTTTTCTTGTTTATCAGCCATTTGAATTGGAGGGGGTGATGGCAGTATCTAAGGGAGCAAAAACCCGTTCTTCACAAAAGACAAGTGCTACCCGTCGATGCAGATAGAACCATGGTTGTCTTGGCCCACAAACTAGCCCCACCACACATAATCGAGACTCTTCCAGATTGCACACTTACACGTTGGGCAGAGAACCAGCTACAACCCATCTAACCGCAACCCCAGCGGATAGTTAACCCACTTATAGTGACAAAGCACCATGTCCACCACAGTACCCCACACGAGCAGTTTGTAAAGCTACTGCAGTGCCCAAAGCACGAAGACCACCACAGCTAACCCAAACTCCACGTTTAAAGCGAGAAGAGCAAGCTGTTCTCGTGTCGATTCGTAGCTATGGTCCATACTCCTTTGTTGTTGTATCACTGTATTTACTCATACCAACTACTTTCGAATTTGAAGGATCCAATTGAAACTCCAATGGCGCAATAGGTATGTTTTAAACCTATTTCTTTAACTGGATTGCTATTCTAACTTCTTGCTCTATGTTGATTTCAGTTTAAGTTGTATAAACAGTTATGTTCTCATGTGATGCACATTACAAGTGCTGCCAATGCTGTGTAGTTTCTCACACTTATATTCTGTCTACGCTGTTGTGTCTTAAAAATATATGAGTTGAACTGTGTCTTTATCTTGATTAGGGAACATAAACTAGAATGATATGGACAATACAGTGACCATAGTACATAGATATATGTTTGTTTCGTGCGGTTATCCTGTCCACCTTACTACTGAACCAGTTTACCAAAATGAGTTTGGTATACTACAAGCTAAACCTGTGATGTGTCTGCTTGTTTCTCTTGTAGTGTGCAAACAGAATATTGGAGAAGAGCACCCCACTATGCAATGGTAGAGAAAGTAATACAGATAAGGTTCAAGATAGTGAGACAACCCTATTGGTCTCCAAGAAAGGTGATAAAAACGATCTTGTAGACAGTGAGAAAACCCCATAGTCCTGCGTTGATGTAGTGTTCGAGTTGTTGGCGATACCTGGCACAAGCTCTTCGAACTCGCTGCTGAATCACTTGCTTCTTGGCCTCAGCTACAAGCTGAAAGGCATCGATCGGTGTCTTTGCGGCAAGAAGTCAAGGACCGAGGAAGTCCTGCAGAATTCAGATCGTACTTTCTTGTGCAACGACAAGCTATTTGGAGGATTTAAGCGCCAAACAAGAGAAAGTTAATAAGCTTGCTAAGCATCTTGCCAACATTATGGGTACCCGGATATTGTTTCTTGAACTCTTGAAGTGGTTTCATTCTGGACTTGTTTTGCTCTGGCGCTTATATCTTTGTTGTGTTCCTGTATTTACCTTTGGTGGTGAACTTTGATGCCAGTGGATGTAATATGTGTAATAGCCGTGAAAGCCTAGCATAAGTTGCTTGCTTATTTATTTCCTTCTTGTCTTGTTTATTTGTTTGCTTGTAGTCAGTGCAGTTCTTTTTCCGCGGTTTGCTAGTGGCTGCAATAACCTATTTTTTTAAAACTAGGCCCCAATAACCATGGGCTAATATTTAATGTAGTGACCTTTGGGCCTCCTACGGGCCAGAAAGCGATGGGCCTTCTACGGGCGAGAAAGCGAGAGGCCTTCTATCGTCGTAGAAACATTGGGCCTTCTACGGGCCGTAGAAACAATGGGCCTTCTACGGGCCGTATCATCAATGGGCCTTATACGGGCCGTATGATCGATTGGCCAAGCATGGGCCAACAACAGGCCGCATTATGGCTGTAAACGGGCTAGAGTTGGAATCGTCCGTTCATGGGCCGACCATAACGGGCCATCGTTAATAGGTTGTATTTGATGACGCTATGAAAACGGCCCAATGTATTTACGGACCACAAACGGGCCGACTGTAACCATGGGCTGAATTTGGCCCCAAGCGTAAAATGCGAAGAATCGCCGTAAGTAAACGAATGCTCGAAATGAGCCCAAGAATAAATGGGCTCTGAGAAGGCCGAAAGATAACATGGGCTAGAAACGGCCCAACTGAATAACGGGCCCTTAATGGGTATAAAGTGATACACTGTTCATTACGGACCAGTTTCACCACGGGCCGTTAATGGGTCTAAAGTGATACACTGTTCATTGCGGGCAAGTTTCACCACGGGTCGTTAATAGGCCAAGAGTTACATAGGGCCTCATATGGGCCGAAAGACGTCATGGGCCATACAGGGGCCAGAAGTGAAAACGGGCTGAAATCATATTGGATGGTCCAGATGACGCTACTGGGCCTCATTCGGATAGGGCGTAACGGGCCTTGGGTTAGCGGGCTGTAAATGGGCTATATGCGAACAGGCCGTTAACAGGCTTTCCATGGGCCGGCCCGTCACCTTTTGACCAAGTCAAACGGGCCGGCCTTTTCACAGGAATGGGCCTCTATTGGGCGTGCCACGGTCAACGTATCATAGGCATATACATCCAATGAGTGGATGACATCTGTCCCAACAATGAGCCGACACGTGTTTCCTCCAGCCAATGATGACTTTACACGTGGAAAATCCCCATTGGTCGGGGCTGTTAACGGGTTATCGAATCCAAAACCCGACCCGATAGCTTAACGGCGTTCCGTTACGGTGGATGCCACGTGTCGGTCACCCTTGACGAAAGCACTTCTGTGACGCGCGATTTATCGTCATGGAAGTGGACACTTCCGTGATGATAATTTTGGTAATGTCATGGAACACTTCTACGACAACACAGGTATGACTATCTTGATTTTGTCATAAATTTGTCATGGATGTACATGCATGACAAAAAACGCGACCTACTGTGACAAACACGTATCATCACGGAAGTGTATTTTTTTGTAGTGCATTATCAATGAGAACATCATCATTAGGTAGCGGCCATCTCCTGCGCATATTAATCCACAAGGTCCTCGCCTGCGTGCACGCAATCAGAGCATGAAAAGTAGTCTCCTCCTCTACCCGACAGAGAGGACAGAGAGAATGTGTAGCCAAGTGCGTGTGATTTTTGCACTGTTGAGTTGCCAATGTGCCAGTGGCCACTCTCCAGGCATTGATTTTCATCTTCGGAGGCACATTGGCCGACCAAATCCGGTTCCACACTGAACGGTTAGCCTCCGGGTTCGAGCTAGATAATCCATTAGCAAAAGCGACGTTGTGATCGCATGTGGCCAACTGTACGCACTCCTTACCGTTAACGCGCCACAGTTCTCCGAGAACCAGAGACGAAGTCGTCGTGATTGCGGGGAGATGTTTTGATTTTTAGTATGTAATCCACGTCCATAGGCCAAAATAATTCCCGTAGGCGATCCACACGCCAAGCACCTTTGTCATCAATAAAATCCGCCACCCGGTCCAGACGACAGTTACCCTTGGGTGTAATAGGGCGAAACGTCGAGGGGCGAGGGATCCAAGGGTCTCTCCACGTACGAATATCAGCTCCGTTGCCAACCCTCCAAATAACACCTCTCTTTAGCAGGTCGAGACCATGTAAAATACTCTTCCAAACTGAAGAACCGTTGCCTGAGAAAGCCATATCCAACAGTTGTCCCGAAGGGTAGTATCTGGCCTTCATAAGTCGTGCATAGAGGTTGTCCGGTGTATCTATGAAGCGCCAAGCTTGTTTGGCCAACAATGCCTGGTTAAAAGCCCTCATGTCCTTAAACCCCATGCCACCCATAGATTTAGGTAGCCTCAATCTGTCCCAACTTATCCAAGCCATCTTCTTCTTCCCGTTTTCAACTCCCCACCAATATTGACGGATCATACAAGTCAACTCGTCACAAACCAAAGCAGGGAGCTTAAAGACACTCATGACATAAGTAGGCAGGGCCTGTGCCACAGCCTTGATCAAAATCTCCTTATTGCCAGAGGAAACATATTGCTCACACCAATCAATGAGTTTCTTGCGTAAACGTTCCTGGATTGTTTCAAAATTTCCTTTGTTGATTCTTCCCTCCAGGACCGGAAGGCCCAAGTACTTCGGTTCAAAAACTTCTTGTATAATCTCCAGAACAGATTTAACCTCTTGCACCACACTTGGCAAGCAATTATCTAAGAAAAGGATGGAGCACTTTGACGGGTTGATTAATTGTCTAGTCGCCGCCGCATACGTATTCAACACACCTTTAACCAAATGAGCTTGCTATTCTGATGCGTGAAAAAACAGAAGGGATTTGTCCGCAAACAAAAGATGTGATATAACCAGAGCACTCCTGCATATCTTGACCCCTTGTAGTCCTTCTTCTCTCATTGACTTATTCAACAGAATAGAAAGAGCATCCACCACAAAGAGGAAGAGGAAGGGGGATAATGGATCACCTTGGCGGAGCCCTCTCGAAGGGGAGAAGGGCTCCAACAATTTCCCATTGAATTTCACCGAGTACTTCACTGATGTAACGTAAGCCATCACACGGGAGATCCATTGATCAGAGAATCCCCACTTAGAAAGCGCCCTCTCCAGGAAACTCCAATCCATACGGTCATAAGCCTTTGACAAATCCAGTTTATAAGCACACAATGATGGTGAATTTGCCTTGGCGTTCTGGATGTGATGGATGCACTCCAACGCAATGATGGAGTTATCAAAGATGAGCCTCCCGGGGATGAAGGCACTCTGATTTTTAGAAATAAGCTCAGTTAAGAGAGGCCGGAGCCTATTTACCATGCACTTTGACACGATATTATACACCACATTGCACAAACTAATGGGCCGGAAGTCTTTCAGATCTATCGGATGTGGCACTTTAGGAATTAGCACAATGGACGTGTCGGGCATGACACCAGTGGTAAAAAACTCCTGCACCGCTGCCACTATCTCATCCTTGAGAACAGCCCAATTCCGTTGATAAAACCTGGCCGAAAAACCATCACAACCTGGTGCTTTCAACGGGCCGATTTTAAACAGCTCGTTGGATATCTCCTCCTCCGTATATTGTTGACACAAGGCCTCATTCATCTCCGCGGAGACCTTAGGGGCGATACTGTCCAGCACATCGTTCGGTTCCAAGGTCGGGTCTTTTGAAAAAACCTCCTTGAAGTATGAATTGGCCATCCGTTCCATCTCTGATGGAGCCACGCACCATGAACCATCAGTCGTCATAAGTCTCTGGATAAAGTTTCACCGAGCCCGCCAAACTACCCGGCGGTGTAAGTATTTAGTATCGCGTTCCTCCTCTTTCAACCATGTAATACGAGACTGTTGAAGCCAAAGCATCTCTTCTCTAGACAACAGCTCATCTAGTTGATTCATCTTCGCCCGGATTTGTGCGCGGTCCGCACCTGACAGCTGGAGATCTGCTAGCTGACCACGCAGACTTTCTATCTCTTTCAACACATTCCCAAATGTAGCTTTGCTCCATTGCCTCAAATCTTTCATAACTTCTTTCAATGAGAGGGCCACTGAACCCAAGTTGCCAGGTGGGCGATGCTTCGCCCAGGCCTTAGAGATGATCATGGGGAGCTTGATGTCCCGCTCCCACATGATCTAATAACGTGACGCATATGGCTTGCGCCTCTGCTACTTCACCCCTTCTAGGTTGACCAAAAGTGGGTTGTGATCCGAGTAGGAGGTAGCTAAGTGCACAACCCGAGCCACGGGGAAGAGATCCCGCAGCGCCTCATCCACACACGCCCTATCGAGACGCACCTAAACATTGTGATTTCCATCCTAACCGTTATTGTATGTGTAGGGGAGGCCAGAAAACCCTAGGTCCTGCAGTTCGCAAGTCACCAAGCAGTCCCTGAACGCTCCCATTTGTGTCATCCTTGAGAGATGCTCATGCTGCCAGAGAGCTTCGTTGAAGTCGCCACATACCACCCAAGTTTCTTGTGAGATTGCCCGCAGCCGACAGAGATGATCCCACATATGCTGTCGATTTTCCACACGCGGCTCGCCATAAACAAAGGTTCCTCTCCATGAAATACCGGAACCACCATCAAGAACACGAACATCAATGAACATGTTACACGATTCGAGCATTGTCACTATAAGCGTCTCCTCCCAGAACAGAGCAAGACCGCCGCTACGTCCATCACTACTAACACTGTGAAAGCCCTTTAGGCCCAACCTCCACTTCAACTTCTCCACGTTAGTTGCATCTTGTCTAGTCTCACAAAGAAAGACTAGCTTGGGGTTATTGGCTTTTGAGAGGGCCAAAACCTCACGAACTGTTCGGTGGTCCCACCCCCCCGGCAGTTCCAAGACAAGATATTCATTGCGTCTGGCGGTCCTCCTCGTGGGAGGCCGCTGATATCTCATTATTATCGCTATCCATGGTTACTTTCAACCTCTTGCTGCTTGAACTACTATTTGTGGGTGAGGCACCATCATTTAGATCATTGCAATTGCCATCAGTTATAGCCAACAACGCCTTCGGGGCGCCAGAGGCATCCCGCAGGATAGCCCCGGCCTCATCCATGTTAAGTCTCCTCTTGGGCACATTATCAACTTCTAATCTTTCACCAGATTTCTTGACCGGGCTCGAAGCCGTATCCATGACCTCAGGATCATATGGTGCATGTTCCGGGTCAGATCTGCCATCCTTCCGGGTTTCGGCCTGCCTAGACTCATTGTCTGTCGCCTTAGTGGGTCGTCCTTCTGGTCGTGGCTTATTGGGAGCATCTGCATAGATCCAGTCCCCAAACTTGAGAGACTTCTCATCATGGATACCAAGGCCACATTCTTTGTGCTCATGACCAATGAGGCCACAAAACATACAAAACCTAGCAAGTTTTTCATATCGAACCATGTATACCAAGCGCTCCTTATCCCTAACAACACTGACGTACTTTGTGAGGGCCTGCCGGATATCATGTTTTACCCTAACCCTAACATAGTCACCTCGGGTGTTCCCGTTCAAACGCATCTCCATAATCTCTCCTGCATCTTTCAACAACTTCTCCACAATTATTTGCTTGCAGTATGGGTATGGTAGCTTGTGAATCTGCAGCCAAATTGGAATATGAAAGAACTCCACCTCCTCAGCCTTACTGAAGTCGTCGTACGGGCACAAAACCACAGCCATGTTGCGGAACAGCCAAGGTCCCTGCATCATGATGCGTTCCCAATCCCCCAAGCAAGATGCTTGGACGACAAAATGATTAGGACCAATGGCAGAAATCTCACGTTCTGCGCGGGGTTCCATGCAGCCCTCATATCCTTGTAGAAGGCAGACGAGCTGAAGTTCCTTCTTGAATGGACCCTGGCTAGGGCAAGCCAGCGGATGCTTTCTTGAATCGCAGGGTCATCCTCATCGATCTCCACATCAGCAAAGTCATCATCGTTCAGATCCAGTTGTTCAAGGAAGTCACCCAGATCCGATCGTCCAGCCGCGGCGGCGCCGCCGCCATCCGTAGCGGAGTGGGCATCGGAGAGAGTCGCCATCACCGGTTCATGTCTCGTCACAGGCACAACAGGGACAAGGTCGGCGAGGGCGGATGTATCTCGGAGACGATCGGGGGGAAATTATGAGGCCAAGACTCAGAGGCGATCGTGATTGCCTAAGAGGAGAGAAACCCTAGCCGACAGGCGTAGGGGAAAGAAACCTCATCTGAGTCTTGACTCCTCTGAATTGCACTTAGGTGGCCTGTTTTATGTTTATAGCGGCGGGAGGTGGTCATGCTTCCTTTTTAGCTGTCGAGACCGCGGCGAGCCTGAAGAAGGAGGCAGAGGAGGCGGCGCAGGAATCAGACCAACAATTTGAGCCAAAAACATTTGAAATGTTTAAAATGAGGAGAATCTATGATGACATAAGATTCATAATTGTCATCGTATATCACATTCGATACAAATTTATTCACATAAAAGATAATGACCAAATTTCTACACAAAGGAAGGTGCCAAAATCTGTGCAAACGCGCAGACCGCTTTGCTAGTTCTGACTGTAAAATTTTGGCTTATTTAGGGCATCTCCAATGTCGACCCCCAAAACAAACACATTGTTCGTCTGCGAATTGGTCTGTGCCAGTCTGCGGACACAGATAGGGAGTCGACCATCCAACCATGTTCCTTAACTGTCTGCCCCTATTTTTTTCTAAGACCGCAACACTCAAAATAATTATTAAAAATAGGGCAATGCATCCTCAATCACCGAGTACCTCATCATCGTGAAGTTCTTTCACGCATGAAAGGAAGCATGCACGTGCTGCCAAAAGATCGAGCCCCTAGACTTCCTGCCTCCAAAGTCCACAGATACGGCCGACCACGCATCACGCGACAACTCATCGTCGATCACCGAGTACCTCGTCATCGTGCTTTACTCTAGAAAACAAGAAGAAGTTCGACAAAAAAAGCTCAATGGAATTTGACCGAACACCTGCCGGGCGTGGTGTCCGTCATGGACATCGTTGGCAGAGGGGCGGAGGTACCTGGTTGCGGAGGGATCCTGGGTGGACGGTGGCATAGTCCAAGGAGGGCACGCGAATTGGTGGGGTTGTGGATGTCCTATGATGCCTGGGCGGCGGCCGGAGATGTACAGCCGCGGCGACGTCGGACGAGGAAGGTGCATATGCAAAGCAGGGGGAAGCAGGGGCAGATTGGAAGAAAAGTGGATCGGGAGTGGATTTGAATGGGCCTGGGGTGTTGGAGTCCTATGTGGCGGCGGTCCGGACTGCGGCAAAGCCCTCCTCTCCCCACAAATTGCATCCGGTTTGCGGAGTATCTTGTTTGATGGCAAAATGGGTCTGGACGGTCTGAGGGTCCGCGTTGGAGATGCCCTTATGAATGGATACCGTGTTTTATTTTGATTTGAAGACATTAAACATGGCATGGTACCAGACCCTCTCCTGGTAACACGTGCACCGTTGCTGGTATCGGAACTATGAATCATCCTAGCTGAGATTTGATTCTCAGACCACAACAGTATTACTCAAACTCAAAGTAAGATCATAATAGCAGAAAAAAGCAGGGCCAAAATGGCCACCTCAAGCGCGGAGCTTCTGCAAGCTGAGGCAGAGCTCGTGCGCCACTCCCTAGGCTACCTCAAGTCCATGGCGTTGCACAGCGCGGTGAAGCTTGGAATCCCCGACGCTCTCCACGGCTGCGGTGGCGCGGCCTCTCTGCCCGACCTGTCATCCGCCCTCGCCCTCCCCTGCAGCAAACGGCCATACCTGTCCCGGCTCATGAAGATGCTAGCCGTGGACGGGATCTTCACGGCTGTGTCTGTGGATGTTCCTACCGTCGGCGAGGGCGCGGGCACTGTGCCGAGCGTCCGGTACGGCCTCAACCCGGTGTCTCGCCATCTTGTCAGCTGCAGCGGCGCATGCCTGTCCCCGTGCGTGCTCATGGGCACATCGCCGTTGTTTCTGGAGGCTTCTCTCCGGCTACCCCAGTGGTTTCAGAGGGACGTCGAGGGTGAGGGCGAGCCGGCGTTCGCGGTGGCGCACGGCGAGAGCCCCTACGGCGCCGCTGGCCGTGACATGGAGTTCAACGCGCTAATAAACGAGGCGATGGGGTACGACAGCCGATACATGGCGGAGCTCGTCGTCCGCGAGTGCGGCGAGGTGTTCACGGGCGTGACGTCGCTGGTCGACGTCGGCGGCGGGAACGGCACCATGGCGACGGCCATCGCCATGGCCTTCCCGCATGTCAAGTGCTCCGTGTTGGACCTCCCACATGTCATACAAGGCGTCTCAGCACACGAGTCGGTTGAGTTTGCTGCCGGCGACATGATGGAATACGTTCCACCAGCTGATGCAGTTCTGCTTAAGGTATATAATTTATTTTTAAAATTTATTGACAGTACTTAAGAAAGACACACGTCCTGTTCGCACTTATACCAATTCCTCACAAAACAAGTGAGCGGTTAACAAGAATAAACGGGTGCATCCGATAAAATGAAAAAAATATATTGATATATAAATGTATTGCCTAGTCTCTTAGTGATAGTTTTTGACTTGTTGGATCGGCAGTGTGTGCTACACAACTGGAGCGACGAGGATTGTGTGAAGATCCTGACAAAGTGCAGAGAGGCCATTACCCAAGGAGCCAAAGCAGGGAAGGTGATAATCATCGATGCTGTTGTTGGATCTCCCTCGCACTCACAGCAAGTACTTGAAGCTCAAGTCTTGATGGATATGCAGATGATGATGCTATTCATGAGCAAAGAACGCGAGGAACTGAACTGGCAAAAGATATTCATGGAAGCAGGGTTTAGTCATTACAAAATACAGCCTATCCTAGGGATGCGATCCATCATCGAACTCTACCCATAGCTTATCCATGGATACTCCTTTTTCCTCATGTTGCATTATTCATTTTACATATACTTTCTGCTTCCACGGGGATACGTAATAATTGTTAAATTTATGTGTTTCATTCAAAAGATCTAAATTCGTCAGGGATATATTATGTTATTAATTTTATGTACTTCATTCAAAAGTCCGAGTTCGACAGGGATATGTAATAATTATTAAACTTATGTACTTTACTCAAAAGAACGGACGGTATATTTCAACAACAATATCAATGCTACATTGGTGCTCGAGGAACTTATTGTCCTAGCTATGGACCCTTTGGATCTCGGCTACAATTTTTAGGAAGACTAGAGAAATTTTTAAGTTAAAAATGCATATAATAGTTTGTTTTAGTCACCATTACACTTTCTCCATCATCATATCCATTTTTGTCATGCACACTCTTCCTCTTCGCCCTCATGGTCTTCATCTTCTTGGTCACTTGAGCCTCTGAGCCTCTCTCGTGTACCTTTGTTTCTGGCCATGTACGATCAGGTGGATACCGTTTTTATAGTCTCTCTGTTGGATTGTGTACTCCAGGCCGGTTTTCAGTTGATTGATGCTACCACATTAATTTCTGGATGCCTCCCGTGCTCGAAACTTTGAGACGGTTGTGATCTTTGTAATATTGCTTTCTAGTTATTTTTCTTGTCAAATTTTGGGACACAAAATTAGTAGGTGCTTATTTGGTGTTGGTACTCTTCCGTATAGATTTGGTCCCATCATTAGACACAAAACTGCCTTTCATTGCTTTGATCTTATCAAGATTCATCACGGAATGGCTCCAAGAAACTGCACTTGAGCACCTCTCAGAAATATCTAAATATCCGTATCTGCTACTTGAGGATGGAAAATTATTGGAAGGGGATATCTTTTTTTTTTAGCACCATGTTGAGTTCAATTCTAAATGTTATTGCCTCTACAATGAGGTTGTCTATTGAAAAGGAAGATATACCAACCGCATTTTACCTTGTCCCTGGCTCCCTGCACGGCATATTTAAGTTGTGCCAAGCTATTGATGGCAATTCAAGAATCATCGAAATTAAGCTATCAACGGAACTTGGTACTGATGTCGTCCTTATGAACGTTCCTCTGTCATTTTTCTCGTTTAGGAATTGATACAAGTAGCACACCACGTAAGAAGTTATCACAACAGCCAGCTTAATTCATGTGGTTCCTGCCGCCTCGTCACAATTCTTAAGTCAAGTTCTTAAGTCAAGTTTTGGTGCCACGAGTATCAAAAGAGTCAAAGTTAGTACAGCTTTTATTTTGGTGCCACGACATTCAAAAGAGTCAAGTTTTTAGAGCAACTCCAACGCGGCGACCCAAACGGACGCACGATTTATCCGTGTTTCGTCCGTTTCGTTCGACCAAGCGAATATGCGCGTCCGTTTTTCATTTTGGGTCGGCAGCTGCGCCCAACAGGAAGCGTACCCATTTTGGCTCGCGTGGCCGAAATAAATTTAGAAAAATATAGTTAAACATAAAGTGGCCGGTCAACACCGGCCAAAGTCGTCTTAAACATTAATTAAACATTAAAAAAGCATCCACGCTGCTCTAATCGTTTGTCTTGCCGTTGCTCTTGCCGTCGTCGTCGTCCCCGGTGAGATCGATGAAGAAAGACGGGCTGGCAGGAGGCCACATCGCACGCACATGGGTGGTGCGTCGCGTTCTGCCACAGCAAGCTCGGAGTTCTCTGATGCCCCAATACACGAGCCCGAAGAACCCTGCGCGGGTCTCTCGGAGGAGTTGGTTTCGAGGTCGTCGATGCCTACCTTGGCTTCTTGGTGGGGGCAAGACATTATCACGAGGTCTCACAAATAGGCCATCCTGGCCTTTCCGGCTAATCTTCTTCCCGACAACGTAAATATCTCTTTCATAGTTTTCTTGCTGTTTGGAGGCCGGGCTGTGATCTTCTTTGATTTCTTTGTTAGGAAATTTCCACCTTTCGGGCCTTCCGCTCCGAGGGCAACAAGTGAACCCCGCTTTAGCCGCCCTTATGGCTGTGGTGCCTTTCGGGCCTTCTCGTGAGGAGGTCGGCGCTACTAAGAAAAGGAAGGGAGCCCCGAAGGAGGATCCGGTGGAGGCCTCTGTGAGTCGGGAGGACGTGGAGGGCATGGCCTCCCCATTGAGCGGTGGTGGAGGTGGAGAGGGAGGCGATGATGACGGCGAAGGTGACGCTGACGATGTTGACGACGACGAGGATGATGAGGAGGTCAGAGATGCCGAAGAGGATGAGGACGATGACGACGGCGAGGTGGTGACGGAGACGGTGCTACTTCTTGATCTTGCGTTGGTTTTTCCCTTGAAGAGGAAAGGGTGATGCAGCAAAGTAGAGATAAATATTTCCCTCAGTTTGAGAACCAATGTATCAATCTAGTAGGAGACAACGCATAAATCACCGAATACCTGCACACACAATCAAACAACTTGCACCCAACGCGGTAAAGGGTTGTCAATCCCTTCACGGTTACTTGTAAAAGTGAGATCTGACAGAGATAAATAAACGATAAAGTAAATATTTTTGGTATTTTTGGTTTACAGAACGGAAAGTAAAAGATTGAAAATAGTAGATCGGAAACTTATATTGTGAAAAATAGACCCGGGGGTCATAGGTTTCACTAGAGGCTTCTCTCAATATAACAAATAATACGGTGGGTGAACAAATTACTGCCGAGCAATTGATAAAAAAGCACAAAGTTATGACGATATCTAAGGCAATGATCATGAATATATGCATCACGTCCGTATCAAGTAGACTGAAACGATTCTGCATCTACTACTATTACTCCACACATACCGTTATCTAGCATGCATCTAGAGTATTAAGTTCATAAAGAAAGGAGTAACGCAATAAGTAAGATGACATGATGTAGAGGAATTAACTCAAGCAATATGATGAAAACCCCATCTTTTTATCCTCGATGGCAACAATATAATATGTGTCTTGCTTCCCCTACTGTCACTGGGAAAGGACACCGCAAGATTGAACCCAAAGCTAAGCTCTTCTCCATTGCAAGAAAAATCAATCTAGTTGGCCAAACCAAACCGATAGTTCGAAGAGAATTACAAAGATATCAAATAATGCATAAAAGAATTCAGAGAAGATTCAAATAATATTCATAGATAAGCTGATCATAAATCCACAATTCATCGGATCTCGGCAAACACACCACAAAAAAGTATTACATCGAATAGATCTCCAAGAACATCGAGGAGAACATGGTATTGAGAATCAAAGAGAGAGAAGAAGCCATCTAGCTACTAGCTATGGACCCGTAGGTCTGTGGTAAACTACTCACACTTTATCGGAAGGGCAATAGAGTTGATGTAGAAGCCCTCCATGATCGAATCCCCCTCTGGCAGGGTGCCGAAAAAGGTCCCTAGATGGGATCTCATGGGTACAGAAGGTTGCGGTGGTGGAAAAGTATTTTCGTAGATGCCTCTGGTGGTTTGGGGATATTTGGGAATATATAGGCGAAAGAATTAGGTCAGGAGGGTCACGGGGGGCCCACAAGGGTGGGGGCGCGCCCTCCGTCCTTGTGGCCGCCTCGTGGCTCCTTCGACTTCATCTTCCAGTCTCCTGGTTGTCTTCTGGTCCAAGAAAAAATATCGTGAATGTTTCATTCCGTTTGGACTCCGTTTGGTATTCCTTCTCTGCGAAACTCAAAAACAAGGAAAAAACAGAAACTGGCACTGGGCTCTAGGCTAATAGATCAGTCCTAAAAATAATACAAAATAACATATTAATACATATAAAACATCCAAAATAGATAATATAATAGCATGGATCAATAAAAAAATTATAGATACGTTGGAGACGTATCAGACGACCGTCGAGGCATCGCGTCAACCCCTCAAAAGGCTTCGTCGCGGCGTTCGGGAGGAGTCCTTGGTCAGCTACGGTCCTTAGGCAACTCCAATGGGGCGAAACATTTTGTCCGCCTACATCCGTTTGGGTCGGCGCGGACAAAAGTGGAGGCCCAACACGCCGACCCAAACCCAAATTTCGTCCGCCTGACGTGCGCGCCGACCCATTTCTGGCCCAAAAATTGCGCCTGAAATGCGTCGGCGCGGACGCGAAGCGGACGCGCCGCGCGTCTCCTCGTCGTCCGCTGCGTCCCACCTGTAGGCCACCCAACTACCGCCCGTCGTCTTATTTATGATGACCACCGGCATCGGGGCCACTAGTCAGCCAGTGGAAGCGTCCTTTTTAACCACGCATGCGGCGGGGCCCTGCCTCATCCACTTCCGTCCACATCTAGCCCCCCACCACTCCCTTTGCTTCCTCGCCGGCGACAACAAACCCTAGCAAGCGATGGGCCTCTTCGGCAGCAGCAGCGGCAAGGGCAAGGGCACCCCTGATACGTCCATTTTGCATCATGTTTTCCTACTGTTATTTCTGATGTTTTTATCCATAATAATGCTTTTTGGAGTAATTCTAATGCCTTTTCTCTCATAATATGCAAGGTATACACAAAGAGGGAGAATTCCGGCAGCTGGAAATCTGGACCTGGAAAAAGCTACGTCAGGCCACCTATTCTGCATAACTCCAAACAATCTGAAACTTCACGGACAATTTTTATGGAATATATGAAGATGGAGCAAATAAGTACCAAAGGGGGCCCACCAGGTGGGAACAACCCACCTGGGCGCCAGGGAGCCCAGGCGCGCCCTGGTGGGTTATGCTCACCCAGGCCCACATCCGGTGCCCATCTTCTGGTATATAAGTCATTTTGACCTAGAAAGAATGAGGAGAGGACTTTAGGGACGGAGCGCCGCCGTCTCGAGGCGGAACTTGGGCAGGAGCACTTTTGCCCTCCGATGGAGTGATTCCGTAAAGGGAACTTTCCTCCCGGAGGGGGAAACCATCGTCCTCATCATCACCAACAACTCTCCCATCTTGGGGAGGGCAATCTCCATCAACATCTTCAACAGCACCATCTCATCTCAAACCCTAGTTCATCTCTTGTGTTCAATCTTGTTACCGGAACTATAGATTGGTGCTTGTGGGTGACTAGTAGTGTTGATTACATCTTGTAGTTGATTACTATATGGTTTATTTGGTGGAAGATTATATGTTCAGATCCAATATGCTATTTAATACCCCTCTGATCTTGAGCATGATTATCATTTGTGAGTAGTTACTTTTGTTCTTGAGGTCACGGAAGAAATCATGTTGCAAGTAATCATGTGAATTTGATATGTGTTTGATATTTTGATAGTATGTATGTTGTGATTCCCTTAGTGGTGTCATGTGAACGTTAAATACATGACACTTCACCATATTTGGGCCTAAGGGAATGCATTGTGGAGTAGCAATTAGATGATGGGTTGCGGGAGTGACAGAAGCTTAAACCCCAGTTTATGCGCTATTCCGTAAGGGGCCGATTGGATCCAAAAGTTTAATGCTATGGTTAGAATTTATTCTTAATACTTTTCTCGTAGTTGCGGATGCTTGCGGGAGGGTTAATCATAAGTAGGAGGTTTGTTCAAGTAAGAACAACACCTAAGCACCGGTCCACCCACATATCAAATTATCAAAGTATCGAACACAAATCAAACCAACATGGTGAAAGTGACTAGATGAAATTCCCATGTACCCTCAAGAACGCTTTGCTTATCATAAGAGACTGTTTTGGCCTGCCCTTTGCCTCAAAAGTATTGAGCTACCTTGATGCACTTTTGCTGCTATTATCGTTACTTGCTCGTTACAAATTATCTTGCTATCAAACTACTCTGTTACTTACTATTTTAGCACTTGCAGACTTTACCTTGCTGAAAACCACTTGTCATTTCCTTCTGCTCCTCGTTGGGTTCGACACTCTTACTTATAGAAAAGAGCTACGATTGATCCCATATACTTCTGGGTAATCAACCCCCGGCACCTCGTCCTCCCATGCTCCTCCTCCCCCTCCTCCTCCGGCGCCGGTGCGTATCTGCCCAGGTTACCGGCGCCTGCACATCCCGGTGCACCAAGCGCGGTGGCACTGTGAGTACAAGCAGTCGCTGCCCTACCCCGACGTCATGCTACCGCACCACTAGCACCTGGATCCCCAACAGATCCCGGTGCCGGCGGTTCCGCGGACCAGGCGGCGATGGCGATGGCGACGTCGACATCAAGGGCAAGGCCGACGATGTCTATGGCAGCGTGCAGGGCGGTGCAGTCTTTTTTATGTTTTAATTATTGTTTAATTAGGTTTAAGTGGACTTTGGCCGGCGGTTGATCGGCCACTTATGTTTATTTCCGTGAGCTATTTTTTTCACGTCGGCACATTTGGGTCCGCCTCCCGTTGGGCGGTCAAGCCGACTCATTTGAGAATGCGGACGCGCACGTCCGCCTGGCCGACCCAAACGGACGAAAAGCGATCAAAGCATGCGTCCGTTTGGGTCGCCCCGTTGGAGCTGCTCTTACGAACTTCGTGGGAGCTCGGTGAAGTCACTTGGTTTGCAGATTCCCCTAATTAATGCAACGCGGTGTGAATGAGGCATGTGTCATTGGTCGCCCCGTAAGTCATCCTCCTGACTTATGAGATAGCTTCAGTCATTTGTTGGCCTTATTGCTGACCCCTCGAGTTTACTTTCGGGACCGTCCCCTATAGCCTCGTAGGCCTGTTTTTCGTTGAGCCTGTCATGATTCTGCCTCTGTCGGCGGTCCCAACAGCGCAGCCATTTGTGTGGGTCCCTTCCCCTGAAGCGGAGATCCGTCATTGGGGTAAGTATAGTTTTTGGGCTTGGGCACTGTCTTAGTAATGCCCCACACGGGAATGTCTTTATGTGGGTTATTTTTGGTAGGAACTCCCGCCGAAAAGGCAGCAACTGACTCTGAGGCAGGGATGTCGGCGAGGGTGGTGTGGACCTGGTGATTGATGTCTACTACACAACCTTCTTCTTGTAGACATTATTGGGCCTCCAAGTGCAGAAGTTTGTAGGATAGTAGCAAATTTCCCTCAAGTGGACGGCCTAAGGTTTATCAATCCGTGGGAGGAGTAGGATGAAGATGGTCTCTCTCAAACAACCCTGCAACCAAATAACAAAGAGTCTCTTGTGTCCCCAACACACCCAATACAATGGTAAATTGTATAGGTGCACTAGTTCAGAGAAGAGATGGTGATACAAGTGCAATATGGATGGTAGATATAGGTTTTTGTAATCTAAAGATATAAAAACTGCAAGGTAACTAATGATAAAAGTGAGCACAAACGGTATTGCAATGCTTCAAAACAAGGCCTAGGTTTCATACTTTCACTATTGCAAGTTCTCTCAACAAGGATAACATAATTAGATCATATAACTATCCCTCAACATGCAACAAAGAGTCACTCCAAAGTCACTAATAGCGGAGAACAAATGAAGAGATTATTGTAGGGTACGAAACCACCTCAAAGTTATTCTTTCCGATCAATCCATTGGGCTATTCCTATAAGTGTCACAAACATCCCTAGAGTTCGTAGTAAAATAACACCTTAAGACACAAATCAACCAAAACCCTAATGTCACCTAGATACTCCAATGTCACCTCAAGTATCCGCAGGTATGATTATACGATATGCATCACACAATCTCAGATTCATTTATTCAACGAACACAAAGAACTTCAAAGAGTGCCCCAAAGTTTCTACCGGAGAGTCAAGATGAAAACATGTGCCAACCCATATGCATAGATTCCAAGGTCACGAAACCCGCAAGTTGATCACCAAAACATACATCAAGTGAATCAATAGAATACCCCATTGTCACCACAGGTATCCCTCACAAGACATACATCAAGTGTTCTCAAATCCTTAAAGACTCAATCCGATAAGATAACTTCAAAGGGAAAACTCAATTCATCACAAGGGTATAGAGGGGGAGAAAAATCATAAGATCCAACTATAGTAGCAAAGCTCACGTTACATCAAGATCGTGCCACATCAAGAACACGAGATAGAGAGATCAAACACATAGCTACTGGTACATACCCTCAGCCCCGAGGGTGAACTACTCCCTCCTCGTCATGGAGAGTGCCAGGATGATGAAGATGGCCACCGGTGATGATTCCCCCCTCCAGCAGGGTGTCAGAACAGGGTCTCGATTGGTTTTGGTGGCTACAGAGGCTTGCGGCGGTGGAACTCCCGATCTAGGTTTCTTTTCAAGGGTTTCTGTATTTATAGGAATTTTTGGCGTCGGTCTCACGTCAGGGGGGTCTCCGAGTCATCCACGAGGCAGGGGGCCCGCCCAGGGGGTAGGGCGCGCCCAGGGGGTAGGGCGCGCCCTCCACCCTCGTGGATGGCTCGGGACTCTTCTGCCCCAACTATATTACTCCGGGGGCTTCTTTTGGTCCATAAAAAATTCGCACGTCAATTGGACTCCGTTTGGTATTCCTTTTTCTATAAAACTCAAAAACAAGGAAAAACATAAACTGGCACTGGGCTCTAGGTTAATAGGTTAGTGCCAAAAATCATATAAAATAGCATATGAATGCATATAAAACATCCAAGATGGATAATATAATAGCATGGAACAATCGAGAATTATAGATACGGTGGAGACGTATCAAGAATCCCCAAGCTTTCCTGCTAGTCCTCGAGTAGGTAAATGATAAAAATAGAATTTTGGGTTTTTATCATTTATGCCACTAGTTGTGTCCCACTACTCAGTTTTGCCATTAGAAGTTACAGCTACTCAAAAATGCCATCGATTTGTGAGATGCTTGCTCAAAAATGCCATTAGATATCTAAAAAATGCCATCATTACGTTAGATGTTTGCTCCAAAATGCCATTAGACATTGTTATTTTCACGTCAAACCTGTTGACCATGTTATATGACAAAAATAAGCCTAGACCCACATGTCAGCTCACTCTATCTCACAATGATAAGTGTGGCCCTACTTGTCAGGAGTAACCAAGCGAATAATTTTACAGGAAAATAAGAACGTTGTTGGGAACAAGTGCGCCCCATACTTTATTGTAGTGAGATAGAGGGAGAGCTGGCATGTTGGTTCATAGGTATTTATGTCATTATAACATGGCAAAAGAGATTTGAGACCACAATAATGGTGTCCAGTGGCATTTTTGAGCATGTGTCTAACGAAGCGATGGCATTTTTGAGCAGTTGAAATTCCTAGTGGCAAAACTGAGTAGTGAAACACAACCGGTGGCATAAATGATAAAAACCCTAGAATTTTTTATGTGTAATGCTACCTAACATATTTATCCATGT
This sequence comes from Aegilops longissima, assembly GCA_021605205.1. Taxonomy (NCBI): domain Eukaryota; kingdom Viridiplantae; phylum Streptophyta; class Magnoliopsida; order Poales; family Poaceae; genus Aegilops; species Aegilops longissima. The sequence continues at coordinate 709,435,979 of CM038677.1, forward strand.
AATTCTATTTATTGTGTCAAGAATATTCAGATCCATCAGATTCAAAACAAAAGTTTAATATTGACATAAAAATAATAATACTTCAAGCATACTAACAAAGCAATCATGTCTTCTCAAAATAACATGGCCAAAGAAAGCTATCCCTACAAAATCATATAGTCTGGCTATGCTCTATCTTCATCACACAAAATATTTAAATCATGCACAACCCTGGTTTCAGCCAAACAATTGTTTCATACTTTAGTATTCTCAAACTTTTTCAACTTCCACGCAATACATGAGCGTGAGCCATGGACATAACACGGCATAAAATGGTGGTTGTGGAGAAGACAAAAGAAGGAGATAGTCTCACATCAACTAGGCGTATCAACGGGCTATGGAGATGCCCATCAATAGATATCAATGTGAGTGAGTAGGGATTGCCATGCAACTGATGCACTAGAGCTATAAGTGTATGAAAGCTCAAAAAGAAACTAAGTGGGTGTGCATCCAACTTGCTTGCTCATGAAGACCTAGGGAATTTGAGGAAGCCCATCATTGGAATATACAAGCCAAGTTCTATGATGGAAAATTCCCACTAGTATATGAAAGTGACAACACAGGAGACTCTCTATTATGAAGATCATGGTGCTACTTTGAAGCACAAGTGTGGTAAAAGGATAGTAGCATTGCCCCTTCTCTCTTTTTCTCTCATTTTTTTGGGGCCCTCTCTTTTTTTGCCTCTTTTTTATTTTTTATTTTTTTCGTCCGCGGTCTCAACCCGACTTGTGGGGGAATCATAGTGTCCATCATCCTTTCCTCACTGGACAATGCTCTAATAATGATGATCATCACACTTTTTATTTACTTACAACTCAAGAGTTACAACTCAATACTTAGAACAAAATATTACTCTATATGAATGCCTCCGGCGGTGTACCGGGATGTGCAATGACTCAAGAGTGACATGTATGAAAGAATTATGAAAGGTGGCTTTGGCACAAATACGATGGCAACTACATGATCATGCAAAGCAATATGACAATGATGAAGCGTGTCATAATAAACGGAACAGTGGAAAGTTGCATGGCAATATATCTCGGAATGGCTATGAAAATGCCATAATAGGTAGGTATGGTGGCTGTCTTGAGGAAGGTATATGGTGGGTGTATGGTACCGGTGAAAGTTGCGCGGCACAAGAGAGGCTAGCAATGGTGGAAGGGTGAGAGTGTGTATAATCCATGGACTCAACATTAGTCATAAAGAACTCATATACTTATTGCAAAAATCTACAAGTCATCAAAACAAAGTACTACACGCATGCTCCTAGGGGAAGGGTTGGTAGGAGTTAACCATCGCGCAATCCCGACCTCCACTCATAAGGAAAACAATCAATAAATACCTCATTCTCCAACTTCATCACATAACGGTTCACCATACGTGCATGCTACGAGAATCACAAAATTAACACAAGTATCTCTCAAATTCACAACTACTCCATGATATGTCTCCAACGTATCTATAATTTTTGATTGCTCCATGCTATATTACCTACTGTTTTGGACAATTTTGGGCTTTATTATCCACGTTTATATTATTTTTGGGACTAACCTATTAACTGGAGGCCCAGCCCAGAATTGCTGTTTTTTGCCTATTTCAGTGTTTCGAAGAAAAGGAATATCAAACGGAGTCCAATTGACCTGAAACTCCACGAAACTTATTTTTAGACCACAAGAAGCCCATGGAGTACCGGAAGCTCACCAGGGGAGTCCCGGGCTGCCCACGAGGGTGGGGGGCACGCCCACCCCCCTAGGGCGCGCCGCCCTGCCACATGGACAGCCCGGAGGTCCACTGACGTACTTCTTTCACCCATATATACCCACGTACCTTAAAACTTCCGAAGACGAGAATAGATCGGGATTTCCGCCGCCGCAAGCCTCTGTAGCCACCAAAAACCAATCGGGACCCTGTTCCGGCACCCTGCCGAAGGGGGGATCCCTCACCGGTGGCCATCTTCATCATCCCGGCGCTCTCTATGATGAGGAGGGAGTAGTTCACCCTCAGGGATGAGGGTATGTACCAGTAGCTATGTGTTTGATCTCTCTCTGGTGTTCTTGATTTGGCATGATCTTGATGTATCGCGAGCTTTGCTATTATAGTTGGATCTTATGTTTCTTCTCCCCCTCTACTCTCTTGTAATGGATTGAGTTTTCCCTTTGAAGTAATCTTATCGGATAGAGTCTTTAATGATTTGAGAACACTTGATGTATGTCTTGCCGTGCGTATCTGTGGTGACAATGGGATATCACGTGATTCACTTGATGTATGTTTTGGTCATCAACTTGCGGGTTCCGCCCATGAACCTATGCATAGGGGTTGGCACACGTTTTCGTCTTGATTCTCCGGTAGAAACTTTAGGGCACTCTTTGAGGTTCTATGTGTTGGTTGAATAGATGAATTTGATATTGTGTGATGCATATCGTATAATCATAACCCACGGATACTTGAGGTGACATTGGAGTATCTAGGTGAAATTAGGGTTTTGGTTGATTTGTTTCTTAAGGTGTTATTCTACTACGAACTCTAGGGCTGTTTGTGACACTTATTGGAATAGCCCAACGGATTGATTGGAAAGAATAACTTTGAGGTGGTTTCGTACCCTACCATAATCTCTTCGTTTGTTCTCCACTATTAGTGACTTTGGAGTGACTCTTTGTTGCATGTTGAGGGATAGTTATATGATCCAATTATGTTAGTATTGTTGATAGAACTTGCACTAGTGAAAGTATGAACCCTGGGCCTTGTTTCCTAGCATTGCAATACCGTTTACACTCACTTTTATCATTAGTTACCTTGCTATTTTTATATTTTCAGGTTAAAAAGACCTATATCTACCATCCATATTGCACTTGTATCACCATCTCTTCGCCGAACTAGTGCACCTATAAAATTTACCATTGTATTGGGTGTGTTGGGGACACAAGAGACTCTTTGTTATTTGGTTGCAGGGTTGTTTGAGAGAGACCATGTTCATCCTACGCCTCCCATGGATTGGTAAACCTTAGGTCATCCACTTGAGGGAAATTTGCTACTGTCCTACAAACCTCTGCACTTCGAGGTCCAACAACGTCTACAAGAAGAAGGTTGTGTAGTAGACATCAAGCTCTTTTCTGGCGCCGTTGCCGGGGAGGTGAGTGCTTAAAGGTATATCTTTAGATCTTGCAATCGAATCCTTTTGTTTCTTGTTTTAGCACTAGTTTAGTTTATAAAAGAAAATTACAAAAAAATGGAATTGAGTTTGTCTCATACTCTTCATCTTTTTAATATCTTTCGTGAGTATGATGGAAAGGAAAATTGTGCCAAAGTGTTAGAAGCAGAACGCATTAAAATGTTTGGCACTAAATCTTCGAATGATGAGCATGATTGCAATATTGTTAGTATGAACTCGTTGAATATCCATAGTACTAATGATGATTGCACTAGTTATGATGAAAATGCCTCCTATAAACATGTCAATTTTTGTGGAGTGCATTGGGTTTGCAAGTACACACCAAATAAGGAAGATAGATATTGCAAGAGGCATAAGTACTTGGAAACTAAATGGTTGCAAGAAAGGCTAGATGTGAGTGCTGAAAATTTAAAATATCTTTACCGTACTTGTGAACTTTGCAATGAACATGGTCATTTAAATATTAATTGCAAATTGTTTCATTATCGAATCGTGTCCAAAAATTGTGATGACCTGATTTCCCTTGCACATCATAATGAACTTAGTTTTCTTTTGGGTTATGAAGAAATGAAACGTCAAACTAAGCATATTCCAGAATATAACCTTGAGAAATTCCTCGATATTGATCTGGAAGAGATTTATATGTATTGTGCCGTGAATTGCATTGATAATCCTTATATTGCCAGTTACATAAAGAGAAGAAAACAAATAGAAGATGAAGAGAATACTAACGAAAGGGAAGAGACTTCCCAATATCCTCCTATTATTTCTTATGATGAATCAGGTAACGAGGAGGAGCCTTCTATTCAACCAATCTCATTAATAAGGAGCTCCAAAAAGAGGATTGAACCCACACATGAGGTGAAGAAGAAGAAAAGAAAAAGGAAGAGAGGTAAAAAGGTATCCCTCCCAAATAATGTTGCTCCTATTATTGTTGTGCCTCATGAAAATGAATCAAAAATAATTATGGAAGATGATGCACTTGATGATCTCGTTATGCCTATTGCTTGTTGTGATGGTTATGATTGGGAAGATAATGATACTTCTTATGATCTTGAAAATCTTTTTGGCACTTGCTTGGAAGAATATGATAATAATGTTTGTTATACTATTGGTGCTATCCATACTATTGATGATGAGAGTGATTATGCTTATGATATGAAAAGGCACAAGCTTGGGAATGCTATGGTTGATGAAGATGATGTTTTTGAGAATATATTTGCTGCAATTAATGTTTGTCCCAAGCTTGGGGATGCTATGTCTAATGAAGATGATATTTTTAGCCTCTCAAGTTTTGATATGCAAAGTTGTTATGATGATAGCATGCCTTCTACCTATGATGATTATATTGATGAAAGTGGGTTTGGAAGAGTGTCAATTTAGGAAGTAATGATCTCAATATTTTGGAGGATGTTGAATCTTATAATATTTATGTCAGGACCCCGATTCCAAGTCACATCGATCTAGCCGGTAACACCTCATATCACTTTGCGGCCTCACGCACGGTATTCCCACGGGTGTTGCCTTACCATGGCCCGGGACCGTTTGTGCCTTTTGGCTCACGTATATGATAGTGTCGCTAGCATCCATATGACAGAGAACCCGGGCCGACATGGCTAGTCGTGAACCCAAAGCGGCACTAACCCATGGGGACAGGCATACATGAATCATATCGAGCATGTCGGTCATCAACGTATGAATTGGGCTGTAGCACTGGGCTAACAGGACTCCGGTATCCCGGGCTGTAGCAGGCTAGGCAGGACTCCGAATATCACCGCGTGACATTTCCCCGAAGGGACAGACATAGGAACGAAGTGAAACACATGTCAGCCAGTCAAGTGTCCAAGCAGTAGTGCTGGGCTAGCAGGACTCCGGTGAACCGGGCTGTAGCGGACTACTATAGCTCAGGAAGCACTAGACTACATTTCCCCATATGAGAGGCTGCCAAGGATAAACAACTAGATTGTCGGATCCCACACATACCAAGCATTTCAAACATACACACAATATGCTCAATATGTGTAAATACAACATGGCATCACATCATAACTCTACGACTCAAATATTTATTCATTAGGCTCCGAGGAGCGAGATATTACAAACATGGGTCTCATGACCCAACACTCAGAGCATACAAGCAACAAGCACAAGTGGAAGCTTAACATGTCTGAGTACAGACATCTACAAATGAAAATGGCTGAGAAGCCTGACTATCTACCAGATCCTGCCGAGGGCACAAGATCGTAGCTGAGGTAACAAGCTAAACCTCGAAGTCCAGGCAGAACTACTAGCGAGACTGACGTCTCTCTGCAAAACATAAAATAAGCAAACGTGAGTACAAACGTACTCGGCAAGACTTACATCAGAACTAACTACATATGCATCATTATCAACAAAGGGGGTGGTGGAGTTTGACTGCAGCAAGCCAGCTTTGACTCGGTGGCTATCCTATACTACGACTGCAAGTAACTCTTTTGAGGTGGCGCACACGAGTCCACATATTCACCATATCAATACACCACTATGGACCCGCTCCCATCTCCCTACGAGAACGCCATCCATAGCACTCACGCTTATCTTGCGCATTTTAGGGTATCCACTTTCACTTGTCTATGAACTGATATAGGCAACCCGAAGTCCTTTTCGCGGACACGGCTATTGAATAGATCATATTAACCCTGCAGGGTGTACTTCTTCACACACGCTCTCACCACGTACGCCGTTTACGACAATTACTCGGCAACCTTCAAGCGGAAGCCCAGCGAGGGTGTCGGCCACGGCCTACCTAAACACTCAAGTCCCTAGTCCAGGTTTATCGCCTATTCGGGTTCCATCCATGAGCAGTCCGCCGAGGTTTCCACTAACGGCCCCGAACGATGTGTGCAGGGTTCCCGAGATACCAAACGGGCATTCGGTACACCGGGCCACGGTGTATCTACCGCATCATAGCCCACCCCTAGGGTCAGCGCTACGCACGGCCTCCAACACATATCCTACAAACACCAGAAACTAGTTGCAACTCCTGGACAGAGGACAAGGGTGGTTAAGAAGCCGAGAGAGTCAATTAAGGATCCCAATGTGTGGTAGTAACTGTTTCATGGATCACAAACACAGAACTCAGTTCTTGAGGACGGCTTCAATGAGACAACCCACCATGTACTCCTACATGGCCTCTCACCGCTACCTTTACCTAATCGTGTTCACACACTTAGCTCACACACAGTAGGACATGTTCACACACCTCCAATTCATTCCCGATGAATCAGACCTGACTCAACTCTAAGCAGTAGCAGGCATGACAAACAAGCATGAATGAGTAGGCACAACAGGGCTCGAACAACTCCTACTCATGCTAGTGGGTTTCATCTATTTACTGTGGAATGACAGGTCATGCAGAGGATAAAGGGGTTCAGCTACCGCAGCAAGTAACAGATGAATCGTTGTTATCCTAATGCAGTAAAAGAGAGCAGGAGCGAGAGAGTGGGATTGTATCGGAATGAACAAGGGGGTTTTGCTTGCCTAGCACTTTTGAAGATATTATAGCTCTTCATCGGTGTCATCGAACTCATCATCGGAACCACGTCTATCGGGAGGGACAAACACCGGCAACTGAGAAAGAACACAATCAATGCAATGCACATTCACATGAATGACATGTCATGTTAAGGAACTAAATTGACCTAATGCAGCAGTAAGCCAAGTTAATTGAAGTGGAATTCAAACAAGGTTAAACTCCAACTCCAAATGCTAGTTCATAAATTACCCTAATCATGATTCATCCTATTCAGTGCGGTTAACTTGTTCAATCATGCATGGAAGTGCCATAAACAGATTCTTCATATTTTTCTGATCATTTTTCATATATAATTTGTTTGATTTGGAGTTAAGGTTGAATTACTATGAATTTTAGAAGTTTTGGGCCTTTTCTGAAAATAATAAATCATTTCTGATTTATTAAAATCCCAGAAACAAATACTGCGTCAGCATGACGTATTAGAGACGTCAGCAGGTCAATGGGCGGCCCAGGTCAAACTGACCGGTGGGTCCCGAGTGTCAGTGTCTAACTAAACTAACCTAGCTTAGTTAATACTAACCTAACTTAATTAGCCGGGCGGGGCCCGTATGTCAGTGGCTCTGGGGGAGTCAAACTAGGGTCAAACCCGGGTCAACTCGCCAGAGTTGACCCGCGGCTCGTCGCCGGCGGAGCCAGATACGGCGGAGAGCGCCGGGTTTCGCCCTCCGACGGCCAAAAGAGCGGCGGAGGGGCTCTACGTGGTGCTGGGACTCGCGCGCATCCAACAGGAGTAGCGGCAGCAGCCGGGGTGGACCGAGCTCGCCAGAAACGAGCTCGCAGCGGCGGCCGGAGTTCGGCGGGGAGGGGAGAAGGACCTATGGTGCACAGCAGGGGCCGGTGTTGGTCGTGTTTGGCTCCTGGGATCTCGGTGAGCACGGAGGCATGCTCAAAAACGGGCGAGGGCGACTGTGGCCACGACAACGACATGGCACGACGGGGGCAAGCTCGGCCGTGGTCGGAGGATGGGGCTAGGGGACGGGAACGGAGGGGGCGAGCAAGGGATAAGCAGCAGGAGCTCACAGCAGTCCTGAAGATCAGCACGGGCGGCTTGGGGACGGCCTGGCATCAGCAAACCGACGACGGGGATCGCCGGCACCGAGGTTGAAGAAGACATCCAGGATGGAGACGCGGTGCTTCCCCGGTTTCTTGGCTCGGCGTGGACGAAAAGGGCGACGATGCGGATCTCGGGGACGTGGAGAGGGGGCGAGGGAGTGGTTGTGGCCGCGGTGGTGCTCATCGGCGGCGGCGGCGTGGTTCGGTGAGGTGGGGAAAAACGAGGGAGGAAGAACCAGGAGGAGGAGAGCTCCAGGAGAGAGGGGAGAAGTGCAGGGTCGGGCGGCGCCGGGGAGAAGGCCCGAGGCGTCGTGGTGGCCTCAGTGACGCAGGCGAGCAGGGAGGTGCGTGGCGCCGCGGGCGCGCGTGCGCTGTCTCCCTCCTCTGCCTACTGGCAGAGGTAGGTGATGACTGGCACGGCCAGGTGGGCCGGCCCAGCCAGGGGTTTGGCCAGGTAAGTGGGCCGCCAGGTAAACACCCTCTGTTTTATTTATTGTTTCTGTTTTCTATTATTGTGTAGTTTTAGGGCTTTATTAAAAATACTTAGACACTTTCAAAAATCATGAAACTAATCATGGCTACTGTTTAGAATATATCCAACAGTAAACATTTTAGTTTATGATTATTTGAGCATTTCAAATATTTTATAGTATTTAAATGCCCAAATGAAAATACCATATGATTTAATTCAGAGCCCAAATATGTCATGGAAAAATGTGCATCGCCTCTTGCTACTGTTCACAGTGTTTTCCATAAATGATGAACATTTTTAAAAGCCATTTCGACTTACTGAAAATATTTTAGGTGAACCTAGTGAATTCCTTTAATGCTAGGGTTTAGGCAATCCCCATTTCAACTTTAAAAGAATTTAGGCATGATGCAACACATGGCTAGCTAGCTCAGAGAAAACCAGAAGCTAGGGATGTGACAACTCACCCCCACTAAACGAGAATCTCGTCCCGAGATTCAAGACGTGAGGTAAGAAGACAGAGGGGGTACAAGCTAACACGATCTTCACGATCCAGGTTGCACTTCATAGGAACGTTGACATGATCACCATCTTTGTCTCGACGTCTTGTCTTGATAACTACATCCAACACGACAACGAGAAGAAAAGGGGGAATTTAGAAGAATCGATCTTCTTGAGGTTCAAACAATTTAGGATCGTCTTAATGATCCAAGATCAACTCATGGAATGAGACGTAAAAACATTTCTGGAGCGGAGAGGTAAGACATGCATCAGTAAGACGGAGGAAACAATTTTACGAGTGTTTCAAAATAGCAAGGGAAGTTGCCATGATTCCAAAACGGGGCACCTTAGGGGAGGTGACGCAAAGAACTATTCCCTTAAGTGGCAAAAAGAATTACTTTTGATCCATAGATCATTGGAACTCTTTATACCAGCCTAAGGCAATCACAATCGATCCTTTGAAAGAGTTCGAAAGAACGACATACTCGGACTAGAATGGATGATGTGGACTACCTTGTTGAAGACAACGCGATGGATGATTTTGCTTATCATCATAAATGGACGGGACCCATGGTAAGTCCACTTTTGAGGATGATCCTAGACATCAATTACTGAGAGGGGCAGCCCATGGAAATTGGCACAATGGGTTGCAAGCTGGGAACAAAATGCAACTGTTGGGAATGTTCCAACCATCATATCTGCCTGAGATTCAGATCCGATTGGTAATAGGATACTCCAGACTCAGCATGTCTGAAAAGGAAGGGTGCAACACAAATCGACGAGATGATGTTGCGAGATTCTCGGGAGATGGACTATGGTAGTGAGCTCCAAAACATGAGCGGGTTCTGCTACAAACATGTGAACACGTTGTCCCAGAAAAGCATGGCCACGTAGTAGTCTTATGATAAAACACTACCGAGTTCAGGTTGGGAACCATCATCGAGGATAACGAAGTCCTAACATAAGTCATGACTAGTTGTTATGAAGGAACTCCTTCTCCTTGAACAAATCAATCAGTGGCTTGGTGTGCTAGGGATACATACGGAATGAACATGATCACTCTATCAAACCCTAGAATACTTTGCACATGCATGACTGACTTGGGATGATTCCACAGGAGGCAAACAAGCTTTCTCGAATCCACGACGACAACTTACATCAAATGCACGTGAGTTCGAGGAAGTCACTTCTTCCATCCAAGCATAGGCTTCATGAACGGATCACGAAGGCATTGCTTACAAAGTTTTCAACACTAGGTTGATGTTCAACATGAATCATGGGGGAGACAAAATGCTGCTGATGGGCTCAACGGCAACTCATCGGAATTTCCATATCACTGGACTTCCACCATCACGTGAACACGGTAATAGCATTGGTTAGACCCAACAGATATAATGGTGTATGCTCGAGGGATCAACCATGAGTAAGACAACACTACGAACATCGTTGGTTCTTATTTGACTTAATGATAGCCCATACTCAAGTCAAAGTTTGATAAGACAATAGATCCAACAACTGATCACGAGGACCAATCAATGGAGATATCATCTTTCTTCAACACACACACGCACAGAAGATATCCCTTAGAGATGAACTAAGTTAAGCAAAGCTTTATCTTCCAACTCTCCAAGTTGTTGTCTAGCTCAACCAACTAGCTCAGGGATATCCAACACAGATTCTTGGAGAAAGGGTGGTTCACAAGAAACCAACTTGATCACGAGCTCAACATAACAGTCATGAAACAACCCGGTAACACTTCCAAGAAGATATTTGGAGAGTCACGAACCACCGGTATGTTACTAAGCTCGAGAACAATCTTGCCTTTGAGGGCAAGATGATATGATCAAATGAGTGAGGACTTGACAAGATCCTAACTCATCAATCAAAGTGTGCACCAGAAATAAGGACTAGGTAGCACGATCAATATTAGGATGATGATTTCATAACCAACACGCTAAGAATGAGGATATTGCCCATTAACTACCAAGCAACTCGTTGCTGGGAGTATTGATTTCACACATCACAGTGCACTTGTCGGCATTCCGGTTACAACAACTCGGGACCGAGGAATGAATAATGATGGCGAGAAGTATCACTACGTCAAAAATTCGTAAGAGTTGGTGCAATTCTCATGACGATTCTGACATAAAGGGGGTAATACTCCAAGGTAGAACAGAACAAAGCTGAATTGGCATTTTGATCTGCGGGATACAACTACTTTGACCCAATCCTAGAAATGGATGAGGTACTGGAGTTTGTTTCTCCTAGTCATTCCAGAATAGAATGGCTTAACAGACCACAGGGATAATAGGGCATCGATGAACACAAATGCACACATACTCCTGGTTATTAACTGATAGAGGATGGTCGGGATACAACTAAGGAGAGCAACTCAAAGGAACATATAACTTTTCGAGTTGTGGAGGCATGGATTAGTATATCGAGCAAAGCTCAACATTTCTCCCGGATAACCCATGCAGAGAAGGCAGAACTGGCAGAGTCACAATTATGAATGGAGAACTCCTCAACAGTACTCTAATTGTGATCTTTTAATTCAAAGAACTTCTGCCTTATTGGTTCATGGTATTTGAAAGAAAGAAATACCACGGACCTCGAGGACTAATGCAAAGGTTACTAATATCCTAAAGGAACTAGCAAATACTAACAACATGAAGTAGGATGAATCTCGGGTTCAGAAACCCAGGAGTAGAATGCCTACTACTAAATGGCATCACGGGATGCTTTCAAGAATAATGGCCAGAATCATCACACTGGGGATACAAAAGCATTGCTAAATTGCTAGGTGACTTCCTAAAACACCTAGGGTCATAATAATAGCTCCAACATATATGTCAAGGCAATAAATTACCTCAACATACTAATTAGTGTGCTTAATCTGGCCCAGATGAACATTAGAAAAGGAGAGAAGGGATTTGCAAATGCATCAGACTATTTAGAGACCTGGGATGACTCGGACAGCATAACGGCTGTAAATGCTCAAAAAGATTTGAGACATCATGCAAAATGGTGGCCTAACCACTCTACAACATCATAGCAAGATTCTGAGATCAACAGTTAACAAACAGAAATAGTAGGAACTGAACTGGGGCTTAAATCCAACAATCTTAAAGGTCTAGGGATTAGTAGCACGTCATCCTGATAGATAGATGAGAAGCCTAGTTCTTAAACCCCGTAGAACAGAAGAGGATGACTCAGATCAGCAGGCCATGAGATATAAGGAGTAAAAAGAGCCTTACGTTCCCTTCCACAATCAATTCCCTTACATAACTAAAGCATTTCTAGACTCAACTTCGACCGGTTTGGCTTGGTAATCCTACAGGCAGTCAGGCTCTGATACCAACGCTGTCAGGACCCCGATTCCAAGTCACATCGATCTAGCCGGTAACACCTCATATCACTTTGCGGCCTCACGACGGTATTCCCACGGTGTTGCCTTACCATGGCCCGGACCGTTGCGCCTTTTGGCTCACGATATGATAGTGTCGCTAGCATCCATATGACAGAGAACCGGGCCGACATGGCTAGTCATGAACCCAAAGCGGCACTAACCCATGGGGACAGGCATACATGAATCATATCGAGCATGTCGGTCATCAACGTATGAATTCGGGCTGTAGCACTGGGCTACAGGACTCCGTATCCCGGGCTGTAGCAGGCTAGGCAAGACTCCGAATATCACCGCGTGACATTTCCCCGAAGGGACAGACATAGGAACGAAGTGAAACACATGCCGGCCAGTCAAGTGTCCAAGCAGTAGTGCTGGGCTAGCAGGACTCCGGTGAACCGGGCTGTAGCGGACTACTATCGCTCAGGAAGCACTAGACTACATTTCCCCATATGAGAGGCTGCCAAGGATAAACAACTCGATTGTCGGATCCCACACATACCAAGCATTTCAAACATACACACAATATGCTCAATATGTGTAAATACAACATGGCATCACAGCATAACTCTACGACTCAAATATTTATTCATGAGGCTCCGAGGAGCGAGATATTACAAACATGGGTCTCATGACCCAACACTCAGAGCATACAAGCAACAAGCACAAGCGGAAGCTTAACATGTCCGAGTACGAGACATCTACAAATGAAAAAGGCTGAGAAGCCGACTATCTACAGAGATCTGCCGAGGGCACAAGATCGTAGCTGAGGTAACAAGCTAAACCTCGAAGTCCAAGCGGAACTACTAGCGAGACTGACGTCTCTCTGCAAAACATAAAATAAGCAAATGTGAGTACAAACGTACTCAACAAGACTTACATCAGAACTAACTACATATGCATCATTATCAACAAAGGGGGTGGTGGAGTTTGACTGCAGCAAGCCAGCTTTAACTCGGTGGCTATCCTATACTACATCGCAAGTAACTCTTTTGAGGTGGCACACGAGTCCACATATTCACCATATCAATACACCACTATGGACCCGCTCCGCCTCCCTACGAGAACGCCATCCATAGCACTCACGCTTATCTTGCGCATTTTAGGGTATCCACTTTCACTTGTCTATGAACTGATATAGGCAACCCGAAGTCCTTTTCATGGACACGGCTATTGAATAGATCATATTAACCCTGCAGGGTGTACTTCTTCACACACGCTCACCACTTATCGCCGTTTACGACATGTACTCGGCAACCTTCAAGCGGAAGCCCAGCGAGGGTGTCGGCCATGGCCTACCTAAACACTCAAGTCCCTAGTCCAGGTTTATCGCCTATTCGGGTTCCATCCGCAGGAGTCCGCCGAGGTTTCCACTAACGCCCCGAACGATGTGTGCAGGGTTCCCGAGATACCAAACGGGCATTTCGTACACCGGCCACGGTGTATCTACCGCATCATAGCCCACCCCTAGGGTCAGCGCTATGCACGGCCTCCAACACATATCCTACAAACACCAGAAACTAGTTGCAACTCCTGGACAGAGGACAAGGGTGGTTAAGAAGCCGAGAGAGTCAATTAAGGATCCCAATGTGTGGTAGTAACTGTTTCATGGATCACAAACACAGAACTCAGTTCCTGATGACGGCTTCAATGAGACAACCCACCATGTACTCCTACATGGCCTCTCACCGCTACCTTTACCTAATCGTGTTCACACACTTAGCTCACACACAGTAGGACATGTTCACACACCTCCGATTCATTCCCGATGAATCAGACCTGACTCAACTCTAAGCAGTAGCAGGCATGACAAACAAGCATGAATGAGTAGGCACAACAGGGCTCAAACAACTCCTACTCATGCTAGTGGGTTTCATCTATTTACTGTGGAATGACAAGTAACAGATGAATCATTGTTATCCTAATGCAGTAAAAGAGAGCAGGAGCGAGAGAGTGGGATTGTATCGGAATGAACAAGGGGGTTTTGCTTGCCTGACACTTTTGAAGATATTATAGCTCTTCATCGGTGTCATCGAACTCATCATCGGAACCACGTCTATCGGGAGGGACAAACACCGGCAACTGAGAAAGAACACAATCAATGCAATGCACATTCACATGAATGACATGTCATGTTAAGGAACTGAATGGACCTAATGCAGCAGTAAGCCAAGTTAATTGAAGTGGAATTCAAACAAGGTTAAACTCCAACTCCAAATGCTAGTTCATAAATTACCCTAATCATGATTCATCCTATTCAGTGCGGTTAACTTGTTCAATCATGCATGGAAGTTCCCTAAACAGATTCTTCATATTTTTCTGATCATTTTTCATATATAATTTGTTTGATTTGGAGTTAAGGTTGAATTACTATGAATTTTAGAAGTTTTGGGCCTTTTCTGAAAATATTAAATCATTTCTGATTTATTAAAATCCCAGAAACAAATACTGCGTCAGCATGACGTATTAGTGACATCAGCAGGTCAACGGGCGGCCCAGGTCAAACTGACCGGTGGGTCCCGAGTGTCAGTGTCTAACTAAACTAACCTAGCTTAGTTAATACTAACCTAACTTAATTAGCCGGGCGGGGCCCGTATGTTAGTGGCTCTGGGGGAGTCAAACTAGGGTCAAACCCGGGTCAACTCGCCGGAGTTGACCCGCGGCTCGTCGCCGGCGGAGCCAGAGACGGCGGAGGGCGCCGGGTTTCGCCCTCCGACGGCCAAAAGAGCGGCGGAGGGGCTCTACGTGGTGCTGGGACTCGCGCGCATCCAACAGGACTAGTGGCAGCAACCGGGGTGGACCGAGCTCGCCGGAAACGAGCTCGCAGCGGTGGCCGGAGTTCGGCGGGGAGGGGAGAAGGACCTATGGTGCATGGCAGGGGCCGGTGTTGGTCGTGTTCGGCTCCTGGGATCTCGGTGAGCATGGAGGCATGCTCAAAAACGGGCGAGGGCGACTGTGGCCACGGCAACGACATGGCACGGCGGCGGCAAGCTCGGCCGTGGTCGGAGGACGGGGCTAGGGGACGGGAACGGAGGGGGCGAGCAAGGGATAAGCAGAAGGAGCTCACAGCGGTCCTGAAGATCAGCACAGGCGGCTTGGGGACGGCCTGGCTGCAGCGAACCGACGACGGGGATCGCCGGCACCGAGGTTGAAGAAGACATCCAGGATGGAGACGCGGTGCTTCCCCGGTTTCTTGGCTCGGCGTGGACGAAAAGGGCGATGATGCGGATCTCGGGGACGCGGAGAGGGGGCGAGGGAGTGGTTGTGGCCGCGGTGGTGCTCATCGGCGGCGGCGGCGTGGTTCGGTGAGGTGGGGAAAAAACGAGGGAGGAAGAACCAGAGGAGGGGGAGAGCTCCAGGGAGAGAGGGGAGAAGTGCAGGGTCGGGGCGGCGCCGGGGAGAAGGCCCAAGGCGTCGTGGTGGCCTCAGTGACGCAAGCGAGCAGGTTGGTGCGTGGCGCCGCGGGCGCGCGTGCGCTGTCTTCCTCCTCTGCCTACTGGCAGAGGTAGGGGATGACTAGCACAGCCAGGTGGGCCAGCCCAGCCAGGGGTTTGGCCAGGTAAGTGGGCCGCCAGGTAAACACCCTCTGTTTTATTTATTGTTTCTGTTTTCTATTATTCTGTAGTTTTAGGGCTTTATTAAAAATACTTAGACACTTTCAAAAATCATGAAACTAATCATGGCTACTGTTTAGAATATATCCAACAGTAAACATTTTAGTTTATGATTATTTGAGCATTTCAAATATTTTATAGTATTTAAATGCCCAAATGAAAATACCATATGATTTAATTCAGAGCCCAAATATGTCATGGAAAAATGTGCATCACCTCTGGCTACTGTTTACAGTGTTTTCCATAAATGATGAACATTTTTAAAAGCCATTTGGACTTACTGAAAATATTTTAGGTGAACCTAGTGAATTCCTTTAATGCTAGGGTTTAGGCAATCCCCATTTCAACTTTAAAAGAATTTAGACATGATGCAACACATGGCTAGCTAGCTCAGAGCAAACCAGAAGCAAGGGATGTGACAATTTATGAAAGTGGATTTGGAGAGGTCATGACTTTATTTAGTGATGTATCCACTATTTCGGAAGAGGTTTCAATTGATTATGATGAGAACAAAGTTACTACTTATGATGATTATTGTGATGAAACTTATGCTATAAAACGTAGTGATGATTATATTTATAAAACTTGTCATGATTATGAGTACCCTTTCTCTGAACATTACTCTTTTAATGTGGAAACAATTTATAGTATTCAAGTCTCTTATGATACTCCCACTATTCCGAATGAGAAGAATTTTGCTTATGTGGAGAGTAATAAAATTCCTATGCTAGTAGGTCATGAAAATAATGATTTAGGTGCTGGTTATATTGTTGAATTCATTCATGATGCTACTGAAAATTATTATGAGGGAGGAATATATGCTTGTAGGAATTGCAATAATATCAAGTTTCCTCTCTATGTGCTTAAAGTTTTGAAGTTATGCTTGTTTTGCCTTCCTATGCTAGTTGATTATTGTTCCCATAAGTTGTTTGCTCACAAAATCCCTGTGCATAGGAAGTGGGTTAGACTTAAATTTGCTAGTCATATTATTCATGATGCTCTCTTTATGTTTCAATTCTTATCTTTTATGTGAGCATTATTGAAATCATCATGCCTAGCTAGGGGCGTTAAACGTTAGCGCTTGTTGGGAGGAAACCCAATTTTATTTAGTTTCTTTCTTTTTGGTTTTGTTTAGTAATAAATAATCCTTCTATCTTATTTTTATATGTGGTTTTATGTTTTAATTAGTTTTTGTGCCAAGTAGAACCTTTGGGAAGACTTGGGTGAAGTCTTTATGATCATGTTGTAAAAAAAACAGAAACTTTAGCGCTCACGAGATTAGATTCAAATTTTTACTGGAGAGTGATATTTAGTTGATTATTTTTGCAGATGATTACTAGACAAATTCCTCAGGTCCACCAATTTATTTTAGCATTTTTGGAGTTCCATAAGTTTGCGTTAGTTACAGATTACTACAGACTGTTCTGTTTTTGACAGATTATGTTTTTCGTGTGTTGTTTGCTTATTTTGATGACTCTATGGCTAGTAAAATAGTTTATAAACCATACAGAACTTGGAATACAGTAGGTTTAACACCAATGTAAATAAAGAATGAGTTAATTACAGTACCTTGAAGTGGTATTTTGTTTTCTTTCGCTAACGGAGCTTACGAGTTTTCTGTTGAGTTTTGTGTTGTGAAGTTTTCAAGTTTTGGGTAAAGATTCGATGGACTATGGAATAAGGAGTGGCAAGAGCCTAAGCTTGGGGATGACCAAGGCACCCCAAGGTAATATTCAAGGATAACCAAGACGCTAAGCTTGGGGATGCCCCGTAAGGCATCCCCTCTTTCGTCTTCGTTCATCGGTAACTTTACTTGGAGCTATATTTTTATTCACCACATGATATGTGTTTTTCTTGGAGCATCGTTTTATATTATTTAGCTTTGCTTGCGGTTTGAATAAAATACCAAGATCTGAAATTCTTAAATTGTAGAGTCTTCACATAGTTGTATAATTATTCGACTACTCATCGATCTTCACTTATATCTTTTGGAGTAGTTTGTTGTTTGCTCTAGTGCTTCACTTATATCTTTTAGAGCACAATGGAGGTTTTATTTTGAAGAAATAGATGAAATCTCATGCTTCACTTAGATTATTTTGAGAGTCTTAAATAGCATGGTCATGTGCTTAAATAATCCTAATATGTAGGCATACAAGATTTGTAAGAATTCTTATGAGTGTGTTGAATACTACGAGAAGTTTGATGCTTGATGATTGTTTTGAGATATGGAGGTAGTGATATTAAAGTTGTGCTAGTTGAGTAGTTGTGAATTTGAGAAATACTTGTGTTGAAGTTTGCAAGTCCTGTAGCATGCACGTATGGTAAACGTTATGTAACAAATTTGAAACATGAGGTGTTATTTGATTGTCCTCCTTATGAGTGGCGGTCGGGGACGAGCGATGGTCTTTTCCTACCAATCTATCCCCCTAGGGGCATGCGCGCAGTGCTTGGTTTTTAATGACTTGTTGATTTTTGCAATAAGTATGTGAGTTCTTTCTGACTAATGTTGCGTCCATGGATTATACGCACTCTCACCCTTCCATCATTGCTAGCCTCTTGGCACGTGCATTGCCCTTTCTCACATTGAGAGTTGGTGCAAACTTCGCGGTGCATCCAAACCCGTGATATGATTCGCTCTTTCACACATAAACCTCCTTATATCTTCCTCAAAACAGCCACCATACCTACCTAATATGGCATTTCCATAGCCATTCCGAGATATATTGCCATGCAACTTTACACCGTTCCGTTTTTTATGACATATTCATCATTGTCATATTGCTTAGCATGATCATGTAGTTGACATAGTATTTGTGGCAAAGCCACCATTCATAATTCTTTCATACATGTCACTCTTGATTCATTGCATATCCCAGTATACCGCCGAAGGCACTCATATAGAGTCATACTTCGTTCTAGTATCGAGTTGTAATAATTGAGTTGTAAATAAATAGAAGTGTGATGATCATCATTTAATAGAGCATTGTCCCAACAACAAAAAAAGTGAAAGGCCAAAGAAAAAATAAGAAGGCCCAAAAAAAAGGGGGCAATGCTACTATCCTTTTTTTCCACACTTGTGCTTCAAAGTAGCACCATAATCTTCATGATAGAGAGTCTCTTGTTTTGTCACTTTCATATACTAGTGGGAATTTTTCATTATAGAACTTGGCTTGTATATTCCAACAATGGGCCTCCTCAAGTGCCCTAGGTCTTCATGAGCAGGCAAGTTGGATGCACACCCACTTAGTTTCTTTTGTTGAGCTTTCATTCATTTATAGCTCTAGTGCATATGTTGCATGGCAATCCCTACTCCTTACATTAACATCAATCAATGGGCATCTCCATAGCCCATTGATTAGCCTCGTTGATGTGAGACTTTATCCTTTTTTGTCTTCTCCACATAACCCCCATCATCATATTCTATTCCACCCATAGTGTTATATCCATGGCTCACGCTCATGTATTGCGTGAAGGTTTATAAAATTTGAGATTAATAAAGTATGAAACAATTGCTTGGCTTGTCATCGGGGTTGTGCATGATGAGAGCATTCTTGTGTGACAAAAATGGAGCATGACTAAACTATATGATTTTGTAGGGATGAACTTTATTTGGCCATGTTATTTTGAGAAGACATAATTGCTTAGTTAGTATGCTTGAAGTATTATTATTTTTATGTCAATATTAAACTTATGTCTTGAATCTTTCGCATCTGAATATTCATACCACAATTAAGAAGAATTACATTGAAATTATGCCAAGTAGCATTCCACATCAAAAATTATCTTTTTTATCATTTACCTACTCGAGGACGAGCAGGAATTAAACTTGGGGATGCTTGATATGTCTCCAACGTATCTATAATGTTTTATTGCTCCATGCTATATTATCTACTGTTTTGGAAAATTTTGGGCTTTATTATCCACTTTAATAGTATTTTTGGGACTAACCTATTAACCGGAGGCCCAGCCCAGAATTGCTGTTTTTTGCCTATTTTAGTGTTTCGAAGAAAAGGAATATCAAACGGAGTCCAATTGACCTGAAACTCCACGGAACTTATTTTTGGACCACAAGAAGCCCATGGAGTACCGGAAGCTCACCAAAGGAGTCCCGGGTTGCCCACGAGAGTGGGGGACGCGCCCAGCCCCCTAGGGCACGCCCCCCTGCCTCGTGGACAGCCCGGAGGTCCACCGACGTACTTCTTTCACCCATATATACCCACGTACCTTAAAACTTCCGAAGACGAGAATAGATCGGGAGTTCCGCCGCCGCAAGCCTCTGTAGCCACCAAAAACCAATCGGGACCCTGTTCCAGCACCGCCAGAGGGGGATCCTCACGGTGGCCATCTTCATCATCTCGGCGCTCTCCATGATGAGGAGGGAGTAGTTCACCCTCGGGCTGAGGGTATGTACCAGAGCGATGTGTTTGATCTCTCTCGTGTTCTTGATTTGGCACGATCTTGATGTATCGCGAGCTTTGCTATTATAGTTGGATCTTATGTTTCTTCTCCCCCTCTACTCTCTTGTAACGGATTGAGTTTTCCCTTTGAAGTAATCTTATCGGATTGAGTCTTTAATGATTTGAGAACACTTGATGTATGTCTTGCCGTGCGTATCTGTGGTGACAATGGGATATCACGTGATTCACTTGATGTATGTTTTGGTGATCAACTTGCGGGTTCCGCCCTTGAACCTATGCATAGGGGTTGGCACACGATTTCGTCTTGATTCTCCGGTAGAAATTTAGGGAACTCTTTGAGGTTCTATGTGTTGGTTCAATAGATGAATTTGAGATTGTGTGATGCATATCGTATAATCATACCCACGGATACTTGAGGTGACATTGGAATATCTAGGTGACATTAGGGTTTTGGTTGATTTGTGTCTTAAGGTGTTATTCTAGTATGAACTCTAGGGCTGTTTGTGACACTTATTGGAATAGCCCAATGGATTGATTGGAAAGAATAACTTTGAGGTGGTTTCGTACCCTACCATAATCTCTTCGTTTGTTCTCCACTATTAGTGACTTTGGAGTGACTCTTTGTTGCATGTTGAGGGATAGTTATATGATCCAATTATGTTATTATTGTTGAGAGAACTTGCACTAGTGAAAGTATGAACCCTAGGCCTTGTTTCCTTGCATTGCAATACCGTTTACGCTCACTTTTATCATTAGTTACCTTGCTGTTTTTATATTTTTCAGATTACAAAAACCTATATCTACCATCCATATTGCACTTGTATCACCATCTCTTCGCCGAACTAGTGCACCTATACAATTTAACATTGTATTGGGTGTGTTGGGGACACAAGAGACTCTTTGTTATTTGGTTTCAATGTTGTTTGAGAGAGACCATCTTCATCCTACGCCTCCCACGGATTGATAAAACTTAGGTCATCCACTTGAGGGAAATTTCCTACTGTCCTACAAACCTCTGCACTTGGAGGCCCAACAACATCTACAAGAAGAAGGTTGTGTAGTAGACATCACTCCACTAGCATGACTCTAATATCACCATCTTCATATCCCAAAACGATCATAAATAATCAAACTTCTCATAGTATTCAATGCACTTTATATGAAAGTTTTTATTATATCCCTCTTGGATGCCTATCATATTAGGACTAAATTCACAACCTAAGAAAATTACCATGTTGTTTAAGACTATCAAAATAATATAAGTGAAGCATGAGAGTTCATCAATTTCTTCAAAATAAAACCACCGTCGTGCTCTAAAAAGATATAAGTGAAGCACTAGAGCAAATGACAAACTACTCTGAAAGATATAAGTGAAGATCAATGAGTAGTCGAATAATTATGCAACTATGTGAAGACTCTCTAACATTTAAGAATTTCAGATCTTGGTATTTTATTCAAATAGCAAGCAAAACAAAATAAAATAAAATGACACTCTAAGCAACACACATATCATGTGGTGAATAAAAATATAGCTCCAAGTACGGTTACCGATGAACGAAGACGAAAGAGGGGATGCCTTCCGGGGCATCCCCAAGCTTAGGCTCTTGGTTATCCTTGAATATTACCTTGGGGTGCCTTGGGCATCCCCAAGCTTAGGCTCTTGCCACTCTATTCCATAGTCCATTGAATCTTTACCCAAAACTTAAAAACTTCACAACACAAATGTCAGAGTAATGGGCCACGGGTAGGACAACCCGATGCCCAGAACCTTTCAAGACATCGGGGCTGGCTGCGCCCCTCAAAGCGCCAAGATGAAGTGACGCCTTCTAGAGGCCGGCTGGAGGGATAGCCGACTGCCCGTAGACGGCCGAGTCCCGGAGGCCGACGTCAAGACAAGCCGACTCCTAGCTGGCGACTTCTGAAGAAGCTGGCCCCTGGCAGTCGGCCCGTGGCGCCAACGAAGCCCGCGCCCTCATCAAGAAAGACAAGACAGGGAATGGCTACAGTATAGCCCATCCCCCCCCCCATCCAGGGACAGGCGTGGCCATAGTGCACCGTACCAGCGGAGATCTCCGCCCGGCGCGGCACTGTTGCCACGCCACCTCTGACATCACCACAAGCAGGCGGAGCCCGGTCCCACGACGGCCTATCGGTACGACCCAAGGACGACGGGCCCCACCAACCAACAAGAGCCCGAAAGACGACAAGAGCCCCACCAGTCGGACCCGATGGAGGTTGGCCCCCAGCAGTCGGCCCGCCCCTTCCTCGAGACCCACACGCCATTAATCAGACGAGACACAGAGTGGCTACAGTAATCGCCCGCCAGGCGGCGGACCTGTAGCCACGATCCCCTGACGAAGCCTGCGTCATTAGAGACGCGGCTACAGTGAACAGCAGCCGACAAGACCCGAGAGCAGCGGAGGCGGCCATTTCGGCCCCGTACCCGACCAGGCGGCGGGCCCCAGCAGTCGGGGGAGAAGCCGGCGGCCGAAGAGACCGACGGTCGTGCCCTATGCCTGGCCAGATTACCATTGTACCCCTGGGGGGTAGGCCTATATAAATCCCCCAGGATACCCATCCAAAGGGTTCCCGACCTGATAGAACGAGACCGACCCATAGAGGAAGGAGAGAGCTAGCCTTGCCATCTCCTACCTCTAGCATACAGCTCGAGGAGCACCATTGTATCCGCTTGTGCCTTAGTGATCATGCGGAGACCCCGCAGAGCAGGACTAGGGGTGTTATCTCCTAGGAGAGCCCCGAACCTGGGTAAAGTACGCCGGCGTTCGTGTCTACGCCTCATCCCACTTCCAGGCACGGGCGACGTTCTACTCGCTCCCACCATGATAAGCCATCCATTGGCATATGTCGCACCCAACCCCCGACATTTGGCGCCCACCGTGGGGCAAGGTGCACCGTCATCCGGAGACCTGTTCTAGACGGGAACCCTTTTTCTCCCTGGCGAGCGTAGCTAGCCCGGCACGCCAGACAGAGTTTGCGCCGATGCGCTGCATGGCGCGGAGATCGCTTGCGCGGCGAGTTGCCTCGCTGACCTTGTTGGCAAGGTCCGCCTCTCCGACGAGCCCGCGTCTGATGCGGGCACCGATGCCCCATAGAGCCGCCTCGTCAGCCTCCTCGATCAGCTCCACGTCACCAGCGAGCCTGCTGCGGACTTGGAATCCGTCGGCTGCACCGACCCGATGCTTGTCGATTCTGACACTGCGTCGCTTGACGCGTTCCCCACCAACGTGGTGGTCTACGATGAGCCGCCTCCTTGCGCGGAGAGAGGTGAAAGCGCCGTCATGGAGGTGCTTGTCATCGGCCACAGCGAGCACTCCGGCGGAGGTGCTCATGATCCGCTCAACGCGGCATTACAAGACCTGAAGGCGCCCATCCCAGAAGATGCCAACGCCGAGATGCTGGAAGCACGCCGCATCCAGCTCGTTGAGGGTGCCAAGAAGCTGGACAGCATGAGACGCATGTCGGAAGCCTACCGGCGCGAGATGGACCGCGCTGTGGGCGGCATGCCGGCTCCCACTGGGCCCAGCCGTCTTGGCACGGTCCAGCAGCGCGGCGTGGCCATCGCCAACCAGTTCGGGGCAGATCGCCCTGTCTACGCCACGCCCATGGAAAATATCCGAGCTGCCCAGGCGGCAGCAGAAGAGCTGGACAAGTTCGAGGGCGAAGAGCGTCGCCAGATGGCAGAGCGCGTCCAGCGGCTCCTCGACGCGGCTACTGAGCAGCACGAGGCCGGTTGTCGCACTGAGGCACCCCACTGGCAAAATGACGATCTGCCTCCCCGCCGAGATCAAGGCGCGACATCTCGGACGGTGACTGGTGGCGTCCGCGGAAGAAGAGACAAGGAGCCGGCTGCTAGCCGCAGCCGGACTCGCATCACCATTGAGCGCGACCAAGACGGCCGCCCGAGAGCAGTGGAACATCGGGTGACTGTCCGCCTCCTCCCCCTCGCAGGGAAAGGCGTGTCTCCCCGCCGCCTTTGATCACCCGACACTCGGCGACCGCCTTGGCCGCCGAGAGGGAGTCGGAGAGAACGATGCCCGCCACCGGATCGACCGTCTCCACCGGTCCCTGGCGCTAGAAGAGGAAGATGAGTTGGGTCCGCCTTTTTTCGGCCCCCGCATTCAATACGAGCCCTTGCCCAAGGGGTTCACACTCCCAAGAGACACGCCCAAATATACCGGCTCCGTGAAGCCAGAGGACTGGCTGGTCGACTACTCCACAGCCGTCAGCATAGCAAACGGCAACAAGCGTGCTGTGAAGTACGTTCCGCTCATGCTCCTGGGCACAGCCCGGACATGGCTGAACAGTCTGAAGCCCCGCAGCATCAACAGCTGGGTTGACTTCATCGAAGCCTTCATCCGCAACTTCACCAGCACGTACAAGCGGCCGCCCAAACCTCGCCAGCTCTCCTTGTGCGTACAAGGCCCCAACGAGTCGACCCGTGATTACCTCACGCGCTGGGCCGAGCTCCGCAACTCTTGTGAAGGCATGCACGAGGTGCAGGCTATTGAGTACTTCACCGCTGGGTGCCGAGAGGGCACCCTTCTCAAGCACCAACTCCTCTGCGACGAGCCGGCAACCCTCGACGATCTGCTGATCATAGCAGATAAATATGCCACGGCCGACTCCTCCATGAAGGCAGAAATCCAAGTTGATGCGTCTGGCAGAGTGGCCCCTTAAGCTCCTCGAACCCCGGCTGGCGACACCAGTCGGCATCAGCAACCAAGCGATAACAAGAGCAAGGCCATGCAGCCGGCTTCCACAAGCTGGCAGGTGGCGACAGTCGAAGACCAGCAACCAGATGGGCAGCCTCCACCCAAGCGCCAGAAGGGCGGCAAGCCGAATTGGCTGTCGGCTTTCTCTTGTGAGCAGACTCTTGACGCGCCCTGGAAATTTCACAGCGGCGCGAAGACGTCCAACCACACCACTCGGAAGAGCCATTGGCTCACCAGGATCACCAAGGGTGACGGCCTTCTGCCTCCTCCGCCTGCTGGGCAGCCGCCTCCTCCTCCGCCCCAGCAGCCGGCGGTTCGACCAGTCGGAGCCATAGAAGACGAGTACCATGAAGAGCACGGAGCTTATGTCGTGTTCACCAGCGTGGCTGACGATAAGCACAGCAGACGACAACGACAGCAAGAAGTGAATGCAGTGGCATCAGAGACCCCCGAGTTCATACATTGGTCCGAGAAGCCCATCAGCTGGAGCAGAGCTGACCACCCGGAAGTAATGCCCAACCCCGGCTCCTACGCCCTGGTCCTGGATGCCACCTTTGTCAATGATAGGCGAGCTGCTCGGTTTTCCCGAGTTCTGATAGATGGCGGCAGCAGCATCAACATTCTATACAAAGATACCATGGAGAAGTTAGGAATCAAACAAAGGCAGCTTCAGCCAAGTCAGACTGTATTCCATGGCATAGTTCCTGGCCTTTCCTGCTCACCAATCGGCAAGATCCAGATAGACGTCCTCTTTGGAGACAAAGATCACTTCTGCCGAGAGCCAGTCTGGTTTGAGGTGGTGGACCTTGAGAGCCCATACCATGCACTACTTGGCCGGCCTGCTCTGGCCAAGTTCATGGCGGTCCCCCACTACGCTTACCTCAAGATGAAGATGTCGAGTTCTAAGGGAATTCTGACCATAGCCGGGGACTACAAGAAGTCGTCCGCTTGTGCGGCAGATAGCAGTCGGCTGGCCGAGTCCCTCGTAATCGCGGCCGAGAAGCGGCTCCTTGACCGAGTTGTAGCGATGGCCGGCAAGCAGCTGGAGATGCCACCCAACCCCAAGGAGTCGGAAGCCGAGGGTTCGTTCAAGCCGGCCAAAGAGACAAAGAAGATACCCTTGGACCCGGAGCACCCGGAGAGGTACGCTGTCATAGGTGCAAACCTCGACAGCAAATAGGAAGGCAAGCTCGTCGATTTCCTCCGTGAGAATCGGAACGTCTTTGCATGGTCACCCAAAGATATGCCGGGTGTTCCGACAGATTTCGCCGAGCACAAGTTACATGTCCGTTCTGATGCCAACCAGTCAGGCAGCCCTTGCGCCACCTGTCACAAGAGAAGAGAAGAGTCGTTGGAGAAGAGGTAGCCCGACTGCTGGCAGTCGGCTTCATCATGGAAGTGTTCTTTCCAAAGTGGCTGGCCAACCCACTCCTTGTGTTGAAGAAAAACAAGCAGTGGCGCATGTGTATTGATTACACCAGCCTCAACAAAGCCTGCCCCAAGGACCCGTTTGCTTTGCCGAGAATCGACCAAGTGATAGACTCCACGGCCGGATGTGAGCTGTTGAGTTTCTTGGATGCATATTCAGGATATCACCAGATCAAGCTGAACCCGGCCGACAGACTGAAGACCGCCTTCATCACACCATTTGGAGCCTTCTGCTACTTGACCATGACATTCGGCTTGAGGAATGCCGGCGCCACGTTTCAACGTTGCATGCAGAAGTGCCTCCTCAAACAACTTGGCAGAAATGCCCACGTTTACGTGGACGATGTCGTGGTGAAGACGGAGAAGCGTGGAACACTGCTATAAGATCTCAAAGAGACCTTTCAGAACCTACGCCGATTTCAAATCAATCTCAACCCGGAGAAATGCGTCTTCGGAGTACCAGCCGGCCAGCTTCTTGGATTCCTCGTATCAGAGCGCGGCATAGAGTGCAACCCTGTGAAGATCAAGGCAATCGAGAGGATGGAAGTACCCACCCGACTGTTGGATGTGCAGAAGTTCACCGGCTGTTTGGCGTCCATCAGCCATTTCATCAGTCGGCTGGGAGAGAAGGCTCTTTGTCAGGACCCCGATTCCAAGTCACATCGATCTAGCCGGTAACACCTCATATCACTTTGCGGCCTCACGCACGGTATTCCCACGGGAGTCGCCTTACCATGGCCCGGGACCGTTTGCGCCTTTTGGCTCACGTATATGATAGTGTTGCTAGCATCCATATGACAGAGAACCCGGGACGACATGACTAGTCGTGAACCCAAAGTGGCACCAACTTATAGGGACAGGCATACATAAATCAACATCGAGCATGTCGGTCAGCAGCGTGTGAATCCGGGCTGTAGCACTAGGCTAACAGGACTCCAGGAATCCGGGCTGTAGCAGGCTAGGCAGGACTCCGGATGTCACGGCGTGACATTTCCCGGGGATGCATACGAGAACGAAGTGACTCATATGCCGCCATCAAGTGTTAGGAGCAGAGTGCTGGGCTAGCAGGACTCGTGAACTGGCTGAAGCGGACTATTATGGCTCATGGAAGCACAAGACTACATTTCCCCATAAGAGAGGCTACCAAGGATAAACAACTAGGTTGTCAGATCCCACACATACCAAGCATTTCAATCATACACACAATATGCTCGATATGTGCAAATACAACATGGCATCACAACAAGACTCTACGACTCAGAGTATTTATTCATTAGGCTCCGAGGAGCGAGATATTACAAACATGGGTCTCATGACCCAACATTCAGATCATACAAATCAAAGCACATGTGGAAGCTTAACATGTATGAGTACAGACATCTACAAATGAAAAAGGCTTAGAAGCCTGACTATCTGCCAGATCCTGCCGAGGGCACAAGATCGTAGCTAAGGTAACAAGCTAAACGTCGAAGTCCAAGCGGAACTACTAGCGAGACTGACGTCTCTCTGCAAAAACATAAAATAGGCAAACGTGAGTACAAATGTACCCAGCAAGACTTACATCAGAACTAACTACATATGCATCGATATCAATAAAGTGGGGTGGTGGAGTTTGACTGCAGCAAGCCACCTTTGACTCGGTGGCTATCCTGAACTACGACTGCAACTATTTTGAGGTGGCGCACACGAGTCCACATATTCACCATATCAATACACCACTATGGATCCGCTCCCGTCTCCCTACGAGAAGGCCATCCATAGCACTCACACTTATCTTGCGAGTTTTAGAGTATCCACTTTCACTTGTCTATGAACTGTTATAGGCAACCCAGAAGTCCTTTACCATGGACACGGCTATTCGAATAGATCATTTATAACCCTGCAGGGGTGTACTTCTTAACACACGCTCTCGCCACTTACCACCATGTACACGTCGTGTATCTCGGCAACCTTCAAGCGGAAGCCTGGCGAGGGAGTCGACCACGACCTGACTAACCACACAAGTCTCTAGTCCAGGTTTATCGCCTATTCGGGTTCCATCCGCGAGGAGATCCGGCCGGAGTTTCGCTCACGGCCCCAAACGATGTGTGCAGGGTTCCCGAGACACCAAGCGGGCGCCGGTACACGGGCCACGGTGTATCTACCGCATCATAGCCCACCCCTAGGGTCAGCGCTACGCACGGCCTCCAACACATATCCTACAAACACCATAAACTAGTTGCAACTCCTGGACAGAGGGCAACGGCAGTTAATAAGTCGAGAGGGTCCATTGGTTTCGGGCCCAATGCGTGGTAGTAACTGTTTCATGGATCACAAGCACAGAACTCGGTTCCTGAGGACGACTGCAATGAGACAACCCACCATGTACTCCTACATGGCCTCTCACTGCTACCTTTACCAAATCGTGTTCACACACTTAGCTCTCAACAGTAGGACATGTTCACACACCTCCAATTCATCCCCGATGAATCAGACCTGACACAACTCTAAGCAATAGATGGCACGAAAAACAAGCATGAATGAGTAGGCACATCAGGGCTCAATCAACTCCTACTCATGCTAGTGGGTTTCATCTATTTACTGTGGCAATGACAGGTCATGCAGAGGATAAGGGGTTCAACTACCGCAGCAAGTAACAGATGAATCGTGGTTGTCCTAATGCAGTAAAATAGAGCAGGAGCGAGAGAGTGGGATTGTATAAGAATGAACAAGGGGGGTTTGCTTGCTTGGCACTTCTGAAGATAATATAGTTCTTCATCGATGTCATCGAACTCATCGTCGGTACGTCGTCTACTGAGAGGGAACAAACACCGGAAACACAGAAGGAAGCACCATCAATGCAATGCACAATATGATGCATGATCATGACATGGCAATATGCTGTGGTTTGAGCTAATGCAACTAGCAGCACGTTAAATGAAGTTGGTTTGAACCCTAGGTTCAAATTCAAACTCCATATGTGCTTATTTAAATGCCAATTATGCAAATTGCCATATAAAGCAACCTTAGGTTGTTCAAACATGCATGCAAATGGTACAGATGGATAGATTGGATTTTTCTGATCATTTTTCATATATAATTTATTTCATTCTGAGCTATAGATTAATTTCTATGATTTTTTGAAGTTTATACCATTTTCTGGAATTTCCTGTATAAGAATAAATCCACAAAATGAGTTACTGCGTCAGCATGATGTCTGTGTGACGTCAGCAGGTCAACAGGGCTGCCCCGGGTCAAACCTGACCAGTGGGTCCCGTGTGTCAGTGACTAACTAAACTAACCTAGTTTAATTAGCACTAACCTAGGTTAAACTGATTAAGTTTAAACCTAAACTAGATTAATTAGCCAGGCGGGGCCCGCATGCCATAGACCCAGGGGAGGTCAAATCCCCTGGTCAACCGGGGCTAAACCACCGGCGGTCAAAGCGGTCAACCCGCCGGCGTTTAGCCGCCGGCGAGGCCGAACGCAGCGGAGGGTTCGGGTTTGCTCCTCCGGCGCCCAATCGAGCAGCGGAGGGCACGCGCGGGGAGCTGGGGCTTGCCCGCATCCAGGGCGGAATGCGGCAGCAGCGGGGACGGCCGGAGCTCACCGGAAACGAGCTCGGGGCGGTGCCGGCGTTCGGGTGTTTATGGCTACAGGGCTGCAGTGGCTGTGGTAGCGCGTTCATGGCACCTACAGCAGCTACGCGAGGCGGCGAGCATGTTGGACACGATGCCCGGGTAATTTGGTTGCCGGGGCTGCGTCGGCGGTGGGCGCAAGCGGCGGCGGGTGCGGTCAAGCTTGGTGCGGTCGCTACGGCATGCGAGGAAGAGAACGGAGAGGGGGGAACGGCCAGCAGCTCACCACGGTCACGACGAGCGGGTCGGCGAGGTCGGGGAGGAGCTAATGAAGACGGGAGGTCGCCGGCGATCTCAGCGACCGAATGATGAAGACGAGGTCGGGGCGGCGTTTTGGGGCGTCCGGTGTCGCGTGAGTTGACGGAGAGGACGAGGTAGACGAGGCGGAGCTTCTGGAGTCGGGTGGAGGGCGAGGAGGTGGCTCTGGCCGCGGCAACAGCGAGGGGCGGTGACGGTGGCGTTGCGGGAAGAGAGCAGAGGAGGGGCGGGGGGTTCCGGGAGAGAGGGGAGAGGTGCAGGGGTCGAGGGGGAGTGTGTGGCACTCGGGGAGGCGTCCAGACCCTCGGCGGCAAGCAGGAGGTGGCACACGGCGGTGTGCGCGCATCGGGCACGCGCCCGTCCTCCTGGCAAAGGAGGAAGACGACAGGGGAGGTGGCGGTGGTGGGCTGGGCCAGTTGGCTGGGCTGCCAGCTGGGCCGGCCAGGTGGGCTGCACAGAGGTCCAGGTAACTCTCTCCCTCTCTTATTTGTTTCTGTTTTCTATTTTATTTCTCTGTTTTGAATTAGTAAATTTACTAATTCATTTTGTAAAATCCTGAAAATAATTGTGGGCACTTTTGAAACTATTTCCAACAGCCCTCAAATGCTTTCAAGATTATTTGGACATTTAAAATATTTTATAGCATTTAAATGTCCAAATTCAAATACCTATGATTTAATTCAAAAAATCCAGAATGTCCTAGAAAAGTGTGCACCATTTTTGCCAGGGGTTTTAGCCCAATCCAGAAATGATGAACATTTTGTGAAGGGCATTTTGGGTTCATTGAAACCAATTTTAGTAAACCCTAGTTGGTTTCAGGGGAGGTGCTGGGTTTCTGTCATCCCCATTTCAAATACAAAAGAATTTAAACATGATGCAGCACTCTAATGCAAGCACTAAGCATTACCAGAACTAGGGATGTGACAACTCACCCCCACTAAACAAGAATCTCGTCCCGAGATTCAAGACGTGAGGTAAGGAGATAGAGGGGGCACAAGACCAACACAATCTTCACGATCCAAGTTGCACCTCATACGGTTTTTGATTCGCTGCATACATTGATCTTGACATCCTTGCTTTTGAGATCTTCATCCATGCGATGACGACGGAAAGAAACTCTACTAGGATTGATTTTCTCAAAGATCGAGCTATACAAGATCAATTCGCGGAATGAGATGTTGAAACATCTCGAGTTGAGACACAAAACACATCGAGAGGAATGGAAGAAGAAACGACGGGGTTTGATTTGGTAGGCAACAATTCCACGCTCAGAAAGATGGTGGATGGTGTCAAGGTGGCGAGGAAATAATTGCCATGATCCCGTAACGGGGCACCTTGGAAAAGGTGACTCGTTGAACTGCTCCCTTAAGTGGCAAAAAGAATTACTTTTGATCCATAGATCATTAAAACTCTTCATACCAGCTGAAGGCAATTTACAATTGGTCGTTTGAAAGAGCTCGAAGGAATGACATACTCGGACTAGGATGGATGATGTGGACTACCTTGTTGAAGACAACGCAATGGATGACTTTTGCTTATCACCAGAAATGGATGGGACCCATGGTAAGTCCACCTTTGAAGATGAACCTGGACAACAACTGCTGAGAAGGGCATCCCATGGAAAATTGGCACGATGGGGTGCAAGCTGGGAATAGAATGCAAATGTTGGGGGTGTTCCAACCATCATATCTGCCTGAGATTCAGATCTGGTTAGAAACAGGATACTTCAGACTCACATGTCTGAAAAGAAGAGTTGCAACACAAATCGACGAGATAGCGTTGCGAGATTCTCAGGAGATGAACTACGATAGCAAGCTCCAAAATATGAGCTAGTTCTTCTACATACATGTGAACACACTGTCCCAGACAAGCATGACCATGTAGTAGTCTTATAATAAAACACTACCGACTTCAGGTGGGGAACCATCATCAAGGATAACGGAATCTGGTACAAATCCGTCTGGTACCTTCAGGACTAGCACTTAGAACTTATTATCTTTGAACAAATCAACCAGTGGCTTGGTGTGCTAGGAATACGAATGGAGTGGAGGTAATTAATCTACCAAACCATAGAATACTTATGCGTATGCATGACTGATTTGGGATGATTCGAGGAACAAAAACAATCTTTCTCGAAGTCACGGCGGCAACTTGCACCAAATGCACATGAATTCAAGGAAGTCACTTCTTCCATCCAAGCATAAGCTTCATGAACGGAACACGAAGGAATTGCTTACAAAGTTTTCAACACTAGGTTGATGTTCAACATGAATCATGGGGGAGACAAAATGCTGCTGATGGACTCAACAGCAACTCATCGGAATTTCCATATAACTGGACTTCCACCATCATGTGAACACGATGATAGAATTGGTCAGACCAAAAGATGTAATGGTGTATGCTCAAGGGATCAACCACGAGTGAGACAACATTACGAACATCATTGGTTCTGATTTGACTTGACGATAGCCCATACTCAAGTCAAAGTTTGGTTAAGATGGTAGGTCCATTAATTAACCACGAGGACCAAACGATGAAGAAATCATCTTTCTACAACAAACACACAACACAAGATATCCCTTTGTGACGAACTAAGTCGGACAAGCTTTCATCTTCCAACTATCCAAGTTGTTGTCTAGCTCAACCAACTAGCTCAGGGATATCCAACACAGATTCTTGGAGAATGGGTAGTTTAGAGGAAAACCAATATGATCACGAACTCAACATAGCGGTCAGGTGACAACCTGGTAACACTTCCAAGAAGATTTTCGGAACATCACGAACCACCGATATGTTAGTAAGCTCGAGAACAATCTTGTTTTTCAGAGCAAGACGATATGAACAAATAAGCAAGGGATTGAATAATCCTAACTCAATGATCGAAGAGTGCACCGGAAATAAGGACTAGGTAGCACAATCAACCCTAGGGTGATGATTCAATAATAAACTTGCTAAGGATGAGGTTATTGTCCATTTAACTACCAAGCAACGGAATTGCTAGGAGTATTGATTTCACACACCATGATTCACTTGTCGACATTCCGGTTACAATAACACGGAAACCGAGGAATGAACAATGATGGCCAGAAGTATCACTACATCAAGAATTCATAAGAGATAGTGCAATTCTCATGACGATCCTGACGTAAACAGGGTAACACTTCAGAGTAGAACGGATCAAAAGCTGGATTGGCATTTGATCTGCAGAACACAACTACTTTGACCCAATCCTCGATATGGATGAGGTACTGGAGTTTGTTTCTCCTAGGCATTCTGGAATAGAATGGCTTGACGGACCACAAGAATAAAAGGGCATCGATGAACACAAATGCACACATACTCTTGGTTATCAACTGATAGAGGATCGTCGGGATACAACTGAAGAGGAACAACTCAAGGAACATATAATTTTCTGAGTTGTGGATGCATAGATTAATAGGTCGAACCAAGTTCAACAGGTTTCTTCCAGTAACCCATGCAGAAAGGTAGAACTGGCAGAATCACAATTATGGATGGGGAACTCCTCAAGAGTACTCTGATTGTGAGCTTTTGGTTCAAAGAACTTCTGCCTTAATGGTTCATGGTATTTGGAAGAAGGAAATACCACGGACCTCGAGGACTATCACAAAGGTTACTAACATCCTAAAGGTACGAGCAACACTATCAACACGAGGTAAGTAGAGTGAATCTTGGGACAAGAACCCAGGAGTAGAATGCCTACTAACTAAATGGCATCACGGGATGCTTTCGAGAATGGTGGCCAGAATTATCACACCGGGAACACAAAACATGGCTAGATTACTAGGTGACTCCCTAAAACACCTAGGGTCATAATAATAGCTCCAACATATATGTCGAGGCAACAGAGTACCTCAACTCACCGATTAGTGTGGTTAAACTGGCCCAAAGGAACGTCGGTAACGGGAAGAAGGAATTTGCAAATGCATCAGACTAGTTAGAAACCTGGGATGACTCGGACAGCATAACGGCTGCAAATGCTCAAAAGATTTGGGACAACCTGCAAAAATGGTGGCATAACCACTCAAAAGCACAATATCAAGGTTCCGAGACCAACTATGAACACACAGAAGTAGTAGAAACTGCACTGGGCTTAAATGCAACAATCTTATAAGTCTATGGATTAGTAACACGTCATCCTGAAAGATAGATGAGAAGGCCTAGTTCTTAATCCCCGTAGAAAAGAAGAGGGTGGCTCAGATCAGAAGGCCATAGGGTAAAGGAGTAAAAGAGCCTTACGTTCCATCCCACAATCAATTCCCTTACATAACTAAAGCATTTCTAGACACAACTTCGACCAGTTTTGCTTGGTAATCCTCACAGCGATCGGGCTCGATACCAACGCTGTCGGGACCCGATTCCAAGTCACATCGATCTAGCGGTAACACCTCATATCACTTTGCGGCCTCACGCACGGTATTCCCACGGAGTCGCCTTACCATGGCCCGGGACCGTTTATGCCTTTTGGCTCACGTATATGATAGTGTCGCTAGCATCCATATGATGAGAACCGGGCCGACATGACTAGTCGTGAACCCAAAGTGGCACCAACTTATAGGGACAGCATACATGAATCAACATCGAGCATGTCGATTGACACTGTGAATCCGGGCTGTAGCACTGGGCTAATAGGACTCCGGGAATCCGGGCTGTAGCAGGCTAGGCAGGCCTCCGGATGTCACCGCATGACATTTCCCCGAAGGGACAAACACAGGAACGAAGTGACTCATATGCCGGCCAGTCAAGTGTTTCGGAGCAGTAGTGCTGGGCTAGCAGGACTCCGGTTAACCGGGCTGTAGCGGACTACTATGGCTCATATAAGCACAAGACTACATTTCCCCATAAGAGAGGCTACCAAGGATAAACAACTAGGTTGTCGGATCCCACACATACCAAGCATTTCAATCATACACACAATATGCTCGATATGTTCAAATACAACATGGCATCACAACAAGACTCTACGACTCAGAGTATTTATTCATTAGGCTCCGAGGAGCGAGATATTACAAACATGGGTCTCATGACCCAACATTCAGAGCATACAAATCAAAGCACATGCGGAAGCTTAACATGTCTGAGTACAGACATCTACAAATGAAAAAGGCTTAGAAGCCTGACTATCTGCCAGATCCTGCCAAGGGCACAAGATCGTAGCTAGGGTAACAAGCTAAACGTCGAAGTCCAAGCGGAACTACTAGCGAGACTGACGTCTCTCTGCAAAAACAGAAAATAGGCAAACGTGAGTACAAATGTACTCAGTAAGACTTACATCAGAACTAACTACATATGCATCGATATCAATAAAGTGGGGTGGTGGAGTTTGACTGCAGCAAGCCAGCTTTGACTCGGTGGCTATCCTGAACTACGACTGCAAGTAACTCTTTTGAGGTGGCGCACATGAGTCCACATATTCACCATATCAATACACCACTATGGATCCGCTCTCGTCTCCCTACGAGAAGGCAATCCAGAGCACTCACACTTATCTTGCGAGTTTTAGGGTATCCACTTTCACTTGTCTATGAACTGTTATAGGCAACCCAGAAGTCCTTTACCATGGACACGGCTATTCGAAAAGATCATTTATAACCCTGCAGGGGTGTACTTCTTCACACACGCTCTCGCCACTTACCACCATGTACAAGTCGTGTATCTCGGCAACCTTCAAGCGGAAGCCTGGCGAGGGAGTCGGCCACGACCTGACTAATCACACAAGTCTCAAGTCCAGGTTTATCGCCTATTCGGGTTCCATCCGCGAGGAGATC
Source organism: Aegilops longissima (assembly GCA_021605205.1). Classification (NCBI taxonomy): domain Eukaryota; kingdom Viridiplantae; phylum Streptophyta; class Magnoliopsida; order Poales; family Poaceae; genus Aegilops; species Aegilops longissima. Next base: position 709,472,044 of record CM038677.1, read on the forward strand.
CGGCCGGAGTTTCGCTCACTGCCCCAAACGATGTGTGCAGGGTTCCCGAGACACCAAACGGACGCTCGGTACACCGGGCCACGGTGTATCTACCGCATCATAGCCCACCCCTAGGGTCAATGCTACGCACGGCCTCCAACACATATCCTGCAAACACCATAAACTAGTTGCAACTCCTGGACAGAGGGCAAGGGCAGTTAATAAGTCGAGAGGGTCCATTGGTTTCGGGCCCAATGCGTGGTAGTAACTGTTTCATGGATCACAAACACAGAACTCAGTTCCTGAGGACGGCTGCAATGAGACAACCCACCATGTACTCCTACATGGCCTCTCACCGCTACCTTTACCAAATCGTGTTCACACACTTAGCTCTCAACAGTAGGACATGTTCACACACCTCCGATTCATCCCCGATGAATCAGACCTGACACAACTCTAAGCAATAGCAGGCACGACAAACAAGCATGAATGAGTAGGCACATCAGGGCTCAATCAACTCCTACTCATGCTAGTGGGTTTCATCTATTTATTGTGGCAATGACAGGTCATGCAGAGGATAAGGGGTTCAACTACCGCAGCAAGTAACAGATGAATCGTGGTTGTCCTAATGCAGTAAAATAAAGCAGGAGCGAGAGAGTGGGATTGTATCGGAATGAACAAGGGGGTTTTGCTTGCATGGCACTTCTGAAGATAATATAGTTCTTCATCGGTGTCATCGAACTCATCGTCGGTACGTCGTCTACTGAGAGGGAACAAACACCGGCAACACAGAAGGAAGCACCATCAATGCAATGCACAATATGATGCATGATCATGACATGGCAATATGCTGTGGTTTGAGCTAATGCAACTAGCAGCAGGTTAAATGAAGTTGGTTTGAACCCTAGGTTCAAATTCAAACTCCATATGTGCTTATTTAAATGCCAATTATGCAAATTGCCATATAAAGCAATCTTAGGTTGTTCAAACATGCATGCAAATGGTACAGATGGATAGATTGGATTTTTTTGATCATTTTTCATATATAATTTATTTCATTCTGAGCTATAGATTAATTTATATGATTTTTTGAAGTTTATACCATTTTCTGGAATTTCCTGTATAAGAATAAATCCACAAAATGTGTTACTGCGTCAGCAAGAAGTATGTGTAACGTCAGCAGGTCAACAGGGCTGCCCCGGGTCAAACTTGACCAGTGGGTCCCGTGTGTCAGTGACTAACTAAACTAACCTAGTTTAATTAGCACTAACCTAGGTTAAACTAATTAAGTTTAAACCTAAACTAGATTAATTAGTCGGGCGGAGCCCGCATGCCATAGACCCAGGGGAGGTCAAATCCCCTGGTCAACCGAGGCTAAACCACCGGCGGTCAAAGCGGTCAACCCGCCGGCGTTTAGCCGCCGGCGAGGCCGAACGCGGCGGAGGGTTGGCGATTGCTCCTCCGGCGCCCAATCGAGAAACGGAGGGCACGCGCGGGGAGCTGGGGCTCGCCCGCATCCAGGGCGGAATGCGGCAGCAGCGGGGACGGCCGGAGCTCGCAGGAAACGAGCTCGGGGCGGCGCCGGTGTTTGGGTGTTTGTGGCTACGGGGCTGAAGTGGCCGTGGTAGCGTGTTCATGGCACCTACAGCAGCTACGTGAGGCGGCGAGCATGTTGGACACGGGCAATTTGGTTACCGGGGCCGCGTCGGCGGCGGGCGCAACCGGCGGCAGGTGCGGTCAAGCTTGGTGTGGTCGCTACGGCATGCGAGGAAGAGAACGGAGAGGGGGGGAACGGCCAGCAGATCACCACAGTCACGACGAGCAGGTCGGCGAGGTCGGGGAGGAGCTAATGAAGACGGGAGGTCGTCGGCGATCTCGGCGGCCGAATGATGAAGACGAGGTCGGGGCGGCGTATTGGGGCGTCCGGCGTCGCGTGAGTTGACGGAGAGGACGAGGTAGACGAGGCGGAGCTTCTGGACTCGGGTGGAGGGCGAGGAGGTGGCTCTGGCCGCGGCAACAGCGAGCGGCGGTGACGGTGGCGTTGCGGGTAGAGAGCAGAGGAGGGGCAGGGGGTTCCGGGAGAGAGGGGAGAGGTGCAGGGGTCGAGGGGAGTGTGTGGCACTCGGGGAGGCGTCCAGACCCTCGGCGGCAAGCAGGAGGTGGCGCACGGCGGTGCGCGCGCGTCGGGCACGCGCCCGTCCTCCTGGCAAAGGAGGAAGACGACAGGGGAGGTGGCGGTGGTGGGCTAGGCCAGTTGGCTGGGCTGCCAGCTGGGCCGGCCAAGTGGGCTGCACAGTAGGTAGGTCCAGGTAACTCTCTCCCTCTCTTATTTGTTTCTGTTTTCTATTTTATTTCTCTGTTTTTAAATAGTAAAAATACTAATTCATTTTGTAAAATCCTGAAAATAATTGTGGGCACTTTTGAAACTATTTCCAACAGCCCTCAAATGCTTTCAAGATTATTTGGACATTTAAAATATTTTATAGTATTTAAATGTCCAAATTCAAATACTTATGGTTTAATTCAAAAAATGCAGAATGTCCTAGAAAAGTGTGCACCATTTTTGCCAGGGGTTTTAGCCCAATCCAGAAATGATGAACATTTTGTGAAGGGCATTTTGGGTTCATTGAAACCAATTTTAGTAAACCCTAGTTGGTTTCAGGGGAGGTGCTGGGGTTTTGTCATCCCCATTTCAAATTCAAAAGAATTTAAACATGATGCAGCACTCTAATGCAAGCACTAAGCATTACCAGAACTAGGGATGTGACACTCTTCCCCTGTACCTGTGTAACGCCCCGAGACCGATGCTTCAATTGCCCTTCCATTTATTTTAATTGTAGACGTGTGTTTATTATGTTTGTTGCATTATCATAATTGTTTTGCATATTTCATTCCTATATGTTTATGCCATGATCATGTTGAGTGCCTTGTCATATATCTTTGCTTCTTGCACCATGCTCATTTTGCTTGTTATGCCATGTGTTTGCATTGTGCCTCTTGCCATTATATTGCATTATGTCATTCCATGTTGTTGCCAAAATCATCTCATATGCATTGTGGTATTCATCTTGTTGTACTTGCACTATGTTTGTCAATGCTGCTTGCCCTATGCATATGTCCCATGCATCATCACCTCCTTCCATCTTCTTTCTTTCATTTTGGCAAGTGACCTTTTCCCTTCCTCCATAAATGTTCATTCTTTCCCTATTAATCTTAGGCCATGCCAAGACCTCCTAAGTGTTTCAGCTCATTTGGGTTTGATTTGGTTGGGTTTAAAAATGGCTCAAGTTTTTAATGCAAACTTGAATTATTTTTCTATCTATAAAAATTGCCAAGTCCATTTCTTCAAATTGTGCATAATTCAGGGACTCCAGATATATTCTCATATCTCTCTCACGCCTTACCTTTATCTCTAAGCTTTTCTCTCTTATTTTCTGTTTGAGGAAATTGAGAAAAGGAAGAATAAGAGGGAGAGAGCCCAGCTCCAGCAGCAGCAATGCAGCCCAGCAGCAGCCGCATCCCGCCAGTGCCAGCCGACCCTTGGGCCTCATTCCGCCTGAGCGGGCCCAATAGCAGCCTAGACCCGCAGCCCCCGATCACCTCCCTGGTAAAATTTCCTCAATCGCCAGCTGGTCACCCTGCTGACCCCACCTGCAGCGACTCCCTCCTTTCCTTTCTTCCTCCTCTCGTTCTTTCTTCCTCCTCTCGTTCTTTCTTCCCTCACGGTAAAAGAAGGAGAGGCAGAAGCACATGCCCACAAGGGAAACCACGGCTTCGCCTCCCCTTCCTATAAAGGCGCCTCAGGGCCTCCCCTAGGGTTTCCCTCTCGCCGTCGCCCCCCTTTTCCTTCCCCTGTTTCTTCTTCTTCCTCAATAGACAAGGAACAAAGAGCACCCAGAGAAGAAAACTGCCAGCGTCCATCGTCGTCCTCGCGCCCGGCCTGCGCCAGGACCCTCTCCGGCATGTCGTCCTGCACCCCGTCACCCTCCTCGACCGATCCCCGGAGTTAGTTGGGCGGGAGCCTCCTCAACGTGCCTCCATGTCGTCGTCTTCGCCATGGCCGGTCGAGCCAAGCCGAGCTCGAGCCCGGCGTCGTTCCCGTCGCCGGCGCCGTCTTCTTCCTCTGGAGCGACCCATCGCGCGACCTCCACGAGCCAGATCGCCAACTCCAGCGCCCGGTCGCCTCCCCTGCTTGCTCTGCTTCATGGTCCGAGCACCATCGCCCGATCAGCTCCTCGCTACGCCTCGGATCGGCCTCCTCGCGCCAGTCCGAGCTCACCTTCCGCACCCCCTCGGTGAGCCGCATCAAATCCCCTCTTTTACCGCTTCTTTGCATGCATGTAGTCACCGATCCCGTCGTGTCCGAGCCGCTGTTGCCGTGCGATCGTCATGGCCATTTTGATCCAAGTCGATGCCTTGTTTGCTGCACCCCCGCACGCCTTGCTGCGATGAGCGCAACCCACACCCCCCTTGCTTCAAGAGCACGTCGGAAGGCAATTCTGGCAAGGCCTCCGCCGTCACTTTGGTCACCGACGAGGTTGCTCTGCTCCTCTGTTTCTTTCGCATGCACGCCCACACACCAGTTTTTCACCTGCAACTCGTGCTCAGCACGCACACGGCAGAGCAGCACCCCGCAGCCCGCTGCTTGCCCTGCTTGTCACCCATGGCCACCAAGCTGCTATTTGTCGCCCGCCATGCCATGCCCGAGTCGAGCGCGAGCTCGAGGTCGAGCCACTGTACGCGCGCATCATGTAGCTGAACCCTGGCACGTTTCCGCACCCCTGCCGGTCCTCTGCAACCACAACAACGGTTGCTGGTGGCTCCCGTCGCCGGCGAGTCCCCATGCGCACGCTTCAGTTTTGATCCTGGTCGCGATGGCAATATGTGTTATGTACTGTTGATCTCCCTTTGCATCATGGTTACATAGCTAGCCAAGTGGCTAGCGCAGCTATTATCCATGCGAGGGGTATGTTTTCCTGTTATTTTGCACACTCTCCCAGCCACATGGGCCGAATCCTCATCGGGGCTGCTGCTTTGTGATGCTTCGGGCCCGTGCATATTTTTCCCACTCTGTGTATTTTAGCATTTTCCAGTGCATGCATATTTACCGAATTGCCACTGTTTTAAAATGTCTATAGCTAAATATGCATGCATCCAAACTAAACAAACTATATATGTAAAATGCTCGGTTTTTCATGTACTTTCATAATCTGCTTCTTTCATCCATGTTTGAAATGTTTAAAATGGATGTTTGCATTTAGTTTGTATAATGACATGTTAAAATGGTTTATTTCATAACTTAATAACCGTAACTCCAAATTTAATGTTCTTTATATGTAAATGGGCTAGAAAAATGCATAGATTAACTTGGTGCACTTTGTTTTTCTGTTTAACAACTTTGAAAATTATGTTATAGGCAGAACAGTACCAAATTAGGTAGGTAGTTTGTTGTGCATAAACTCTTGCCATGTTAACAACATTTAATCTTGTCATGCATCATGCTTGGTTGTGCATCATGCCATGTCTATATGTAGTGTGTTTACCTTGTTGTTTGCTTCTTTCCGGTTGTGCTCCTTCTTGTTAGTTCCTGTTTCGTTGCGATCGTGAGGATTCGTTCGTCTACGCTTGGTTCCTCTTCGTGGCTTCATCTTCTTCATGGACTCGTTCTTCTTCCTAGCGGGATTTCAGGCAAGATGACCGTCACCTTGGATTTCACTACTATCATTGCTATGATAGTTGCTTCGTTCTATCACTATGTCGCGTTACCTACCACTTGCTTATCAAGCCTCCCAAATTGCCATGAACCTCGAATCTTTGTCACCCTTCCTAGCAAACCGTTGTTTGGCTATGTTACCGCTTTTGCTCAGCCCCTCTTATAGCGTTGCTAGTTGCAGGTGAAGATGAAGATTGCTCCATGTTGGATTATGTTTATGTTGGGATATCACAATATCTCTTATATTAGTAATGCATCTATATACTTGGTAAAGTGTGGAAGGCTCGGCCTTATGCCTGGCGTTTTGTTCCACTCTTGCCGCCCTAGTTTGTGTCATATCGGTATTATGTTCCCGGATTTTGCGTCCCTAACGTGGTTGGGTGATTTATGGGACCCCCTTGACAGTTCGCCTTGAATAAAACTCCTCCAGCAAGGCCCAACATTGGTTTTACCATTTGCCTACCACCTATACCTTTCCCTTGGGAGTAATTAACCCGAGGGTCATCTTTATTCTAGCCCCCCCCCCCCCGGGCCAATGCTTGTCTAAGTGTTGGTCCAAACTAGAGCACCGTGCGGGACCGTCTCTTGGCAACTTGGGTTATGTTGGTACCTGTATGCTTAGCTTATCCGGTCGTGGCCTGAGACAAGATACGCGCGGCTACTATCAGGGTGTCGGCACGCCGGGAGGTCTTGCTGGTCTTGTTTTACCATTGTCGAAATGTCTTGTAACCGGGATTCCGAGACTGATCGGGTCTTCCCGGGAGAAGGAATATCCTTCGTTGATCGCGAGAGATTATCATGGGCTAACTTGGGACACCCCTGCAGGGTTTGAACTTTCGAGAGCCGTGCCCGCGGTTACGTGGCAGATGGGAATTTGTTAATATCCGGTTGTAGTAAACTTGAAGTAAAACTCTTCTAAAATACACCAACCGTGTGCGTAACCGTGATTGTCTCTTTTCGGGGTTGTTCGAGAGGAGAACACGGTTTTTGGGTTATGTTTGACGTAAGTAGGAGTTCAGGATCACTTCTTGATCATTACTAGTTGACGACCGCTTGCTTTGCTTCTCTTCTCGCTCTTATTTGTGTAAGGTAGCCACCATACATGCTTAGTCGCTGCTGCAACCTCACCACTTTACCTCGTCCTTACCCATTAAGATTTGCTAGTCTTGATACCCATGGTAATGGGATTGCTGAGTCCTCGTGGCTCCTGATTACTACACCAACGATTCTGCAGTGTACAGGTTATCACGATGATCATGATGCGAGAGCGATGTTACTTGTTTTGGAGTTCTTCTTCTGCTTCTTCGATCAGGGGATAGGTTCCAGGTCGGCAGCCTGGGCTAGCAGGGTGGATATTATTTGAGTTTCTTTTTATGTTTCATCTGTAGTCGGATGTTGTTCTCATGTATGTTGTTGTATTCTTGGGTGTTTGTGCCTTATGTATGTATCCCCAACTATTATGTAATGGTATGATGTAATGATATCCACCTTGCAAAAGCGTCTTCAAGATGCGCTTCTATCCTTGGTAGGACCTTCGAATTCCTTTAGGATAGGGTCGCATCTTGGGCATGACAACCAGCTCATGAAGAAGACCACTTTTTTCGAGTGGAACGACAAGGCGGATGAAGCTTTTCTCTAGCTCAAAAAGATGTTGACTACTCCACCTGTCCTGGCGGCTCCGACTCCTAAGGAGCCCATCTCCTCTACATCGCCGCCACCAGCCGAGTGGTCAGCACAGTCGTGGTGGTAGAGCGCAAAGAGGAAGGCAAGACACTACCAATCCAGAGACCGGTGTATTACCTGAGTGAAGTGCTGTCAGCTTCCAAGAAAAACTACCCCCACTATCAGAAGATGTGCTACGGCATGCACTTTGCTGCCAAGAAATTGAAGCCGTACTTTCAAGAGCAACCGATCACTGTTGTCTGCACTGCTCCGCTTGCCGAGATCATTGGAAGCTGAGATGCCTCGGGATGAGTGGACAAATGGGCTATAGATTTGGCCCCTTACACCATATACTACCAGCCTCGCACTGCCATCAAGTCACAGGCGCTGGCCGACTTCCTCGTCGACTGGGCCGAGACCCAATACCTGCCGCCAGCACCCGACTCCACCCATTGGCGGATGCATTTTGATGGTTCCAAGATGCGCACCGGTTTGGGAGCCGGCATCGTCCTCACCTCTCCCAAAGGCGACAAGCTCAAATATGTGCTGCAAATCCATTTTGCCGCCTCCAACAACGTTGCTGAGTACGAGGCACTCATTCACGGGCTCTGGCTTGCCAAGGAGCTCGGCATTCGCCGGATCCTGTGCTATGGTGACTCTGACTTGGTGGTCCAGCAGTCGTCAGGCGACTGGGACGCCAAAGATGCAAACATGGCGAGCTACCATTTCCTCGTACAGCAACTCAGTGGATATTTTGAAGGGTGCGAATTTCTCCATGTGCCAAGAAATGACAATGAACAAGCAGATGCCTTGGCACGAATTGGCTCCACCAATCAAGCAATACCGACCGGCGTCGCCCTACAGCGCCTCCTCAAGCCGTCTATCAAGACATCACCAGAGTCGGATTCTATCTTCGTGTCGGCTCCTCCTGAAGCGGTCGGATCCTACTTGAGAGCTCCAGCAGCCGGCACGGGAATTCCGGCAGGCGGTCCGGGGCCGTGGCAATCGCACCCGGCCCGGGGACTTCAAAACCCGGCCCATGGACTTCAGAGTCCGGCCCCGGGACTGTAGCGGCCAGACCAGGGACTTCAGAGACCGGCCCGACTTCAGAGACCGGCCCGGAGACTGCGGCAGTCAGCCCGGGGACTGCGGCAGTCGGCCCGGGGACTTCATCGATCCAGCAAGCGGCAGCCGACTCCAACCCGCCGCCTCCCGGCCCATCCGCCCTTGTACAAGTAACAGTCCTAGCAGTCAAAGAAATCACAGCACCTTCATATGGGACCAGCCCATCCTCAACTTCCTGGTACACAAAGAGCTGCCGACTGATGAGATCTCGGCCCGGCAAGTGCAACGCCGGGCAGCAGCATACACCATAGTCAACAGAGAGCTTGTGAGGCGCAGTGTCACCGGTGTCTACCAGCGCTGCGTGGAGCCGGAGCAAGGCCAAGCAATCCCCAAAGACATCCATCAAGGCGAATGTGGCCACCATGCGGCTTCAAGAGCACTTGTCGCCAAAGCTTTCCGACATGGTTTTTCTGGCCAACTGCTCTAGAAGACGCCAAAGACTTGGTCCAGAAATGCAAAGGGTGCCAGAAGTTCTGTTCTAAGCCACATCAGCCAGCTTCTGCACTCAAGACTATTCCCATTGCCTGGCCCTTTGCTGTCTGGGGCCTGGACATGGTGGGACCATTCAAAACAGCGCGAGGTGGCATGAATCATTTGCTTGTCGCGGTGGACAAGTTCACCAAGTGGATAGAAGAAAAACCAATCAAGAAGCTGAATGGTTCGACAGCTGTGACTTTCATCTCCGACATCACCATCCGGTATGGCATACCGCACAGCATCATCACCGACAATGACACAAACTTTGCCAAAGGCGCCTTGGCCCGTTTCTGCGCGACGCAGGGCATCCGACTGGATTTAGCATCCGTTGCCCATCCATGATCAAGCGGCCGGTGGAGCGAAACGGCCTCATTTTGTCCGGCATCAAGCCCCGACTGGTCGAGCCTCTGGAGCGTTCGGCCGGCTGCTGGCTCGACAAGCTGTCGGCCGTCCTCTGGAGCCTGCGCACAACTCCAAATAAGTCAACCGGCTTCACACCTTTTTCCTCGTCTACGGTGCCGAAGCCGTCATCCCAACGGACATAGAATTCGACTCCCCTCGAGTCACCATGTACACCGAAGAGGAGGCAGAAGAAGCACGCCAAGACGGCGTCGATCTGCTGGAAGAGGGCCGGCTATTGGCACTCGGCCGGTCCAGCATCTACCAGCAGAGCCTGCGCCGATAATACAACCGGAACGTCAATCCGAGATCTTTCCAAGAAGGAAACCTTGTGCTCCGGCTGATCCAGCGAACAGCCGACCAGCACAAGCCCTCAGCGCCTTGGGAAGGCCCCTTCATCATCAGCAAAGTGTTGGGCAACGACTCCTACTACTTGATCGACGCTCAGAAGCCTCGAGCACTGTCGGGGGTTGGGTGCGACATATGCCAAAGGATGGCTTATCATGGAGGGGGCGAGTAGAACGTCGCTGGTGCCTGGAAACGGGATGAGGCGAAGACATGCACGCCGGCGAATCTTACCCAGCTTCAGGGCTCTCCGAGGAGATAACACCCCTACTGCTGCTCTGCGGGGTCTCCGCATGATCACTATGGCAAAGTGGGTACAAGAGGCTCCTTGAGCTATTCGGGGTGAGGAAGGAGAAGGGCACGGCTTGCTCTTCTCTCCCTCTATGTGTGTCTAAAACTACTAGCTTCCAACCCTTTGCATGGGTGCCCCGGGGGGTTTATATAGGTCTACCCCGAGGGCCTACAATAATCCGGTGGGTGTGGGTCCAAGCCGTCGATCTCTAAGTCGCCGTCTTCTCCACCGCCTCCACAGGGCCCGCCGACTAGTGGGCCCGGCCGACTTCCAACATGGGGCCGACAGCCCTTGTCCGCTTGTGGTGAGTCTTGCCGCTGCAGATTCTGTAGCCGTGCTTCTAATGACGCGAGCTTGGTCATGGGGTTATGGCCTTGATGCCGCCGTCGTGGCGATCACTATTGCCATTCCTGTCTTGTCATCAGTTAATGGCGCGTGGATCCCATGGGAGGAGCGGCCGACTCCGGAGGCCGACCCCATCGGGTCCGTCCTTGGGGTGCTCTCGCCGTCTTGGTACTCCGCCGAAGGAGGTCCCACCGTCTTGGTCGTGCAGACAAGCCATCGTGGGTGCGAGAATCGCCAGCGGTGCTGATGTCGAGGCGGCATGGCAGATCTTTGCGCCGGACGGAGATCTCCGTCGGTACGGCTTCTGTAGCCATACCTGCCCTTTATGGACTGGGCGGGGATGGGCCGCGAGGCGGCTTTACCCCATAGTCGCCCAAGCGTGAGGTGGTGGAGGTCGCGAGCCGACTCCTTGTAGCCGGCCTCGCTGGAGGTCGCCGGCTTGAAGTCGGCTTGTCCTGAAGGCGGCCTCCGGGACTCGGCCTAGAGGGGCAATCGGCGACTCTGTTGCCGACTATCTGAAGGCGGCTCTTTGTCTTGGGCTCTTGAGGGGCGCAGTCTGCCCCGATGTTTTGAAAGGTTCAGGGGCTCGGGTCTGCCTACCCGTAGTCCATTACTCCGACAAGCACGCAAGAGGGACGACTCCGGCAAGGAGACGGAGCGGCCATGGAATGCAAATCTCCTCCGAAAATTTTACAGTTGATGCAGTATGTACCATGCTACCTTTTGTATTAAAGTACGAAGACTCCGGGTCCCCCGACAAGAGCTCGGGGACTGCCCTCTTTTATCTATATGATAAGAATCATGCCTATGAGTATGTCATTTTCTTTATGTAAGCAGCACGGGTCCGACTAGTCGGCCCGGGACTTGCCGCATATGTACTATGAAATGCTTCCTGCAGCGGACAAGTAATGTGTTGGCATAAGCCATCTCTGCTAGAAGCCGCAGCTCATGAGCTTGCTGTCAGTGGGCAGGAGCAAGGTAGAAAGGGTGTCCACATGAAAAATGGCTAGGGACACAAAGCATGTGCATAGTTTAAGCCGGCTTCCTGCCTTCTACGACCGACTGTTGAGCAGCCGGCCTGCCGGCTTATACTTAACTTGCTAGAATGTTCTCAAAACGGCTAAGTACTTGCCTTCCCAGAAGTAGCTAAGTACTTGACCCAGCCACAGTCGGCAGAGCGGCTGTTCGGCTGGCAAGACGGCAACCGAAGCAAGGCGGCAAAGGAAAAAGCCAAAGAGCGCCAAGCAAGGAAAGATAGAACTCGGAAAAAAATATTTACATAGCAAAGGCCCTTGGCCGACCTTCAACAGAAGTTTGAGATACACCCCGCGGGTGGAATTGTGCAAAATTAACAAGTTCGTCGAGACTGGTTGGCAGGTAAAGGAAAAGATAAGATGGCGGCCTAGGGAGCGGCAGACGGGTTCGATGGATCGGAGGAGTCGGTGGCGCTGGTTGGTGGAGCGGCCAGCTGGTCAGTCTCCGCTTGGTTGCCTCCAGTGGTAGCCGGCTCGGTTGGGCGTGGCTCGTTGCTAGAGGCGCGGTCGAGCTGAGGCTGGCCGTCCGCTCCGACCTCTGGCGCCTCCTCTTCGCCTTCCACCTCTGCCTCGCCTTCTTCCTCGCCGCTGGAGTCGATCACCTCCGCCAAGTCCTCGCCGTCTTACGGGTTCAGCCCGAACCATTCTGGTGGTGCCTCGGCGCCATTCTCAACCCGCTCCGGGACGAAGATGCTGGTGTCGGTGTACTCGATGATTGACGTCGCGCGCTTGACGAGGTCATCTTCCATGACCACCAACTCCTCCTGAGCCTCCAGCCGGAATGTGGCTAGCTGGGCTAGGCTCAGCCAGTACCACGCCTTAGCGAACTCCAAGGCCAGCGGCGCTCCAGCCGGGCGAGAGCCCTTCGAGCCTCAAGACGGCCGGCCGCCACCTCCAGCCAGTCGGCAGTCCGACTGGGAGTGCGTGGTGCCGGCATGTCCGGCCACAGGGCGGCGATCGCCTGGGCGCCGACACGCTGAAGCCGGCGCAGCATCCGGTGAGCCGGCCGAAGAAGGGCCTCGATGCTCAGGATTTGCTCGCTAAGGGTTTGGGGGGCATCAGCGGCGATCTGCGCGCCGTCCGCCCTCCGTCCTTCACGATCAGCTTCAATGCCCTGGTTGGCGTCGTCCGAGTGACCAGGGAAGAAGTCTGCCAAGACAGAAAGCAGAGAACCAAAGTTAAAGACGAGAAGTCGGCTCGACCAACAGCCGGCAGCTCAAACAAGGAAAAAGAGGGAAGCTCACCATCGACTATGTCCTAGATCTCGTGAAAGCCAGAAGTCAACATCACCTCCTCGTCGGTCCAGGCGGAGTGTTCGATCGCAAACTCAGCAAGGAGGCTGGTCTCCTTGTCCTTCGTCTCCTTATGGGCCTTCTTGAGGAGCTCCTTCTGTTCCGCCAGTTGCGCAACAAGCCGGTCGCGCTCTTCAGCCAGCTTGCTGCGCTCCTCCTCCTTAGCGTGCAGCGCAGTGTTGGCTTCGCCCAGCTGCTGCTGCAAGGTGGCGTTGGCCTCTTCCGAAGAAAAGGAGAAAGGAAGGCGTCAGTTGCCAACAAAGAAGAACAGTCGCCGGGGAGATCCGGCCCGACTGCTCAGCAGTCGGCCCGAATCTCGGGGACTACAGCCCACGGGTGCGCCAGCGCGCCCCCGCGGAGAAAGGAGTCATCAACAGAAAGAAGAATAGCCGCCGGGGAGACCCGGCCCGACTGCTCAGCAGTCGGCCCGAATCTCGGGGACTACAGCCTGTGGGTGCGCCTGCGCGCCCCCGCAGAAAGGGAAGAAGACTTACTCCGGCTCTCCGACAAGTCGGCAGCACGTTGATTCAACTCTAGGACCTTGGAGTTGAAGGCGGCAGCACGAAGGTTATGATAATCCTGCAGCAAGGATATCAGCACTTAGAGCCTGCTAATTAAAGTTCGAGCCGCTGCTTTCGATGGCCGGCCCGAACTCGGGACTTACACCAAGTTGGTGCGGTTGGCGCGCTTCACGGCAATACAAGAGTTAAAAACGAAAAAGCAAGAAGCATACTCGGATGGCCTCTCGTGATGCCAGATACTCCTTCTTGCAGTTGTTGATGGCGTCGGCTTCAGCGCGGAGTTTGGTTTGAACATCCAGCATCTCCCTGTTCAGAGGGCCCGTCCCGCCGACTCGCACCCACCCAGTGGGCGCGGCGCTGGTCGCCTCGGTGTCCGGGATCGAGGAGCTCGTGGCGCCAGTCTCCAGCGGGCCTGGCGCCGAGGCCGCCTTCGCAAGTCGGCGACACGTCGGTGTGCCGACCTCAAGAGTCAGGCCCATCGCCACCTCGTTTGTTGTTGGCGGCACCGGCGGGTCCACCGGCTGCTCGCCTTGCGCGCTCCCGGACGGCGGCAGTGGAGGCACAATCACGTCCGGCATAGCGACGTCGCCGCCGTCCCTCTCCATGACCGGGTGCTCGTCGCCGGTCTCCCCAGTCTGCACCACGAACTCCAGAGGTGGCGGCGCGGAGCTCAAGGGAGTGAAGAAAATCGCCGACAGGTGGTGCGCGCCTTCTTCAGCCTGCTTCTTCGCTGCGTCGGCGGCCTCGGCCTCCGCCAGTTTCTTCAGGGCGGCGGCCTCTGCCTTCTCTGCATCCGCCTTCTCTAGGCGGGCAGCTTCCGCCTCCTCGCGCACTTCCCGCGCGTTCCGCTCCCTCGCCTCTCGGAGGTCGGCGGCCGGATCGATCCGCCGAGTGGTGGCGGAGGTCTCCGCCGACCCCACGATGGAGGCGGCGGTCAAATTCTCAAGAGAGAGCGGAGCCCTAGATCAAGGAAAACAAAGTGAAGAAACTCAGACGAGATCAACAAGGAAAAAATGAAGGTACAAGATAAAATAGGTACTTACGCAGAAACCAGCTGCGGCTTCTTCACCTTCCTGCGGAAGAGAATGGCCTTTGCGGCCGCTTCATCCCGCTTGGTCGCCACGGCCGAGCCCTTGGGCTTCTTCGACCGGCTGCCGAACAATCTCGGCGCGGCCCTGCGCTTCTTCGCGCCGCCTTGGGCTTCTGGTGCAACAGACGAGCTCGCGCCCGGCTGGCCGACTCCTGGCTGGTGGCGCGGGGCGACTTCCCCCGCGTCGTCATCAGGCCAGTCCTCGAGGCTGGCTCCGAGCCTCGAGCCGCCTGCATCGCCGCCTCCTCCCTCGGCGCCGTCCTCCAAGGCCGCCGTCCCCAAGTCGGGGTCGTCGACGTCGCTCTCCACTCGGGCGGGAAGGAATCGGCGCTCAGGCCCCGCGGCGCCGGCTGCTAGCTAGAGGAGGGGGCTCTGCTCAAAGGCCGATTTGTCAGGCTGGACAAGACAAACTCGGCAACAAAGAGACAGAGAAAAGACAAGGGAACTTACCATAGGCGGGGGTTGGCGTGCGAATACAGCTCCTTGCCAAACTACAACTCTTCTGTGAGCTCGCAGTTCGCAAGATAGTTCACCATGAGAGCCACCTCTGCGTGAGGCATCTCCTTGGTGCACAACCGACTCGGGTCCCGATGCCCGCTCATCTCGCAGATCATGTGGGGGCGGCTCTGGAGCGGAAGCACTCGGCGCGCCACGAAGGCGGAGAGCAAGTCGGCCCTGGTCAGGCCCTCCGACTGTGTCAACACTCGGAGCCGCGCGATGGCGGCGGCTCCAAAAGGCGACAGCGTCCTGGCCCGGTACGACCAATTGGGCCGCCTCCCAGCTGGCAGGCCGGCTTCGTAAGCCGGCAAGTTAACCCAGTCGCCCTCCGCGAAGATGCTCTTCACGTAGAAGCACGACCGCTGCCACATCTTCACCGACTTGATCAGCGTAATGGGAGGAAACGGATTGTCGGTCGCCGACCTCCGCACCGCGATGAGCAGCGGCATTGGGCGGCTGCGCCCGCGGCGAGGTGCGAGCTTGATGTAAAACCCCCAAAGCTCGATGGTGCGGAGGACGCCAAGGAAGCCTTCGCACAAGGTGACGAAGGCGGACAATAGCACCAGCGTGTTCGGGGTGAGGTGGTGCGGCTGGAGACCGTATAATTCGAGGAAGGACCGGAAGAAGCTACTCGCCGGCAAGCCAAGGCCGCACAGGCAGTGCGAGTGGAAGACGACCCGCTCGCCCTCCTCCGGCGCCGGCGAGATCTCCCCCTCGGTGCGAGGCGGACCCTCACGTAATCCTTGCCGGGCAGCCGCCGTGTCTGGCGGAGGAAATCAACGTGGTCGTCATGAACTTCGGAGCCGTCCCATGCTCCGGAGCGCGCCGTGGGGGGCGTGGGGGTGGAAGAAGAGCTCATCGGAAACGAACCACCGCAGCGCCCAGCGTGGCTTGGGGGCGCAACGGCGAGAGGAAGGAGGAGGAAAAATGGGGAGGAGGGACGTGCGTGCTCTGCCGCTCCCCCCTCCTCCCCCTACTTATAGGCCTATGAGCTACGATGCCGAGGGGAAATCATGGGATTTACTACGCCCACAACCCCACGCCCCCACGTTTAACGCGCGAGTTACTGCGCGCAGTAACTCCGCGGGAAACTCAACCGCCCGCCTAGGCCGCAGCGGATCCGCTCGCGTGCCGAGGCGTGGTAGTGGCGGGCCTCGCCAGCAGGCATGTCCCATCGTGAGTGTGGGTTAGCACACTGGCCCGACCGCTCGCCGCCACGTGACAAGCCCGTAACGGGCGACGGCCTGGAGGCTTAGCTGGAACGCTACTTGGTCCCCGCCGATGCGTTCGAAGTTTGGATAAGACAGATTGGGCGAGTCCGACTCCTACCAGGTCGGCCCGGCAGAAGTCGGACGAGGCTCCACCTCTAGCACTCGGAGAAAGAAACTGCTGAGGCTCCTCGGCTGATCAACCGTGGCACCTCACCAGCTTCGGGGACTACTGTCAGAGTAATGGGCAACGGGTAGGCCAACCCAATGCCCAGAACCTTTCAAGACATCGGGGCTGGCTGCGCCCCTCAAAGCGCCAAGATGAAGTGCCGCCTTCTGGAGGCCGGCTGGAGGGATAGCCGACTGCCCGTAGAAGGCCGAGTCCCGGAGGCCGACATCAAGACAAGCCGACTCCTAGCTAGCGGCTTCTAAAGAAGCCGGCCCCTGGCAGTCGGCCCGTGGCGCCAACGAAGCCCGCGCCCTCATCAAGAAAGACAAGACAGGGAATGGCTACAGTATAGCCCATCCCCACCCATCCAGGGACAGGCGTGGCCACAGTGCACCGTACCAGCGGAGATCTCCTCTTGGCGCAGCACTGTTGCCACACCACCCCTGACATCACCACAAGCAGGCGGCTCTGCTCCCACGACGGCCTGTCGGTACGGCCCAAGGACAACGGGCCTCACCAACCAGCAAGAGCCCGGAAGACGGCAAGAGCCCCACCAGTCGGACCCGAGGGAGGTCAGCCCCCAGCAGTCGGCTCGCCCCTTCCTCGGGACCCACGAGCCATTAATCAGACGAGACACAGTGTGGCTACAGTAATCGCCCGCCAGGCGGCGGAGCTGTAGCCACGATCCCCTAACCAAGCCTGCGTCATTAGAGACGCGGCTACAGTGAACAGCAGCCGACAAGACCCGAGAGCGACGGAGGTGGCCTGTCGGCCCCGTACCCGACCAGTCGGCGGGGCCCACCAGGCGGTAGGCCCCAGCCGTTGGCGGAGAAACCAGCGGCCGAAGAGACTGACGGTCGGGCCCTACGCCTGGCCGGATTACCATTGTACCCCCTGGGGGTAGGCCTATATAAACCCCCCAGGGTACCCATGCAAAGCGTTCCCGACCTGATAGAACGAGACCGGCCCATAGAGGAAGGAGAGAGCTAGCCTTGCCATCTCCTACCTCTAGCATACAGCTCGAGGAGCACCATTGTATCCGATTGTGCCTTAGTGATCATGCGGAGACCCCGCAGAGCAGGACTAGGGGTGTTATCTCCTAGGAGAGCCCCGAACCTGGGGAAAGTACACCGGCGTTCGTGTCTACGCCTCATCCCGCTTCCAGGCACCGGCGATGTTCTACTCGCTCCCACCATGATAAGCCATCCATTGGCATATGTCGCACCCAACCCCAGACAACAAAACTCAACAGAAAACTCGTAAGCTCCGTTAGTATAAGGAAATAAAATCACCACTTTTGGTACTATTGTGAACTCATTATTTATTTATATTTGTATAATATCTACTGTATTCCATCTTCTCTATGGTTCATACCCTCCGATACTACTCATATATTCATCAAAATAAGCAAACAACACATAGAAAACAGAATCTGTCAAAAACAGAATAGTCTGTAGTAATCTATAACTCTCGAATAATTCTGCAACTCAAAACTTTCTGAAATAAATTGGTGGATGTGAGGAATTTGTCTATTAAGTTTCTACAGAAAGAATCAACCTAAAAGCACTCTTATGTAAAACATGACAGCTAATCTCGTGAGCGCAAAGTTTCTGTTTTTTACAGCAAGATCACATTAACTTTCACCCAAGTCTTCCCAAAGGTTCTACTTGGCACTTTATTGAAACAAAAGCTATAAAACATGATTAATACAGTAGCTTAATCATGTGGACACACAAAAACAGTAGGGGTAAATATTGGGTTGTCTCCCAACAAGCGATTTTCTTTAATGCCTTTTTAGCTAGGCATGATGATTTCAATGATGCTCACATAAAAGATAAGAATTGAAACATAAAGAGAGCATCATGAAGAATATGACTAACACATTTAAGCCTAACCCACTTCCTATGCATAGGGATTTTGTGAGCAAACAATTTATGGGAACAAGAATCAACTAGCATAGGAAGACAAAACAAGCATAACTTCAAAACTTTTAACACATAGAGAGGAAACTTGATATTATTGCAATTCCTACAAGCATATATTCCTCCCTCATAATAATTTTTAGTAGCATAATTAATAAATTCAACAATATAACCATCACATAAAGCGTTCTTTTCATGATCTACTAGCATAGAAAATTTACTACTCTCCACATAAGCAAAATTCTTCTCATTCGGAATAGTGGGAGTATCATAAGAAACTTGAATACTATAAATTGTTTCCACATTAAAAGAGTAATGTTCAGAAAAAGGGTAATCATAATCATGACAAGTTTTGTAAATATAATCATCACTACTTTTTATAACATAAGTATCATCACAATAATCATCATAAGTAGCAACTTTGTTCTCATCATAATCAATTGAAACCTCTTCCAAGATAGTGGAATCGTTACTAAATAAAGTCATGACCTCTCCAAATACACTTTTATAATTATAACAATAAGATTCAACATCCTCCAAAATAGTGGGGTCATTACTTCCAAACCCACTTTCATCAATATAATCATCATAAATAGGAGGCATGCTATCATCATAATAAATTTGCTCATCAAAACTTGGGAGACTAAAAATATCATCTTCATTAAACATAGCATCCCCAAGCTTGGGCCTTTTCACATCATAAACATAATCACTCTCATCATTAATAGTATGGATAGAACCAATAGTATAGCAATTATCATCATCATAATGAGTAATAGGAGCAACATCATTTGGGAGGGATACCTTTTTACCTTTGCTTCTCCGTCTTTTCTTTTTATTCTTCACATTAAGTATGGGTTTAATCCTCTTTTTGGAGCTCCTTATTAATAAGATTGGTTGATTAGAAGGCTCTTCCTCGTTACCTGATTCATCATAAGAAAGAATAGAAGGATATTGGGAAATATCTTCCCTTTCATTAGTATTCTCTTCATCTTCTATTTGTTTTCTTGTTTTTATGTAATTGACAATATAAGGATTTTCAATGCAATTCACCGCACAATAAATATAAATTTCCTCTAGATCAAAATCAAGAACTTTATCAAGGAAAAATTCTGGAATATCCTTAGTTATACATTTCATTTCTTCATAACCCACAAGCAAACTAAGTTCATTATGATGCGCAAGGGAAATCAAGTCATCACAATTTTTGGACACGACACAGTCATGAAACAATTTGCATTGGAGATTTAAATGATCATGTTCATTGCAAAGTTCACAAGGATGGCAAAGAAATTTTAAATTTTCAACACAAGCATCTAGCCTCTCTTGCAACCATTTAGTTTCTAAATACTTATGCCTCTTGCAAAATCTATCTTCCCTATTTGGTGTGTACTTGCAAACTCTATGCACTCCACAAAAATTGACATGCTTATAAGAGACATTTTCATCATGACTAGTGCAATCATCATTAGTACTACGGATATTCAAAGAGTTCATACTAACAACATTGCAACCATGCTCATCATTCAAAGATTGTATGCCAAACATTTTATAGCATTCTCCTTCTAACACTTTGGCACAATTATCGGAATCCTTATTTTCAGGAAAGACGTTAAAAGGTTGCAGCATATGAGGCACCCTCAATTCCATTTTCTTTTTGTAGTTTTCTTTTATAAACAAACTAGTGATAAAACAAGAAACTAAAATATTCAATTGCAAGATCTAAAGATATACCTTCAAGCACTAACCTCCCCGGAAACGGCACCAGAAAAGAGCTTGATGTCTACTACACAACCTTCTTCTTGTAGACGTTGTTGGGCCTCCAAGTGCAGAGGTTTGTAGGACAGTAGCAAATTTCCCTCAAGTGGATGACCTAAGGTTTATCAATCCGTTGGAGGCGTAGGATGAAGATGGTCTCTCTCAAACAACCCTGCAACCAAATAACAAAGAGTCTCCTGTGTCCCCAACACACCCAATACAATGGTAAATTGTATAGGTGCACTAGTTCGGCGAAGAGATGGTGATACAAGTGCAATATGGATGGTAGATATAGGTTTTTGTAATCTGAAAACATAAAAACAACAAGGTAACTAATGATAAAAGTGAGCACAAACGGTATTGCAATGCTTCAAAACAAGGCCTAGGGTTCATACTTCCACTAGTGCAAGTTCTCTCAACAAGGATAACATAATTAAATCATATAACTATCCCTATCCATGCAACAAAGAGTCACTCAAAAGTCACTAATAGCGGAGAACAAACAAAGAGATTATTGTAGGGTACGAAGCCACCTCAAAGTTATTCTTTCTAATCAACCCATTGGGCTATTCCTATAAGTGTCACAAACAGCCCTAGAGTTCGTAGTAAAATAACACCTTAAGACACAAATCAACCAAAACCCTAATGTCACCTAGATACTCCAATTTCACCTCAAGTATCTGCAGGTATGATTATCCGATATGCATCACACAATCTCAGATTCATCTATTCAACCAACACAAAGAACTTCAAAGAGTGCCCCAAAGTTTCTACCGGAGAGTCAAGACGAAAAGTTGTGCCAACCCCTATGCATAGATGATACGTCTCCAACGTATCTACAATTTTTGATTGCTCCATGCTACTTTATCTACTGTTTTAGGCAATATTGGACTTTATTATCCACTTTTATATCATTTTTGGGACTAACCTATTAACCGGAGGCCCAGCCCAGATTTGTTGTTTTATGCCTATTTCAGTGTTTCGAGGAAAAGGAATATCAGACGGAGTCAAAACGGAACGAAATCAACTGGAGAAGATATTTTTGGAAGAAAACCCACCTGATGGACTTGGACTCCACGTCACAAGATACGGGAGGTGTTCACGAGGGTGGGGGCGCGCCCACCCCCACTGGGCGTGCCCCTTGCCTCGTGGGGCCCCCGTAGCTCCACCAACGTACTCCTTTCACCCATATATACCTACGTACCCTAAAACTTCCAGAACAGAAGATAGATCGGGAGTTCCGCCGCCGCAAGCCTCTGTAGCCACCAAAAACCTCTCAGGAGCCTGTTAGGCACCTGCGGAGGGGGAACCCATCACCGGTGGCCATCTTCATCATCCCGGCGCTATCCATGACGAGGAGGGAGTAGTTCACCCTCAGGGCTGAGGGTATGTACCAGTAGCTATGTGTTTGATCTCTCTCTCTCTCTCGTGTTCTCTCTTGTGTTCCCTCTATGGCACGATCTTGATGTATCCCGAGCTTTGCTATTTTAGTTGGATATTATGATGTTTCTCCCCCTCTACTCTCTTGTGATGAATTGAGTTTCCCCTTTGAAGTTATCTTATCGGATTGAGTCTTTTATGAACACTTGATGTATGTCTTGCCGTGCTTATCTGTGGTGACAATGGGATATCATGTGCCTCTTGATGTATGTTTTGGTGACCAACTTGCGGGTTCCACCCATGAACCTATGCATAGGGTTGGCACATGTTCTTGACTCTCCGGTAGAAACTTTGGGGCACTCTTTGAAGTACTTTTATGTTGGTTGATGAATCTGAGATTGTGTGATGCATATAGTATAATCATGCCCACGGATACTTGAGGTGACAATGGAGTATATAGGTGACATTAGGGTTTTGGTTGATTTGTGTCTTAAGGTGTTATTCTAGTACGAACTCTTTTATAGATCGATCCGAAAGAATAACTTTGAGGTGGTTTCGTACCCTACCATAATCTCTACGTTTGTTCTCCGCTATTAGTGGCTTCGGAGTGACTCTTTGTTGCATGTTGAGGGATTGTTATATGATCTATCTATGTTATTATTGTTGAGAGAACTTGCACTTGTGACTGTATGAACCCTAGGCCTTGTTTCCTATCATTGCAATACCGTTTACGCTCACTTTTATCATTAGTTACCTTGCTGTTTTTATTATTTCAGATTACAAAAACCTATATCTACCATCCATATTGCACTTGTATCACCATCTCTTCGCCGAACTAGTTCACCTATACAATTTACCATTGTATTGGGTGTGTTGGGGACACAAGAGACTCTTTGTTATTTGGTTGCATGGTTGTTTGAGAGAGACCATCTTCATCCTACGCCTCCTACGGATTGATAAACCTTAGGTCATCGACTTGAGGGAAATTTGCTACTGTCCTACAAACCTGTGCACTTGCAGGCCCAACAATGTCTACAAGAAGAAGGTTGTGTAGTAGACATCAAGCTCTTTTCTGGCGTCGTTGCCGGGGAGGCTAGGTAAGTGAAGGTATATCTTTAGATCTTGCAATCGAATCTTTTTGTTTCTTGTTTTAGCACTAGTTAGTCTATAAAAGAAAATTACAAAAAAATGGAATTGAGTTTGTCTCATACGCTTCATCTTTTTAATATCTTTCGTGAGAATGATGGAAAGGAAAATTGTGCCAAAGTGCTAGAAGAAGAATTACATAGAATGCTTGGCATGAAATATGTGAATGATGAGCATGATTGCAATGTTGTTAGTATGAATTCCTTGAATATCCATGATGCTAATGATATGCAAATCCACAAGCTTGAGGATGCTATGTTTGATGAAGATGATATTTTTTGTCCCCCAAGTTTTGATGAGCAAATTTACTATGATGAAAGCATGCCTCCTATCTATGATGATTATTGTGATGACATGTATGCTTTAAAGAATAATGATAACCATGAAACTTGTCATCTTGATCTTAATTTTCAATCACATGATAGTTATTTAAAGAATGTTGTGATGACACGTATGCTTTAAAGAATGATTTAGGTGCTGGTTATATTGTTTACTTCATTCATGATGCTACTGAAAATTATTATGAGGGAGGAACATATGCTTGTAGGAATTGCAATAATGTCAAGTTTCCTCTCTATGTGTTGAAAATCTTGAAGCTATGCTTGTGTTACCCTCCTATGCTAGTTGATTATTGTTCCCATAAGTTGTTTGCTCACAAAATCCCTATGCATAGGAAGTGGTTTAGACTTAAATGTGCTAGTAATATTCCTCATGATGCTCTCTTTATGTTTCAATTCTTATCTTTTAAGTGAGCATCATTGAAATCATCATGCCTAGCTAGGGGCGTTAAACGTTAGCGCTTGTTGGGAGGCAACCCAATTTCATTTTAGTTTCTTTATTTTTGGTTCTATTTAGGAATAAATAATTCATCTAGCCTCTGGTTAGATGTGGTTTTGTGTTTTAGTTAGTGTTTGTGCCAAGTACAACCTTTGGGAAGACTTGGGTGAAGTCTTTATGATCATGCTGTAAAAAACAGAAACTTTAGCGCTCACGAGATTAGCTTTAACCTTTTACTGGAGAGTGATATTTAGTTGATTATTTTTGCATATGATTACTATACAAATTCCTCAGGTCAACAAATTTATTTTAGAATTTTTGGAGTTCCAGAAGTTTGCATTAGTTACAGATTACAATAGACTGTTCTGTTTTTGACAGATTCTGTTTTCCGTGTGTTGTTTGCTTATTTTGATGAATCTATGGCTAGTAAAATAGTTTATAATCCATAGAGAAGTTGGAATACAGTAGGTTTAACACAAATACAAATAAATAATGAGTTCATTATAGTAACTTGAAGTGGTGTTTTGTTTTCTTTCGCTAACGGAGCTTACGAGTTTTCTGTTAAGTTTTGTGTGGTTGAAGTTTTCAAGTTTTGAGTAAAGATTCGATGGACTATGGAATAAGGAGTGGCAAGAGCCTAAGCTTGGGGATGCCCAAGGCACACCAAGGTAATATTCAAGGACAACCAAGAGCCTAAGCTTGGGGATGCCCCGGAAGGCATCCCCTCTTTCATCTTCGTTCATCGGTAACTTTACTTGGAGCTATATTTTTATTCACCACGTGATATGTGTTTTTCTTGGAGCATCATGTAATTTTGTTTTGTTTTGCTTGCTGTTAGTTATATTAGTGTTTTAAATCTTTAGTTTCAATAAAAAAAGTCAAGGATAGCCTTTGCCATGCTTATTTTGCTAGTATACATGTTGCTATTTGAAAACAGAAAGTTTACCGCTGTTGCAAAAATTCTCTAGAAAAGTCAGAGAGTGGTACAATGTTTAATCTTTCTGCATATTGATCTCTGATAAATTTATTACAGTGGGAATTTTAGTTCATAATTTTTGGAGTCAAGGAAGTATTGATACTCTTGCATTCTTTACAGACTATACTGTTTTGGCAGATTGCTGTTATGTTTGCATTGTTTGCATATGTTTGCTTGTTTAATGATTCTATTTGAGGATAGGAGTATTAAATATGCAGAGGCATTTAGTATGCAATGTTGAATAATAATGTTAGTGATTTGTTACAGTAGAAAATGATAAGGTTTTGCATTGGTTTATACTAACCTATCTCACGAGTTCTTGTTGAGTTTGTTGTGAATGAAGCTTTTGATAAAAAGAGAAACCATGATATGAGAGGAATTAAGGAGACACAAAGGTTCAATCTTGGGGATGCCCAAGGCACCCCAAGATATTATTTCAAGAAGTCTCAAGCATCTAAGCTTGGGGATGCCCCGGTAGGCATCCCACCTTTCTTCTTCAACAACTATCGGTTAGTATCGGTTGAGCCTAAGTTTTTGCTTCTTCACATGAGTTGTGCTATCCTTGCAATGTAGTTTTCTTTAGCTTTGCTTGCTGTTTGAATAAAGTATCAAGATCTGAAATTATTAAATGGGACAGTCTTCACATAGTTGCATAATTATTCGGCTACTCATTGATCTTCACTTATATCTTTTGGAGTAGTTTGTTGTTTGCTCTAGTGCTTCACTTATATCTTTTAGAGCACAATGGTGGTTTTATTTTGAAGAAATATATGAACTCTCATGCTTCACTTATATTTGAGAGTCTTAAATATCATGGTAATTTGCTTGAATAATTGTAATATGCTAAGCATACAAGATTTGTAAGGATTCTTATGAGTGTGTTGAATACTAAGAGAAGTTTGATACTTGATAATTGTTTTGAGATATGGAGGTAGTGATATTAAAGTCATGCTAGTTGGGTGACTATGAATTTAAATAATGCTTGTGTTGAAGTTAGCAAATCCCGTAGCATGCACGTATGGTTAAAGTTGTGTAACAAATTTGAAACATGAAGTGTACCTGGCTTGTGCATCCTTATGAGTGGCGGTCGGGGACGAGCGAGGGTCTTTTCCTACCAATCTATCCCCCCTAGGAGTATGCGTGTAGTACTTAATTTTTGATGACTTCTAAATTTTTGAAATAAGTATATGAGTTCTTTTGACTAATGTTGAGTCCATGGATTATACGCACTTTTACCTTTCCGCCTTTGCTAGCCTCTTGATGCACCGTGCATTGCCCTTTCTCACCTTGAGAGTTGGTGCAAACTTAGCGGTGCATCCAAACCCGTGATATGATCGCTCTTTCACATAAACCTCCTTATATCTTCCTCAAAACAGCCACCATACCTACCAATTATGGCATTTCCATAGCCATTCCGAGATATATTGCCATGCAACTTTCCACCGCTCCATTCATCATCATCATGACATACTTTACTTTTGTCATATTGCCATTGCATGATCATGTAGTTGACATCGTATTTGTGGCAAAGCCACCATGCATTATTTTTCATACATGTCACTCTTGATTCATTGCACCATCCCGATACATCACGGAGGCATTCATATAGAGTCATATCTTGTTCTAGTTTCGAGTTGTAATCCTTATGTTGTAATCAATAGAAGTGTGATGATCATCATTCAATAGAGCATTGTCCCAAAAAAAAGAGAAAGGCCAAAGAAAAAAAATAAGGCCCAAAAAACAAAAAAAATAAAAAAATAAAAAAAGGGGCAATGCTACTATCCTTTTTCCACACTTGTGCTTCAAAGTAGCACCTTGTTCTTCATGTAGTGAGTCTCATATATTGTGCTTCAAAGTAGCACCATGTTTTTCATATAGTGAGTCTCATAAGTTGTCTTTTTATACTAGTGGGAATTTTTCATTATAGAACTTGGCTTGTATATTCCTACGATGGGCTTCCTCAAAATGCCCTAGGTCTTCATGAGCAAGCAAGTTGGATGCACACCCACTAGTTTTCTTTCGTTGAGCATTCATAGCTCTAGTGCATCCGTTGCATGGCAATCCCTACTCCTCATGTTGACATCAATTGATGGGCATCTCCATAGCCCGTTGATTATCCTCATCAATGTGAGACTTTCTCCTTTTTGTCTTCTCCAGACAATCCCCATCATCATATTCTATTCCACCCATAGTGCTATATCCATGGCTCACGCTCATGTATTGCGTGAAGGTTGAAAAAGTTTGAGATTATTTAAGTATGAAACAATTGCTTGGCTTGTCATCGGGGGTATAGAAGTTGGGAACATCTTTGTGTGACGAAAATGAAGCATAGCCTGACTATATGATTTTCTAGGGATGAACTTTCTTTTGCCATGTTATTTTGAGAAGACATGACTGCTTTGATTAGTATGCTTGAAGTATTATTATTTTTATGTCAATATGAACTTTTGTCTTGAATCTTTCGGATCTGAATATTCATATCACAAGTAAGAAGAATTACATTGAAATTATGCCAAAGTATCACTCCGCATCAAAAATTCTTTTTTATCATTTACCTACTCGAGGACGAGCAGGAATTAAGCTTGGGGATGCTTGATATGCCTCCAACGTATCTATAATTTTTGATTGCTCCATGCTACTTTATCTACTATTTTAGGCAATATTGGGCTTTATTATCCACTTTTATATCATTTTTGGGACTAACCTATTAACTGGAGGCCCGGCCAAGATTTGCTGTTTGATGCCTATTTCAGTGTTTCGAGGAAAAGGAATATCAGACGGAGTCAAAACGGAACGAAAACAACTAGAGAAGTTATTTTTTGAAGGAAACCCGCCTGATGGACTTGGACTCCATGTCAGAAGATACGGGAGGTGCTCACGAGGGTGGGGGGGCGCCCACCCCCCCTGGGCGCGCCCCCCTGCCTCGTGGGGCCCCCATAGCTCCACCGATGTACTCCTTTCACCCATATATACCTACGTACCCTAAAACTTCTAGAACAGAAGATAGATCGGGAGTTCCGCCGCCGCAAGCCTCTGTAGCCACCAAAAACCTCTCGGGAGCCTGTTCCGGCACCCCACCGGAGGGGGAACCCATCACCGGTGGCCATCTTCATCATCCCGACGCTATCCATGACGAGGAGGGAGTAGTTCACCCTCGGGGCTGAGGGTATGTACCAGTAGCTATGTTTTTGATCTCTCTCTCTCTCTCTCTCTCTCTCTCTCGTGTTCTCTCTTGTGTTCCCTCTATGGCACGATCTTGATGTATCCCGAGCTTTGCTATTTTAGTTGGATCTTATGATGTTTCTCCCCCTCTACTCTCTTGTGATGAATTGAGTTTCCCCTTTGAAGTTATCTTATCGGATTGAGTCTTTTATGAACACTTGATGTATGTCTTGCCGTGCTTATCTGTGATGACAATGGGATATCATGTGCCTCTTGATGTATGTTTTGGTGACCAACTTGCGGGTTCCACCCATGAACCTATGTATAGGGGTTGGCACACGTTCTTGACTCTCCGGTAGAAACTTTGGGGCACTCTTTGAAGTACTTTTATGTTGGTTGATGAATCTGAGATTGTGTGATGCATATCGTATAATCATGCCCACGGATACTTGAGGTGGCAATGGAGTATCTAGGTGACATTAGGGTTTTGGTTGATTTGTGTCTTAAGGTGTTATTCTAGTACGAACTCTTTTATAGATTGATCCGAAAGAATAACTTTGAGGTGGTTTCGTACCCTACCATAATCTCTACGTTTGTTCTCCGCTATTAGTGGCTTCGGAGTGACTCTTTGTTGCATGTTGAGGGATTGTTACATGATCTATCTATGTTATTATTGTTGAGAGAACTTGCACTAGTGACAGTATGAACCCTAGGCCTTGTTTCCTATCATTGCAATACTGTTTACGCTCACTTTTATCATTAGTTACCTTGCTGTTTTTATTTTTTTCAGATTACGAAAACCTATATCTACCATCCATATTGCACTTGTATCACCATCTCTTCACCGAACTAGTGCACCTATACAATTTACCATTGTATTGGGTGTGTTGGGGACACAAGAGACTCTTTGTTATTTGGTTGCAGGGTTGTTTGAGAGAAACCATATTCATCCTACGCCTCCCACGGATTGATAAACCTTAGGTCATCCACTTGAGGGAAATTTGCTACTATCCTACAAACCTGTGCACTTGCAGGCCCAACAACGTCTACAAGAAGAAGGTTGTGTAGTAGACATCAATAGACTCCCAAGGTCACGGAACCCGCAAGTTGATCACCAAAACATACATCAAGTGAATCAGTAGAATACCCCATTGTCACCATAGGTATACCACGCAAGACATGCATCAAGTGCTCTCAAATCCTTAAAGACTCAATCTGATAAGATAACTTCAAAGGGAAAACTCAATTCATCACAAGGAGATGGAGGGGGAGAAACATCATAAGATCCATCTATAGTAGCAAAGCTCGCATTACATCAAGATCGTGCCACAGCAAGAACACGAGAGAGAGAGAGAGAGAGAGAGAGAGAGAGAGAGAGAGAGAGAGATCAAACACATAGCTACGGGTACATACGCTCAGCCCCGAGGGTGAACTACTCCCTCCTCATCATGGAGAGCGCCAGGGTGATGAAGATGGCCACCGGTGATGATTCCCCCCTCCGTCAGGGTGCCGAAACAGGGTCCCAGTTGGTTTTTGGTGGCTACAGAGGCTTGCGGCGGCGGAACTCCCGATCTAGGTTTCTTTTCGGGGGTTTCTGTATTTATAGGATTTTTTGGCGTCGGTCTCACGTCAGGGGGTCTCCAAGTCATCCATGAGGCAAGGGGCGTGCCCTCCACCCTCGTGGATGACTCGGGACTCTTCTGCCCCAACTATTTTACTCCGGGGGCTTCTTTTGGTCCATAAAAAATCATCAAAAATTGGTACGTCAATTAGACTCCGTTTGGTATTCCTTTTCTGTAAAACTCAAAAACAAGGAAAAAACAGAAACTGGCACTGGGCTCTAGGTTAATTGGTTAGTCCCAAAAATCATGTAAAATAGCATATAAATGCATATAAAACATCCAAGATGGATAATATAATAGCATGGAACAATAAAAAATTATAGATACATTGGAGACGTATCAGTGACCTCCCAAGTCCCGGCCTCCTCACCCGACCCGAGTGCTCCAGACTTTCCTCTAGTAAGTGTGGCCGCCACGGCGGCGATCATAAAGGTTTCCGTTGGCGGGCAGACTGCTCGGCGGCCTCGTCATCCAGTGCGACGCCAAGGGTATGTTCCTTCTTGTCCAGTGGATTCGGGTCTGAGGTCCTGCAGGTGGTCGCGGCACCCTTGCATACTGCGGATGAGGCGTTGGGATGCCTGTGGGGGGGGGGCACTAGTAGAAAAAGGGTCTAATGTGAAGCACATTAGTCCCGGTTTATAGCTGAACCGGCACTAATGTGACCATTAGTGCCGGTTCCAACGGCTAGGCGGGCGGCGATCATTAGTACTGGTTCGTGGAGAACCTTTAGTATCGGTTCGTGCCACGAACCTATACTAATGAGGTTGTGGCAGGCTGTTGTCAAGCTTTTTGCTGTACGAGCTCCTTTAGTACTGGTTCGTGGCATGAACCGATACTAGAGTTTTTTAGTTGGTGCAACGGTTTTTTAGTCCCACCTCGCTAAGCTAACATGGTTTTACCACCTTAAATATGTTACTCTCAAACTATCACAACCACTGGGTCTTCGTTGAACTCTATGTGTAGAATTTGTGGCCGCAATATGAGTCTTCTCCGGTTTCTAAACCAGTGAGGACTCATATTGACAATTCAGGTTGTACACAAAAATATCATTGATGCTCAATGTATTTTTGATGTATATTTTTACATGTTTACACAATCTCTTTCGGAGTATTAGGGTTTCGGACGAAAACTCATCTGTTACAAAGGCATTTCATTTTTTTAACTTATTACAACTCCAGACTTTCTGTGTGTTCATTATGCACCATTCAAAGCCACGTCATCAACTTTCAACCATTTCTGCCTTCATTTGCTATTTTTCATGCATTTACTGATTTCTTTTGAGCTAAATGACCCTGAAATTGAAAAGCACTACAAATGAACTCTGAAAAGGTTGAAACTTGGCATGGTATCATCATTTCACACACATAGCACGTGCAAAAAAGTAGAGAGGGTTACCGAAAAAACTGGATGCACTTCGTGTACAAACTGGACAATCTCTTTTGAAGTATGAGGGTTTCGGACGAAAATTCATCTGTTACAAAGGCATTTCATTTTTTAAAATTATTACAACTCCAGACTTTTTGCGCGTTCATTATGCACCATTTAAAGCCACGTCATCAACTTTCAACCCTTTCTGCCTTCATTTGCTATTTTTCATGCATTTACCGTTTGTTTTGAGCTAAATGACCCTGAAATTGAAAATCACTACAAATGAACTCTGAAGAGGTTCAAAATTGGTATGGTATCATCATTTCACCCACATAGAATGTGCAAAAAAGTAGAGAGGGTTACGGCAAAAACTTGATGCACTTCGTGTACAAACTGGACAATCTCTTTCGAAGTATCAGGGTTTCGCACGAAAACTCATTTGTTACAAAGGCATTTCATTTTTTAAACTTATTACAACTCCAGACTTTTTGTGCATTCTTTATGCACCATTCAAAGCCACGTCACCAACTTTCAACCCTTTCTGTCTTCATTTGCTATTTTTCATGCATTTACTGATTTGTTTTGAGCTAAATGACCCTGAAATTGAAAAGCACTACAAATGAACTCTGAAAAGGTTGAAACTTGGCATGGTATCATCATTTCACCCACATAGCATGTGCAAAAAAGTAGGGAGGTTTACGGTAAAAACTCAATGCACTTCGTGTACAAACTCGAGAATCTCTTTGAAAGTATCAGGATTTCGGACGAAAACTCATCTTTTACAAAGGATTTCATTTTTTAAACTTATTACTACTCCAGATTTTTGTGCATTCACTATTTACCATTCAAAGCCACGTCATCAACTTTCGACCTTTTCTGCCTTCATTTGCTTTTTTTTCATGCATTTACTGATTTGTTTTGAGCTAAATGACCTTGAAATTGAAAAGCACTACAAATGAACTCTGAAGAGGTTGAAACTTGGCATGGTATCATCATTTCACCCACATAGCATGTGCAAAAAAGTAGAGAGGGTTACGGCAAAAACTGGATGCACTTCGTGTATAAACTGGACAATCTCTTTCGAAGTATGAGGGTTTCGGACGAAAACTCATCTGTTACAAAGGCATTTCATTTTTTTTAACTTATTACAACTCCAGACTTTTTGTGCGTTTGTTATGCACCATTCAAAGCCACATCATCAACTTTTAACCCTTTCTACCTTCATTTGCTATTTTTCATGCATTTACTGATTTTTTTTGAGCTAAGTGACCCTGAAATTAAAAAGAACTACAAATGAACTCTAAAGAGGTTGAAACTTGGCATGGTATCATCATTTCACCCACATAGCATTTGTAGTGCTTTGCGCACAATTTTTTTTAACTATTCAAATTTCACCCAAATTTGGGTGAAATGATGATCAAATTTCATTTTTTATTTTTTTTTAAACTATTCAAATTTGAAAACTACTGGCGCTAACATAAAGTTTATAATTTTTTGTATCTAAAGCAAAAAATATTCACAAAGAAAATCTAAATACAGCAAAAAACAACTCAGAAATAAATATAAGAAAATAAATAAAGCAAAAAAGAAAAAATTACATAAAAAATACAACTTTGCGAGCTGCCCAGTGGACCTGCTTGGCCTTGGGCCAGGATGTAGGCCCGTGAGGCTCAGCAGGCCCACAGGGCAGCGGGCAAAGTTAGGCCTAGAAGCCTGCTATAGAGACGAGCTCGAGAAAGCTACTGCACCGGGGCTTATAAACCAGTGCGGACGCTCTTCGGCTAGCGAGGTGGGACTGAACTTTGTGCACCGCGGGTGGCAGCGAACCACCTTTAGTACCGTCTGGTGGCTCCAACCAGTACTAAAGGGGGGAGTCTTTACTACCGATTGGAGCCATCAACCGGTACTAAAGGCATGCGCTTCCCGCCGCTTGGCCTGGCAAAAGCAGACCTTTAGTACAGGTTGGTGGCTCCAACCGGTACTAAAGGCCCCTCCTATATATATAGCACTTACGAAAATTTCAGTTAGTTTCTTCTTCATCTGCTTCGTCGTCGCGCCCATCCATGTCGCCGCCGCCGCCGCGCCGTCCCGTGGCCGCCCTGTCGCTGCGCCGTCCCGTCCGGTCCTCATCGCGCGCCGCCGTCCCGTCCCGTCGCGCGTCCGTTCCGTCGTCAATCAGCAGCGCCGCTGGCCATGACCGTCCCTCGTCGTCGCCGCCCGGCCTGTCCCGTCGCCGCTCCCGTCGCCTCGCAACGCCGGCCGTCACCCAGCTGTAAGATTTGCCCATCTTGCGCCGCACCGGCCAGCCCTCACACACACACACACACACACACACACACACACACACACACACACACACACACACACACACACACATGACACACACACACACACAGAGACAGATTTTTCTTAATTATTTTATGTTTTCTCTTTTTTAGTTTTCTATACTTTTAGTTTATATAAATGTTAGATTAATGTCAAATGTTAGATGATTATATATAGAAATGTTAGATATTAATGTCAAATGTTAGATGAATTAGATAGAAATGTTAGATATTAATGTCAAATGTTAGATGAATTAGCTAGATATTAATGTTAGATGAGTTAGTTTTTATAATTTTAGTTATAAATGAATTAGATATATTAATGTTAGATGAATTAGATATATTAAATTTAGGTATATGAGATTTGATCATCTAATTAAAATTTTACTATATAGAACTAGCTACTCTATTTTTAGTAAGAAAATTAATAGAACTAATTCATTTTTAGTAAGTGCTTAGTTGAATTAGTTGAATTAATAGAACTAGTTGAATTAATAGAACTAGTTGAATTAATAGAACTAGTAAGTGTTTATCAATTAATGTTTCAACTATGAACATAGGAAATGTCTCACGACGAAAAGGATTTCGGTATGTGCGAATACTGCGAAGACGAGCGCGGCCTGTGCGACATAAATTTCCTAGTTGATGGTAGGCGCTTCAGCATCAAGCTGGATGAGACCTTCAAAGTGGATACAGTAAGTCACAACGACAAGTCTTTTTTCGTAATTAATCATGACTTATGCTTCATTTGCTTCAACTTATAATTTTAATCTTTTACTATTTTACTAGCGTATCCCCTGCCATGCAAGAATTTTTTTCTTGAATAAGATAGGTTTCAGTCCTAAGAAAACTATGGAGGTAAAGAGAGTTTACTTCAAGACCGGGCATGGTTATACTTTCGACGTCAAATTATACAATGCAGACACCTACACCTATTTTGAATGCAAAACTTGGCAAGCACTATGCAAGGCTTATGCATTTGAGCCTGATATGGTTATCACCTTTGATATTCATCCAGAAGATGATATTGAAGGTAATAGAGACATTTGGGTCGATGTGCAGATGCCTCCAGTTCTACCATTATGTGAGTTTCTCAACCATATTTGTGTCTTTGCACTACAAGAAATATGTCAACTTGCGACCATCACTATTGGTCACTGAAAGGTCATAGTTTTTCATTTGTGTCCTTTTTGTGACAAAAAACAGATGGTCAAAAGCTGACGGTCGTAAACTAAAATTCACGACCTTCTTTGTGATATGTTAAAGGTCGTTGGTTCTTCGACCAAATTTTTTGTCACTAGCAGCCTCCCCAGGACACGTAGGATCCAGCGTGGCAAGCTGACGTGGATAAGAATCAGCCCGGTCCAATTCGGTGTTTATATGGGCCGAGCCCACTAATACAGCCTTTTTACTGTATATTTTTTCTATTAATTTTCTCTGGCTACATGGGCCTGGCCCAACAATTTGGCCTTTTTATTTTCTAGGGCATGGCCTTTTGTGGTCCATTTCATTTTAATTTCCAGTTTTTTTGTCATCTCCAGTTTTTAGATGGGACCCAATTGTCAGATTTTTCCTGGCAGTGGCTCCACATCACTTTTTAAGCAGTATATATCAAACAAAAAGAAGATAGAAGCATATGAAAATCTTCAAATAACAACCAAAATAGGTTTATTACAATATATTATGTACAGAACAGAACATGTGAAAGAATGAGGGTGGCCCACTACCGAGAACCGCCTAACGGCCGTCCGCTAGCAGATGGCAAAGAAAGTTGCCAAGCTAACGTCCGTCAGCTAGGATCTTTGCCGTCTACTGGCGGACGGCAAAGAACCGTGCCCTAACTAAAATCCATATCGACGCCCGCCCGCACCCCACATCTGTCCCCTCTCTCTCTCTCTCCACCGGCACCGAGCAGCTGCCGCCCGCACCATCCGCCCCGTCTGCCGCCGCCCGCCGCCCCCCGTCGTCGCCGCCCAAGCAGCCCCGGTGACCCCTTCCCGCCCGTGCCATCCCGTCGTCGCGCCGCCCCATGCCCGAGCCGCCGCCCCACCCTACCCAAGTCGCGCTGGCACCCTCCTCCACCCAGCTGCCCCAGCGCCCTCTGCTCCACCACCGTGGCCGCCCCGCCGCTCCAGTGCTCCCTCTTCCACGAGGCGGCCCCGGCGCCCCTCTGCTCCACCACCGCGGCCTCCCCGCCGCTCCGGTGCCCCCTCCTCCATCCGGCTGCCCCGGCGCCCCTCTCCTCCACCACCGCGGCCGCCCCACCCCTCCGGCGCCCCCTCCTCCACCCGGTGAGACCTCTTGTATTTTTTTCTGTTTTTGTTTCTGTATTTTAAGTTTAGTATAGGTTTATTTTAGGTTTGGTTTAGTCTAGGTTTACTTTAATTTAGGTTTAGAGCATAGATAGCATCTTCTCTACTATAATTGTGTATAATCTCAATTCTCACTAGTAGTCTTATTAGTTAGATCATCTTCTATACTATTATTGATCCACAGTGTTTAGTTATGCATGATCAAAATTTTGTACATTATGCTTTATGTGTCATTTAAATAATGTAGTGCCAGATTTCTCAACTCACTGGCATATAATGAATTATTATTGTTATATTATTAATAGATGATGGAACAAAAATTATTTCCCTTCAAAGTGAAAAATCTTTCAGTGAAGTAAATATTAGTGCACGAGTTCTTTTGTATACAAGAAAAAAATTGGCATGTCTTGGTAGGTACGTGGCAACCGTATCATCAGAGTTAAACTTTAGAATTAGTATTTGTGATAAATGAATTCAAATGCATTTCCAATAGAGAATGTAATACACATATCTAGTGAACTGTAAACGAAAGTTATCCACAGACTCCTTGAAGGGGTTGTATAAAAGAGTATGAAACTAATAGTGAGAAGAGCGAAATCTTTCCTCAAATTCCTTTGCATATATTCAAATTCATCAATCAGCAACACTCGAATTAGTTTAATTTGAGAAAACAACAAGGCATGCATATTGCTTATGGAATCTGTCATAAGAGGCAAACTATACCCATCTTTTTCTTTTCTTTTTTGTGGAAAGGCAAACTATACATTCAGCAAGCCGAAGGAAAGTCTAGCGTGTCTTTCTCACTAGCATAGGCATGAAAGCATAATCTCAATCTAAATAGGAGGCCGTGTTGATCGGAGTGACTGCAGCTTGATTATGGTTATAATGTCTTACCCCAGCTTGCATTTACGTACCTTTTCCGTAATAGGATCCTATGGTAATGTGATGTGGTACTTGTTTTGATTTGCATACAAAGTAAATTGATTTTACGACACTACACCCTTAGTTTCTGATTTGAGGTTTTTTTGTTTGCTTGGTGTGTGGCACCTAGAGCCACCTAAAATATGGTGCAACTATGATTTGTTGCCACAAGTATTCCAATGTGATCACACCAGAAGGAACTTTAGGTTTAGTTTTGGTTAAGAAGAAATAAGAAAGATGAAAAAAAAGATAAAGAGGAGAAAGAAGTGTATTTTTTCCCTATTTTTAGATTACTATGCTCTTTTTTTCAACATTTTCAGTTTTGTTTCACGTCTAAAGAAATCCCTAGTTTTGAAGGGTGCCAATTGCCATTGCCAACTAACCTACCAAATTAACTAAGTATTGTTGATGTTGTTGAGCACAAGTGCATTGCTTTTTTTTCTCAGTTTTCTTTCATGTCTAGAAACTTGGCTCTATGTTTATAGATATGCTTCTAGCTAGATACTAATTGGTCTCTTCTGCTGCTTATTAGAGATGGGGGGAGGTCGTCACGCAGGCTCCGCTCTGCCACACCGGAGTATGAGTTGGATGCTTTCGAGTTCTTCAGTATCATACTTGGGACTTCCTCCAAGAGGCAGGTATATAAAAGGAGAGATCTCCCCTTCACCCATCTCATTATGATAACTCTGATGTTTGCTACATCACTCCTTGTCCCAAACTGCAAAGGCTGCCTGGCACTTTTATGAACATGCTGGGTGAAGATCCGCCAAATAATGTGAAGCTGCGACAGGCCGGTAGCGGGTTTCGCAGGCTGTGGGACGTGGAGTTGGTGATCAAGGAGGGCCACATGTACCTGTGTCGTGGCTGGGAGAAGTTCTACCGTGCCTACGACCTGCGGCTGGGGTACTTCCTTCTCTTCAGATATGACGACGACGCCACCATGCTCATCGTGAAGGTGTTCAATGCGACTATGTGTCGCATGCGCTACGCTGACGATGATGATGCCAATACGTTCTACCTCTTCTTATTCCTCTACATTTGGCTTTGTCTCGCATCGATTATTAACGGTCATTAATTGTTGCATTTGGACAGGCAAATGGGAGCAGCAGCAGCGACACTGGCTACAGCCAAAGCAGCAGTGATTCTGGTTGTAGCAAAAGCAACAGCGATTCTGGTTGTAGCAAAAGTAGCAGCTATTCTGGTTGCAGCAAAGACAGCAAGGAGGATGATCCGGACTAGAGTGGGGAAGAAGAGGAGCAGAGTGGGCATCAGGCTGAGGATGACCTAGCGATGGTGGTGGCTAACCAAGGGTAAGAGATGGTGGTGGTTGACCATGGGCAAGAGATGGTGGTGGCTGAGGATGACCTAGCGATGGTCGTGCCTGTCCTTCCTGAATATGGCCTCGCGATGGTGGTGGTGCCTGACAATGACCTCGCACCGGTGGTGGCGCCGGCGATCCCACAGCTGGGCGACATGACCACTGTAAGTGCATCTAGTGCCCCTTAGTGATTTTGGTGTATTGAAGACTTATAGGTTAAGTAACTGATGCGTTTGTAAGTGTACACAGGTCTATAAGTCTATGAGGAGTTTGATCTTTACAGAGAAAGTCGACCCTAAAATGAATTTCTTCAATGAAGAATTTGATATTCAAGACTTTTCAAGACTTTGAAAGTGAAGAAATTGGTGTGATTCGAAGACTTGGTAATCGCTTGAGGAACATGAAGCGTGAAGACTTTTGTTTTCGTAGTTTCATTTTCTCTTTCTTGAGTCATAGGAAACACCGCATTTGTTAAAGGGGTCGAGGAAATACTAAGGAAAAATTTCCATTTGATGCTCAACTCAAAATCCTACACCTACCAATCCCTTCGAGTGAAGCCTTTGAAATCTCATACAGTTCAATCAATTTCTTGATGTGATGAGACGAAGTTCTTCCGTCACCGAGAATTTGTTCGGCCCGAGGAGTTAGGAATTCGCCAGTCTGAATTGCCTACACAAATGAGGAACATGATAGCCCCGAGGAATTTGATATTCCAATTCCGACCGTTCTTTGTCTTTCTTGCGCGCCACCTGTCCCCAAAATATCTCCACCTAACGGTCATATCATTGAAGGGCATTTATGTCTTATCATGTCGGGCTGCTCGAGGCTATAAATAGCCGCCCCTTCAACCACTAGTTGGTTGGCTGCTCGAGAGAACTTGACACTTGTCATTTGAGAGCAACCCATCCTCTCGAGGAATTTGAGTGAAAATCATCAAGTGAGGAAAACCCAAAGTGAGGAAAACCCAAAACCAAACCCCAACAAACCCAAAGTGATTGAGCATCGAAGAAATTGATCCCGCGTGGATCCGACGCTTTTACCTTTGAAGACTGTGCTTCTTCCAGACGGTTAGGCGTCACGGTCTAGAGCATCCAAGAGGAATTGTGGATCGCCGAGTGACCAAGTATGTGAAGGTTTGGAAGTCGCTCAAGACTTACCACAGTGATTGGACGAGGTCTGCGTGGCCTTAGTTCAAGGAGAATACGGTGAGGACTTGGTGTCCTGAGCTGCGTGCTCGATGGATGGGTGTCCGGATCTGCGTGTCCTCGAGTTTAAATACTCAGCCGCTCCAACCAGACGTATAACCGAGACAGCAGTTGGAACTGGTCTACCAAATCATTGTCTTCACCAACCTAACTGGTTCTATTTCCTCAACCCTTTCATTTCCTCATTCTTTGTGTTGAGTGTTTGTCATATCTGTGTTTGAAGACTTTGACTGAAGACTTTCTCAATTTCCTCAGTTCAATTTCTTCAGTCTGTTTGTCTTCATCTTGTGTTATCCTGTGATTACGCTTTTGGTACTCTGTGATTGTCTTCATTTCATCATGATGACTATGCTTGTAATCTGCTATGCTTACTTCTGAGTACTTATTCCGCTGCATGTATTTCTTCGCTAAGGAATTTCCTCACCAGCAAATTCCTCAGTGAAGAATTTGTTAAATTCATAAAAATCGCCTATTCACCCCCCCCCCCCTCTAGTCGATATAACGCACTTTCAACCACGCCAATTTTGGTAGAAGACTACATCCCACTGCCTCCACCGCCTCGCTGCTCTTGGCGCATTAGGCTGAGGAAGGAGAAGGAGAAGAACAATGAGAATTGAACTATGTCAGGTATGTCAGATCTCCAAAATGATCTACATATACTTAGCTTTGTTTCCTTCGAAATGACATAGTTTCCTATAGGTTAGCTCCAAAATTACTTATATTAGCACAAAATGACAAAGTTTATATAATAAG
The DNA here is from genome assembly GCA_021605205.1 of Aegilops longissima. NCBI lineage: Eukaryota > Viridiplantae > Streptophyta > Magnoliopsida > Poales > Poaceae > Aegilops > Aegilops longissima. The sequence continues at coordinate 709,511,137 of CM038677.1, forward strand.
CTTATAGTCTTCTTCTTCTTCTTCTTCTCCAAAATGACATAAGTTAGCTATAAGTTAGCTCTAATATGCTTAGTTCACTCAAAGATGGCATAATTAGCTAGGTTGGCTCCATTTTACCTAAGTTGGCTCTAATATGCTTAGTTTCCTATAGGTTAGCTCCAAAATTACTTATGTTAGCACAAAATGACCAAGTTTACATAAGCAGCTTATAGTCTTCTTCTTCTTCTTCTTCTTCTTCTTCTTCTTCTTCTTCTTCTTCTTCTTCTTATTATTATTATTATTATTATTATTATTATTATTATTATTATTATTATTATTATTATTATTATTATTATTATTATTATTATTATTATTATTATTATTATTATTATTATTATTATTCTCCAAAATGACATAATTTAGCTCTAATATACTTAGTTTCCTATAGGTTAACTCCAAAATTACTTATATTAGCACAAAATGACCAAGTTTACATAATAATCTTATAGTCTTCTTCTTATTATTATTATTCTTCCGGCCTTCTTCTAGTATTCTTCTAGTCTTCTTCTTCTTCTTCTTCTTCTTCTTCATTTTCTTCTAGGTTAGCTCCATTTTACTTAAGTATGCTTACTTCTTATAGTCTTCTTCTTCTTCTTTTTCTTCTTCTTTTTCTAACATCTTGTTTATCATTTTGCAGATTTGATTTAATTCACGGAAGCTTGCATGGATGGAGTGCTTCTTTGACATTTGTGCTTTTATTTTGTATCAATGAACTTGCATGGTTGGAACTTGTTATATGGATGGATGGATAACAGTGTTGGATGAACAATGTGAAACTTTTGTAATATGTAAGGATGGAACTATATATGTGTTGGTTATGTATGTATACATGATGAAACTTGTGTGTTGGATATGCTTGTTGTATATATATGTATATCTGTGAATTGCTGTCAAATTGAATGAATTAAATTAAAAACAGGGTTGTACAGGCTCTTTCCCCTCAGCTAGCTGACGGCAAAGTTCTTTGTCATCCGCTAGCTGACGGCAAACATACCACGTGGCAGCTACCTGTGATTCCTCGGACTGGCATGTTTGAGCACTTTGCCGTCTGCCAGCAGACGGCAAAGACCTTAGCCTCTTTGGCGTCCGCTGGCTGACAGTAAAGCACGCCGTTAACCCCTAACTGCTCTCACCCCACCTCACTGCCGTCCACGATCTTTGCCGCCTGCTGGCCACCAACGGCGGACGGCGCAATCCTTTATCGTCCGTTTGTAGGAAGCGGACGGCAAAGAAGGCCTTTGCTGGCACGTGTTCAGACGAAAAGTTTACCGTCTGCTGGCGGACGACAAAGAAGTTTGCCGTCCGTGATCCATGCCTTTGCTGTCCGCCATGGCGGACGGCAAAGAAGCTGATTCTAGTAGTGATACAATATTGCGATCGAAAAATAAAACGCTCTGCCAATGTAAAGCTAGCTACTCTTGGATACCACGGAACATGCTCTTCAACATAATAAGAAGTCATCAACGGAGTTCTACCAACAACACAAGCTCCATTCACCTACAAGAACAAAATGGAATATCAAGTACTTGGATCATTCAAGCAGATTACAACCAACATATATATGTAGAAGTACATCAGGAAATATGATGGAGCAAATCGGACAACAAATACATTAAGTAAACGGCCCAACCGATGAGTGATGACGACAAGCAAAGAGTATAAACCCAGGTTTGGACATAAATAGTGTCAACTCAAGCAGAATATAATAAGGCAGTAAACATGTTGTCACATCCTCTTTGACCCTCTTCAGATCAAATCATCTACATAGCTTCAATTTTCTTTGTGCTTTACAGCAAAGAGCAAAACTAAGGAGAGCAAAGCATAGTTGATGATGGATTGGTGAATTACCTCGATTGCGTACATGATGGTAATGTCGGTCCTTCTAGAGCTAGTAGTGTTCGTCCACAGACATAAGAATAGAAAAGAAAACATGATTTTAGCGAAACTAAAACTGTCAATGAAAATTGAATAACAATGCAGCAGATTAGCTCTTAGCATGGAGGAACATCACCAAATTAAACAAGATGGTTGTTCAGGTTTCTATATGACTATTCATGATTTCAGTTTGTCATCATCGTTTAAATAGCTTGGAAAACATTGACAGCAAAGAAACAAAAATTTTAAGTCAATATCTTTGTGAGCATGTAGTAGATTGTTCACATCCTAATGAAATACATGGCAAAGAAGCTTGAACTATACTAGCAACAGAAAGCAGTCAGCAGTATCTGAGAGTGCCAGCTATAGATAAAATCATGCACACTCGAATATAAACTGAACAACAGCAACCAGAGCAAGACATTGTCGTTGTCTTCTACAAATAGAAGTGTAACATTACTTTCCAGCAACCAGAAAGAAAATTTGGGTGCCTGCTTCTAGTACACAAGTTCAGGTAGTGCAACATGTCTAGTAGAACAATAGCAGCAAAATGTCAGCAGCAAGCACTAAGGCCGGACTGTTGAGATGGTGATTCCTATGGCTTTCGCCTCCACATGTCAGCAGTAAGCACTAAGGTCGATCTCGTCGAACGCCACTGCCTTGGCGCTCCCGGCCTCCGCCAGTACCTGCCAAAAGACCCATTCAGAATTCAGATCACACCTACACACGATGAACCATTCAAATTCGAACTGACTTGAAGCAGAGCATGGTTCTATACATCGTTTTCCAGGTTAGGTTAGGCTATGCACTTGTCCATCTAATCTAAACTATTACAAAATACGCATCAACACACAGAACATGATAGAGTGGAAAATACCATCACTGCAAGGTATGCTACAACGCCTACATGACAGCTAAAAGGTTCATCCATAATACAGAAAAATTATAGCGTTGTGAAACATAGTATGTCATATAGAGATAGACTTCACAGGTGAAATCGAGGCAACTTATGATGCAAGTTTTCAGTGTGAGAAGCACCTAGGCAAGGGCTAACCTGGTTGATAAGGGCAGCAGAGCGAGAGACGAGCTTGATGTCGTTGCCATTGAGGATGATCTCATATTTACTTTCTCGGACCGCGGGATTGTCACACCATCAAGCATGTCAACTTTCCTTACCTATTCAAGGAAAGGGATAATCTCAGCACATCTCATACACGACTCAAGTAACACACATAAGCGTCAGAACAGCTGAAGGCATGCAAGACATCACAAACACACAATGCAAGAGTGGCATTTGCTTCTCTAGAGTATACGACACTCAGGTTCGTTGATTTCTTTACATAAGGAGTATTTGAAATCATGCATGCTTGGCCAACATAATTAAGAGCAGCCTGAGCCTACTACACAAACCACGAACATGTGACACGATTTCCATGTGGTAGCAGCATATCACCCAGCCAATGGTTAATGCAGGAATGCGCAATTGTTGAAGCTCGCGCAATTCCTCGATGCCTGGCTCTGCTGTTTGAATCCAACAGCTGGCTACTAATTATGTCCACAGTTTCTCAAATTCTACAAAGAGCTATGGGATGATTACGCAAGATAATATAAAATCAGCCGTAACAACGCACTCTCGCACATCAACTCACTCTACGCCGAATATATGTCCTAGGGAATCACCGTCACTAGCAGTTTCAGCAGGCCGATCCTCAAGCTATGGGATCCAAATCTCACCCGCCATGGAGCACGCAACATAACAACAATTCCAGTAAAAAGCAAAGCACTCACCAGTCCTCTCCGATGCCGATTCCATGGATCCGCACGTGCGCTGGAACCCTCAGCTCCTCCTAATCTGGTGGGCGCGGCGCTCCCGCGATTGGATCGAGCTTGGCGTTGTCGGCAGACTCCGGAAGCCGCCGGAATCGCCGGCGTGGGTGGCGGCGGCGGAGAAGGAGGTACTTACCATATATTTGTTGCAAAATTGTATCAAATGAATTTTCTAAAATACTAGGCCATATATAATGCACAATTGACCAAATGGTTAGGTGTCAAAAGTTTCGATGCACCTCTCATGAAAAAGAAAAATTTCCGCCGATTCAGTAGAAAGCGGGTAACATTTGTACTGTAGCTGCCTCATAGTTTGCTCTTTATTTTTTCCAAAAATCATTTCTAGGTACATAAGTATCTATTTAATCATAGAAACACAAAAAAAATTCCAACATTCAACCACTATGTAGGAACGGTCATGCCCACCACTTTGATCCCATTTTGAAACGGGCATAAAAAATTCAAAAAAAATTCAAAAAATTGGAAAACCTTATCATTATATGTGACCAAGTTACCAGGAAAAATAATAAACTTGTAATACAGCAATTCTTTTAAAAAAGTGTTCTCAGAAGCGAGCTATCATGTGTGGAGATCAATGGCTTTCAAGCCAATTGATCAATCTTATGGTCACATTCATGGCATAGTTTGTTCAAATGATCTCATATTGTGCACAAGGGTACATTTTGGAATGGCAAACAATGTTGCCTAAGGGATTTTTCATTTTCTTTGCACGGAAAATTCATTTTCCATTTTTCGAGTGCCCGAAATGAGGTTTTTTGTGAAGGAACTACCAAATAAATGTTGTAAAAATGGACCAAATCAATTTTATAAAATACTAGGCCATGTTTAATGCACAATTGACACAATGGTTGGGTGTCAAAAGCCTTGATCCATCTCTGGTGAAAAAGACAAATTTCCGCCGATTCAGCAGAAAGCGGTTCAAATTTGAACTGTAGCTGCCTCCTAGTTTGCTCTTTATTTTTTCCAAAAATAATTTCTAGGTACATAACTATCTATTTAATCAGAGAAACATCAAAAGGTTTCCAAAATTCAACAATTAGCTAGGAACGGGCATTCCCGCCGTTTTGACCGCATTTTGAAACGGGTATAAAAAATTCAAAAAAATAATAAAAAATTGGAAAACCTTCGCATTGTGTCATCATATGTGACCAAGTTTCCAGGAAAAATAATAAACTTGTAACACGGCAACTATTTTTAAAAAGTGTTCTCAAAAATGAGCTATCATGTGTCAAGATTCATGGCTTTCAAGCCAAATGATCAATCTTATGACCACATTCATGGCATAGTTTGTTCAAATGAGCTCATATTGTGCACAAGGGTGCATCTTGGAATTCCAAACAATGTTGCTAAGGGGGTTTTCATTTTCTTTGCATGAAAAATTCATTTTCCATTTTTCGAGTGCCCGAAATGAGGGTTTTTTCTGAAGGAACTACCAAATAATTGTTGCAAAAATGTACCAAATCAATTTTATAAAATACTAGGGCATGTTTAATGCACAATTGACAAAACGGTTGGGTGTACAAAGTTTTTATCCACCTCTGGTGAAAAAGACAAATTTCCGCCGATTCAGTAGGAAGCGGGTCAAATTTGAACCGCAGCTGCCTTATAGTTTGCTCTTTATTTTATCCAAAAATCATTTACAGGTACATAAGATCTATTTAAGCATAAATACATGGTTTGGTGGTGATACGTTGAGGTTTGGACGGTGGCCAAGGGCCCCAACTCCAAAGCGCATAGACTCGCATGCCCGCCGCGTGACTGTGGCGTTGCCATGCGTTCTGGGAAGCCTAGGCATGTCTAGTAGGTTTGGCACTCCCCAGGTAGATGCTTGGAAGAAAATAACAACAGAAGAATCTCACGAGGAGACCGAACAATGCTCAAACATGAATTAGCACCTAAGTGTTTGATTAGTGGTACGGGAAATGCACATGGCCAATGGGCCTGAGTTTTGGCTGAGGATGATCATCTACTAAGGATACTATCTTGGAAAATTTGCAGCTCAAATGGAGGAGCCTAGGTGTCACTTGCTTTGCAACTTACCACATTGGTCACAAATATGAATGTGGAAGCCACACTCACATGTATTGTTAGATGGGGCTCAAATTTTGTGGAGAGCTATGATTTAGGAATATAGAAGATGTGGCCAAAATTCAGCTCATTAGGATATACCTAGCTAGTACTTCCTTCACAACAGTTCGAGTTGAACAAAAACTTTGGAAATTTGCCGAGGAAGATTTATCAGGCAAATGGAGTTGAATATTCTCATGAGGCAATGATTTGGATAGTAAAGAATGCCTAATTTTGTTGGGAATTTTGGGAATGTCAGAAATATAGGTTGCTTCACAACCTAGGGCAAAAATTAACACATGGACATGACACATAGGCAAAACTGATGAGGTGGCGCCTAGTCATAGCAATCCACCACAATTTACAAGGTTATGACCATCTATATTGGTCGTGATCGGCTAGAATAAGGCAGCGGATAAGTGATGTCTGCTTTATGACCATTTCGTGTAATGAAATTACGACCTTTATGGCCAAAATGGTCGATATAGTTGAGGGTTTGGAGCCCCCCAAGCAGCTTTTGACCAATTGGTCTCAAATGGTCATAGATCTATGACCAATTTTTTCATGGTCACTGACAAAAGGTCACTAGTTGACATATTTCTTGTAGTGCTGGATATTGTTTATTCAAAAATAGGTAACAACTAATTTCTATTGACAACTTATTTTCATTCAAGCAAACATGTCCGGCGCTTGGTAGATAGGACCGTCCACTGTCCCGGGGCTGAACTAAACTGCGAGGAGATAATTACGTCATTGTGTTTCACGGCTTGAGGATCTTGATGATGTCAAGAGCAATTGTTTTCCTGAACTTGAAAATCTTAGTACTCAAAACGTGCGACCAATAGTCTTCGTATTGAACTACGGTCACATCTATTTAGGAAAGATGGTAAGATTTTTACTATTTATCCTCGGTGCATCTTTTGCATACATTATTTTTAAGCTAAACTTCATTGCTAAGTATGTTACTATACGATGTTCTTCAACAGGGACTCCCGATGATAGTTGTGCCTCAGTGGATCGAGACTAAAGGTCGCATGTCCATGGTTAGCTTACGGCCAAGACATCCTACAGCGCACATGAGTGCATTTAGGATTTTTAAAACCAAGGAATGCTTAATAATGAAAGACTGGAGCAAAATTGTGAAGGATCGCAGAGAAATACTAGGGGGCAGCAATGAGAAGCGCAGCCCATGATTAGGAGACAGGTTCATCTGCATGCTCCAATATGATGAATCAGGACAGCTACACATGTTCTATGCTATTTTACCTGAGAGAGAGCAGCGGGAGTGATTAGCTAGTTCATGCTCTTAGTACTTGTCCTCTCATGTCTGTGTTCTTCGTCCTGAACTTAATCTCAAAGTGATTTGCTTTTGTGGTCTTATGAACGCTTATAATCACATGACCATGTTGAACTCGATGATATCTTTGCTTCTGGTACAAGTGAATGTTTCTTCTTTAAGCTAGTGTTGGTGGTGATTAGATAGCGGTAATGACTATGATGATTAAATAGTGGTAATGACGACTATGATGATTATTAGTTAGTGTTGTTGGTGACGATATGATGCAAGAGTTTTTATATTAATACGATGATGATGATGATGATGATGATGATGATGACGATGAGTTATTATATCATTTATGAAAGAAACCACGGATTAGTTTCAACTGGATGGATCCTATAGCTAAGTGATCAAGTAATATGGATAATCCATATCCATATTACTTGATCACTTAGGATCCATCCACTTAAAACTAATCTGTGGTCCTTTCACCTAGTGATTTAATAACTCATTATAATGTAAAAACAATCTCTAAATTAAATGGAAAACACGAACTTAAAGGAAAAATAAATAATAAAACCAAAACCCCCAAACCATTAGTACCGGTTGGTGTTACCAACCGGTACTAAAGCTCTCCCCGCCCCCGGCACTGGCTCGTGCCACGTGGTGGCCCTTTAGTGGCGGTTCGTGCTAAACCGGTACTAAAGAGGGGGACCTTTAGTCCCCACCCTTTAGTGCCGGTTACAGAACCGGCACTAAAGGGCCTTACGAACCGGTGCTAAAGCCCGGTTCTGCACTAGTGGGGGCGAAAGGAGGTTGGGCGGGCTACGGAGCCCAATTTCAAGGTATGATACCTTAGTACATATGGTGGTAGTAGCCCCCGATGCCGAGTACCGTGCCGCTGTGCTAGCCGGGCTTGGTCCCTCAGAAGGAAATGTTGTGATGACTAGGTCTTGTTCGAGGTGAACTGCAATCGTGAGGGAAGGTCGCGGAGTTGGAGTCATAGACCGCGATATTGCAACTCCAAGGGGACAGGATGCAGGGTGATCTTGATGTTGCCTCATATGAGTCTTGACTCCTCTGAATTGCACTTAGGTGGCCTGTTTTATGTTTATAGCGGCGAGAGGCGGTCATGCTTCCTTTTTAGCTGCCGAGACCGCGGCAAGCCTGAAGAAGGAGGCAGAGGAGGCGGCGCAGGAATCAGACCAACAATTTGAGCAGAAAACATTTTAAATGTTTAAAATGAGGAGAATCTACGATGACATAAGATTCATAATTGTCACCGTATATCACATTCGATACAAATTTATTCACATAAAAGATAATGACCAAATTTCTACACAAAGGAAGGTGCCAAAATCTATGCAAACGCGCAGATCGCTCTGCTAGTTCTGACTGAAAACTTTTGGCATATTTAGGGCATCTCCAATGTCGGCCCCCAAAACAAACGCATTGTTCATCTGCGAATTGGTCTGTGCCAGTCTGCGGACACAGATGGGGAGTCGACCATCCAAACCCTGTTCCTTAACTGCCTGCCCCTATTTTTTTTCTAAGACCGCAACACTAAAAAGTAATTATTAAAAATAGGACAATTCATCCTCAATCACTGAGTACCTCATCATCGTGAAGTTCTTTCACGCATGAAAGGAAGCATGCACGTGCTGCCAAAAGATCGAGCCCCTGGAGTTCCTGCCTACAAAGTCCGCAGATACGGCCGACCACACATCACGTTGACATCTCATTGTCGATCACCGAGTACCTCGTCATCGTGCTTTACTCTAAAAAACAAGAAGTTCGACAAAAAGAGCTCAATGGAATTTGACCGAACACCTGTCGGACGTGGAGTCCGCCATGGACATCGTTGGCGGAGGGGTGGAGGGTACCTGGCTGCGGGGGGGTCCTGGGTGGACGGTGGCGTAGTCCAAGGAGAGCACACGCATTGGTGGGGTTGTGGACGTCCTATGATGCCTGGGCGGCAGCCGAAGATGTACGGCCGCGGCGACGTCGGACGAGGAAGGTGCATATGCAAAGCAAGGGGAAAGGAGGGGCGGATTGGAAGAAAAGTGGACCGGGAGGTGATTTGAGTGGGCCTGGGGTGTTGGAGTCCTACGTGGCGGTGGTCCGGACTACGGCAAAGCCCCCCTCTCCCCACAAATCGCCTCCGGTGTGGAGTATCATGTTTGATCGCAAAATGGGTCTGGACGGTCTGAGGGTTTGTGTTGAAGATGCCTTATGAGCGATACCCTGTTTTATTTGGATTTGAAGACATTAAACATGGCATGGTACCAGACCCTCTCCTCATAACACGTGCACCGTTGCTGGTATCAGACCTATAAATCATCCCTAGCTGAGATTTGATTCTCAGACCACACCAGTGTTACTCAAACTCGAAGTAAGATCATAATAGCAGAAGAAAGCAGGGCCAAAATGGCCACCTCAAGCGCGGAGCTTCTCCAAGCTGAGGCAGAGCTTGTGCGCCACTCCTTAGGCTACCTCAAGTCCATGGCGTTGCACAGCGCGGTGAAGCTTGGAATCCCCGACGCTCTCCACCGCTGCGGCGGCGCCGCCTCTTTGCCCGACCTGTCATCCACCCTCGCCCTCCCCTGTAGCAAACGGCCATACCTGTCCCGGCTCATGAAGATGCTAGCCGTGGAAGGAATCTTCACGGCTGTGTCTGTGGATGTTCCTACCGCCGGCGAGGGCGCGGGCACTGTGCGGAGCGTTCGGTACGGCCTCAACCCGGTGTCTCGCCTTCTTGTCAGCGGCAGCGGCGCATGCCTGTCCCCGTGCGTGCTCATGGGCACGCGCCGTTGTTTCTGGAGGCTTCTCTCCGTCTGCCCCAGTGGTTTCAGAGGGACGGCAAGGGCGAGCCGGCGTTCGCGATGTCGCACGGCGAGAGCCCCTACGGCGCCGCTGGCCGTGACATGGAGTTCAACGCGCTGGTGAACGAGGCGATGGGGTCCGACAGCCAGTTTATGGCAGAGCTCGTCGTCCGCGAATGCAGCGAGGTGTTCACGGGCTTGACGTCGCTGGTCGACGTCGGCGGCGGGAACGGCACCATGGCCACGGCCATCGCCAGGGCCTTCCCGCATGTCAGGTGTTCAGTGCTGGACCTCCCACATGTCATACAAGGCGTCTCAGCACATGAGTCAGCAGTTGAGTTTGCTGCCGGCGACATGATGGAGTACGTTCCACCAGCTGATGCAGTTCTGCTTAAGGTATAATTTACAGTATTTTTTAAATTTATTTATACAGTATTTAAGAAAGACACATTCTACTTCCCGTTCGCATTTTTCATTATCTAAACTACTCCGTATATGTTTACTACTGTACTATTAAACCATTGTATATGGCACTGATTTCAATCTCAAATACAGATATAACCGTACCACCACTACTGTTGATATATATATGGACTCATTGGTACTCGGAAATAAGTGAGCGCTTAACAAGAATAAACGGGTGGATCCGACAAATTGAAAAGAATAAACACGTGGAGTATTGCTATCTTACTGATAGTTTTTGACTTGTTGGATTGGCAGTGTGTGCTACACAACTGGAGCGACGAGGATTGTGTGAAGATCCTGACAAAATGCAGAGAGGCCATTGGCCAAGGAGCGAAAGCAGGGGCAGGGAAGGTGATAATCATCGATGCTGTTGTTGGATCTCCCTCACACTCACAGCAAGTACTTGAAGCCCAAGTCTTGATGGATATGCAAATGATGATGCTATTCATGAGCAAAGAACGCGAGGAACTCAACTGGCAAAAGATATTCATGGAAGCAGGATTTAGTCATTACAAAATACAGTCTGTCCTAGGAATGCGATCCATCATCCAACTCTACCCATAGCTTATCCATGGATACTCCTTTTTCCTCATATTGCACTATCCATTTTATATATACTTTCCGCTTCCACGGGGATACGTAATAAATATTAAATTTATGTACTTCATTCAAAAGTCTGAATTCGACAGGGATATGTAATATTAATAAATTTATGTACTTCATTCAAAAGAGCCGACAATATATTTCAACAACAATACCAATGCTACATTGGTGCTTGAGGAACTTGATTGTCTTAGCTATTGACCCTTTGGATCTCAGCTACAATTTTTAGGACCTTGAAAGGTAGGACCATAAGACTAGAGAAGTTTTTTAAGTTAAAAATGCATATAATAGTTTATTTTAGTCACCATTACACTTTCTCCATCATAATATCCATTTTTGTCATGCACACTCTTATTATGTTCCTCTTCGCCCTCATGGTCTTCATCTTCTTGGTCACTTGAGCCTCTGAGCCCCTCTCATGTACCTTTGTTTCTGGCCATGTACGGTCACTTCAGGTGGATACATAGCCAAAAACTCTGTTTTTATAGTCTCTCTGTTGGACTGTTCAATGTGCAGCACGAGCAACTCCTGGTATGAATGTGTACTCCAGGCCGGTTTTCAGTTAATTGATGCAACCACATTAAGTTCTGGATGCCTCCAGTGTTCGAAACTTTGAGAAGGTTGTGATCTATGTAATATCGCTTTCTAGTTATTTTTCTTTGTTGTCAAATTTTGGGACACAAAATTAGTAGGTGCTTATTTGGTGTTGGTACTCTTTTGTAGTATAAATTTAGTCCCATCATTAGACCCAAGACTGCCTTTCATTCCTCATTAGCAATTTCGCAGAGAAAGAAAGAGGCACATCATGTGTGAGCCATGAACATGAGGTACCACATGACAGGATCTCAGGTAATCCAATGCAACATCAAAACACTGTTGTTATATCCAGTGCAACATCATAAAGAGTACAAAATAATGTTACAGAATGAATCTTACATTCACGTTATGCAGATCATATATGCAATTGTGTATAACACCCTCATTGCTCAGGAAAGGACCTGGCAAGTATCATTTCGTTTCGCAATAAAGAAGACTTAAAGGAACAATCCTGGGAGCCCCCTTTGATGGAGCCCAGGAAAGAACCTAGAACTAATCCAGGATCCAGCACCGACCATGCAGATAATTAATCTTTATGCGAGTGTGACATGTAATGCCTTGTATATTTGTCCACCTTTGGTCCTGAAGAGCCGTAGTTCTGGTCATAGTACTCTACTAATGCACAACTACCTAAGGCAGCGATCGTTAGAGCTTGCGCGTGCAACCTGCAAGGTCAAACAGAGTTTTAGATGATATGATTGCAACTTCTTGAATTATGGCATTGAGCAAATCAGATTCATATATACAGTCATCTGGAATGTAGCCAACCCCATTTAGAGTTCCAAAACACAACTAGTGTCTATATAGTTGCAAGGGAAACAATACTGTCTAGAGTTTCAAACTCTAGTCAAACCTAATTACAACCTGCACAAAAACATCATCGACTAAGCATGGGTCCAAGGGAAAGTCACTGCAATACTAAAGATGTTAAGCTAATCCAGAAGCAAAGGCTCAATTGGTGGCTGACAGCGACCTGTATTTCGATATGTTCCATTCCCTCCGTTCCTAAATATAATGTTGTGTACTCTGCAGTGATGACAGTATAGGACATATCGAAACAGAGCTCGCTGTCAGCCACCAAGTTTCCTGGGAAGTTGTTGAAGAATTTAAGCAATGTTATCCTGGACAACAGCCCGAGGATGGCCTGCTTGTTGAAGTGTGGAGTGATGCCATGTGGGCATTGGCGGAGCTGGGGGTATTCCTGGGTATTCCCTGGAATACCAAAGAATTGTGTGCAAAAAAAAATTACTACATATATCAATACGTAGACTGACTTGGCCCAGCCCAAACACAGCGACGCAGCAAGCCAGCGACGCGGGGCGCCAGACAGGAGTGAGCGGACGTCTGGTCTCGCGCGCGAGTAGCAGACCGACCGAGCAGCGAGCACGTTCTTTCTCGAATCCCCTTTCCCTAACCTAGCGCTAGCTGAGGCTCCGGCAGCGGTGAGCGATTCTGGTCCAGCGGCCGGCCTTCTCCTCTCGCCTCTCCCTCAGTTCCTCCCCTCCACTCCGGCCATCTCCCTCCCCAGGAGCCCTCCCCTCCGTCCGGCCCTCTCCTCCGCGGCTCCGCCAGGCGCCAGGCCGCCAGGCCGCCTCCGGCTTCCCCTGTTCCCCAGCGCGGCGGCGGCTACCGGCCTCGGTGCTCGCTTCAGCGCCGTCCAGCAGCAACAGGCAGCAGGTCCGGCGACAGCGCCGTCCAGCAGCAGCAGGCAGCAGGTCCGGCCTCGGTTCCTCACTTCCTCTGTTTCTTTCCCTCTGTTTCTAACAAATCTGTAGATAGTTCAGTAAGTGCTTGTAAATTTAAATTGAATTCTGATCCATTTGCTGCATATGATCATACATGATTGCTACTTGATTCATTTTCTGCATATTTGATTGTCACTGCCACTGATTTTTATTCTGCTTATGTGGTTGTCATGCAGATGAAGAAGAAGAATGTTAGCATATTTGAAATGTGGGACAAATCTTCAAAGACAAGGAAAATAACTTCTACATCCACACCAACTTCTCTTTCCGTTGAGGTTGAGAGCAATCTGCAGCTAGCACTAGTGCAAAGACATGACGAAGCTCCGCAACCGGAGAGGGAGACAACCCCAATTGTAGAAGATGATGAAGCGGTCGATGAAGATGATGAATCAATGCCCCAATTTGAAGCAGATTTGGCAGCTCTGGAACGTGACCCCGGCAAGCAACTTCCCATATCTTCGTATCATGCCAATGACCAAGATAGAGTTAGAAGGAGATACATTGACTTGGGTGCTTGTCAACCAAAGGATCATAAGTTTGAGATCAGAGATTTTAGTGGACATCCCCGTCGCTTTTGCCCTACTTGGTTTAAGGATCACAAGTGGCTTGAGTATAGTGTGCAAGAAGAGGCTGCTTTCTGCTTTGTTTGCTACTTGTTCAAGGATAAAACAAAAGTCCCGGAGGAGATGCATTTGTGAACGGTGGGTTTAATAATTGGAACTTGAAAGCTCGATTGAAGAGGCATATTGGTGCTGTTAGTAGTGCTCACGCTGAAGCTCAAGAAAAGTATGATATGTTCACTACACCTACAACATCAATTAGGGAGTCCATTGCTTCAAACACCACACAATACAAGGTTCTATATAAGCTCCGTGTGACATGGACACTCAAGTGTTTAAGATTCCTATTGCACCAAGGTTTGGCATTTAGAGGACATGATGAAAGTGATGACTCACTAAATAAAGGAAATTTCCTTGAGCTTTTAAATTGGCTAGCAGGAAACTTTGAAGAGGTTGATAGGGTGGTTCTAAAGAATGCTCCACAAAATTGTAAGATGACTTGCCATGATATACAACAAGAGTTGATCAAATGTTGTGCCCAGCTGACTACTAAACTAGTCATTGAAGATCTTGATGGTGGACATTTTGCAGTACTTGCAGATGAGTCTAGTGATATGTACCAGAATGAACAACTAGCTGTTTGCTTGCGTTATGTGGATAAGAAAGGAAGGACAGTTGTGAGATTTCTTGGTCTTGCCCATGTTGAAGACACTTCCTCTTTGACACTTAAAATGCAATTGAGGACATGCTTATGACATACAATCTGAGCTTTGCAATGGTCCGTGGGCAAGGATATGATGGGGCTAGCAATATGAAAGGTAATGCTAATGGCCTGAAGAAACTAATTATGGATGAGTCTCCTTATGCCTATTATGTCCATTGCTTTGCCCATCAACTACAATTAACTCTTGTTGCTGTTGCAAAGGAGAGTGTTGATTGTAATTGGTTCTTTCAACAGCTGGCATGTTTGCTAAATGTTCTAGGCTATTCTTGTAAAAAGATGAGAATGCTTCGAATAGCTCAAGCTGAGGAACTTATTGCTGCATTAGAGTTGGAAGAAGTAGAAACCGGGACGGGTTTGAATCAAGAAATGGGTATTGGAAGGCCATGTGATACTCGTTGGGGCTCTCACTACAAGACTGTCAACCATGTTATCTCTATGTATCCGGCAATAAGGCGTGTTCTCATAAGGATTGCAAAAGAGTATAATGGCACAGAGGCAGTAGCAGCAATGACTATGTTGACATCATTTCGGACATTTGAATTTGTTTTCATGGCACACTTGATGCAAGAAATATTTGAATACACCGATGACTTGAGTAGAGCTTTGCAAAAGAAAGATCAAGATATTGTTAATGCTATGGAGATTGTTGATCTCACAAAGCTACACTTGCAATGCTTGCGAGAAGATGAAGGGTGGAATGATTTTCTTCAGAATGTCACTTCTTTTTGTGTAAAGCACAAGATCAAAGTTGTTGACATGGAGGCTCCTTACTATCCTGCTGGGAGACCAAGAAGAGGGTTCTTCAATGGCGCAAAGAATTACCAGCGCTTCAAGGTTGAAATGTTTGTGGGTGTCATTGATAGGCAACTTCAAGAGCTGAATGCAAGATTTGATGAGGTAAACACTGAACTACTTACTTGCATGGCAGCATTCAGTCCACGTGATTCATTTGCTGCTTATGATAAAGAGAAGTTGGTTAGGCTTGCTAGAAAGTTTTATGCCAAGGATTTCACAAATGATGAATTGTCAAGACTTCCATGGCAATTAAGCATGTTCATTTCTCATGTGCGTAAGGATAAAAGGTTTAGCAAGTTGAAGAATCTATGTGACCTTTCAGTTTTGATGGTTGAGACAAGAAAGAATGAACAATATTATATTGTTTACAAACTTCTTAAGTTGGTTCTCATTCTTCCGGTTGCCACTGCTAGCGTTGAGAGGGTATTTTCCTCGATGAAATACGTGAAGAATTCACTAAGAAACAAAATGGGTGATGAATATTTGAACAATTGCTTGGTTACATTCGTTGAGAGAGAATTCTTCAGGCAAGTGAAAGATGAGGATGTCATCAATCTCTTCCAGAAAGGGGATCGTAAAGTTATATTGTAATTTCCTTTGCTATTTGTAATTTTTCTTAATTGTTAGAGATATTGCGACAATGATATTTTGCTACTATTATCGATATATGGTCATTGAGTCATTAATGTTATCACCTTGCTGTACATTTATTGTTCTATTGTATTGCTTTGGCATAAAAAAAATTAAAAGAATACCCAGCAGCAAATTCCTGGCTCCGCCACTGCATGTGGGCTGGATGTACACATGCCTTATTAATGATAAAGCAGTGTCTTGATCCTCAGTCTATCTAATTAGTATATTTCCAAGTTCGTCAGACTGGTTTAAGATTTTCTCCCCCCAAAATTCATATATAAGGCGAAGCCCATACATATGTGATCACATATCAACTACCAATACACTACCAAGGGAGATTACGCTCCAACCAACGTATGCGACAAGATGGGGCTACAAAACAAAAAAAATACTTAGCAGCAAAGGGCCTATTGAAAATACATGGTCGAATTTTAAGAAACAAACACCATTTCTTCAGATGAAATTGGTTGTGATACTACCGCCCAAATACCGAGGCACAAATGACAGAGATATTGAAACCTAAAAACTTGCAAAAACAAGCAACAACATGATCCTCTTTTAGCCTTAGCAAAATTAGAAATAAGAGGCCACCTAACTTAAGTATACAATTTGTGTCGTACAAGCACAAACATACACCAAATTAGTAGCAAGGTAAATTGCTCATGATGAAATTCAGGAGAAGCAGTAATTCTCACACAAAAGAGACTGAAACAACCAATCTACACGAACTATTTATACAAAACATAAATGAACGGAACAGATCATTTTGTTATATTCTTGGGCCGAACATAAATTTGCTTGAGCAATTGTGCCCTGTTAAAGTGTAATATTCTTGTGATGACAGAGACCAATCTCAAATCAAAAGGAGCATATAAACCGAAAGGGGTGAAACGTAAATAAATGACAAATGCGCAAACCTTGCGTGGATGAGCTTGACGCTGGTCTTCATGTTGGGCCGCGACCAGTTGTACGCGATGGAGCTCGAGATCCCGCTAAGCCACAGGCAACCTGCCCCCGCCGGAAAAGAAGGATGCTATAGATTAGAATGCATAGGCCTGAATCGGGGGTCATGGAGTCCCCGGTAGAGCCAGCGAACGAATATATTGAGGCATAATCGAGATCAAATCAGATGCGGTAAAACTTGGAATAATCGCCGCCGGAATTTGGCTGACGATCGAAATATCTAGATCCGGCCCGGGGAAAGCAAATCCAGGGGAGAAATTTGGAGGCGATTACCTACGGCTCGGAGCTTGTGATCGACCACCCACTTCCGCATGGATTCGATCTTGCTCGGGGCCTCCGCCATTTGCTTCGCCGCCTGTTCTGTTCCGCTGTTCGCGTTCGAAGGTATCAGGCGCTCTGTTTCTTTCTCTCTCTGTTTTGGGCGATTTAATGTGGGAGTTTCGTCGGCCTCTGCTTATATAGGAGGGCCTGTTTGCCGGTTTGGCCCCTGGCGAAATCCGCAATTCGTTTAGTACCCGCACATGGTTTGGATCCGTTTCACATGCGACATGTGACATGTCGGGCTCGTTTTCTTGTGACGGAAGAAAGGGTGCTCCATGTTTTATCTTTCCAAATTCGCCTGCTTCTTGAACCAACTTGTTGTGATTAGATGGTTAGCTGGACAATGGTATTCTAGTCCACCAGGGTTTAAATTCAGATATTCGCATTTATCTTGGATTTATTTTAGAATTTTTGGCGACACATCTTCAGCGGAAGAAGACATTTCTGTCGACTACGAGGCGCCTACGTGACTTCGTGAAATCTTAACATGATATGCCGGCTTAGTTCTTCGGAGGTGCTAATATATAAGGTGTGCGTGTGTGCGTTCATAGAGTCTAGAGATGAGTGTATGCGCGTATATACGAGCGCTTGCGTCTGTACTGTATAAAAAAAATCATCTGCATCTCCGCGTCTAAATAGGTTCCGAGTGTCATTATGTTTTCATAGAGTGGTGATTAATAATTCGACAATACTTCAAAGTTATATATTTGCTACTTAAAATGTATTGGTTCCCCTAAAAAAATGTATTGGTTGACAAAATGCCACGTTCCATTCTATCTAGAAATGACCATTGTGTATCTTTCATTGCATACGCAATATTTATTTAACTTTGTTTTAAAAAATACTCCCTCCATCCCAGTTAATTATCTAGATACAGATATATCTAACACTAAAGCGTGTCTTATTTTTATCTGATTCCTTTACTCTGATTAGTGTTGGCCTAAACATGTTTCTCTTCTTTCCCTCTCCTGTCAATGTCCTTTTGCCCTATGTCTTGAGGCATGGGGCATGTCGCGGATGGTTAGCATGTGTCCTTCTACCTCATAGGGCTATCGACCCTCCTTTTGTATTTAGTTCATGCACCACACACAATTTATCAAAAAGTGAAAATTAATGCATAAGGGTGAATAAGATATTTCAACACTCACACTCGTGTCTGTCTGCTCAGGTCCATATGAGTGGGTTCACTATAGGTTGCACTTTTAGTTAATAGTGTTTCTATTTACTGGAACTTAAACTCGAGACATTTGGTTCTGATGACATATTAAATTCACACACCAACCGATTCACCAAAAATCCTAACTAATAGAGAAAGGTGAGTAATATTATTTCAAACATTGTGCTTATTGTTTCTTACATGTCCTCTAGGCACTGACGCAAGATTAGGATCACATAAGGAGAATGGAGATTTGGAGCGGGTCCTCGGTTAGAGGTATTGTTGTGCATTGTGGCCAACCTTAGTTAGAGGTATTGTGGCGCATTGTGGCCATCGTATTTTTAGTCGTCGAGGGCTTGGGGTCCAATTGCTCGAAGGGTCTTGGATTTTCTAGAAGCATAGAATAGTGCTATTCTTGAAGGATTGTCAATGAGTATACAACGGTCGGAATTACCAATTGTGATCCAATCTGATAACGCGATCGTTGTTGCTGCATTGACTGATGACTCGTTGGACCGTTCTGCATACAGTCATCTCTTGTTGGAGATCAAGAAAACTCTGGACTCGCGTGGGTTTATTCCGTTAAAAATTGAGCGTCATCAAAATAGAGTTGCTCATAGCTTAGCTAGTATAGGAAGATCTGGTGATAGCACTGCTTGTTGGTTGCGTCGTGTGCCAGACAACGTTACTCATGATGTACTAGTAGACTCTAGTTCTATTTCTACGAATAAAACCCACATTATCCCGCAAAAAAAGGCATATTGTTTTGGATGCAACGTACTACAGTCCTATGCAACCCAACGGGTGCCACCTCCCCACCGTCGATCGAGTGTATCCAACGGTTCATGTTCCAATTATTCTCAAGCCATATAATCGTATATAAATGAGCCAAAATAGTCACTTTGGTTTTGAGTTAGGGCAGCTGAGCTGGTCGCCAGAGAGGAATAGGATGGAGAAAGTGGAAACGAACACCAAATCGTATTTTAGCACTTGGCGGCCTTGGAAAGGAAATGGCGTAGAGATCGGCAACCTCAGGGTGTAAACTGCAAAACTCCTCGGCAAAAACGGCACGTTTGGACGGCGGCCGCGAGGTCAAACGCAAGCCACGGTCAGGACCCAACGAACACGAGGTCCATCTGGCCGAACGAACCTTTCCGTGGAGGAGGCACGACCGCACAAACTCCCTCCTTGCTTGATTCCTGTCGTTCTTTGTACCTAGCGAATTTGAGTTGCGCTTTTTCTAGCTGGCTTGACCAACGCGCCCGATGATGGTGTCGGCTGGGTCCAAACCATAGGCAAAGCTTCATTCTTTTTTTTTTTTGACAATCTCGACAAAGCTTCATGAGGGGTAAGGCCGAATTTGGGGAGTGCTACGCGTCCGCCAGCTGCCGCGAGCCGTCAGATCCGAAACTATCAAGCGGTGTCCACCACCATTGCAACGAACTTCTTGTTGCGAAAACTTTTACAATTGAGATCTAGTGCCTGTTCGGAAGCTCTCCCGTCCCTTAAACTCCGCTCCGCTCGAGAGCTGGTTTCAAGCCGCTCCCTGTTTTTGTGCTGGCGCTCCCTCCGCTCCGGGAGCTGCAGTGGGGGAGCGGAGAGGATCCGAACGGAGCCCTAGTTGCAGAACCTTTGCAACAAAAAAGTCATGTTGCAGAAACTTTTTGCAACAAAGGTCATGTTACAGGAAAAATGTGTGCATCTCCAACTCGCCTACGTCACATCACCATTGCGACAAGGAGCCTCACTACGGGTCAGCCACCGGTTCCGGCCCTTCCACGAGCAGCACAGAAAAGTCGCGGTTGTGCCGCCCGCCGCCGGATCTGGAGGGCAACACCGGCGTCTCCCTTCGCGCAGCCATGTTTTGGGCATCTGGCGGCCATGGACTTGGCTCCTCCCCCGTCGTCCCCTTGTCTCCTTTTCACAACCATGTTGAGCAGTTGTTGGCCATGGACTTGGCTCCCTTGAGCAGCCATTGTGAGCTTCTCCTGGAGGGAGAGCTAGAAGACAGAGACGCGAGGGGGTAGGATTGGGTCACATAACATGTTTTGAAGAAATGGGATGTTGGTTGCTTCATGTGGGCTGAGTGTGATGCGCGGCACCACCTGGGACGCTTAGCGCGACAGGAAGGTGGGTGGATGCAGGGACCTCCTATATGCCACTCTTTGCAGCAAAGAGACGTAGTTTCGCACGGGCGGTCTCCAACTGGGCCGGCCCATGACGCCAACGAACCTCTGTAGGTCCAAAAATTTCGACATCGCTGGGAATCGATCCCGCCATCTCGTGCTCCCGATCGCGAGCTGCAACCAGCTGAGCTAGTGAGATTTTAAGATTAACCAGCAGCGTCAAACTTTAAGAAACCAATAGGCAGCGCAGATCCAAATTATTTTTGGAATTTTGACAGCAATTTTTTTTAAAAAAAACTGATTGTTTTGTGAAACAAACACTATTCAAATTTCCTCATTGTTTTACAAAACTGAAGCATTTTTCAAAATCACAAACGCCTTTTCTGAAGAGAGGAACATTTTTCAAAATTCCAATCTTAACTCCCGACCAAAATTTGAAAACATGAACAATTTTTTGAAAATTTTGAACAATTTTTTAAACACAAAAAAATAAAAAATAAAGATTTTTAAAAAAATTTTAAACAATTTTCTAAAATGGGGACATTTTTTGAAATCCGCAACATGTTTTGACAAGTTGTGAAATTTTTGAACAGAAACATTCCGAACATTTTTAGTATTTATGAGAAAAATTTGAAAACACAACCTTTTTCGAGTTTTGATTTATATTTAGAAGCAAGAATGCTTTTGAATTTTCTGAACATTTTTAAACAAAATAACATTGAAAATTTAAAAACAAATAGTGCATGAACAATTTTTAGAAATGCGAACATTTTTTCAATTTATGAACAAAATTTGAAAACACAACCTTTTTCGGGTTTTAATCATTTTCTTAAAATCACGATTTAAAAAAAATTAGAACATTTCGGAAAGATGCGAAAATTTGAACTTTCTGAACCTTGATGAATTTCTGAATTTTAGAAAACTGAACATTTTATGAAAAAGCTAACAAATTTTGGAAAAGGTGAACATGTTTTGGATTTTGAAACATTTTAAACAAGAAAACAAAATGAAAGAAAATAAAATAGGAATGAAAATAAAAAAGGAATCTGAAAAAAAATAAAAAGAAAAGAAAAAAAACAGGAAAAAACGAAAATAAACCGGCTGGAAGCCTGTGAGACATTCAAAAAACCAGAAACTGAAAGGTTTGCGTGCACTCACGAAATGACCAGCCCTAATCGCTCGATGTTGAGCTCTGCCTATGCGTTGCGGCGACAATTTGCCTCAACGTGCGGCAAATAGGAAATTCTGTGGACGCACTGCTGTAATTCTGTGGACGCACTGCTGTTATCCGCCGGTTGAACTATATTATTTTCCGGACTTTATTAATCAAAGTCCACAAACAGTCTGGAGAAAGCTGGGAGCAACTAGTGGACGAGCGCTCCTTCGAGAGCCTTATAATAATCAACGCCACTTGACGCGCTCTCAATCTGTGACGCCCGGATAATTAGGCTACAGTAAACGTCCGTTAATGATGCCACGTCACCACGGTTACTGTTGCTAATCTCGCGTTAGTTCGGAACCGATTCCAAATTCAAATTGAAAAGAAAAGCAAACAACAAAAGTTTTCAAAAAAATAAACTAAAAAGTCCAAACGGTGGCAAATAATGCACATGCAATTAAGGTTAAGAAACCACACTTTTATAAAATGCTTAAATGAGCTATAAGGATTTAAACAGTAGCAAAAACAATTAATTAAATGTCTTGTACAATTAATAAATTACTAAACTATTTTATTTTGTCACCAAACTTTTTGTGGCATTGGGGTATTTTGTAACACTAATTTAGGTACTATTTGTATATTTTATAAAACAAAAGTATATAGAAAATAAAATAGTAAACTAGTAACAAGAAAACAAACAAATACAAAAAAAAAAGAGAAAACAAGAACCCACCCCCCCCCGGTGGGCCAAGTGGCCCAGCTGGCCTCAACCGCTCAAACGGGCCGGCCCACCCCAACCCCCTGGCCTATATGGCCTCGTTACCCCCCGCGAACCCTAGCCCGTAACCCCCCCGCACGATCCCCCCCACTCCCGCGACCCCACCTCCCACGCCTCTCCCTTCCCCATCTGGATCGGGGAGAAGAGCGATCCCGCCGCTGTCGCCCCACCTCGCCGGCGTAGAAGGCCACCCCACGCCGGCGCCGCCACCTCGTCCTCCTCCCCGCCAAGAACGCCCGAGCCCGGCTGCGCGACCGACGCCAAGACCTCCCCGAACGACGCCGCCTGTCTTTGGGCTTCCTACTCAGCCTCGCCGCCGCCGGAGCTCCTCGCCGGATGGCCTCCCCGGAGCGCTCCCTCGCAGGTCTGCTTCGTCTACGTCGACGCCGTCGTCTCCGACCACCACCCCGACCCCCCGCTGCCATGACCCCTGCACCTCGCCGTGAGCCTCGCTCCCTCCCCTCTCCTTCCCATGACCCCACTCTTGGGCCATGCGAGTGCTCGCGCTCGTCGCCATGACCCTCGCCAGCCATCCCCCAGCGCTCCTCGCCACCGCTTGTTACGCCCACCGGCGTCGTCGGTTCGCGTGCCGTGGTCACCCCCTTACGCCGCCCGCCCGTTGGCCGTCCATCGCGGCGCCAGAACCAGCATGGTTCTGCGCTGACCATGGGCTGCTCGCCTTCGCCTAGCTCCGCCATGGCCTCATCCTTCCACCTCCTCCTCGCACTCACCGCCGGCAGCCTTCGCCGTGCTCGTCGCCCCTTCGGATGTGTGTACTGTCATTGCTCGGGCTCAACCTCCGCCGCCCCGCGCCCCCCCTAGGCGTGGGGCCGCTCGGGCTGGTGCCCGACGCCCAGCTCTGCCCCAGCGCCCGTTAACGCCCGACCCTGTATGGCCCTCTAGGCCACTGCCAAACGGGGCCCACGTCCCAGAACATTTTATACAAAAAAAGAAGGAAAGGAATTAAAAATAATAATAAATAATAATTAAAATATTAATTAATTGAGTAAGTAAATAATTAATTTAATTTATCCTGATTAATTAACCTAATGACTAATTAACCTAATTAACTAATGTTAATTAACTAACAGAGTATGACGAACGGGACCCACCTGTCAGGTTGACCAGGTCAACGGTCAACGTTGACTGCTGACGTCATGCTGACGTCAGCAAACACTATTCTGGATAATGTTGATTTAATTAATAATTAATAAATTAGAAAATGATTTAAAACTTTAAGAATTAATATAAAATAATCCGTAGCTCGGATGAAAATATTTTCAACATGAAAGTTGCTCAGAACGACGAGACGAATCCGGATACGCAGTCCGTTCGTCCGCCACACCCCCTAACCTATCGAAACCGCAACTTTCCCCCTCCGGCTCCTCTGCCCGAAATCACGAAACACCGGGAATACTTTCCCGGATGTTTCCCCCCTTAACCGGTACCACCCCATACCACGTTAGGGCACGCCTAGCATCGTTACTTGTCATGTCATGCATCGATATGCATCTGTTTACATGGTATTCATTGTTTCTTCCCCCTCTTCTCTTGGTAGACTACGAGACCGACGCTGCTGCCTTGATTCGACTACGGTGTTGACGACCCCTCTCTCTTGCGAGCAACCAGGCAAGCCCCCTTGATCACCGGATATCGCCTACTCTTCTCTATCTGCTTGCATTAGAGTAGTGTAGCATGTTATCGCTTTCAGATACTCCTATCCGCTGCATAGCTTTGTCCTTGTTACTATGTTGTTGTTACCTTACCTGCAATCCTATATGCTTAGTATAGGATGCTAGTACTTTCATCTGTGGCCCTACATTCTTGTCCGTCTGCCGTGCTATACTATCGGGCCGTGATCACTCGGGAGGTGATCACGGGTATATACTATATACTTTATACATGATACATGTGGAGACTAAAGTCGGGTCGGCTGGTGGAGCACCCGCGAGTGGATCTTTGAGGCGGAGCGACAGGCAGGTTGAGACCGCCTAGGAGAGAGGTGGGCTGGCCTGTTCGGCGTTCGCGGATACTTAACACGCTTAACGAGATCTTGGTATTTGATCTGAGTTGGCTATGAGCTTATACGCACTAACCAACTACGTGGGAAAGATATGGGCACTCGGCGTCGTGGTATCAGCCGAAGCACTTCGTGACGCCAATGACCGAAAGTGGCGCTACCGGATTGGAACGTAGGCCTGCTCTTGTATTAAGGGGCTAGTTCGCTTTCACAGACGTCACATAGCGTGCAGGTGTGCTTTCGAGGCGATGGGCCCGGACCCTGCCGCGCTTAGGTTTAGACCGGCGTCTTGGCCTCTCTGTTGTGCCTAGGTGGGGCTGCGGCGTGTTGATCTTCGCGGCGGGCATGACCCAGAAAGTGTGTCCGGCCAAATGGGATCAAACGTGTTGGGTAAGTTGGTGCACCCTGCAGGAAGTTAATCTATTGAATAGCCGTGATCTTGATAATGGACGACTTGGAGTTGTACCTTGACCTTATGACAACTAGAACCGGATACTTGATAAAACACACCCTTCCAAGTGCGGATACAACCGGTGGTCGCTCTCTCGTGGATATGAGGAGGGATCGCGGGTAGGATTATTGCTATGTGATGTTACTTGGAGGACTTCACCTACCCTCCTCTACATGTTGCAAGACGGTGACGAAGCGTAGTCTTGATAAGACTAGCTATCCCCTCTTATTCGGCATTCTGCAGATTCGGTCCACCGATATGGCCCTTTACACATATATCCATGCATATGTAGTGTAGCTCCTTGCTTTGCAGTACTTTGGATGAGTACTCATGGTTGCCTTGTTCCCCTTTTCCCCTATCTCTACTCGGTTGCTGCGACAGACGATGGAGCCCAGAGCGACGCCACCGTCGATGGCGACTACTACTCGGGAGGTGCCTACTACTACGTGCAGCCCACCGACGGCGACCAGAGTAGCTAGGAGGATCCAGTGCAGGAGGCCTGCTCCTCTTCGATCTGTATCCTGTTTGTGCTAGCCTTCTTAAGGCAATCTTTTTTAACTTATGTCTGTACTCAGATATTGTTGCTTCCGCTGACTCGTCTATGATCGAGCACTTGTATTCGAGCCCTCGAGGCCCCTGGCTTGTATTATGATGCTTGTATGACTTATTTATGTTTTAGAGTTGTGTTGTGATATCTTCCCGTGAGTCCTTTATCTTGATCATACACATTTGCGTGCATGATTAGTGTACGATTGAATCGGGGGCGTCACAAGTTGGTATCAGAGCCAACTGCCTGTAGGAATCCCCCTTCCAACTCCTTGGCCGAAGTCGAGTCTAGACTTTACAAAACTTTTACTAACATGGCTGTGCGGCTCATGGGCCCACGTCGCCATTGGGTGGTATTAGGATCTTTTACTCCTCGATCTTTACTCTGGAATTCTGAACTCTCTTCTATTCGGGTTAAACGATTTTGCTAAAAACAAAACTAACTTTAGGTTCTCTCAAGTACTTTCTCCGGAGAGCCCTCACTTCAGATGATCAATCGCTAATCAGAAGATTCCGAAGATACTCTCTGATGTTCTCTCGAGACTTGTGCCCATCACTTTTGCTATTCCTGACCACCGATAAATCCGTATGGATAACTACTTACACCTGCCATTCATACGATCATCCCCCATTGATCTTGTTATTACAAGATACCCCGAAGTTTTCTCTATTGTTCCGAGAATACTTTGTGCCTACTGCCTAGCAGTTCTTTGCCACATGAATACCCCTTTCAAATAAATCCTCGCACTTGTCGAGTATCCGCTCAACCCCAGTTGTCCATGTGTTTCACAAAAGTCTTCAAAATAATATTCGATCTTCCGAAAATCCTTTGGGGCCTTTGGCTCTTGAAATTCTTGCTTTTGCATTATGGTTAATCCCATAAGTCTCGTGGTCATATTGACATTCCTTGTCATTATCATTTTGAGTCTGTTGACTCAATACGTCTGCGAATACACGCAATCATCATTGATCCTTATAAATTACTTTTTCGGCTGAGCTGCCATTCTTTTAACTGGAATTGGTTCTCGACCAATCCAATTGTCTTTGATTGTACCCTAAGGCTATTCGACTTATCCACCCCTAATCAGAGCATTGCTTCTGATCCCTTGATTTGGAAATCATAATTCCTTTGCATTTGACAATTGAGTTAGTCAGTTGTTTCTATAATCTGCTTCCTCTAGTTGAGTACCGATGCTCACGTCAGATCCCTTGTGGACCACCAGATCCTTTGTTGGATTTTATCTGACAACGCCCTTCATATTCAATAACCTTGTGAGCCTTTTCTCTGCTACATAATGCCTTTGGTAAATTGTATCGACTGCTTTCTCAACCATGCTCTGCCTTCGAGCTTGAGTTAATTACTTCTAAAGATTACGGTATATGTCTCTAAGAAGCCCTATGGGTTGAACATATGCCTTCTCTAAACCGTGTGAACCCGAAAGTTTTCACGTATCATACTCTTCTGGTGCTTCGCCAGATATAATTTCAACACTGCAACTTCATCAAACGTGAGAAGTAAATGAAAGGTTATGCATTGGAGAAGTGGGAGTCGACCTTGAACTTGTGTTCATGCCCATGGACACGATGTAGATCTTATCGTTAAAGCTTCTCTTAAATTAGTTATTCCTTTGGTATAAGTTCATCTTATATCAGGGATCTGGCCTTTTGCAATCGTGGTTCCGACCATGTTCTCTTTTGAATACCATTTCTCATGCAAGTTTTAGCACTTGTCTACTGTAGAGCAATACCCCGGTCCAACCTCTACTTGATCTGTCATCGAGTATTACCCCCCTGGTATCTCGAGATTATCATGGAACTGCATAACTTCTAATGAGTTCTTCATCAAGTGCTACATTCCCACTGATTCCAATTTTCACGGGCTCGAGTTATTAAACACTCAAAGACACCAATAACTGAACCGAGTCCGCTTTCACGGTTCAACAACTCTTGATAGCTTCTATCGACGAGTTTGTACCCGATCACATCATTCCTAGCCTGATCGGCTATATCATTATCATGCTAAATTTTAACCGTGCTACCGGGTCCTTCTTCCCGTAGCACAATTATTTGACGACGAGCTAAGCTTATGTTGATCTTCCTCACCATATCATTTCTCCTTGGACAATAAGCTTGGTTTCGAGTTTGTGTCATACCCTTGGTTCCAATAACCTTTCGCTTCACCATTCATTTGACTTGATGTCATCGCCGATCGATTACATCTTGAAATTTCTCGACAAGGTGTGTCGTGATCATCATCAATCTTATGAGCTCTTCCAAGATATCAAATGAGTTCATGATGAGAAATACCATCCTTGCCCTCGATGATCTGCTTTATCATCGACCTTTATTGCCTTCCCACCAACACAAGCTTGTTCGTGTTTGGTGTTATACCTTGAGTTCTTGCTATCCAGTAATTGTTCTTCTTTACCTTGGAACATTAACACTCTTATGTTCTCAATGTTTTGAGATTTGTTCCACCTCTTGAGAATTCTTGACATAGAAATACTTCTCACCATCACCATTCTTTCTTGGTCCCCGTGTTAATTCCAACAAGAGAGCGGTGTTGTTTGGATTCTTTCCTTCTAGCAACCCTATTTCCTTGACGTTAATGGTCGAAAGTTCGTTCTTAGGCTATTGATTATTGAATCACCATTCTGACATTGGTCGTGCAACCCAACCCATATTTCGGGTGCACCTTTCAACCAGTGATTAATTGTGTATGTTTCCCTCGAGCATACATCATTATATCATTTGATCTGTTAAATGTTATCTCCTTGTTCACATAATTGTGGAGATCCATCTTTTGGAAATCTCGATGAATTGTCGCTGAGACCATCAGCCACCTCCTCATCCTCTCTTTGCTTTAATGATGAACTCTTGTTTCGGAACTCGCTTCCATAGTTCATTTCCTGAGAATCTTGCAATGTCATTTCGTCGATTTGTGTTGCACCTTTCCTTCTCAGGCATCCCGAGTCTGAGGTACCCTGACACCAATCAGATCTGAATCTCGGTCAGATATGATGGTTGGAACATATTTTAAGGGTTATACCATCGGTCTTTATATGACCCGGTAAGGTGATGTCATGCCTAGCACCACCTGGCCGGAGGACCTATTGTTATAGTTTCCTTTTCTGCAAGATTATCCATTCTTCCATGAAGGAACTGTAAGACTTATTCTACAAGTTGTTCTGATGAATCCTTTGTGTATCAAGGTTTGACCTTTGCTTGAAGAACATGTCAATGCTATCTCAAAGCATGTCGTGGTACTCGATTTCCAACAAAATCATTTGAAGCCCAATGCTTAATGTTTCTTGCTCAATTACCCCAAACACCGTTGTATGGGTAATGTCATGATATTCTCTCCCTTCCTAAAGGGTTTTCTCGTTATATCCTATCATGGATATCATGCTCCGCTTGTCCTTGGGAAGGATTTACCTGAAAGATGTGTTTAAACACATTTTCCTTTCCATTGTTCTGTTTAAACATAATAATCACTTTTCCTTTCCATTGGTTTGTTTAAACCTTCTTGTGATCTATATAATATAAGCGATAATATCCACGCTTATGTAAACACCTCGGTGTACCATCTTGTCTGGTGTAACCTGTTACTATTGTTGATGACATTCGGTAGCCACCGATGGGCGAGAACTTTGCCTATTGGTCCGCCTCGTTCAACGAAAGGGAATTGGTTCTCTTCGTCCCTCGCCCTTGGTACCGATGTTGTTGCCGACATAAATGACGGGCTATCCTCTGACATGCCTTACTTACATGATCGTGCAAGGCGTCATCACCCTTCTTACTTTTAAACCACATGGTGGGCCCATAACCCACAGTTCCACAGGATCAAAACCCGACTCTCTGTACACCCTGTTCCTAAAGCTGATCCTCACGCTTGGCTTCGTATGAAAGATCACGAGCCACCTTCCTAGTGATCTATTCTGGTATCAGACGCAATGCTTATTCCCGTTGCTCTGAACCCCTTTCACGCCTTGTAACAGGCAACGAACGATTGCCTACCCGATTGGAACTTCTCGTGGTACTTTCTTACTTTGCTCTCGATAATTCGTTAAGTTTCAATTCGAGAGTTACTTTCCACCACCTTCCTCCGATCTTATCGACCAGATAGTTAACCTTGCAGAGGTCCGTTCTCCCTGTATGCCCACCCTTTATTCTTTCGTAAGAAACGATGGAGTTCGGTAGAAAGGACGCCGACTTCATCTTGATGACCTAAAGCAGCGCATGAAGACATCAATGTATTGGACCGGCCTCTTGAGAAGAGCAAGCCAGGATGAGAAGACCCGCTAGATTCGTTACCAAACTTCCCCCTTACACCCTCTTAAATCTCGGGGACGAGATTTCTTGTAGTGGAGGAGAATTGTGGCCGGATAATTAGGCTACGATAAACCTCCGTTAATGATGCCACGTCACCACGGTTACTGTTGCTAATCTCGCGTTAGTTCGGAACCGATTCCAAATTCAAATTGAAAAGAAAAGCAAACAACAAAAGTTTTCAAAAAAATAAACTAAAAAGTCCAAACGGTGGTAAATAATGCACATGCAATTAAGGTGAAGAAACCACACTTTTATAAAATGCTTAAATGATTTATAAGGATTTAAACAGTAGCAAAAACAATTAATTAAATGTCTTGTACAATTAATAAATTACTAAACTATTTTATTTTGTCACCAAACTTTTTGTGGCATTGGGGTATTTTGTAACACTAATTTAGGTACTATTTGTATATTTTATAAAACAAAAGTATATAGAAAATAAAATAGTAAACTAGTAAAAAGAAAACAAACAAATACAAAAAGAAAGAGAAATCAGAACCCCCCCATCTGGGCCAAGTGGCCCACTGGCCTCAACAGTCAAACGGGCGCCCACCCCAACCCCCGCCTATATGGCCTCGTTCCCGCAAACCCTAGCCCATAACCCCCCCGCACGATCCCCCCACTCCCATGACCCCACCTCCCATGCCTCTCCCCTTCCCCATCTGGATCGGGGGAGAAGAGCCAGATCCCGCGCCGCCCGTCGCCCCACCTCGCCGGCGTAGAAGGCCACCCCACGCCGGCGCCGCCACCTCGTCCTCCTCCCCCTTGATGCGCCCCAGCCCGGGCTGCTGCGACCGACGCCAAGACACCTCCCCGAGCGCCGCCGCCAGGCTGGGCTTCCTACTCAGCCTCGCCGCCGCCGGAGCTCCTCGCCGGATGGCCTCCCCGGAGCGCTCCCTCGCAGGTCTGCTTCGTCTACGTCGACGCCGTCGTCTCCGACCACCACCCCGACCCCCCGCTGCCATGACCCCTGCACCCCGCCGTGAGCCTCGCTCCCTCCCCTCTCCTTCCCGCGACCCCACCTGCGGCGCTGCGCGAGTGCTCGCGCGCTCGTCGTCGCCTGCCCTCGTGACTGCCTCCCCCGCGCTCCTCGCCACCGCGCTGGCCGCGCCCACCGGCGTCGTCCGGTTCGCGTGCCCGTGGTCACCCCTTACGCCGCCCGCCCGTTGGCCGTCCATCGCGGCGCCCGCAACCGCGCGGTTCTGCCGCAGCCATGGGCTGCTCGCCCTTCGCCTAGCTCCGCCATGGCCTCATCCTTCCACCTCCCCTCCTCGCGCTCACCACGGCAGACGCTCGCCGTGCCTGTCGCCCCCCCGGGATGCCGTGCCTGTCGCTGCTCGGGCTCAACCTCCGCCGCCCGCGCCCCTAAGCGTCTGGCCGCTCGGGTGGTGCCCGACGCCTTGACTCCGCCTCAGCCCGTTAACGCCCGACCAGATGGCCTCTAGGCCACTGCCAAACGGGGCCCACGTCCCAGAACATTTTATACAAAAAAAAGAAGGAAAGGAATTAAAAATAATAATAAATAATATTTAGAATATTAATTAATTAAGTAAGTAAATAATTAATTTAATTTATCCTGATTAATTAACCTAATGACTAATTAACCTAATTAACTAATGTTAATTAACTAATAGAGTATGACGAACGGGACCCACCTGTCAGGTTGACCAGGTCAACGGTCAACGTTGACTGCTGACGTCATGCTGACGTCAGCAAACACTATTCTGGATAATGTTGATTTAATTAATAATTAATAAATTAGAAAATGATTTAAAACTTTAAGAATTAATATAAAATAATCCGTAGCTCGGATGAAAATATTTTCAACATGAAAGTTGCTCAGAACGATGAGACGAATCCGGATCGCGATCCGCTCGTCCGCCACACCCCTAACCTATCGAAACCGCAACTTTCCCCCTCCGGCTCCTCTGCCCGAAATCACGAAACACCGGGAATACTTTCCCGGATGTTTCCCCCCTTAACCGGTACCACCCCATACCACGTTAGGGCACGCCTAGCATCGTTACTTGTCATGTCATGCATCGATATGCATCTGTTTACATGGTATTCATTGTTTCTTCCCCCTCTTCTCTCCGGTAGACTACGAGACCGACGCTGCTGCTGCCTAGTTCGACTACGGTGTTGACGACCCGTCTCTCTTGCCAGAGCAACCAGGCAAGCCCCCCCCACCCCATGATCACCAGATATCGCCTACTCTTCTCTATACTGCTTGCATTAGAGTAGTGTAGCATATTCTTGCTTCGAGATACTCCTATCTTTGCTGCATAGCCTGTCCTTGTTACTCTTGTTGTTACCTTACCGCAATCCTATATGCTTAGTATAGGATGCTAGTACTTTCATCTGTGGCCCTACATTCTTGTCCGTCGCGTGCTATACTATCGGGCCGTGATCACTCGGGAGGTGATCACGGTATATACTATATACTTTATACATGATACATGTGGAGACTAAAGTCGGGTCGGTGGTGGAGCACCATGAGTGGATCTTTGAGGTGGAGCGGCAGGCAGGTTGAGACCGCCTAGGAGAGAGGTGGGCCTGGCCCTGTTCGGCGATCGTGGATACTTAACACGCTTAACGAGATCTTGGTATTTGATCTGAGTTGGCTATGAGCTTATACGCACTAACCAACTACGTGGGAAAGATATGGGCACTCGGCGTCGTGGTATCAGCCGAAGCACTTCGTGACGCCAGCGACCGAGTGGCGCGCGCCGGATTGGAACGTAGGCCTGCTCTTGTATTAAGGGGGCTAGTTCTGCTTTCGGCGTCACAGACGCAACTTGCGATTGTGCTCAGGCGATGGGCCCTGCACCCTCTGGCGCTTAGATTTAGACCGGCGTCTTGGCCTCTCTGTTGTGCCTAGGTGGGGCTGCGGCGTGTTGATCTTCCACGGCGGGCATGACCCAGAAAGTGTGTCCGCCAAATGGGATCAAGCGTGTTGGGTAAGTTGGTGCACCCTGCAGGGAAGTTAATCTATTGAATAGCCGTGATCTTGATAGCAGGACGACTTGGAGTTGTACCTTGACCTTATGACAACTAGAACTGGATACTTGATAAAACACACCCTTCCAAGTGCCAGATACAACCGGTGGTCGCTCTCTCTTAGGGATATGAGGAGGGGATCGCCGGGTAGGATTATTGCTATGTGATGTTACTTGGAGGACTTCAGCCTACCCTCCTCTACCTGTTGCAAGACAGGTGACCAGAAGCGTAGTCTTCGATAAGACTAGCTATCCCCTCTTATTACGGCATTCTGCATTCAGTCCACCGATATGGCCCTTTACACATATATCCATGCATATGTAGTGTAGCTCCTTGCTTGAGTACTTTGGATGAGTACTCATGGTTGCCTTGTTCCCCTTTTCCCCTATCTCTACTCGGTTGCTGCGACGACGATGGAGCCGGAGCGACGCCACCGTCGATGGCGACTACTACTGGAGGTGCCTACTACTACGTGCAGCCCCGGCGACGACCAGGAGTAGCTAGGAGGATCCCTGCAGGAGGCCTGCTCCTCTTCGATCTGTATCCCTGTTTGTGCTAGCCTTCTTAAGGCAATCTTGTTTAACTTATGTACGTACTCAGATATTGTTGCTTCCGCTGACTCGTCTATGATCGAGCACTTGTATTCGAGCCCTCGAGGCCCCTGGCTTGTATTATGATGCTTGTATGACTTATTTATGTTTTAGAGTTGTGTTGTGATATCTTCCCGTGAGTCCTTGATCTTGATCGTACACATTTGCGTGCATGATTAGTGTACGATTGAATCGGGGGCATCACACAATCGCTTTGGATTTTTTTATTTTTTCGCACGCGTTTTTGGCCTTTTAAACTGTTTTTTGGACGTTTCGATTTTCCATCGGTCTTCCTTAGCTTTTGGATAAAAAATTGATTTTTTTCTTTAAAAAACACATTTTTTTTCTTTCACGAGAGTTATGATTTTGCTTTCGTGAGAGGCACGGTATTGCTTTCGTCAGAGTCACGACTGTGCCTCTTGGAACCGAAAAAAATGTGTTTTCTGTTTTTTTGCCTTCCGCGAGAGGCGCAGCTGTGCCTCTCGGAAACAGAAAAAATGTGTTTTCTGTTTTTTTTATTTCCGCTAGAAGCACAATTTTGCTTTCGCGAGAGGCACGGTTGTGCTTTCGGAAGAGTCAAGGCCATGCCTCTCGGAAACGAAAGAAAACGCGTTTTATGTTTTCTTTTTTCACGAGAGGCACGATTTTGCTTCCGCGAGAGGCATGGTTGTGCTTTCACGAGAGGCACGTCCGTGCCTCTCGGAAACGAAAAAAACTTGTTTTCTGTTTATTTTTCTTTCACAAGAGGTGCGGTTTTCCTTCTGCGAGAGGCACGGTTGTGATTTCGCAAGAGGCATGGGCGTGCTTTTTCGGAAAGGGAAAAAACCTGTGCTTCTGGTTCGGTTTTTTCTTCCCTTTTTTTATGAAAAAAAAGTTCATCAATAGTATCTAGCTTTTAAGATCTCGACTCGAGGAATCCAATGGTGAAATTGGTTCGAGATTTGGACGCACGGTTTAAGAGATAAAATATTTTGAATAAACAGATGTACGAAAAAAGAGAAAACCCCCAAGTTACGAGGCGCACATGCAGCACATCACTTGTCGCAACCTGAGAAGGTGGGTGTGATCTTTGTAATGAGTACTCATCGATTAGTTTTTTTAGGGGTGAATAACAACTTTATTCATCAAAAGCCACATGAAGTGGGATATGGTTCTGGTTATAAGGAACGCCAAACCAGACATGGCGACCAGGACCTCTAGAAAGGGAAAATTTCGCTAAACTATGTGCTTCATAATTCGCAGCTTTAAGGTGAATCTCGCTGATTATTGCTCCATATCTTCCTCTAGCATTTTGGACAATATCTGCCACGACCTGTTTGCAGTCTGATGCAATGACAAAGTTGTAGACATTCAGGTCTTCCATCAAGCACAACGCTTCACAGCATGCTATCTGATACGTCTCCAACGTATCTATAATTTTTTATTGTTTCATGTTATTATATTATCTGTTTTGGATGTTCAATGGGCTTTATTATACACTTTTATATTATTTTTGGAACTAACCTATTAACCGGAGGCCCAGCCCAAATTGCTGTTTTTTTTCCTATTTCAGTGTTTCGAAGGAAAGGAATATCAAACGGAGTCCAAACGGAATGAAACCTTTCGGAACGTGATTTTCAGAACAAACGTGATCCAGAGGACTTGGAGTGCACGTCAAGAAATCAACGAGGAGGCCACGAGGCAGGGAGGCGCGCCTGCCCCCTGGGCACGCCACCCACCCTCATGGGTCCCTCGCAGCTCTCCTGACCGACCTCTTTCGCCTATATATACTCATATACCCTGGAAACATCAGAGGAGAAGCCAAAACCCTATTTCCACCGCCGCAACTCTTTGTACCCGTGAGATCCCATCTTGAGGCCTTTTCCGGCGCTCCATCGGAGGGGGCATTGGTCACGGAGGGCTTCTACATCAACACCGCAGCCTCTCCGATGATGTGTGAGTAGTTTACTTCAGACCTTCGGGTCCATAGTTACTAGCTAGATGGATTCTTCTCTCTCTTTGGATCTCAATACAAAGTTCTCCTCGATTCTCTTGGAGATCTATTCGATGTAATCTTATTTTGCGGTGTGTTTGTCGAGATCCGATGAATTGTGGGTTTATGTTCAAGATTATCTATGAACAATATTTGAATCTTCTCTGAATTCTTTTATGTATGATTGGTTATCTTTGCAAGTCTCTTCGAATTATCAGTTTGGTTTGGCCTACTAGATTGATCTTTCTTGCAATGGGAGAAGTGCTTAGCTTTAGGTTCAATCTTGTGGTGCTCGATCCCAGTGACAGTAGGGGAAACAACACGTATTGTATTGTTGCCATCGAGGATAAAAAGATGGGGTTCATATCATATTGCTTGAGTTTATCCCTCTACATCATGTCATCTTGCTTAAAGCGTTACTCCGTTCTTATGAATTTAATACTCTAGATGCATGCTGGATAGCGGTCGATGTGTGGACTAATAGTAGTAGATGCAGGCAGGAGTCGGTCTACTTGTCACGGACGTGATGGCTATATACATGATCATACCTAGATATTCTCATAACTATGCTAATACGTCTCCAACGTATCTATAATTTATGAAGTATTCATGCTATTATATTATCCATCTTGGATGTTTAATGGGCTTTACTATGCACTTTTATATTATTTTTGGGACTAACTTATTAACCCAGAGCCCAGTGCCAGTTTCTGTTTTTCTCCTTATTTCAGTGTTTCGCAGGAAAGGAATATCAAACGGAGTCCAAACAGAATGAAACCTTCGGGAGAGTTATTTTTGGAACGGAAGCAATCCAGAAGACTTGGAGTGTATGTAAGGGAAGCAACGAGGAAGGCACGAGGCAGGGGGCGCGCCCTCCACCCTCGTGGGCCCCTCGTGGCTTCCCTGACCGACTTCTTTCGCCTATATATATCCATATATCCTAAAACCATCGGAAACAGAATAGATCGGGAGTTCCACGCCGCAAGCCTCTCAGAGTACCAAAACCAATCGGGGCCCTGTTAGGCACCACGGAGGGGGGAACCTCACCGTGGCCATATTCATCATCTGGCGCTCTCCATGACGAGGAGGGAGTAGTTCACCCTCGGGGCTGAGGGTATGTACCAGTAGCTATGTGTTTGATCTCTCTCTCTCTCTCTCGTGTTCTTGAGGTGATACGATCTTGATGTATCGCGCGCTTTGCTATTATAGTTGGATCTTATGATGTTTCTCCCCCTCTACTCTCTTGTAATGGATTGAATTTTCCCTTTGAAGTTATCTTGTCTGATTGAGTCTTTAAGGATTTGAGAACAGTTGATGTATGTCTTGCCGTGCTTATCTGTGGTGACAATGGGATATCATGTGATCCACTTGATGTATGTTTTGGTGATCAACTTGCGGGTTCCGCCCATGAACCTATGCATAGGGGTTGGCACACGTTTTCGTCTTGACTCTCCAGTAGAAACTTTGGGGCACTCTTTGAAGTTCTTTGTGTTGGTTGAATAGATGAATCTGAGATTGTGTGATGCATATCGTATAATCATACCCACGGATACTTGAGGTGACATTGGAGTATCTAGGTGACATTAGGGTTTTGGTTGATTTGTGTCATAAGGTGTTATTCTAGTAAGATCTCTATGATAGATTGAACAGAAAGAATAGCTTCGTGTTATTTTACTACGGACTCTTGAATAGATCGATCAGAAAGAATAACTTTGAGGTGGTTTCGTACCCTACAATAATCTCTTCGTTTGTTCTCTGCTATTAGTGACTTTGGAGTGACTCTTTGTTGCATGTTGAGGGATAGTTATATGATCCAATTATGTTATTATTGTTGAGAGAACTTGCACTAGTGAAAGTATGAACCCTAGGCCTTGTTTCCTAGCATTGCAATACTGTTTACGCTCACTTTTATCACTTGCTACCTTGCTGTTTTTATATTTTCAGATTACAAAAACCTATATCTACCATCCATATTGCACTTGTATCACCATATCTTCGCCGAACTAGTGCACCTATACAATTTACCATTGTATTGGGTGTGTTGGGGACACAAGAGACTCTTTGTTATTTGGTTGCAGGGTTGTTTGAGAGAGACCATCTTCATCCTACGCCTCCCACGGATTGATAAAACTTAGGTCATCCACTTGAGGGAAATTTGCTACTGTCCTACAAACCTCTGCACTTGGAGGCCTAACAACTTCTACAAGAAGAAGGTTGTGTAGTAGACATCAATCTCTTTTCTGGCGCCGTTGCCGGGGAGGTGAGTGCTTGAAGGTATATCTTTAGATCTTGCAATCAAATCTTTTAGTTTCTTGTTTTATCACTAGTTTAGTCTATAAAAGAAAACTACCAAAAAATGGAATTGAGTTTGTCTCATACGCTTCATCTTTTTAATATCTTTCGTAAGTATGATGAAAAGGAAAATTGTGCTCAAGTGGTAGAAGAAGAAGTCTATAAAATGTTTGGCACTAAATCTTTGAATGATGAGCATGATTGCAATGTTGTTAGTATGAACTCTTTGAATATCCATAGTACTAATGATGATTGCACTAGTTATGATGAAAATGTCTCCTATAAACATGTCAATTTTTGTGGAGTGCATTGGGTTTGCAAGTACACACAAAATAGGGAAGATAGATATTTCAAGAGGCATAAGCATTTAGAAACTAAATTGTTGCAAGAAAGGCTAGATGTTTGTGCTGAAAATTTAAATTTTCTTAGCCGTACTTGTGAACTTTGCAATGAATGGGGTCATTTAACTATCCGATGCAAATTGTTTCATGATCTAATCGTGTCCAAAAATTGTGATGACTTGATTTCCCTTGCACATTATAATGAACTTAGTTTTCTTATGTGTTATGAAGAAATGAAACGTATAACTAAGCATCTTCCAGAATTTGCCCGTTATAAACTTCTTGATTTTGATTTAGAGAAAATTTATACGTATTGTGCGGTGAATTGCATTGAAAATCCTTATATTGCCAATTACATAAAGACAAGAAAACAAATAGAAGATGAAGAGAATAATAATGAAAGGGAAGAGACTTCCCAATATCCTCCTATTATTTCTTATGATGAATCAGGTAACGAGGAGG
Source organism: Aegilops longissima (assembly GCA_021605205.1). Classification (NCBI taxonomy): domain Eukaryota; kingdom Viridiplantae; phylum Streptophyta; class Magnoliopsida; order Poales; family Poaceae; genus Aegilops; species Aegilops longissima. The sequence continues at coordinate 709,549,698 of CM038677.1, forward strand.
AGCCTTCTATTCAACCAATCTCATTAATAAGGAGCTCCAAAAAGAGAATTGAACCCACACATGATGTGAAGAAGAAAAAGAAAAAACGGAAAAGCAAAGGTAAAAAGGTATCCCTCCCAAATGATGTTGCTCCTACTACTCATTGTGATGATGATAATTGCTATACTAATGAGAGTGATTATGCTTATGATATGAAAAGGCCCAAGCTTGGGGATGCTATGTTTGATGAGGATGACACATTTGAGAATATATTTGCTGAAATTAATGTTTGTCCCAAGCTTGGGGATGCTACATTTAATGAATATGATATTTTTTAGCCTCCCAAGTTTTGATATGCAAAGTTGTTATGATGATAGCATGCCTTCTACCTACGATGATTATATTGATGAAAGTGGGTTTGGAAGAGTTTCAACTTTAGGAAGTAATGATCCCATTATTTTGGAGGATGTTGAATCTTATAATATTTATGAAAGTGGATTTGGAGAGGTCATGACTTTATTTAGTGATGAGTCCACTATCTTGGAAGAGGTTTCAATCGATTATGATGAGAACAAAGTTGCTACTTATGATGATTATTGTGATGAAACTTATGCTATAAAAAGTAGTGATGATTATATTTATAAAACTTGTCATGATTATAATTACCCCTTTTATGAACGTTACTCTTTTAATGTGGAAACAATTTATAGTATTCAAGTCTCTTATGATACTCCCACTATTCCGAATGAGAAGAATTTTACTTATGTGGAGAGTAGTAAAATTTCTATGCAAGTAGATCATGAAAAAAAATGCTTTAGGTGCTGGTTATATTGTTGAATTCATTCATGATTCTACTGAAAATTATTATGAGGGAGGAATGTATGCTTGTAGGAATTGCAATAATATCTAGTTTCCTCTCTATGTGCTTAAAATCTTGAAGTTATGCTTGTTTTACCTTCCTATGCAAGTTGATTCTTGTTCCCATAAGTTGTTTGCTCACAAAATCCCTATGCATAGGAAGTGGGTTAGACTTAAATGTGCTAGTCATATTCTTTATGATGCTCTCTTTATGTTTCAATTTTTATCTTTTATGTGAGCATCATTGAAATCATCATGCCTAGCTAGGGGCGTTAAACGTTAGCGCTTGTTGGGAGGCAACCCAATTTTATTTTTTTTCCTTTCTTTTTGGTTCTGTTTAGTAATAAATAATTCATCTAGCCTCTGGTTATATGTGCTTTTATGTTTTAATTAGTGTTTGTGCCAAGTAAGGCCAATAGGATCTTCTTGGATGATAGTTATTTGATCTTGCTGAAAATTCCAGAAACTTTCTGTCCACAAAAACAATTGTTTAAAATCACCAGAACGTGATAAAATACTGATTCCAATTTCAGCAAATCAATAATCAAATTATATAGGTCGTCCTATTTTGGTAGAATTTTTTTGAGTTCCAGAAGTTTGCGTTAGTTACAGATTACTACAGACTGTTCTGTTTTTGACAGATTCTGTTTTTCGTGCGTTGTTTGCTTATTTCGATGAATCTATGGCTAGTAAAATAGTTTATAAACCATAGAGAAGTTGGAATACAGTAGTTTTAACACAAATATAAATAAATAATGAGTTCATTACAGTACCTTGAAGTGGTGTTTTGTTTTCTTTCGCTAACGGAGCTCACGAGATTTTCTGTTAAGTTTTGTGTTGTGAAGTTTTCAAGTTTTGGGTAAAGATTCGATGGACTATGGAATAAGGAGCGGAAAGAGCCTAAGCTTGGGGATTCCCAAGGCACCCCAAGGAAATATTCAAGGACAACCAAGAGCCTAAGCTTGGGGATGCCCCGGATGGCATCCCCTCTTTCGTTTTTGTTCATCGGTAACTTTACTTGGAGCTATATTTTTATTCACCACATGATATGTGTTTTGCTTGGAGCGTCATTTTATTTTCTTTAGCTTTGCTTGCTGTTTTAATAAAATACCAAGATTTGAAATTCTTAAATGAGAGAGAGTCTTCACATAGCTACATAATTATTTAACTACTCATTGATCTTCACTTATATCTTTTTGGAGTAGTTTGTCATCTACTCGTGTGCTTCACTTATATCCTATGAGTAAATGGTTGAATGATTTGAATGTCATAAATCTGAAATTATACATGTTTCATATGCCTTTTCCATGGGGAGTAATGCCTTCACATATAAGAAGTAGAGGTGGTAAATTTTTTGAAGGTTAGCAAACATTGCATTGGTCACTTGAACAATTCATGAAAGAATATTGAAGGAAGAGAGATTTCACATCTAAATATATTATCTTGGACATCTTCTATGATTGTGAGCCCCATTAATTATTTTCAAACCTGAGCAAATTAGTTGAAGTTGGACAAGGAAGACAACATAATGAGTTATGATTGGGTATATTTGTATAGAAGTTATATTGTTATGGATCCTCTAACATGTGGTGCTTGCTATTTAGAATCATTTGTTGCCAAAATATTTGTACTAAGCGGGAATACTGCTTGTGCATCCAAATTTCTTGAACCAAGTTTCTTCCATGAGTGTCCACCATATCTACCTATATGCGGTATTTACCTGCCGTTCCAAGTAAATTAGCATGTGCCAAACTCTAAACCTTCAAATAATAGTCTGTTTTGTATGCCCGAATCGCTCATGTAGCGACTAGGGGCTGTCAGTATCTTCCATGCTAGGTGGGTTATTCTCACGATGAGTGGACTCCGCTCATCATTCACGAGAAAATGGCTGGTAACTGGGATGCCCAGTCCTATGATCAAAAGATCAAAAATAAATTCACAAATAATTTAAACAAAACTCCCCCAGGAATGTTGATAGTTGGACGGCACCCGTTGTTTCAGACAAGCCGTGGAGTGTGAATGTTGGTGGAGGGGGAGTAAAAACTTTACCTTTCTGCGTGGGAATCGCCTATAATGTATCTAGTATGGAAGATATTGGGAACTCTTGGTCGTTATGTTGACAATGAAAGCATACCTCTCAAAATTATTTCCATCTCTGTTTTTGCTTCGAGCTCTGGCACCTCTGCAAATCCCTGCTTCCCTATGCGAAGGGCCTATCTTTTACTTTTATGCAAGAGTCAGTAGTATTCCTTCTCATTCCAACCCACTCTTTAGTTGGCAAACATCATGTGATGGAAAGATCTAAGCATATATGGCCATTCAAATATATTTGAGCATGAATTATTATTGTTGACATTATCCTTGAGGTAAAAGGTTGGGAGGCGAAACATTAAGCCCCTATCTTTCTTTGTGTTCGATGAATACTATATGCTTTGAGTGGTAGCAATCATGGAAGACTAAATGATAGTTGAGTATGTGAAGTTTCCTGAATCAAAGCTCTGACATAGACTCTTCCTGAAAATAAGATGAATTGTAATTGTTTGATGACTAATAACACGGTTTGTTAGTTTTCAAGAAAGTTTATGATCTATACTTTAACATGTGAACAGTTTGTTACTTGATCATGAAAAGTTTTATGATATGAGCTACTGTTATGACATATAATGATGCTAGAAAAGGTGATTGAAATTATCATTGATCAAACTTGTGCACCTGCTAGCATTCACACTTCATAAATTCTTTCTTTTATCATTTACTTACTCGAGGACGAGCAGGAATTAAGCTTGGGGATGCTGATACGTCTCCAATTTATCTATAATTTATGAAGTATTCATGCTATTATATTATCCATCTTGGATGTTTAATGGGCTTTACTATGCACTTTTATATTATTTTTGGGACTAACTTATTAACCCAGATCCTAGTGCCAGTTTCTGTTTTTCTCCTTGTTTCAGTGTTTCGCAGGAAAGGAATATCAAACGGAGTCCAAACGGAATGAAACCTTCGGGAGAGTTATTTTTGGAACGGAAGCAATCCAGAAGAATTGGAGTGTACGTAAGGGAAGCAACGAGGAAGGCACGAGGCAGGGAGGCGCGCCCCCCCAGGCGCGCCCTCCACCTCGTGGGCCCTCGTGGCTTCCTGACCGATTTCCTTCGCCTATATATATATATATATATATATATATATATATATATATATATATATATATATATATCCATATACCCTAAAACCATCGGGAAACAGAATAGACTAGGAGTTCCGCCGTCGTAAGCCTCTATAGCCACCAAAAACCAATCGGGGTCCTGTTTCGGCACCCTAACGGAGGGGGGAACCCTCACCGGTGGCCATCTTCAGCATCCCGGCGCTCTCTATGACGAGGAGTGGGTAGTTCACCCTCGGGGCTGAGGGTATGTACCAGTAGCTATATGTGTTTGATCTCTCTCTCTTTCTCTCGTGTTCTTGAGGTGATACGATCTTGATGTATCGCAAACTTTTCTATTATAGTTGGATCTTATGATGTTTCTCCCCCTCTACTCTCTTGTAATGGATTGAGTTTTACCTTTGAAGTTATCTTGTCGGATTGAGTCTTTAAGGATTTGAGAACAATTGATGTATGTCTTGCCGTTCTTATCTGTGGTGACAATGGGATATCACGTGATCCACTTGATGTATGTTTTGGTGATCAAATTGCGGGTTCCGCCCATGAACCTATGCATAGGGGTTGGCACACGTTTTCGTCTTGACTTTCCGGTAGAAACATTGGGGCACTCTTTGAAGATCTTTGTGTTGGTTGAATAGATGAATCTGAGATTGTGTGATGCATATCGTATAATCACACCCACGGATACTTGAGGCGACATTGGAGTATCTAGGTGACATTAGGGTTTTGGTTGATTTGTGTCATAAGGTGTTATTCTAGTACGAACTCTATGATAGATTGAACGAAAAGAATAGCTTCGTGTTATTTTACTACGGACTCTTTTGAATAGAACGATCAGAAAGAATAACTTTGAGGTGGTTTCGTACCCTACAATAATCTCTTCGTTTGTTCTCCGCTATTAGTGACTTTGGAGTGACTCTTTGTTGCATGTTGAGGGATAGTTATATGATCCAATTATGTTATTATTATTGAGAGAACTTGCACTAGTGAAAGTATGAACCCTAGGCCTTGTTTCCTAGCATTGCAATATTGTTTACGCTCACTTTTATCACTTGCTATCTTGCTGTTTTTATATTTTCAGATTACAAAAACCTCTATCTACCATCCATATTGCACTTGTATCACCATCTCTTCGCCGAACTAGTGCACCTATACAATTTACCATTGTATTGGTGTGTTGGGGACACAAGAGACTCTTTGTTATTTGGTTGCAGGGTTGTTTGAGAGAGACCATCTTCATCCTACGCCTCCCACGGATTGATAAACCTTAGGTCATCCAATTGAGGGAAATTTGCTACTGTCCTACAAAGCTCTGCACTTGGAGGCCCAACAACGTCTACAAGAAGAATGTTGTTGATACGTCTCCGTCGTATCTACTTTTCCAAACACTTTTGCCCTTGTTTTGGACTCTAACTTGTATGATTTGAATGGAACTAACCCGGACTGACGCTGTTTTCAGCAGAATTGCCATGATGTTGTTTTATGTGCAGAAAACAAAAGTTCTCGGAATGACATGAAACTTCACGGAACATCTTAGAAAAAATAATAAAAAATCCTCGCAAAAGATGAAGACCAGGGGGCCCACACCCTGTCCATGAGGGTGGGGGGCGCGCCCCCCCTCCTCGTGGGCCCCCTGGAGACCCTCCGACGCCAACTCCAACTCTATATATTGGCTTTCGGAGAGAAAAGAATAAGAGAGAAGAAATAATCGCGTTTTACGATACGGAGCCACCGCCAAGCCCTAAAACCTCTCGGGAGGGCTGATCTGGAGTCCGTTCGGGGCTCCGGAGTGGGGGATTCGTCGCCGTCGTCATCATCAACCATCCTCCATCACCAATTTCATGATGCTCACCGCCATGCTTGAGTAATTCCATAGTAGGCTTGCTGGACGGTGATGGGTTGGATGAGATTTATCATGTAATCGAGTTAGTTTTGTTAGGTTTTGATCCCTAGTATCCACTATGTTCTGAGATTGATGTTGCCATGACTTTGCTATGCTTAATGCTTGTCACTAGGGCCCGAGTGCCATGATTTCAGATCTGAACCTATTATGTTTTCATGAATATATGTGTGTTCTTGATCCTATCTTGCAAGTCTATAGCCACCTATTATGTGTTATGATCCGACAACCCCGAAGTGACAATAATCGGGATACTTCTTGGTGATGACCATAGTTTGAGGAGTTCATGTATTCACTAAGTGATAATGCTTTGTTCCGGTTCTCTATTAAAAGGAGGCCTTAATATCCATTAGTTTCCATTAGGACCCCGCTTCCACGGGAGGGTAGGACAAAAGATGTCATGCAAGTTCTTTTCCATAAGCACGTATGACTATATTCGGAATACATGCCTACATTACATTGATGAGTGGGAGCTAGTTCTGTGTCACCCTATGTTATGATTGCTACATGATGAACCGCGTCCGGCATAATTATCCATCACCGATCCAATGCCTACGAGGTTTCCACATACTGTTCTTCGTTTATTTACTTTCCCGTTGCTACTGTTACAATCACTACAAAATACAAAAAATATTAATTTTGCTTTCATTACTCTTTTGTTACTGTTACCACTACTATCATACTGCTTTGCTACTAAATACCTTGCTGCAGATATTAAGTTATCCAGATGTGGCTGAATTGACAACTCAGTTGCTAATACTTGAGAATATTCTTTGGCTCCCCTTGTGTCGAATCAACAAATTTGGGTTGAATACTTTACCCTCGAAGCTGTTGCGATCCCCTACACTTGTGGGTTATCAAGACTAATTTAAAGCGCCGTTGCGGGAGCATAGCTCTATTCTTTGAGTTACTTGGGATTTATATCTGCTGGGCACTATGAAGAATTTGAAAGACGCTAAGAAAAAATTTATCCCTCAACTACGAGGGAGGTAAGGAACTGCCATCTAGCTCGCACTTGATTCACCTTACGTTATGAGTAAGCTTGTGACACCTAAACCTGCTTACGCTATTCGTTACGATATGTCACATGTTATTGATGATGCCCATCGCTATGCATGATATTTATGATGAAACTACTTCTATGCTTGATACTCTGTGCCCTTGGTGAATTTCTTGATGAACAAATTTCTAGGGCTAGAGAGAAAGAAACTATTGAAACTGATAATATTGATGAAAGTGATGATGAGGATATGCCTGCTATTCCTGAGGGTTATGTTTTTGATACGGAATCTTCTGCAGCTATCTTTGCCTGCAAAGATAGAAATGAACTTAAGAGGCTGTTAGTTAAATGGAGTAAAGAATCTCTTAGACTTGTTAGGAAACATGCTTCTATGGTTACCACTCAAGTAGAACAAGTACTTAAGGCTCAAAATGATTTGCTCAATGAAATGAATAGTAAGAAAAATGATTATGCTGTTAGAGTGGCTACTAGAACTGGTAGAATGACTCAGAACCTTTGTATCGAAGGCCACCCTAAGAGAATTGAGCAAGATTCTCGGAGAAATAATCTTGATGTGCCTAGTTATTCTAAAAGGAAGAAAAGAAAATGATAGGACTTTGCAAACTTCTAGTGAACCTATTGCTGAACCACGATAATCCAAATGATATATCTATTTACGATCTTTGAAACACAATCTGGTAATGAACATGAACCTAGTCAAAATGTTAATGATGATGCTCAACCTAGTAATGATAATGAAGTAGAAATTGAACCTGCTGTTGATCTTGATAACCCACAATCAAAGAATCAACGTTATGATAAGGGAGACTTTGTTGCTAGGAAACATGGTAAAGAAAGAGAACCATGGGTTCAGAAACCCATGCCTTTTCCTCCCAACCCATCCAAGAAAAAAGATGATGAGGATTTTGAGCGCTTTGCTGAAATGATTAGACCTATCTTTTTGCGTATGCGATTAACTGATGTGCTCAAAACAAATCCTTATGCTAAGTATATGAAGGATATCATTACCAATAAGAGAAAGATACCAGTGTAAGTGCATCTAGTGCCCCTTAGTGATTTTGGTGTATTGAAGACTTCTAGGTTAAGGGACTAATGTGTTTGTGAGTGTACACAGGTCTATAAGTCCATGAGGAGTTTGATATTTACAGAGAAAGTCGACCCCAAAAAATGAAGTTCTTCGACTGAAGACTTTCATATTCTGAAGACTTTCTGAAGACTTTGAAAGTGAAGAAATTGGTGTGACCTTGAAGACTTGGTATTCATTTGAGGAACATGAAGTGTGAAGAATTTTGTTTTCGTAGTTTCGTTTTTCTCTTTGTTGAGTCATAGGAAACACCGTACTGTTAAAGGGGGTCGAGGAAATACTAAGGAACAATTTCCATGTGATGTTCAACTCAAAATCCTACACCTACAAATCCCTTCGAGTGAAGCCTTTGGAAATCTCATACAGTTCAGTCAATTTCTTGATGGATGAGACGAAGTTCTTACAGTGTTGAGAATTTGTTTCGACCGAGGAGTTAGGAATTCGCCAGTCGAATTACCTACACGAAGGAGCAACATGATAGCCCCGAGGAATTTGAGAGTCAAATTTCCGACCGTTCTTTGTGCTCTGGCGCCACCTGTCCCAAAATATCTTATCCACCTAACGGTCATATCATTGAAGGGCATTTATGTCTTATCATGTCGGGCTGCTCCCTAGGCTATAAATAGCCACCCTTACAACCACTAGCTGGTTGGCTGCTCATGAGAAACCGACACTTGTCAATTGAGAGCATCCCATCCTTCGAGGACTTTGGCGAAAATCATCGAGTGAGGAAAACCCAAAACCAAACCCTACAAACCCAAAGTGATTGAGCATCATGAAGAGATTGATCTGAGTGGATCCGGCGCTTGTTACCTTTGAAGACTGTGCTTCTTCCAGACGGTTAGGCGTCATGGTCTAGAGCATCAAGAGGAATTGTGGATCGCCGAGTGACCGAGTCTGTGAAGGTTTGGAAGTTGCCTGAAGACTTACCACGAGTGATTGGACAAGGTCTGTGTGACCTTAGTTCAAGGAGAATACGGTGAGGACTTGGTGTCCTGAGCTGCGTGCTCAGCGACCGGGTGTCCGGACTGTGTCCTCGAGTTTAAATACTCAGCCGCTCCAACCAGACGTACAACTGAGACAGCAGTTGCAACTGGTCTACCAAATCATTGTCTTCACCAACCTTACTGGTTCTATTTCCTCAACTCATTCATTTCCTCATTACTGTGTTGTGTGTTTGTTCATATCTGTGTTTGAAGACTTTGACTGAAGACTTTCTCAATTTCCTCAGTTCAAATTCTTTAGTCTGTTTGTCTTCATCTTGTGTTATCCTGTGATTACGCTTTCTGTACTCTGTGATTGTCTTCATTTCATCATGATGACCATGCCTGTATTCTGTTATGCTTACTTCTGAGTACTTATTCCGCTGCAAGTAGTTCTTCGCTAAGGAATTTCCTCACCGGCAAATTCCTCAGTGAAGAATTCATAAAAATCGCCTATTCACCCCCTCTAGTCGATATAACGCACTTTCAATTGGTATCAGAGCAAGGTACTCCCTTGTTCTGTGTGATTTTGGTTTAACCACCTGGAGTTTTAGTTATGTCGACCGCAGGTATGATCAAGGTCTCGGCTGGGTGTCCTACCTTTGATGGAGCGGACTACCCCTCTTTGGAAGAACAAGATGCGAATGCATCTTGAAGCAATTGACAACGATCTACGGTATGTTGTGGAAAATGGTGTTCCTCTGTCTCACCCTCACTTTGAACACTACCGATGTGAAGAGATTCAAGCAACTCGATTCTCAAGCGAAGAATATCATATGTGGCCATCGAGCAAAGGACGGTATGGAAGAGTGAGTGCTTTGGAAACCGCTAAGCTTATCGGGATAGGCTGTCCAAAGTAAATGAAGGAGCCTCAACTCAGCGTGACTCGAGTTGATGTTCTTGAAATCTCTTCAACCGCTTCAAAAGACTCGACAATGAAAATGTTCAACAAACCTTCGATCGCCTCACCGACATCTCAAATGAGCTTCAAGCACTTGGTGCCATCGACATCACCGACCATGAGGTGGTGAAGAAATTGTTGAGATCGCTGATTCCTCATTTGATACTCTGGCGCTGATGATACAAGAATGTGCTGACTACAAGTCTCTTGATCCCGCTGATATCCTCGAAAGGCTAAATACTCACGAGTTCCAGCTTGCTGAAAAGAGAGATCTCTATGGTTCGAGCTATGGCAAGCCACGTGCCCTGAAGGCCAAGGCTGTGTCTGAATCTGAATGTGAAGATTCTGGTAGTAGCCTTGGTGATCCTGAAGAATTGAGCCAGGAGCTAGCACTGCTCGTGAAGAAATTACAGAAGTTCTCGAGACATGGTCGCTTTGGAAAATCCTCAAGAAGCAGTGATTCCTCATCCAGTGACTATAAGAGAAGGCTATGCCACAAATGCAAGAAACCTGGTCACTATATTCAATATTGTCCTCAGTGGGAAAAGGAATTAAAGAAGAAGAAATACAAGGATTACAGTTCTGATGATGCTAAGAAGAAGAAGAAATCGTCAAAATCTTCATCATCAAAATCCTCGAAGTCTTCATCTCACAAGAAGAGCAGCTCCAAGAAGGCTCGGGCATTCATTGGCAAGGAAATGGACTCTGAAGCTGAATCTGAGGAACATGAGGAAGAGGAGGCATCTGAGGAGTCCGAGTCTGGTGTGGCGAGTCTGGCTTTCGCTACTGCATTCGTCAGCAAGTCCATCTTCAACTCTGAAGAAACTGACCTCACCAACAAGGCTGACGAAGATAATAATGACTTCGCTCCCACCTATTGCTTCATGGCAAGAGGTGCAAAGGTACTCAAATATACCTCCTCTGAATCTAGTGAGAATGAATCTGATGAAGATCTGAAGCCCAGCTACTCTAATCTTGCTAAGATTGCTGTAAAACAACAAAAGGCTTTTGAAAAGGTTCAAAACATGCTAGACAAAAGCGATGATATGTTGGGTGAAGAAATGGATCGCACTAAAGCCCTGACTGAAAATCTTCAAAGACTTCAGTCTAGGTTTGATAGCCTTCAAGGTCATCATAACTCTCTCTTATCTGATCATGAGAAACTTTCTTATGAATTTCTTCAAAGAAAGCAAGATCTTGAGAAGCCAAGAGTGAGTTATGAAGATCTTCAGAAGGAGCGCTATTCATTGCTAGCTCAACAAATCAGCGCTTCTCAGGAAGAATTTGTTACTCCATGCTTAAAGTGCATTGAACGTGAATCTGCTAATTCTTCACCTGAATGTTCAAATGCTTCAACTGTTACAAATTCTTCACCTGCCTCTGCTATCACTAATTCCTCATCTGAGGACATTGCTAGTATCACTGACGATGCAAGGCTGAAGGAATTGTACATGACAGGCATGTACAAAAGCCTCAAAGGGCATCAGACTCTTTGTGATGTGCTTAAAAAGCAGATCCTCAACAGAAACCCTAGGAAAGAGGGTATTGCCTTTGAGAGGAAACTCAATGCTGATGGAACATATTGGAAGCCTGAGCAGTACCCCAAAACCTCATGGGTTGCTGCAAAAGGACCTCCAGTTGATCCACCTAACCTATCTGGCTTTACATGTGAATCTCCTCATTCTTCTGATGAGTCATTTGACTCCAACTATAAACTGTTCAAAAATCAGAATGGTGAAGTATTTGCTAGATATGTTGGCACTAAGCTGGAGCAGGTCTCCTATGAAGAAAATCTGGGTTCCCAAGAAATGCCTTGAAAGTCTTCAGGTGAATGTCCTCATGACACCACCTGTGAAGAATAGGAACCCCAGATCAAACTCTTCATATGGACCAAATTCTTCATATGGATCCAAGTCCTCACGTGGATCAAATTCCTCACATGGATCAAAGTCCTCATATGATTATCATCGTGCTAACAACTCTGTTTAGCAGGGTAGAGCTAAGGGCTATGAATATGTGCATTATTCTTCAAACCATTATGTTCATAAGTCCTCGAAGAATTTCTCCGCTTATTCATATGCTTACCCTAACCCCTCTTATGTGAAACGAAATGGTTTAGCCTCTATGCCACCATTCTCATATGGAGCTCGTAGAGTGATGAACTCTTTGCCACCCCTTCAGATGTGGGTGGTGAAGAAAAAGAACTAATCTCTTCTGCAGGGTCAGGTCTCCAGACGTGCTTTAACGTCTGAAGAATTTGATGGGGGCTGACAAAAATGCCTGAAAGGACGCAGGCTAATCATGAAGAAATGAACTTTCATTTCACACGTCCTCTTACTGCTATATCTGTTTTACTGCTTGATGAAATTAATCTGACAAACTTGATATCATATTCTTCAGTGATGAAGTATATGAGATCGTAAGTTGCACTAATTCATCTGCAGGATGATCAACCCAAAGCAAATGAGTGGGTCCTCGATAGTGGATGTACAAATCACATGACTGGTGACAAGAATCTATTGATGGATGCTCCCTTATCACCGTCACATCTGAAGCATATCATCTTTTTGACAAAGGCAAAAGTCGGTATTGGGTCTTGGTAAGGTTGCGATCTCTAAGGACATACACATGGACAAAGTCATGCTTGTTGAGTCCTTAGGATACAACCTCATGTCGATCTCAAAGCTTTGTGATCTTGATATGGTTGTTGTCTTTGGCAAATATCGTTGTGTTGTGATTATGGAAGTGACAATTCCAAAGTCTTCAAAGGCTTTAGGAGAGGAGACTTGTATATTGTTGATTTCTCTCTGGGACCACAACCAGCCGTGTGTCTACTTGCAAAAGCTTGAAGGCTGGCTATGCCATCGACGACTTAGTCACGCAGGCATGAGAAATTTGCACACGCTTGCAAAGAAGAAGCATGTCATTGGCATTGAGAATGCCAAATTCCTCAAGGATCACTTGTGTGGAGCCTGTGAAGCTGGAAAAATGACCAAGGCCAAGCATCCAGCGAAGACTATCATGACCACTACTCGACCATTCGAATTGCTTCACATGGACCTCTTTGGTCCTAATCATTACTCAGCAGTCAATAATGATGCATCTCTATATGGCTTTGTTATTGTTGATGATTACTCTCGTTACACATGGGTTCACATTGTTACTTACAAACATGAAGTGCAGGAAGTCTTCAAACGATTTTCCTCGAGGGCTTCAACCAACTTTGGTGTGAAGATCAAGCACATCAGGAGTGACAATGGAACTGAGTTCAAGAATTCCGGTCTTGATGACTATCTTGATGAACTTGGTATTACTCATGAGTTATCTGCTCCTTATACTCCTCAGCAAAATGGCGTCGTGGAGCGAAAGAACAGAACTCTTGTTGAGATGGCTCGCACTATGCTTGATGAATACAAAATGCCTCATCGTTTTTGGATTGATGCAATTGATACCGCATGCCACATCATCAACAGAGTATATCTTCACAAATTATTCAAGAAGACTGCCTATGAACTCCTCACTGACAAGAAACCCAATGTGAGTTATTTCAAAGTCTTGATTGCAAAATGTTGGATTAGAGATCCTCATCACAATGCTAAATTTGCACGAAAGCACATGAAGGTTTTATGCTTGGTTACGGAAAGGACTCGCACACCTCTGAGTCTTCAACAACGCTCTTCACAAGGTTGTTGAAACTGTAAATGTCTTGATTCGATGAAACTAATGGCTCGCAAAGAGAGCACCTACCTTCCGTGATAGATGAACCAGCACCCGAGGATTCTATCAAGTTCAAGGCAACTGAGGATGTCATTACTACTGAAGAATCTGCTGAAGAATTCATTCCAGAACGTGAAGAACGTCGAGCTGATACACCTGAAGATAATGCCGAAGAAAATGGTGCTGAAGAAAATGCTGATCAAATTCCTCGACGGTAACCAGCTCATCCTCGCATTGCAAAAGAAGTGCAAGTTGACAAGATCATCGATGACATTGAAGCACCAGGTCCTCTCACACGCTCAAAAGCTTCACATTTATCTAACTTTTGTGGGCACTATGCTTTTGTCTCTATCACAGAGCCCACTAAGGTAGATGAAGCATTTCTGGAGCCTGAGTGGATTCAGGCTATGCAAGAATAACTACATCAGTTCGAGCTCAACAACGTCTGGGAACTGGTCAAACGTCCAGATCCTCGCAAGCATAATATCATTGGCACAAAGTGGATCTACCGCAACAAGCAAGATGAAAATGGCCTTGTGGTGAGGAATAAGGCACGACTTGTAGCTCAAGGCTACACACAGGTTGAAGGAGTTGATTTCGATGAAACTTTTGCACCTGTTGCTAGACTTGAGGCTATTCACATATTACTTGCTTATGCTAACCATCATGATATCATTTTATATCAAATGGATGTGAAAAGTGCATTCCTCAATGGTAAGCTTGAGGAAGAAGTATATCTTCAGACTCAACAAGGCCCTCTATGGCCTCAAGCAAGCCCCTCGGGCGTGGTATGATACTTTGAAGGAATTCTTCGTGAAGAATGGCTTCACACCCGGTTCACTCGACCCTACTCTCTTTACTAAATCTTATGATGGTGAACTGTTTGTGTGTCAAATATACGTTGATGATATTATCTTTGGCTGTACTGACCAACGTTATAGTGATGAATTTGCCTATATGATGAGTGAAGAATATCATATGTCTATAATGGGAGAGTTGAAATTCTTCTTAGGTCTTCAAATTCGTCAACAACGCAATGGCATATTCATTTCTCAGGAGAAATACCTCAAGGATGTTCTGAGGAAATTCGGCATGCAAGATTGCAAAGGCGTCAAAATTCCAATGCCCACAAATGGCCATCTATGCACTGATGAAAATGGTATTGACTTCGATCACAAGGTATACCGCTCCATGATTGGTTCTTTATTGTACCTATGTGCATCTAGGCCAGATATAATGCTTAGTGTTTGCATGTGTGCCCGATTTCAAGCTGCACCGAAGGAATCACACCATAAGGCTGTGAAGCATATTCTTCGATATCTAGTTCACACACCAACACTAGGATTATGGTACCCCAAGGGCTCTACTTTTGATCTCATTGGATATTCTGACTCTGACTATGCTGGTGATCATGTGAACCACAAGTCAACATCTGGTACTTGTCATTTCCTCGGACGATCTTTGGTCTGTTGGTCCTCGAAGAAACAGAACTGCGTATCACTGTCTACTCCGGAAGCTGAATACATTGCTGCTGGTTCTTGCTGTGCTCAATTGCTGTGGATGAAGCAAACTCTCAAGGACTACGGCATCAACGTGAAGAATGTGCCTCTCTACTGTGACAATGAGAGTGCCATGAAGATTGCTCACAACCTAGTTCAGCACTCGAAGACAAAGCACATTCAGATTCGTCATCATTTTCTTCGCGATCATGTGTTGAAGGGCGACATCTTTATTGATCATGTGAAGACTGAAGAACAGCTAGCCGATATTGTTGGGGAACGTAGTAATTTCAAAAAATTTCCTACGCACACGCAAGACCATGGTGATGGCATAGCAACGAGAGGGGAGAGTGTCTGTCCACGTACCCTCGTAGACCGAAAGCGGAAGCGTTATAACAACGCGGTTGATGTAGTCGTACGTCTTCATGATCCGACCGATCCAAGTACCGAACGTACGGCACCTCCAAGTTCTGCACACGTTCAGCTCGATGGCGATCCCGGACTCGATCCAGCAAAGTGTCGGGGATGAGTTCCGCCAAGACTGACGGCGTGGTGGCGATGATGATGCTCCACCGACGCAGGGCTTCGCCTAAGCTCATGACGATATGACTTCTCGGCGCAGGGCTTCGCCTAAGCTCCATGACGATATGACCGAAGTGGAATATGGTGGAGGGGGCACCGACACGGCTAAGGAACGATCCGTAGATCAACTTGTGTCATGGGGTGCCCCCTGCCCCGTATATAAAGGAGCAAGGAGGAGGTGGCGGTCTAGGGAGGCGCACCAAGGGGGAGTCCTACTCCCACCGGGAGTAGGACTCCTCCTTTCCTAGTAGGAGTAGGAGAGTAGGAAGGGAAGGGAGGAAGGGTGCGGCCCCTCCCTAGTCCAATTCGGACTAGGCCTTGGGAGCGCGCGGCCTGCCCTAGGCAGCCCTCTCTCTTCCCGCAGGGCCCAATAAGGCCCAATACTTCTCCCCGGCGAATTCCGTAACTCTCCGGTACTCGAAAAATACCGAATCATTCGAACCTTTCCGGACTCGAATATAGTCGTCCAATATATCGATCTTTACGTCTCGACCATTTCGAGACTCCTCGTCATGTCCCGATCTCATCCGGGACTCCGAACTCTTCGGTACATCAAAACTCATAAACTCATAATATAAGCATCATCGAAACCTTAAGCGTGCGGACCCTACGGGTTCGAGAACTATGTAGACATGACCTAGAACTATTCTCGGTCAATAACCAATAGCGGAACCTGGATGCCCATATTGGCTCCTACATATTCTCTGAAGATCTTTATCGGTCAAACCGCATAACAACATCGTTGTTCCCTTTGTCATCGGTATGTTACTTACCCGAGATTCGATCGTCGGTATCCAATACCTAGTTCAATCTCGTTACCGGCAAGTCTCTTTACTCGTTCCGTAATACATCATCTCATAACTAACTCATTAGTTACAATGCTTGCAAGGCTTAGGTGATGAGTATTACCGAGAAGGCCCGAGAGATACCTCTCCGACAATCGGAGTGACAAAACCTAATCTCGAAATCGCCAACCCAACATGTACCTTTGGAGACACCTGTAGTACTCCTTTATAATCACCCGATTCGTTGTGACGTTTGGTAGCACCAAAGTGTTCCTCCGTAAGCGGAGTTGCATAATCTCATAGTTACAGGAACATGTATAAGTCATGAAGAAAGCAATAGCAACATACTAAATGATCAAGTGCTAGGCTAACGGAATGGGTCAAGTCAATCAGATCATTCTCCTAATGATGTGATCCCGTTAATCAAATGACAACTCATGTCTATGGTTAGGAAACATAACCATCTTTGATTAACGAGCTAGTCAAGTAGAGGCATACTAGTGACACTCTGTTTGTCTATGTATTCACACATGTATTATGTTTCCGGTTAATACAATTCTAGCATGAATAATAAACATTTATCATGATATAAGGAAATAAATAATAACTTTATTATTGCCTCTAGGGCATATTTCCTTGATCTCCCACTTGCACTAGAGTCAATAATCTAGTTCACATCGCCATGTAATTTAACATCAATAGTTCACATCTATATGTGGTTAACACCCATAGTTCACATCGACATGTGAGCAACACCCAAAGGGTTTACTAGAGTCAGTAATCTAGTTCACATCGCTATGTGATTAACACCCAAAGAGTACTAAGGTGTGATCATGTTTTGCTTGTGAGATAATTTTAGTCAACGGGTCTGTCACATTCAGAGCCGTAAGTATTTTGCAAATTTCTATGTCTACAATGCTCTGCACGGAGCTACTCTAGCTAATTGCTCCCTCTTTCAATATGTATCCAGATTTGAGACTCAGAGTCATCTAGATTAGTGTTTAAAACTTGCATCGACGTAACCCTTTACGACGAACCTTTTTCCACTTCCATAATCGAGAAACATATCCTTATTCTACTAAGGATAATTTTGACCGTTGTCCATTGATCTACTCCTAGATCACTATTTTACTCCCTTGCCAAGCTTAGTGGTAGGGTATGCAATAGATCTGGTACACAGCATGACATACTTTATAGAACCTATGGCTGATGCATAGGGAATGACTTTCATTCTCTTTCTTTCTTCTGCCGTGGTCGGGTTTTGAGTCTTACTCAATCTCACACCTTGTAACACAGGCAAGAACTCTTTCTTTGACTGTTCCATTTTGAACTACTTCAAAATCTTGTCAAGGTATGTATTCATTGAAAAACTTATCAAGCGTCTTGATCTATCTCTATAGATCTTGATGCTCAATATGTAAGCAGCTTCACCGAGGTCTTTCTTTGAAAAACTCCTTTCAAACACTCCTTTATGCTTTTCAGAATAATTCTAGATTATTTCCGATCAACAATATGTCATTCACATATACTTATCGAGAAAGGTTGTAGTGCTCCCACTCACTTTCTTGCAAATACAGGCTTCTCCAAAAGTCATATAAAACCATATGCTTTGATCACACTATCAAAGCGTTTATTCCAACTCGAGATGCTTGCACCAGTCCATAGATGGATCGTGAAGCTTGCACATTTTGTTAGCTCCTTTAGGATTGATAAAACCTTCTGGTTGCATCATATACAACTCTTCTTTAATAAATGCATTAAAGAATGTAGTTTTGACATCCATTTGCCAGATTTCATAAAATGTGGCAATTGCTAACATGATTCGGACAGACTTAAGCATCGCTATAGTTGAGAAAATCTCATTGTAGTCAACACCTTGAACTTTGTCTAAAACCTTTTTTCGACAAGTCTAGCTTTGTAGATAGTAATACTACTATCAACATCTGTCTTCCTCTTGAAGATCCATTTATCTACATGGCTTGCTGATCATCGAGCAAGTCAATCAAAGTCCATACTTTGTTCTCATACATGGATCCTATCTCAGATTTTATGGCCTCAAGCCATTTCGCAGAATCTGGGCTCATCATCGCTTCCTCATAGTCCGTAGGTTCATCATGGTCTAGTAACATGACTTCCGAATATGATTACCGTACCACTGCAGTGCGGATCTTACTCGGAAGACCCACGAGGTTTGGTAGCAACTTGATCTGAAGTTTCATGATCATCATCATTAACTTCCTCACTAATTGGTGTAGGAATCACCGAACTGATTTACGTGATGAACTACTTTCCAATAAGGAGAAGGTACAATTACCTCATCAAGTTCTACTTTCCTCCCACTCACTTCTTTCGAGAGAAACTTCTTCTCTAGAAAGGATCCATCTTAGCAATGAATAACTTGCCTTCGGATCTGTGATAGAAGGTGTACCCAATAGTTACCTTTGGGTATTCTATGAAGACGCACTTCTCCGATTTGGGTTCGAGCTTATCAGTTGAAAACTTTTTCACATAAGCATCACAACTCCAAACTTTTAAGAAACGACAGCTTAGGTTTACTGTTAAACCATAGTTCATACGGTGTCGCCTCAACGGATTTAGATGTTGCCCTATTAAACGTGAATGCAGCTGTCTCTAATGCATAACCCCAAAACGATAGTGGTAAACTGATAAGAGACATCATAGATCGCACCATATCCAAAATAAAGTACGGTTATGACGTTCGGACACACCATTACGTTATGGTGTTCCATGTGGCGTGAGCTGTGAAACTATTCCACATTGTTTTATATGAAGGCCAAACTCGTAACTCAAATATTCTCCTCCACGATCAGATCGTAGAAACTTTATTTTCTTATTACGATGATTCTCCACTTCACTCTGAAATTATTTGAATTTTTCAAATGTTTCAGACTTGTGCTTCATTAAGTAGATATACTCATATCTGCTCAAATCATCTTGTGAAGGTCAGAAAATAACGATACTTGCCGTGAGCTTTAACACTCATCGGACCGCATACATCAAGTATGTATTATTTCCAATAAGTCATTTGCTCGCTCCATTGTTCCGGAGAACGAGTCTTTAGTCATCTTGCCCATAAGGCATGGTTCACAAGCATCAAGTGATTCATAATCAAGTGATTCCAAAATCCCATCAGCATGGAGTTTCTTCATGCGCTTTACATAATATGACCTAAGCGGCAAGTGCCACAAATAAGTTGCACTATCATTATTAACTTTGCATCTTTTGGCATCAATATTATGAATATGTGTATTACTACGATCGAGATCCAACAAACTATTTTTATTGGGTGTATGACCATTGAAGGTTTTATTCATTTAAACAGAACAACAATTATTCTTTGACTTCAAATGAATAACCGTTTTGCAATAAACATGATCAAATCATATTCATGCTCAACATAAACACCAAATAACATTTATTTAGGTTTAACACTAATCCCGAAAGTATAGGGAGTGTGCGATGATGATCATATCAATCTTGGAACTACTTCCAACACTCATCGTCACTTCCCTTCAACTAGTTTCTGTTCATTCTGCAACTCCGTTTGAGTTACTACTCTTAGCAACTGAACCAAGTATCAAATACCGAGGGTTTCTATGAACACTAGTAAAATATACATCAATAATCTGTACATCAAATATACCTTTGTTCACTTTGCCATCCTTCTTATCCGCCAAACACTTGGGGTAGTTCCGCTTCCAGTGACCAATTCCATTGTAGCAAAAGCACTTAGTCTCGGGCTTAGGTCCAGACTTGGGCTTCTTCACTCGAGTAGCAACTTGCTTGCCGTTCTTTTGAAGTTCCCTTCTTCCCTTTGCCCTTTTCCTTGAGACTAGTGGTCTTGTCAATCATCAACACTTGATGCTCTTTTCTTGATTTCTACCTTCGTCGATTTCAGCATCACGAAGAGCTTGGGAATTACTTTTGTCATCCCTTGCATACTATAGTTCATCACGAAGTTCTACTAACTTGGTGATGGTGACTAGAGAATTCTGTCAATCACTATCTTATCTGGAAGATTAACTCCCACTTGATTCAAGCGATTGAAGTACCCAGACAATCTGAGCATATGCTCACTAGTTGAGTGATTCTCCTCCATCTTTTAGCTATAGAACTTGTTGGAGACTTCATATCTCTCAACTCGGGTATTTGCTTGAAATATTAACTTCAATTCCTGGAACATCTCATATGGTCCATGACGTTCAAAACGTCTTTGAAGTCCCGATTCTAAGCCGTTAAGTATGGTGCACTAAACTATCAAGTAGTCATCATATTGAGCTAGCCAAGCGTTCATAACGTGCATTTGCTCCTGCAATAGGTCTGTCACCTAGCGGTGCATTAAGGACATAATTCTTACGTGCAGCAATGAGGATAAACCTCAGATCACGGATCCAATCCGCATCATTGCTACTAACATTTTCAACATAATTTTCTCTAGGAACATATCAAAACAAACATATAAAAGCATAGGGAAGCAACAACGCGAGCCATTGATCTACAACATAATTTGCAAAATACTACCAGGACTAAGTTCATGATAAATTAAATTTCAATTAATCATATTATTAAAGAACTCCCACTTAGATAGACATCTCTCCAGTTATCTAAGTGATTACGTGATCCAAATCAACTAAACCATGTCCAATCATCACGTGAGATGGAGTAGTTTCAATGGTGAACATCACTATGTTGATCATATCTACTATATGATTCACGTTCGACCTTTCGGTCTCCGTGTTCCGAGGCCATATCTGTTATATGCTAGGCTCGTCAAGTTTAACCTGAGTATTCGCGTGTGCAACTGTTTTGCACCGTTGTAGATGGACGTAGAACTTATCACACCCGATCATCACGTGGTGTCCGGGTACTCTGAACTTTGGCAGCGGTGCATACTCAGGAGAACACTTCTTGATAATTTTAGTGAGAGATCATCTTATAATGCTACCGTCAATCAAAGCAAGATAAGATGCATAAAGGATAAACATCACATGCAATCAATATAAGTGATATGATATGGTCATCATCATCTTGTGCTTGTGATCTCCATCGCCGAAGCACCGTCATGATCGCCATCGTCACCGGCGCGACACCTTGATCTCCATCGTAGCATCGTAGTCGTCTCGTCAACTATTGCTTCTACGACTATCGCTACCTCTTAGTGATAAAGTAAAGCAATTACATGGCGTTTGCATTTCATACAATAAAGCGACAACCATATGGCTCCTGCCAGTTGCCGATAACTCGGTTACAAAACATGATCATCTCATACAATAAAATATAGCATCACGTCTTGACCACATCACATCACAACATGCCCTGCAAAAACAAGTTAGACGTCCTCTACTTTGTTGTTGCAAGTTTTACGTGGCTGCTACGGGCTGAGCAAGAACCGTTCTTACCTACGCATCAAAACCACAGCGATAGTTTGTCAAGTTGGTGCTGTTTTAACCTTCGCAAGGACGGGCGTAGCCACTCAGTTCAACTAAAGTGAGAGAGACAGAGACACCGCCGGTCACCTTTAAGCAACGAGTGCTCGGAGCGGTGAAACCAGTCTCGCGTAAGCGTACGCGTAATGTCGGTCCGGGCCGCTTCATCTCACAATACCGCTGAACCAAAGTATGACATGCTGGTAAGCAGTATGACTTATATCGCCCACAACTCACTTGTGTTCTACTCGTGCATATGACATCAACGCATAAAACCTGGCTCTGATACCACTGTTGGGGAACGTAGTAATTTCAAAAAATTTCCTACGCACACGCAAGACCATGGTGATGGCATAGCAACGAGAGGGGAGAGTGTCTGTCCACGTACCCTCGTAGACCGAAAGCGGAAGCGTTATAACAACGCGGTTGATGTAGTCGTATGTCTTCACGATCCGACCGATCCAAGTACCGAACGTACGGCACCTCCAAGTTCTGCACACGTTCAGCTCGATGACGATCCCCGGACTCCGATCCAGCAAAGTGTCGGGGATGAGTTCCGCCAGCACGACGGCGTGGTGACGATGATGATGCTCCACCGACGCAGGGCTTCACCTAAGCTCCGCGATGATATGACTTCTCCGGCGCAGGGCTTCGCCTAAGCTCCGCGATGATATGACCGAAGTGGAATATGGTGGAGGGGCACGCTGACACGGCTAAGGAACGATCCGTAGATCAACTTGTGTCATGGGGTGCCCCCCTGCCCCCGTATATAAAGGAGCAAGGAGGAGGTGGCCGGTCTAGGAGGGGGCGCACCAAGGGGGGAGTCCTACTCCCACCGGGAGTAGGACTCCTTTCCTAGTAGGAGTAGGAGAGTAGGAAGGGGAAGGGAGGAAGGGGTGCGGCCCCTTCCCCTAGTCCAATTCGGACTAGGCCTTGGGGCGCGGCCTGCCCTAGGCAGCCCTCTCTCTTTCCCGCAGGGCCCAATAAGGCCCAATACTTCTCCCGGCGAATTCCCGTAACTCTCGGTACTCGAAAAATACCGAATCATTGGAACCTTTCGAACTCCGAATATAGTCGTCCAATATATCGATATTTACGTCTCGACCATTTGAGACTCCTCGTCATGTCCCGATCTCATCCGGGACTCGAACTCTTCGGTACATCAAAACTCATAAACTCATAATATAAGCATCATCGAAACCTTAAGCGTGCGGACCCTACGGGTTCGAGAACTATGTAGACATGACCTAGAACTATTCTCGGTCAATAACCAATAGCGGAACCTGGATGCCCATATTGGCTCCTACATATTCTCGAAGATCTTTATCGGTCAAACCGCATAACAACATCGTTGTTCCCTTTGTCATCGGTATGTTACTTACCCGAGATTCGATCGTCGGTATCCAATACCTAGTTCAATCTCGTTACGGCAAGTCTCTTTACTCGTTCCGTAATACATCATCTCATAACTAACTCATTAGTTACAATGCTTGCAAGGCTTAGGTGATGAGTATTACCGAGAAGGCCAGAGATACCTCTCCGACAATCGGAGTGACAAAACCTAATCTTGAAATCGCCAACCCAACATGTACCTTTGGAGACACCTGTAGTACTCCTTTATAATCACCCGATTCGTTGTGACGTTTGGTAGCACCAAAGTGTTCCTCCGTAGCAGGAGTTGCATAATCTCATAGTTACAGGAACATGTATAAGTCATGAAGAAAGCAATAGCAACATACTAAACGATCAAGTGCTAGGCTAACGGAATGGGTCAAGTCAATCAGATCATTCTCCTAATGATGTGATCCCGTTAATCAAATAACAACTCATGTCTATGGTTAGGAAACATAACCATCTTTGATTAACGAGCTAGTCAAGTAGAGGCATACTAGTGACACTCTGTTTGTCTATGTATTCACACATGTATTATGTTTCCGGTTAATACAATTCTAGCATGAATAATAAACATTTATCATGATATAAGGAAATAAATAATAACTTTATTATTGCCTCTAGGGCATATTTCCTTCAGATATCTTCACAAAGCCCTTGGATGAGAAGAGATTTAGCAAGTTGCGGTGTGAGCTAAATATCTTAGAATCTTCAAATGTTCTTTGAAAAGGACACACACCCTGACACTTATGCAAAATTGATGACTTAGATGTGCAACACATGAAGAAACGTTTTTCTTCAATCAATGAAGAATAACACTCTAAGTGTGAAGAAATTAATGAAGAATTTGATTCTCAGAACCCTCGACAATTATAATGCGATGTCTGAAATAATCATTCTTATACGGTGGGTCACTCCACCACCAAAGTTGAAAATCTTCAATTTGAGTTTTTCCTCAGTTTTGAAATTCTTGATCTTTCAAATTCTTCAACTTTGCTAAATCTTCACTGTTTCCGTCGTTTTTCTTCATTATTATATATATATATATATATATATATATATATATATATATATATATATATATATATATATATATATATATATATATATATATATATATATATATATATATATATATATATATATATATATTTATGTCCTCTACATCATTCACTTATGGCTATTTCCTCAAGTTGCGTTTTCTGCTAAGTGAATGTGATCGGACCCTTCCCCCTCTATGCTATACTCAACCCAATTTATTCACAAATTCTTCATGTGCGTTCTATTTGAAACTCGTTCAAAATCTTCACTGTGTCCTTGTCAGCTGAAGAAATTGCGAACGGAACTTTAAAACTAATCTTATCCAAATTTTTGGTTTTGCCGCTCAAACCGTTCCGCATCCCATGATAGACTTATCTATTCACCCACGATCTAACACAATCTCCACTCTTCAGTACGTGGGTGACACTTGTCAAGCGAATGAGAAAGGTCAGGGGCACGTCCATCCTAAATCTTCGGGCAAACAGTTTTTCACCGTGGCTATAAATACCCCTCTCCCCTTCCTCACTTCCTTTACTCCGCTCGATCGCTCTCTCTCTCGCCCGAGCTTCTCAAACCCTAGCACCGCCGCTACTCCATTGTCGCCGGTGAGGAAGAGCTTCACTGCCTCGACCTCGTCGCCGTCGTACTCGCGCCGGCCGTGGAAATCTTCACTTCGCGCCGCCGTAGCTGTCTTCCTCCGCCGAGTTAGGGCGTGGAAGATCTGAACTGACGAGCTTCAAATCTACACCTCTCAGTTCGTCGTGTTCTTCATCCAGGGTAATTAAAAGTTACTTTTACTGCCCTCGTCGACCCAATTTTTCTCTACAAAATCTTCAAAGGTGTTTTATTCTTCAAATCATCACACACAAAGCACCTCACTAGTCATATGTTCTTGATTCTTTTCTCTAAGCATCATTTTTCTTCAAGATTCCTCAATTGTGTGGATCTTCGATCTATACAACTCTGGAACCTAAGACAAAGAACGCTTAGTGAAATTCTTCAAGACTCATCTGGTCAAATTCCTCAAACTTGTTCTTTTTGAAAAACCTTCTAAGAACGCATATGACCTCTCCAAATTCCTCGCAACTATACTCATTCACGGTACTCATGTCCGCTGCTGAATCACTAGGTTCTCATCAACTTAACTCATTTGCGGTGTTCCTCGAAGAAAAGTTGCATACTTCTTTAGAGAATTCGATTGTTCAAATTCCTCAAGCTGAAGAATATGGCGAAGGAAAGAAGCCACGAGAAAGGAGGAAAGTGGCACGAGGTCATGACTGCTTTTGAGATACCGAGGACATCTATCTTGACTATTGCACACCGATGAAGCCAAGTTTGTCAAGGAAAATAAAAATCAGCGCAAGGTGCATACAGAGGATTGAAAGGAGATGGGCAAGGGAATGGAGGAGTACAGGTATGTTACCCCAAAGTACATGAAGAAATTCGCACTCAATCCTCCATGCCCAAGAGCTCCATTGGCACTGCCAAGAAGTCGACCCCACCGACATCAAGCGTGGTGAGGACTTTCTGAAGAATGGGCCAAGCGCCAAGCCAAGTTGGCAAGACAAGCCAAGGAGGCAGTGAGGAAATTCAATGAGGACTCTGCTACTGCTGCTGCCACTGAGGCCACTGTCAAGCCAAGAAAATCTATGGAAAAGAAGCCCGCACACAAGCCAAGTGCTTCAACAACAATGCCCTCACGGCCTGAACTTTCAAAGCCCTCACGGCCAGTTCCTCATGCTGCTCCTGCTCCTCCAAAATCCTCAGCTCCTCCTCCAAAGTCCTCAGCTGCTCCGGCGAAGTCCTCAGCACCTGTGCATCTGGCCACGTGCCAAAGGACTGCAGGCATCTCCATTGCCTCTGGTGTCTCAGCAAGTTCCTTAGCTGCACCAAATTCTTCATCAGGCCCCACTCTGCTGAAGACCAAGGCAAGCTAAGGGGCGAGGTCCTCGGCCAAGTCCAAGAAGAAAGCAGGTTGCTTTCAAGTGCCATCGGCGATGAAGGCGATGATGATGAACTTGCGAAATCATCGAGATGCAGACAAGAGAGGGCCGCTAGAGCCAAAGGCACACCTGTGCCACCGCTTTTGGATCCAAGGGCGATCCTTGAGTACATTGATCTCTGGCACAAGGATCCCGATACCCCTATGCCTGATTTTCATTTGACTCCTGGACAAAGTCACATGCTGACCCATTTTATCTCTGAAGAGAAATGGAAATTTGAAAAGGCTAGGCAGATCAAGAAGGCTCAGTTCAGGAAAGAGAAGTTACTAAGGAAAAATGTTGTCAGAATGACAACTGAGGAACTTCTAAAGATCCAGTCTGAAATTAAAGCCCTCAGCGATGACTTTGATGCTTATTATGCTGATTGGCAAGGAGCCAACGTCAGATTTGTCAACCTGACAAAGAAGTTCACAAATGTTGCAGCCCCAACGCAACAAGATATTCCTCAGGCTGGAGCCTCTGCTCAGCCTGCTGAAGAACATGCCAGCACCGCTGATGATTTTCAGCCTGCTGAAGACAATGCTAGTTCCAGGGCTGATGACTCCATTCCAGCCGCTGAAGAAATTGCCAGGGCATCCACTAGTGGTGCGCCTGAAGAAACTGAAGAAGTCAGGCAATCTGCATCGATTCGCTGAGAAATTCAAACAGATTCCTCAGCTCCTCCCGCGCCTACACCAACTCCTATCCTTCCATCTGCCTCAGATGTGAAGAAGACCAAGGCTGCAGAGCGAGCTGCAGTGAAGAAAAGGAAAGCATCAGCTGCGTCAAATTCTTCAGCCCCGAAGAAAATGAAGCCAATGACCAGCTCGTTTGAAAATCCGATTGATGTTGTTCCAATTTCCACCATGCCATCAAAGTACCTTGTTCCTTTTGGTGAAGAATATGAGATCCCAAGCGGATCTGATGAAGAGAATCATTTTGCTGCTTCGTCAGAGCAGATTGATGAAGAAATTGAAGTGGATGCAATCCCTTCAACGCCAATCATTTCCTCACCTATGCCTCAGTTGACAGCTGAAGAGGCTGGTGTTGAGGAAGTTGAACACGAAGACGTGGATATTGGATGCACCACACCTGTGATGAATGACGACTTTTGGGAAAGTCAGCATCCCAATTCTCCACTCTTCACCCCAATCCAACAAATTCCTCAGTCCCCTGCACCAACCGTTCAACTGGGCTCTGAAGAAACTCATCCCACCTCGTCTGTGCATGAAGATATTCCAACCACTAGTGCTGAAGAACCTGCTGCTGCTGATCCTCTGAACTCGCAGACTGCAAATGAAGAGGAACCATAAAATCCTCATCCTGAAGAACCTGAGATTGCGATTCCTGAGGTAGTGATGCAACTCACTGACACTCCTCTGCCAAAACCAAAGGATCCATTCTCGCGCAAGCAAAAGTTCAAGGCTGAAGACTTCTTTGGTGAGCATGTTTTCTTCACTGATTACAACCCTTATGACTCTGCTCGCATAAGGAAGAGGCGTTTCTGGACTGCTAGTCAAGCAAACTTTTATTCCTCTGTGCTATTTGACAAAGACAAAGTCTTTGATCATGCACATATTCCTCACGTGGACATGGAATCTCTGCCAGGCTTCGAGCCAGTCCTCAGTGTTCTTCACGATGCTGGGTTGCTGAATTTCTGCACTGACATCTGTGATTGGAATGAAGAACTCATTCTTCAATTCTATGCGACGCTGCACATCACATGAAATTCTGAAGATGTGAATTCATGGGTGCTGGACTGGATGTCTGAAAATACTCACTACAAGGCACCAGCAACTGAATTGCTTCGTGCCCTCCCACTCAGTCCTTCCCTTGACGGTGCTCGTTGCGTCTACAATGAACCTGAGCAGACAAATCATTAGATGCAAGTGCTGATGAAGCCTTTGAAGCCAGGGCAGGCCCCACGAACCAAATTCCTCGTCAAAGAATTATTGTATGTGCCTCGGACTGTCTATCGCATTCTGACGAAGACAATGAGTCCTATTAAAGGCCACGACTCAAATGATGAAGAAGTCGTTGGCATCATGAAGAATATGCTTTTCAACATCATTCATGGCGTTCCCGTCAACTTCCATGATTTCTTCATGAGGACTTTGGCGAAT
Organism: Aegilops longissima; assembly: GCA_021605205.1. Lineage (NCBI taxonomy): Eukaryota > Viridiplantae > Streptophyta > Magnoliopsida > Poales > Poaceae > Aegilops > Aegilops longissima. Next base: position 709,578,152 of record CM038677.1, read on the forward strand.
ATTGCTATGTCACCATTTGAGCTGAAGTCTTATGCTCCTTGGATTATGAGGTTCATCAGGGCAAGGTCTTCACTCAATTACAAGGCTGATACTCTGAACCACTGCAGCTACTTGCCTCCAATTGAAGTCCTCAAACGAACATTTTCCTCAGCTGATGCCAAAGGCAAGGCCGCTGCTGTGATAGATGAAGGCATTCGTCCATTGGATGGTCAATTTCGCAAGGCTGCATCCTACTCCACCAATGACGACTCTGCCACACATGACTCTGCCGCCAACAACTCTGCCAAGCAAAATCCTCAAGCCACAACACCCAGGGTGATGACTGATCGTGAGTTACTCCTCAATCTTCATCAGAAGGTTGATCGCAATCATAAATGGGTCAAGCGTCAGTTTGGTTCAATTCTTCACAACATGACCTCAACACACAATGCAGTGAAGAAAAACCACTACTACCTCCATGAAACCTTCAACCGCACCTGGGCTGTTCTCTCTCATGTCTATAGCGCAGAAGAACTGAAGACAATGGGTCTTAAGGAAGAATTTGACTGGGCTGCACCTCCGCCAAAGAAATTCAAGAAGGTCAAGGTTCCTTCATTGGTGGCCAGCTCCTATTCTTCATCGCGGGACACAGATGAAAATGAAGACTTGGACGACACTGCGGCAGGCCCGACTACGACAACCGACCCCGACAACGCTGGCGCTCCTCCATCAACTTGATATTCTTCAGGGGCGTTAGTCCTCAGTTTCGATCCTTTTGGTCATTCGATGACAAAGGGGGAGAAATTTGAGTTAGTCTTCAAGCGGGTCTATTATATGGGCGTTTTTTGCTAAGTTACAACTCTCGCTCTTCTGAAACTTTTATTGGATCGAGTTGTAATCTTAAACCCGATGGTGCTCTGATACTTTTGATGTGTTCCTCTGCATGCTTATTCCTCGTTATATGTTAATACACGCATGCTGAATTACATCAGTCACCATATTTCATCATGCATTTCAAATTCTTCATATTATATGTCAAATGCGTGTATGAATTACAAGATATAGGGGGAGATCTCCATGATTCAACTCTTCAAATGTGCATTGCCTCAGAAGCAAATTCCTCACTATGCACATCTTCAGGGGGAGTTCTTCTATATCTTGCAATCAACTTCCTCAATATCAATATTTACACTTCATATGTTTATCCCCATTGAAAACTTAACCTATATTGTCATCAATCACCAAAAAGGGGGAGATTGTAAGTGCATCTAGTGCCCCTTAGTGATTTTGGTGTATTGAAGACTTATAGGTTAAGGGACTAATGTGTTTATCAGTGTACACAGGTCTATAAGTCCATGAGGAGTTTGATATTTATAGAGAAAGTAGACCCCTAAAAATGAAGTTCTTCGACTGAAGACTTTGATATTCTGAAGACTTTCTGAAGACTTTGAAAGTGAAGAAATTGGTGTGACCTTGAAGACTTGGTATTCATTTGAGGAACATGAAGCGTGAAGACTTTTGTTTTCGTAGTTTCGTTTTTCTCTTTCTTGAGTCATAGGAAACACCGTCTTTGTTAAAGGGGTCGAGGAAATACTAAGGAAAAATTTCCATGTGATGCTCAACTCAAAATCCTACACCTACAAATCCCTTGAGTGAAGCCTTTGGAAATCTCATACAGTTCAGTCAATTTCTTGATGACAAAGACGAAGTTCTTACGGTCATTGAGGAATTTTTTCTCGGCGAGGAGTTAGGAATTCGCCGATGCGAATTACCTACGATGAAGCAACATGACAGCCCTGAGGAATTTGAGAGTCAAATTTCCGACCGTTGCTGTGCTACGCGCCAGCTGTCCCAAAATATCTTATCCACCTAATGGTCATATCATTGAAGGGCATTTATTTCTTATCATGTCGGGCTGCTCCCTAGGCTATAAATAGCCACCCCCTACAACCACTAGCTGGTTGGCTGCTCCGTGAGAAATTGACACTTGTCAATTGAGAGCATCCCATCCTCCGAGGACTTTGAGCGAAAATCATCGAGTGAGGAAAACCCAAAACCAAACCCCTACAAACCCAAAGTGATTGAGCATCACTGGAAGAGATTGATCCTGAGTGGATCCGACGCTTGTTACCTTTGAAGACTGTGCTTCTTCCAGACGGTTAGGCGTCATGGTCTAGAGCATCCAAGAGGAATTGTGGATCGCCGAGTGACCAAGTCTGTGAAGGTTTGGAAGTCGCCTGAAGACTTACCAAGAGTGATTGGACGAGGTCTGTGTGACCTTATTTCAAGGAGATTACGGCGAGGACTTGGTGTCCTGAGCTGCGTGCTCAGCGACTGGGTGTCCGGGACTGTGTGTCCTCGAGTTTAAATACTCAGCCGCTCCAACCAGACGTACAACTGAGACAACAGTTGGAACTGGTCTACCAAATCATTGTCTTCGCCAACCTTACTGGTTCTATTTCCTCAACTCATTCGTTTCCTCATTACTGTGTTGAGTGTTTGTTCATATCTGTGTTTGAAGACTTTGACTGAAGACTTTCTCAATTTCCTCAGTTCAAATTCTTCAGTATGTTTGTCTTCATCTTGTGTTATCCTGTGATTACGCTTTCTGCAGTCTGTGATTGTCTTGATTTCATCATGATGACCATGCCTGTATTCTGTTATGCTTACTTCTGAGTACTTATTCCGCTGCAAGTAGTTCTTTGCTAAGGAATTTCCTCACCTGCAAATTCCTCAGTGAAGAATTCATAAAAACCGCCTATTCACCCCCCCTCTAGTCGATATAACGCACTTTCGACTGGAAGCTGAAATTTCCACCATGCTTGCTAATTATACTTTTAAGGGTGGAATACCAAAGAAACTTGGAGATCCAGGAGTACCCACTATACCATGCTCCATTAAAAGAAATTATGTTAAAACTGCTTTATGTGATCTTGGAGCCAGTGTTAGTGTTATACCTCTCTCTTTATACCGTAGACTTGATTTGAATAAGTTGACACCTATTGAAATATCTTTGCAAATGGCTGATAAATCAACTGCTATACCTGTCGGTATTTGTGAGGATGTGCCTGTTGTGGTTGCAAACGTTACTATTTTAACGGACTTTGTTATTCTTGATATTCCCGAGGACGATAGTATGTCTATTATTCTTGGAAGACCCTTTTTGAATACTGCAGGTGCTGTTATTGATTGCAACAAAGGCAATGTCACTTTTCATGTTAATGGTAATGAGCATACGGTACACTTTCCGAGGAAACAACCTCAAGTTTATAGCATCAATTCTATTGGAAAAATTCCATCGATTATTTTTGGAGGTTTTGAATTTCCTCTTCCTACTGTCAAGAAGAAATATGATATTCTTATGGTTGGGGATGTTCATATCCCCGTTGAGGTAACATAGTGTTATTCGAAATTCCTCCGGTTCCATGTTAATCGGAATGAGTTTGTTAACAAGACCTGATCAACCTTGTTAGTGGATTCCTTTTGATGAGCATGAGACGGATGAAACTAGAAGCACAACCTTCTGTACCCTCTTTATACTTTCTGTTATTTAGTTGAAATAAAGTAAAAATAGTATTTTTCTGTCTGTTTCGTGATTTATTCGTGCAATATAAAAATATCCCAAAAATAAAAGTCCTCAGAATGCCATGCCAATTTAATATGATTTTTTCGGGAATATTTGAGGATTTATGGTACAAAAATTACCACGGGGGGAGCTACCACCTGGCCACGAGGGTGGAGGGCGCGCCCTACCCCCCTGGGCGCGCACCCTGCCTCGTGGGCCCATGGTGGCCCTCCTCCACTTATTCCTGCACCCATCCTCTTCTTCTTCCTCCCACAAACACGAATATCTAGCTCAAACACGAGTTCCAGCCCACGTTGCTGTGATTTTCGATCTCCTTGCTCAAAGCACCTCTCACAAAACTGTTTGGGGAGATTGTTCCTTGGTATGTGACTCCTCCATTGGTCCAATTAGTTTTTGTTCTAGTGCTTTATTCTTTGCAAATTTGTGCTGCATAGGTGACCATGTTCTTGAGCTTGCATGTCAATTTTATATGGTTCCAAGTAGTTCTAATGCATGATAAAGGCTCTAGGCACTTGTAGGAGTAGTTGCTATCAATTTTATCGAAGTTGGTTCACTTTTGTTTGAAGTTACTAAAAATTTCAGTTTATTTCAGAAAATAATGAAGAGACTTTTGAGGGGCTCGTCGAGCCGAAGCTCGAAGGAAAGACAAAAGGGAGATATGTTATTACCAGAGAGGAGGCAGATGAGTACGAGAGGAGAGCGGAGGCGGCTCGACGCAACGCTGCAGCTCAGGAGGCGATAGCCGCTGCATCACAGTACGACCCCAGCTACACCAACGGGTATCCGCCAGGCCATCCCTGGCAATGAACCAACTTAGGCCAAAAGCCTAAGCTTGGGGGAGTACGTATTTCCCACCGACATTACATTTACGTTCACACGCACTCATTGCTAGATGTCGGTGCTCATACTCTTTCACTGTAATATCCATGCTAGTTTATTTCCTTTTTCTTGCTTTCTTCTTGTGTGTTTAATAAACTTTAAGAAAAACAAAAAAAAATAGTAGTAGATTACTTTTCCTGCTGTAATAGTAATAATTAAAAAGAAAACCCAAAAATATTCCCTGTTCTTCTTTTGCTTGTTGGGAGCTTTCCCGTGTAAATAGTTTTATTTCTTTTCTTTTCTTTGGGGGTCGATAGGAGAAGACCATGATTAAATTGTTGAAGTGGCTCTTATATGCATTATTGTTGACTTAACCAAGAGCCCATATTGCCTTGTCTTCTCCTGTTTATTGATTGCTCGTAGATTCCAGCTTAGTCCAATGCACGTGCACTCTTATTATTATTCACATCATTCGGTCGTGCAAGTGAAAGGCAATTATGATGATATATGATGGACTGACTGAGATGGGAAAAGCTGGTATGAACTTGACCTCTCTTGTTTTTGTAAATATGATGAGTTCATCGTTCTTGATTCAGCTTATTATGAATAAACATGTTTGCAATGACAATTAGAGATCATAGTTGCTTATGCATGCTTGATTAGCTATGAGCTATAATGGTTTACCTTGCGTGCCAACATGCTATTAAAATGGTTGTGATGTGGTATGATGGGGTGGTATCCTCCTTTGAATGATTTAAGTGACTTGACTTGGCACATGTTTACACATGTAGTTGAAAAAAATCAACGTAGCCTTCACGATATTTATGTTCGTCGTGGATTATATCCTACTCATGCTTGCATCCAATGTTTATTAATTTTAGTGCATGTTCATGACTGCTGTCGCTCTCTAGTTGGTCGCTTCCCAGTCTTTTGCTAGCCTTCACTTGTACTAAGCGGGAATACTGCTTGTGCATCCAATCCCTTAAACCCCAAAGTTATTCCAGATGAGTCCACTATACCTTCCTATATGCGGTATCTACCTGCCGTTCCAAGTAAATTTGTATGTGCCAAACTCTAAACCTTCAAATAAACATTCTGTTTTATATGCTCGAATAGCTCATGTATCAACTAGGGCTGCCCTTATCTTCCATGGTAGGCGGGTTATTCTCAAAAGGAGTGGACTCCGCTCCTCACTCACGAGAAAATGGCTGGTCACCGGGATGCCCAGTCCCATGCTTTACGCAAACTAAATCAAAATAATTGCAAACAAAACTCCCCCCTGGGACCTGTTGATTGTTGGAGGCACTCGTTGTTTCGAGCAAGCCATGGATTGATGCTTGTTGGTGGAGGGGGAGTATAAACTTTACCATTCTGTTTGGGAACCTCCTATAATGTGTGTAGCATGGAAGATATAGCCATCTCTTAGTTGTTATGTTGACAATGAAAGTATGCCGCTCAAAATATTATTTATCTCTATTTCCAAACCGAGCTCTGGCACCTCTACAAATCCCTGCTTCCCTCAGCGAAGGGCCTATCTATTTACTTTCATGTTGAGTCATCACCCTCTTATTAAAAAGCACTAGCTGGAGAGCGCAGCTGTAACGCCCCGGATTCGATGCGCCAGGTGTCTGCCAGTTATTCGTCGTTGTTGCCTTGTCATTTTCTTGCGTGTTGCACTTTGCCATGTCATCATCTGTATTTTTATCATGTCATCATGTGCATCGCATTGGCATACGTGTTCGCCTCATGCATCCGAGCATTTTCCCCGTTGTCCGTTTTGCAATCCGGCACTCCTATGTCTCCCGGCGCCCCCTTTTACCTCTTTTCATGTGCGGATGTTAAACGGTCTCGGAATGGACCGAGGTTTGTCAAGCGGCCTTGGTATAGCACCGGTAGACCGCCTGTCAAGTTCGTGCCATTTGGAGGTCGTTTGGTACTCCAAAGGTTAACCGGGTAACCGCAAAGCCCTCTTTTGTTGCAGCCCAACACCCCTTCCAAAGTGGACCAAAACCCAGCAAACTCCCCTCCATGCTCTCGGTCGTTCGATCACGATCGCGTGGCCGAAAACCGCTCCTCATTTGGACTCTCCTAGCTCCCTCTACCTATAAATAAGCCCCTCCCCCCGAAATTCGCGGATGATTCCCCCCTAACCCTAGCCTCTTCCTCCTCCTGCCGCCGGACGTGTCCGCGCCCCACCGGACACGTCCGCCCTGCCTCCCCCTGCCGCCCATGGAGCCCATCTGGGCCGCGAGGCCCAGATCCGCCGCCGCCCGCCCAGCCCGCGCCCTCGCGCCCCCAGCGCCGCGCTTGAGCCCGTCCCCCGCCCGGCCGCCCGCCGCCACGCGCCGCGAGCTCCCGCTCGCCCGCCGCCTCCCTCCTCCGCCGCCTCGCCTCGGCATCCAGCCGCCGTCACCGGCGGCGCGCCGCCCTCGCCCTCTGCCGCGCCCGCCTGCCGCGCCCGCCTCGCCGCCGGGAGCCGCCGCCTCCGCGGACCCGCGACCTGCGCCGTCGCCGCCCGATGGCGTCCGCCTCCTCCGCGTGAGCCCGGCCTACCGCGTCCCCTCGCCGGACCTCCGCGCGTCGCCGGCGCCAGCTCCGGCCGGGTCATAACTCTGTATCCGTAGCTCCGTTTCGTGCGTGTAATATGTCAAATTGTTCGTCTCGGCGTTTGAGCTCATCTTGATGCCCGAAATGCTGTTAGAAGAGGGCTATGTGATGTTAGTTTCAGATTCTTATCAGAACATGCACTTTTGTCATTTTTGCTATGATTGATGTGTGCATCCTATGAACTCGAGTCCTACATGTGTTTTGTAATATGCCATGCCATCTTTACAAGAGTGTATGCCATGTATTTTTGTGATCTCTGTGGTGACTATCACAAGCATGCAAACTAGGCTTCATGATGTTGCTGATTTCAGCAACTGTTCTGCTGATATTTTTATGCCATGTAAACTTGATGCTACCGAGAGATCCATGCTTATTTTGAGATACTTCAGTAAGGATGTTTTGAACATATGGTTATTCTCTATCCATCCATGCCCTTGTTTGCAATTATGGAGTGCCATAGCTTGAGTCAATCGAGCTCTACTTTTGCTATAAAATGTTTCCTGGCAGATTGTTTACATGTTGTTCAATTTTGCCCAGGTTGTTGTAGTTGATCCGTGTATGCTATGATGTTGTTCTTGCCATGTATAGCTTCTATGTCATGTCTTCTTACTTTGAGTTGCCTTGCCATGCCATGTATTGCTCTGTGGTGAGTGGTTCAAGCTCACCAACATGCCTAATCGTTGTTCCTGCCATGTATGAATCTGTAATATAACTTGCCATGTTTACATGGGTGCCATCATATTTTCTGATCCTTTTTGACTCATGGTCAGTAAGGGACTTTTGTTCTATGCAATTAGTTGATTCATGCCATGCCTTTGTTTGCCATTATAAGTTCCTGTAGCATGTTGTTTGATAGCTCTAAACATTGCAACCTGATGTTATTTCTGCAAAGTCTGAAACTGTTATTATTTGCAAACTTGCCATGTCCTTTTGAGCATGTTCTAGTGATTTCTGGAGATAGCTCAGTGTTCATGTTTTGTCATGCTTTACCTGTACATCATGCCCATGCCTTTTGTTATTATGTTGAGGTCCTGTAGCATGTTGTTTTCGTGCTTGCAATATGCCTAGTTGCTGTTTTGGGCAGATTGTTGTTATGTCTTGTATAGAGTGTATGTGTTGAACCGTTGCTCCGTTTTGAGTGTGCTCTATATGAAACTTGCTTGATTTTGCATGTAGTTTCATATTATCATGTTACATCCTTGTTTTGAGGTGTTTGATTGATGTTTGTATGCATTTTGCATCAATGTCATGTTTAACTTGTTTTGCTCATATCTTCTAGGCCGTAGCTCCGAATCTAATGAACTTTATATGTAACTTGACTAGAATTTCGTGTAGATCATCGTGGTGCATCTTAACTTGCTGTTTTACAACTTGAACTTAAGGTTTATTCAGATCTGGACCAATTTCGAAATTTGCATATGAGGACTTACCGAATTGTTATATGTTGTTTCGGCCTCATTTAAACTTGCTTTGATGTGTTGCTCTTGTATGCATCATCTCTTGCCATGAGTAGCTTCATGTAGCTTTGTCATGCATCATGCTTGGTTGAGCATCATGTCTTGTTTATGTGTGGTGTGTTTACCATGTTGTGTGCTTCTTCTCGATAGTTCCCGTTTCGTTGCGATCGTGAGGATTCGTTCGTCTACGCTTGGTTCGGCTTCATCCGTTCGTCTTCTTCATGGACTCGTTCTTCTTCCTAGCGGGATTTCAGGCAAGATGACCGCTACCCTGGATCTCACTACTATCATTGTTATGCTAGTTGCTTCATTCTTTCGCTATGCTGCGCTACCTATCACTTGCTGCTCAAGCCTACCTAATTGCCATGTCAGCCTCTAACCTTTGTTACCCTTCCTAGCAAACCGTTGTTTGGCTATGTTACCGCTTTGCTCAGCCCCTCTTATAGCGTTGTTAGTTGCAGGTGAAGATGAAGTTTGTTCCTTGTTGGAACATGGAGATGTTGTTCCTTGTTGGGATATCACAATATATCTTATATTATTAATGCATCTATATACTTGGTAAAGCGTGGAAGGCTCGGCCTTATGCCTGGTGTTTTTTTCCACTCTTGCCGCCCTAGTTTCCGTCATATCGGTATTATGTTCCCGGATTTTGCGCCCCTAACGCGGTCGGGTGATTTATGGGACCCCTTGACAGTTCGCTTTGAATAAGACTCCTCCAAAGAAGGCCCAACATTGGTTTTACCATTTGCCTCACCTAGCCCTTTTTCCTTGGGTTCGGAGCCCAAGGGTCATCTTTATTTTAGCCCCCCGGCCGTGCTTCTCTAAGTGCTGGTTCGAACCGAAATACTTCTTGGGGCCACCACGGGGAAACTCGAGGCTTGGTTTTACTCGTAGCCTGTCTCATCCGGTGTTGCCCTGAGAACGAGATATGTGCAGCTCCTATCGGGATTGTCGGCGCATCGAGCGGTCTTGCTGGTCTTGTTTTATTGCTGTCGAAATGTCTTGTAGCCGGGATTCCGAGACTGATCGGGTCTTCCGGGAGAAGGAATATTCTTCGTTGATCGCGAGAGCTTATCATGGGCTAAGTTGGGACACCCTGCGAGGTATAAACTTTCAAAGCCGTGCCCGCGGTTATGTGGCGATGGGAATTTTTGATGTCCGGTTGTAGTAAACTTGAAGCAAACTCTTCTAAAATACACCAACCGTGTGCGTAACCGTGAGTGTCTCTTTTCGGGTTGATCGAGAGGAGAACACGGTTTCGGGTTATGTCGGCGTAAGTAGGAGTTCAGGATCACCTCTTGATCATTACTAGTTGGCGACCGTTCCTTTGTTTCTCTTCTCGCTCTCATTTGCGTATGTTAGCCACCATATATGCTTAGCGCTGCTGCAACCTCACCACTTTACCCTTCCTTTCCCATTAAGCTTTGCTAGTCTTGATACCCATGGTAATGGGATTGCTGAGTCCTCGTGGCTCTCTGATTACTACACCACCGATTGTGAGTACAGGCTTGCGATGATCATGACGCGAGAGCGATGTTTACCTATTTTGGAGTTCTTCTTCTGCTTCTTCTTCGATCAGGGGATAGGTTCCAGGTCGGCAGCCTGGGCTAGCAGGGTGGATATTGTTGGAGTTTCTGTTTATGTTTCATCCGTAGTCGGATGTTGATCTTGTATATGATGTTGATGTATTCTTGTGGCACTACATATGCATGGATATATGTGTAAAGGGCCATATTAGTGGACTGAACTGCAGAAAGCCAGAATAAGAGGGGGATAGCTAGTCTTAACGAAGACTACGCTTCTGGTCACCTGTCTTGCAACAGGTAGAGGAGGGTAGGTTGAAGTCCTCCAAGTAACATCACATAGCAATAATCCTACCCAGCGATCCCCTCCTCATATCCCTGAGAGAGAGCGACCACCGGTTGTATCTGGCACTTGGAAGGGTGTGTTTTATTAAGTATCCGGTTCTAGTTGTCATAAGCTCAAGGTACAACTCCAAGTCGTCCTGTTACCGAAGATCACGGCTATTCGAATAGATCAACTTCCCTGCAGGGGTGCACCATCTTACCCAGCACGCTTGATCCCATTTGGCCGGACACACTTTCCTGGGTCATGCCCGGCCGCGGAAGATCAACACGTCGCAGCCCCACCTAGGCACAACAGAGAGGCCAGCACGCCGGTCTAAACCTAAGCGCGCAGGGGTCTGGGCCCATCGCCCTGAGCACACCTGCATGTTGCGAGGGCGGCCGGAAGCAGACCTAGCCTAGCAGGCGTTCCAGTCCAATCCGGCGCGCGCCGCTCCGTCGCTGACGTCTGAAGTGCTTGGTGATACCACGACGCGGGATACCCATAACTACTCCAGCGTAGATGGTTAGTGCGTATAAGCTCGTAGCCAACTCAGATCAAATACCAAGATCTCGTTAAGCGTGTTAAGTATCCATGAACGCCGAACAGGCCAGGCCCACCTCTCTCTAGGCGGTCTCAACCTGCCATGTCGCTCCGCCACAAAGATCCATCCAGAGGGCCATCGGGACAAAGGTCCTTTCAGCCCCCAATCCGTGAATCACTCATGGTGCTCCACAAGCCGACCCGACTTTAGTCACCACATGTATCATGTATAAGTATATAGTATATACCGTGATCACCTCCCGAGTGATCACAGCCCGATAGTATAGCACAAGCAGACGGACAAGAATGTAGGGCCATAGATGAAAGTACTAGCACCCTATACTAAGCATATAGGATTGCGGTAAAGGTAACAACAAAGAGTAACAAGGACAGGCTATGCAGCAGTATAGGAGTATCTCGAAAGCAAGTAACATGCTACACTACTCTAATGCAAGCGGTATAGAGCGAGTAGGCGATATCCGGTGATCAAGGGGGGGGGCTTGCCTGGTTGCTCGGCAGAGAGAGGGTCATCGACACCGTAGTCGATCACAGGGGGTACCGCAGCGCCTCGGGGTCTACGGAAAAAGTAACGGAGGGGGAACATAATAAATAACAGAGCAATCAAAGCATAACATGACAAATGCGGTGCTAGAGGTGATCTAACGCAGGGATAGGTGATACCGGTGAAGGGGGAAAACATCCGGGAAAATATCCCCGGTGTTTCACGCCGCAGGCGGAGGGGCCGGAGGGGGAAAGTTGCGAGTTCGATAGGTTAGGGGGGTGTGGCGGACGAACGGACTGCGTATCCGGAATCGTCTCGCCGTTCTGAGCAACTTTCATGTACAAAGTTTTTTCATCCGAGCTACGGTTTATTTTATATTAATTTTAAAAGATTTAAATTATTTTTAGGATTAACAGAATTAATTTAATTCAAAAATCGTTTTATGACGTCAGCCTGATGTCAGTATGACGTCATTAGTCAACTGTGGACTTTGACTAGTCAACAGACCACTGGGTCCCACATGTCATACACTGATTAACTAACTAATTAATTAATTAAATTAATTAAACATGTTGATTTGGTTAAGTTGATTAAGCTAGATTAATTAATTAATTAATATATCATTAACTCTTTTTATTACATTTTGTTTTTCATAGTTTTAGGGACGTGGGCCCGCCGTGTCTGTGACCTGTGGGTCAACCAGTATGGAGTTCACAGGCGCCGGGTGTGCGGCGAGGCAACCGGGCGATTCTGGGCGCCGATGGGGCAAGCCCGGCGCTGGCCTCGGCAAGACCAGCCAGCGCTGGCTGCCGGGTGTGGTCGAGGCGCGCCGGTCGGGGTGGCGCGACGGAGCTAAGCCGTGGGCGGTGGCATGATCGCCGGGGACAGCGATAAGGCAACAGGCAGGAGCGGACAGCGAAGTGCAACGAAAGGCAGCGCTGGGCCCTGGACACGACTGCTGGTCGGGAACGAGGCGCGAGATGCGCCACAGGCGAGGGTGGCCTGGTCGGATCCGTTCGGTGCGGTGGTTGCGGCATCAGCGAGCGGCGGAGAGGAGAAGAGGAGGCCGAGGGCCTCACCGTATGATGTAGGGGCTAGGCAGCGGGTGTCGGGGAGGACGTCGGGGATGACGCGTCGTGGAGGAAGCCGACCGGCGAGGAGGTCCGGCGAGGTCCTCGGGCGGCTGTGCGGGCTCCGGGCGGCGTCCGTGGAGGAAGAGGCCGTGGCACGACGCGAGGAGAGGGGGTTCGTCGCCAGCAGGTGGCTCGTCCACCGCGGTAGGGTCGCCGGGCGGCGCGGGGCTCGAGCACGGAGCCAGGGCGGCGTCGGCGGCAGCGCGGATCGAGCCCCCGATCCATACGGGGTCGAGCAGAGGAGGGGCGGGGGAGAGGTGGTCGGCAAGGAGGTCGTGGACGGCCGGCGAGGCGGCTCGGGTGAGGTGGTGATGGGCGCTAAGGGCGAGGCGCCCAGATCGGGAGGGGGAGGGAGGCGAGGAGGACGGTGATGAGGCATCGCCGGGATGGGCGCCGGTGGCGGGGCGTGAGGCGGCGGGGTCGTCGGGGGTTAGGCCCCGATCCAGATTGGATCGGGAGGGAGGGAGAGCGTGGGGAGTGGGGGCTTTGCCTCGACCCGATTGGATCGGGAGGAAGAGGAGTGGCGTCGGGGGGAAGTGGGAGTGGCTGCCCTAGGGTTTCGGCCGACGGGGAGGGTATGGGGAGTGGGGTGGGCGGTCGGCATGTGGGTGGGCGAGGCCCATGGGGGGAGGCCTTTTGCATTTTATTTCTTTTGTTATATTTTTGTTTATTATTCCTTTTACATTTTCTGCTTTTATTTTAGTTCCTCTTTTATTTTAGTTTTATAAACTATAAAAGTAGTCCCTAATTTAGTGTTAGTAATTAGCTCTTGCCACATAACTTTGGGCAACAAAATAAATTAGTTTAATATTTTATTTATTGTAAAAGGCATTTAATTACTTTCTTTTCTTCTTTGTTTTATTTTCCTTTGAGCATTTAAACATTTTATAAAAATGTGGTTTCACCACCATAATTACCTATATATTATTTGGTTCCTCCGAACATTTAAATTTTAATATTTGAAAACTTTTATTGTTTGCTCGATTTTGAATTTGAAATTGAATCGGTTTTGAACTAACCCGAGATTAACTCTGAAGTGATGAGGTGGCGTGGCATCATTAATGGGGATTCTTGTAGCATAATTATCCGGGCGTCACAATTCTCCTCCACTACAAGAAATCTCGTCCCGAGATTTAAGCGGTGGAGTAAGGGGGGGGGGGGGGGGAAGGCGCTGGTAGCGAAAAACCTAACGAGTCTTCTCGGTCTTGGCTGCCCTATCGAAGAGGTTGATCCCTTTCGTTGATGTCTGCATTTCTCTGCTTCAAGTCACCATGATCAAGTCGTCATCCTTTCTTCAGGATCTGCAGCGTCCTACGAACGCGGCCAGGGGAAATTACTCCGGAAGAACGCACCTCCACAAGGCTGGGTATCAGACGGTGAACTCAATGGGAAATACCGAGGTACCCCACGAGTTGTATTTCAGTGAACCCGTTGAGTGCAATATATGATGGTACCAAAGTTTCAAATGGGTAGGCAATCATTCGATGCCTAGACAGAAGCTGGAATGGGGCTTGAACAACGAGAATAACATGGTGTTGGTTTCTAGGATGAATAATGGTATAGAATTTAGCTCGTCAATCACATACGAAGCCAGATGCAAAGGATACATTTGAATCCGAGTTGTAAATAAGAGTCAGGTTTCGATCCAGTGGACCTGTGGTTTATGGGCCCACCATATGGGTTGAAAGTAGGAAGGTTGGTGACATCTTACACAGCCGCGACAGGGAGGCATGTCAGTGAATAGCTTGTCAGCCATGCCGGCAACAATGTCGGTACCAAGGACGGGGAATGAAGAGAGCCATCTTCCTACTTGTTGAACGAGGCGAAACAATTGGCAAGGTTCTCGACCATTGGTGGTTGCCGGAATGTCATCAATCAAAAGTATCAGGGTCTTTCTGACAGAATTGTACACTGAGGTGTTTACAAAAGCAGGAGAATATTACTGCTTAGATCATACAGATCACAAGAAGGGTTAAACAAAACAATGGAAAGGAAAATGTGATCATCAGATTAAACAGAACAATGGAAAGGAAAATGTGTTTAAACACATATTCCAGGGGTATATCCTTCCCAAGGACAAGCAGATGATATCCATTTCAGGATAGAAGGTAGAAAACCATTTAGGTAAGGGGGGAGGAACCTCATGATATTACCCATACAACGGTGTTAGGATAAGTGATAAATAAAATTTAGCATCGTGCTTCAAATGTTCCTATTGAAAATCGGAGTACCATCGACATGCTTCGAGGTAGCATTGACATGGTCTTCAAGTGAAGATCAGACTCTGGATACACGAAGGATTCATCAGGAACAACTTATAGAATAAGTCTTACCATTTCTTCATGGAAGAATAGATAACCTTGCTGAAAAGGAATCTATAAGGTTAGGTCCTCCAGCCGGGGGTGCTAGGCATGACATCATGCTACCGGGTCATCAAAGGATCAACATCATAACTCTTGGAAAGTTGTCCCAACCATCATATCTGACCGAGATTCAGATCCGATTGGTGTCAGGATACCTCAGACTTAGGATACCTGAGAAGAAAAGGTGCAACGCAAATTGACGAGATGACATTGTAAGATTCTCGGGGAAATGAACTATGAAGTGATTTCCATTAACAAGAGTCCATCATTAACCCAAGGAGAGGACAAGGAGGTGTCTGGTGAACTCGACGGCAATTCACCGAGATTCCCAAAAGATGGACTTCCAAAATTAAGTGAACAAGGAGATAACATTTGTCAGATCAAATGATATAAGGAAGTATGCTCGAGGAAAACATACACAAGTAAACATTGGTTGAAAGGTGCGCCCGATGGGTTGGGTTGCACGACCAATGTCAGAATGGTGATTCAATAATCGATAGCCTAAGAATGAACCTTCGACCATTAACTTCAAAAAAATAGGGTTGCTAGAAGGAAAGAATCCAAACAACACCGTCCACTTGTTGGAATTAACACGGGGACCAAGAAAAATGGTGATGGTGAGAAGTATTTCTATGTCAAGAATTCTCAAGAGGTGGAACAAATCTCAGAACATTCTTGACATAAAGGATGGTAATACTCCAAGGTAAAGAAGAACAATTGCTGGGTAGCAAGGAACTCAAGGTATAACATCAAACATGAACAAGCTTGTGTTGGTGGGAAGGCAATAACGTGGTCGATGATAATACAATTCATCGAGGGCAAGGATGGTATTTCTCATCATGAATTCAATTGATATCCTGGATGAGCTCAGAATGTTGATGATCACGACACCTTTGTCACGAGAGTTCATCAAGATGTAATCGATCGGCGACGACATCAAGTCAAAGTAATGATGAAGTGAAAGGTTATTGGAACCAAGGGTACGACACAAACTCGAAACCAAGCTTGTTGTTCAAGGCGAAATGATATGACGATGAGGATCGACGTAAGGTTAGTTCATCGTCGAAAATTGTGCTCCGAGAAGAAGGACCAGGTAGCACAGTTAAAATCGGTACGACAAGGATATAGCCAAACAGGCTAGGAATGGCGTGATCGGTTACAAACTCGTACTTAAAGAAGATTATCAAGTGTCGTTGAACCGTAGTGCAGACTCGGTTCAGTTATCGGTGTCTTTGAGTGTTTAATAACTCAGAGCCCGCGAAAAATTGGAATCAGTGGGAAGGTAGCACTTGATGAAGAACTCATAAAAAGTTATGCAGTTCCATGATAATCTCGAGATACCAGGGGGGTAATACTCGACACAAGATCAAAGTAAAGGTTGACTGGGGTATCGCTCTACCGAAGACAAGTGCTTCTTGCACGAGAAATGGTATTTAAAGGAGAACATGGTTGGAACCACGATTGCAAAAGACCAGATCCCTGATATAAGATGAACTTATACCAAAGGAATAACTAATTTTAAGAGAAGCTTTAATGATAAGATCTACATCGTGTCCATGGGCATGAACACAAGTTCAAGGTCGACTCCCACTTCTCCAATGCATAACCTTTCATTCACTTCTCACGTTCGATGAAGTTGCAGTGTTGAAAATTTTATCTGGCGAAGCACCAGAAGAGTATGATTCGTGAAAACTTTCGGTTTCACACGGTTTAGTGAAGGCATATGTTCAACCCATAGGGGCTTCTTGGAATCATATACCAGAATCTTTAGAAATAATTAACTCAAGCTCGAAGGCAGAGCATGGTTGAGAAAGCAGAGGATACAATTTACCAAAGGCATTATGTATCAGAGGAAAGGCTCACAAGGTTATTGAATATGAAGGCGTTGTCGATAAAATCCAACAAAGGATCGGTGGTCCACAAGGGATCTGACGTGAGCATCAGTACTCAACTAGAGGAAGAAGAATGCAAGGAGATCAAACTATAGAAACAACTGACTAACTCAATTGTCAAATGCAAAGAAATTATGATTCCCAAATCAAGGGGTCAGAAGCAATGCTCTGATTAGGGATGGATAAGTCAAATAGCCTTAGGGTACAATCAACGACAATTGGATTGGTCGAGAACCAATTCCGCTTAAAAGAATGGCAGCTCAGCGGAAAGGTAATTTATAAGGATCAATGATGATTGCGAGTATTCGCAAACATATTGAGTCAACAGACTCAAAATGATAATGACAAGGAATGTCAATATGACTACGAGACTTATGGGATTAACCATAATGCAAGCAAGCAAGAATTTCAAGAGCCAAAGGCTCTAGAGGATTTTCGGAAGATCGAATAGTATTTAGAAGACTTTTGAGAAACACATGACAACTGGGGATGAACGGATACTCGACAAGTGCGAGTATTTATTTGAAGGGGTATTCATGTGGCAAGGAACTGCTAGGCAGTAGGCACAAAGTATTCTCGGAACAATAGAGAAAACTTCGGGGTATCTTGTAGTAACAAGATCAATGGGGGATGATCGTATGAATGGCAAGTGTAAGTAGTTATCCATAAGGGTTTATCGGTGGTCGAGAATTGCAAAAGTGATGGGCACAAAGTCTCGGGAGAATATCAAAGAGTATCTCCGAAATCTTCTGGTGCAGTCGATGATCATCCGGACTGAAGGGCCTCTCCGGTAGAAAGTATTTTCGAGAACCTAAAGTTAGATTTTAGTAAAAATCGTTTAACCCGAATAGAAGAGCGTTCAGAATCCCAGAGTAAAGGTCGAGGAGTAAAAGATCCTAATACCACCCAATGGCGACGTGGGCCCGTAAGGCACACAGCCAAGTTAGTAAAAGTTTTTGCAATGTCTAGACTCGACTTCGGCCAAAGAGTGTGGAAGGGGGATTCCTACAGGCAGTCGGCTCTGATACCAACTTGTGACGCCCCCAATTCAATCGTACACTAATCATGCACGCAAATGTGTACGATCAAGATTAAGGACTCACGGGAAGATATCACAACACAACTCTACAAATAAAATAAGTCATACAAGCATCATAATACAAGCCAGGGGCCTCGAGGGCTCGAATACAAGTGCTCGATCATAGACGAGTCAGCGGAAGCAACCATATCTGATCTGGACATAAGTTAAACAAGTGCGCCTTAAGAAGGCTAGCACAAACCGGGATACAGATCGAAGAGGCGCAGGCCTCCTGCTCGATCCTCCTAGCTACTCTGGTCGGTCGTCGCCGGGCTGCACGTAGTAGTAGGCACCTCCAGAGTAGTAGTCGCCATCGACGGTGGCGTCGCTCTCGGCTCCATCATTCGTTGCAGCAATCGAGTAGAGATAGGGAAAAGGGGAACAAGGCAACCGTGAGTACTCATCCAAAGTACTGCAAGCAAGGAGCTACACTACATATGCATGGATATATGTGTAAAGGGCCATATTAGTGGACTGAATCTGCAGAAAGCCGAATAAGAGGGGATAGCTAGTCTTAACGAAGACTACGCTTCGGTCACTGTCTTGCAACAGTAGAGGAGGGTAGGTTGAAGTCCTCCAAGTAACATCACATAGCAATAATCCTACCCGCGATCCCTCCTCATATCCCCACGAGAGAGCGACCACGGTTGTATCCGCACTTGGAAGGGTGTGTTTTATTAAGTATCCGGTTCTAGTTGTCATAAGCTCAAGGTACAACTCCAAGTCGTCCCTGTTATCAAGATCACGGCTATTCAATAGATCAACTTCCTGCAGGGTGCACCATCTTACCCAGACGCTTGATCCCATTTGGCGGACACACTTTCTGGGTCATGCCCGCCGTGGAAGATCAACACGTCGCAGCCCCACCTAGGCTGTGAGAGGCCAGACGCCGGTCTAAACCTAAGCGCAGGGTCGGGCCCATCGCCGAGCACACCTGACGTTGTAGGGTGGCCGGAAGCAGACCTAGCCTAGTAGGCGCCCAGTCCAATCCGGTAGCGCCGCCTCGTCGCCGACGTCTGAAGTGCTTGGTGATACCACGACGCGGGATACCCATAACTACTCCCGCGTAGATGGTTAGTGCGTATAAGCTCGAGCCAACTCAGATCAAATACCAAGATCTCGTTAAGCGTGTTAAGTATCCGCGAACGCCGAACAGGCCAGGCCCACCTCTCTCCTAGGCGGTCTCAACCTGCCCTGTCGCCTCCGCCACAAAGATCCATCCAGAGGGCGTCGGGACAAAGGTCCTTTCAGCCCTAATCAAGTGAATCACTCATGGGTAATCCACAAGCCGACCCGACTTTAGTCACCACATGTATCATGTATAAGTATATAGTATATACCGTGATCACCTCCCGAGTGATCACAGCCCGATAGTATAGCACGGCAGACGGACAAGAATGTAGGGCCACAGATGAAAGTACTAGCACCCTATACTAAGCATATAGGATTGCAGGTAAAGGTAACAACAGTAGTAACAAGGACAGGCTATGCAGAAGTATAGGAGTATCTCGAAAGCGAGAATATGCTACACTACTCTAATGCAAGCGGTATAGAGCGAGTAGGCGATATCCGTGATCAAGGGGGGGCTTGCTGGTTGCTCCGCAAGAGAGAGGGTTGTCGACACCGTAGTCGATCACACAGGGGGTACCGCAGCGCCTCGGGGTCTACCGGAAAAAGTAACGAGAGGAACATAATAAATAACAGAGCAATCAAAGCATAACATGACAAATGCGGTGCTAGAGGTGATCTAACGCAGGATAGGTGATACGGTGAAGGGGAAAACATCCGGAAAATATCCCGGTGTTTAGCGTTTTGAGCGAGAGGGGCGGAGGGGGAAAGCGAGTTCGATAGGTTAGGGGGTGTGGCGGACGAACGGATCTGCGATCCGAATCGTCTCGCCGCTCGAGCAACTTTCATGTACAAAGTTTTTTCATCCGAGCTACGGTTTATTTTATATTAATTTTAAAAGATTTAAATTATTTTTAGGATTAACAGAATTAATTTAATTCAAAAATCATTTTATGACGTCAGCCTGATGTCAGTATGATGTCATTAGTCAACTGTGGACTTTGACTAGTCAACAGACCACTAGGTCCCACATGTCATACACTGATTAACTAACTAATTAATTAATTAAATTAATTAAACATGTTGATTAGGTTAAGTTGATTAAGCTAGATTAATTAATTAATTAATATATCGTTAACTCTTTTTATTACATTTTTGTTTTTCATAGTTTTAGGGACGTGGGCCCCGGCTGTCTGTGACCCAGGGGTCAACCAGGGCGGGTTCACGGGCGCCCGGGTGCGGGCGAGGCAACGGGCGATTCTGACGGCGCCCGATGGGGCAAGCCAGGCGCTGGCCTCGGCAAGAACAAGGCTGGCTGCTGCGGGTGCAGTGGGGCGCCGGTCAGGGGGGGTGGCGCGACGGAGCCAAGCCATGGACGGTGGCCGCGGTCGCTGGGGACAGCGATAAGGCAACAGGGCAGGAGCAGACGGCGAGTGCAACGAGCAGGCGAGCGCGGGGCCCTGGACACGCACTGGCCGGTCGGGAACGAGGCGCGAGATGCGGCCACGGGCGAGGGTGAGCGCGGTCGGATCCGTTCGGTGCGGTGGTCGCGGCATCAGCGAGCGGCGGAGAGGAGAAGAGGAGGCCGAGGGCCTCACCGTACGGTGTAGGGGCTAGGCAGCGGGTGTCGGGGAGGACGTCGGGGATGACACGTCGTGGAGGAAGCCGACCGGCGAGGAGGTCCGGCGAGGTCCTCGGGCGGCTGTGCAGGCTCCGGGCGGCGTCCGTGGAGGAAGAGGCCGTGGCACGACGCGAGGGAGAGGGGGGGTTCGTCGCCAGCAGGTGGCTCGTCCACCATGGTAGGGTCGCCAGGCGGCGCGAGGCTCGAGCACGGAGCTGTGGCGGCGTCGCGGCAGCATGGATCGAGCCCCGATCCATCGGGTCGAGCAGAGGAGGGGCGGGGAGAGGTGGTGGCGAGGAGGTCGTGGGACGGCCGGGCGAGGCGGCTCGGGTGAGGTGGTCGATGGGCGCGCTGGCGAGGCGCCCAGATCGGGAGGGGAGGAGGCGAGGAGGACGGCGATGAGGCGTCGCGGGATGGCGCCCGTGGCGGGCGCGGAGGCGGCGGGTCGTGGAAGTTAGGCCCGATCCAGATTGGATCGGGAGGGGAGGGGGAGAGACGTGGGGAGTGGGGGGGCTTTTGCCTCGATCCCGATTGGATCGGGAGGGAAGAGGGAGTGGCGTCGGGAGGGGGGGGGAAGTGGGAGTGGCTGCCCTAGGGTTTCGGCCGACAGGGGAGGGTATGGGGAGTGGGGTGGGCCGGTCTAGCATGTGGGTGGGCCGAGGCCCAGTGGGGGGATGCCTTTTCTGTTTTATTTCTTTTGTTCTATTTTTGTTTATTATTCCTTTTCTGTTTTCTGTTTTATTTTAGTTCCTCTTTTATTTTAGTTTTATAAACTATAAAAGTAGTCCCTAATTTAGTGTTAGTAATTAGCTACTGCCACATAAGTTTGGGCAACAAAATAAATTAGTTTAATATTTTATTTATTGTAAAAGGCATTTAATTACTTTCTTTTGCTGCTGTTTTATTTTCCTTTGAGCATTCAAACATTTTATAAAAATGTGGTTTCACCACCATAATTACCTATGTATTATTTGGTTCACTCCGAACATTTAAATTTTAATATTTGAAAACTTTTATTGTTTGCTCGATTTTGAATTTGAAATTCGAATCGGTTTTTGAACTAACCCGAGATTAACTACAGTGACAGAGGTGACGTGGCATCATTAATGGGGATTACTGTAGCATAATTATCCGGGCGTCACAATTTGTGCCTTATGTATGTATCCCCATCTATTATGTAATGTTGATGTAATGATATCCACCTTGCAAAAGCGTCTTCAAGATGCGCTTCTATCCTTGGTGGGACCTTCGAGTTCCTTTTGGATAGGGTCGCATCTTGGGCGTGACAAGTTGGTATCAGAGCCTCGACCGACCTTAGGAGCCCCCCTTGATTGATCGTGTAGTTTTGGCCGATGTTGAGTCTAGAAGAAAACTGTTTTCTGAGTCTAGTTTTATCGGAGAGTAGGAATTCTTTTTACTCCTCAGCCCCTTCGTCGCTCTGGTGAGAAATCTTGACGTAGGTGTTTTGAACTACTCCTCTTCTCGTTCAAAATTTTTCTTTAGGATCACGCAGTTGGTTTTCCGATCGTTGTTCCTCAGCTCTTTGCATCCGGTGCATTTCTCGTCAAGTTGACTCGACCCTCTCCATTGTTGCAAGTTCAATTCTCAGTTGTTTTCTTTTCCCACCCGCCCTCCCTTCTTCTTCTCGGAACCGGAGTCCGTAATCGAATATCCATCCTACTCGTGTGAAGTTTTTGCTCTCTCTCTTCAATGATTTCAACCGGTGTTTTCTCTTCAAGATATTCGTCGGTTTCCCCTTCCAAGTTGTCTTTGTTTTCCCGCCCTCCCACCCTATTATTCCCGGAGTTCGAGTTTCTTCCGACCGTCAATTCCATTCGTGTGGAGCCTCTTCAGTCTTCCCTCAATTATTTCAACCGGTGGTTTCTTGTCTAGTTCGTCATTCTTCATCTCTTTCTTTTCCAGTGGATTCAATTCAAGTTTTTCGAGTTGATCACATTCTTTTCCTTGGTTAAAGTGTTTTCCCTGCTTGTTCGCCTCTCGCCAGTTTATCATTCCGGAGTTCGGAGGACATCTCAGGAGATTCGCCTGTGTTCCAATTAATTCGAGGTTGTCACCTCAGTCAAATATTTTAGTTCTTTCGGTGCATCATTTCTCATTCAACAATCTTTTCCAACGGTGTTTCTTTTCAGTGGGCCCTAACCCACAGGTCTTTTCCCAGGATCTTACCTGACTCTTCTAATTCCCCCGGAGTTATTCTCAATTCTTTTCAAGAATGGATTCCATCAGTCACATGCCTTCTCCAAGATCGCTTTCTAATTCTTTTCATCTTTGGGTCAACCCTTCCTCTTTTCATTCTACCGGAGTACCTAAGTTATTTTGGGTGGTGTTTCTCGTCATCTCTTGAAGATCGAAGAAGAGTTCCTCTTAAATCTTGTCTGTTCTCCCGGAGGTTCATGGTGCTAGCTCGATGTTATCCTATCTAATTGTTTCCAATCATGCAAATTCTGCTCATCCATCCGGAGTATTTCAGAAGTTGATTTCTATTTCGTTTCACCGGAGGCCATCGTTCCAGAAGAATTCTTCGTCCTCACATTTCAGCTACCGTTATCCGATTATCCCGGTGCATCTGTCAAGTGTTCTTTAAGCAGCTCATGATCTCTTTGTTCTTTTGCATCTAAATCCCCTCTAGCATATTTGTTCTTCTAATTTTTCCCGGCGATTCTTCCATCAGTCATTTTCGAATTCTTACGGTGGTTCGTTCAAGATTCTTTTTCCTTCACTATCATTTTAATTCATTCGTTCTTTTCAATCCTACCGGTGGTTCATGAAGACCTCCTCAAGTTTGCGATATGTCACTTCTCAATCCTTTTCATCAAGAATAAGTATTATGACAAATCCATTGCTTCTCATCAATTTAATTGGTGGAGGATAAGCATAACATAATTCTTATTCTCATTTCATCGTGGTCAAGTGATTAATCTTTTTCTTCGGAGTTTGTTCTTGATGAATAAATTCTAGTTCCAAGTGTTTTCATCTATTCTTTTCCGGAGTTCAAATTTCCTCGGCCATTTCGTCGGAACATCCATCTAAATCATCGCAAGGCTCATCTCATTCTTTTTCCTTCATTCTATCTCATCATCCTTTTTGTCACCGGAGTTCTTCATGGTGGTTCTTCATGATTTAATTCATTCTTCAAGAGTTCATCTATGTTCTTTTGGAGGAGCTCAAGTATCTTTCCTTCTTGCTTCTCGAAGTGTAATTAATTCTTCCTCTTTCTTTTGAAGTGGAGTCTTGCATTCTTTCATTCTTCTCAGCTATTCAATCATTTTCGTTTGCGGCTGGTTACCACCTCATAATTTTGAGATGTTTTCCATAAGTCCACATCAAGCTTATTCTTTCGTTGTTGATTTTCGCAACAACTCCGTTCAACCTTTCCTTCTAAGTTCTTTTCATTCAATTCTTTCAACTCTTCCGGAGGTATTGCGTTGCTTATCTCGTCAAGTGCCATCCCATCTTGTGAAGTTCTTGTTTTATTCTTTCCATTTTCAACCGGAGTGCTGCCTAAAATCTTTCAGTCTTATCCGTTTCTTTTCTCATTCTAACCACTCTGGTTAGAACGAGTTGTTTCATACTCTATCTGTTTCCGCGAGCATTTGATTCTCGTCATTCTCGTCGTTTCTCTCTTCTTCTCGTATGCTCTCGATTCTTTGCTTCTTCTCTTCAGTTCTTGTTTCACCTCATCCCTTTTCCCCTTCCGTCTCGGTCCTAAGATCTCGGGACGAGATCTCTTGTTAGTGGAGGAGTGTTGTAACGCCCGGATTCTGGCGCCCAGTGTCCGCAGCTTATTCGTCGTTGTTGCCTTGTCATTTGCTTGCGTGTTGCACTTTGCCATGTCATCATCTGTATTTTTATCATGTCATCATGTGCATCGCATTGGCATACGTGTTCGTCTCATGCATCCGAGCATTTTCCCCGTTGTCCGTTTTGCAATCCGGCACTCCTATGTCTCCCGGCACCCCCTTTTACCTCTTTTCGTGTGCGGGTGTTAAACGGTCTCGGAATGGACCGAGGTTTGTCAAGCGGCCTTGGTATAGCACCGGTAGACCGCCTGTCAAGT
Source organism: Aegilops longissima (assembly GCA_021605205.1). Taxonomy (NCBI): domain Eukaryota; kingdom Viridiplantae; phylum Streptophyta; class Magnoliopsida; order Poales; family Poaceae; genus Aegilops; species Aegilops longissima. Next base: position 709,602,723 of record CM038677.1, read on the forward strand.
TCGTGCCATTTGGAGGTCGTTTGGTACTCCAATGGTTAACCGGGTAACCGCAAAGCCCTCTTTTGTTGCAGCCCAACACCCCTTCCAAAGTGGCCCAAAACCCAGCAAACTCCCCTCCATGCTCTCGGTCGTTCGATCATGATCGCGTGGCCGAAAACCGCTCCTCATTTGGACTCTCCTAGCTCCCTCTACCTATAAATAAGCCCCTCCCCCCGAAATTCGCGGATGATTCCCCCCTAACCCTAGCCTCTTCCTCCTCTTGTCACGGACGTGTCCACGCCCCACCGGACACGTCCGCCTGCCTCCCGCCGCCCGGCCCATGAGCCATCAGGGCCCAGCAGGCCCAGATCCGCCGCCCGCCAGCCGGCCGCGCCCTCCGTGCCCCCGGCTTGCGCCCGCCCGCCGCCGGCCGCCCGCCGCCGAAGCCTCATGAGCTCCAGCTCGCCGCCGCCTCCCTCCCTCCGCCGCCTCGCCAAGCATCCAGCCAGCGCCGTCTGCCGTGGCAGCGCCGCCGCCCCCCGCCCTCATAGCGCCCTCGATGCGGCTATATCTCCCACGTGTCGAGGCACGACTTAGAGGCATAACCGCATTGAAAGCAATGTCGCAAGTGAGGTAATCTTCACACAACCCATGTAATACATAAGGAAAGAGATACATAGTTGGCTTACAATGCCACTTCACACAAGTACATAAATAAACATCCATCATTCAGAGTACACTCAAGGTCCGACTACGGAACCAAAATAAAAGAAGATACCCCAAATGCTACAGATCCCGATCGTCCCAACTGGGCACCACTACTGATCATCGGGAAAAGACACATAGTAACGACCACGTCCTCGTCGAACTCCCACTTGAGCTCGGTTGCGTCACACCTGACCGCATCGTCGGAACCTGCAACTGTTTTGGTAGAATCTGTGAGTCACGGGGACTCAGCAATCTCACACCCGCGAGATCAAGACTATTTAAGCTTATAGGAAGGACAGGGTAGTAAAGTGGAGCTGCAGCAAGCGACTAGCATATATGGTGGCTACATCGCAAAAGAGAGCGAGAAGAGGAGCAAAGCACGGTCGTGAAGCTAGTAGCGATCAAGAAGTGATCCTGAACTACTTACGTCAGACATAACTCCAACACCGTGTTCACTTCCGGACCACCGAGAAGAGACCATCACGGTTACACACGCGGTTGATGTGTATTTTAATTGAGGTCAACTTCGGGTTTTCTACAACCGGACATTAACAAATTCCCATCTGCCTCATAACCGCAGGCACGGCTTTCGAAAGATAATACCCTGCAGGGGTGTCCCAACTTAGCCCATTATAAGCTCTCACGGTCAACGAAGGATATTCCTTCTACGGGAAGACCCGATCAATCTCGAATCCCGGACTACAAGACATTTCGACAAGAATAAAACAAGACCAGCAAAGCCACCCGATTGTGCCGACAAATCCCGATAGGAGCTGCACATATCTCGTTCTCGTGGCACACCGGATAGGTCAGCCTACGAGTAAAACCAGCCCTCGAGTTGCCCGTGGTGGCCCCAAGCAGATCTGCCGGTTGGGCCAGCACTCGAAGGAGCACTGGTCCGGGGGGGTTAAAATAAAGATGACCCTCGGGCTCGCGAAAACCCGGGGGAAAAAGGCTTAGGTGGCAAATGGTAAAACCAATGTTGGGCCTTGTTGGACGAGTCTTATTCAAAGCGAACTGTCAAGGGGGTCCCATAAATCACCCAACCGTAAGGAACGCGAAATCAAGGAACATAACACCGGTATGACGGAAACTAGGGTGGCAAGAGTGGAACAAAACACAGGCATAAGGCCGAGCCTTCCACCCTTTACCAAATATATAGATGTATTAAATTATAGCAGATATATATTGTGATATCCCAACAAGTAAACATGTTCCAAAAGGAACAACATCTCCATGTTCCAACAAGGAACAAACTTCAGCTTCACTCGCAACTAGCAACGCTATAAGAGGGCTGAGCAAAGCGGTAACATAGCCAATCAACGGTTTGCTAGGAAAAGGATGGTTAGCGGCTGACATGGCAATATGGGTGGCATGATATAGCAAGTGGTAGGCATCGCAGCATAGGCATAGCAAAAGAGCGAGCAACTAGCATAGCAAAGATAGAAGTGATTTCGAGGGTATGGTCATCTTGCTCGCAATGTTCTCGAGTTGTCGAAAGCTTGATCCTCGTAAGCGTTCTCAACAGGTTCCTCGCTCACGTACTCGCCTCCGGCTCTACCCAAAGCAAGAACACAAACAAAGGAACCACAATAAATCACGGTGCAATGCACAATCAACATGATGCAAAACATGACATGATATGCGAGATGTGATATGCAATGCGTATGTGCGCTCCGGAAGGTAAATGATGAACCAGGCATCAACTTGGCAAACCAAGTATGGCACTAGAAAGATGAGATGATTTCGGTTGAAATCAATATAAAGATCACCGGAATCGGATGCACGGTTTGGAAATGACAAGCAAAACAAGAATGACACAAATCTGCCATTAACAGCATGATGCCACTGAGCAAGCAACAAGAAATTAAGCTACTGCACCCAAATGTATCAACAAAGTACTTGGCAGTGATCTACACAAGATGCTCAACAAAAGATGAGCACTGAGCTACGGCTAGTTCACATCATAACAGGTTCAAACAAGCATGGCAAAAGTGCACAAAATATCAGGCTGGACATGGCAAAAACAGCATCAGGTTGCAATGTTCAGAGCAACAAAAATACATGCTACAGGAACTTATAATAGCAAAACATGGCATGGCATGAATCTACTCAAAGCATAGAACAAAAGTCCCTTACTGACCATAAGCCAAAAAGGATCAGAAAATATAGTAACACCCATGTCAATATCGAAAGTCTCGTTAACAGATTCAGCAACATGGCATGTCAAAAACTGATAACAAGTAGGCATGTTTACAAGCTCAATGCACTCACCACAGAGCCTTATATGAAAAACTAAGCATACATACATCAAGAAGACATGGCATAGAAGACATACATGGCAAGAACAAGAACATAGCATATACGGATCAACCACAACAAGCTTGGCAAAATTGAATAACATGTAAACAATCTGCCAGGAAACATTTGATAGCAAAAGTAGAGCTCGATTGACTCAAGCTATGGCACTCCATAATTTCAAACAAAGGCATGGATGGATAGAGCAAGACATGTTTAACAAAACATCCTTACTGAAGTATCTCAAAATATGCATGGATCTCTTGGTAGCATCAAGTTAACATGGCATCAAAATATCAGCTAAACAGGGCTGAAAACAGCAACATCAGGACACCTACTTTGCATGCTTGTGCTAGTCACCACATAGATCACAAAAATACATGGCATACACCCCTGGAAAGATGGCATGACATATTACAAAACACATGTAGGACTCAAGTTCATAGGGTGCACACATCAATCATGGCCAAAATAACAAAAGTGCAAGTTCTGTTAAGAAACAGAAACTAACATCACATAGCCCTCTTCCAACAGCATTTCGGGCATCAAGATGAGCTCAAATGAAAATGATGCAATGAGATGAAATGATCTACTCTTCGAGACGAACATTTTGACATATTATACGCGCAAAATGGATCTACAGATGCAAAGTTATAGCATGAAGAAAATGACACAAAATAACACCGAGATAAAAACTTAGAAGAAAAATGAGGGGGGAGAAGAAGTCAACGGGCGGTTCCGATCGGGATCCGGATCGGGCGATCCGATCGGCGACGGCGGCTGCGGCGCGGGCTCGCCGGAGCCCGGGCGAGGAGGAGGCGGGAGAGGCCGGAGGGTCGGGCCGGGCGAACTCGGTGGAGGGCGCGCGGCCGGAGTGGCGGCGTGGCGCCGGAGGCGGCGGGACGGGTCGGAGGAAACTGGGCGGCTGGCGGCGGCGCTGCGTGGTGGCGGATGGCGGCGCCGGGCGGCAGCGGCGGAGCCTTGGGCGGGAGGCGACCGCCGGCTGCGCGGCGCTGGGTGTGTCTGAGCGCCAGGCGGCGCGCGACCGGGCAGGGAGGGCCTCGCTGGCTGGCTGGCCGCGGGCGGCGGAGGCGGCGGCAGGCCACGTGTCGTGGCGCTGGTAGGTGCGGACGCGGGCGGCTTCGTCCGGCGGCGGCGGACGCGTCCGATGGCGAGGAGGGATTTTAGGGTTTCGGGAAGAAGACTCGGATTTGGACGGGGAGATGTTTAAATAGGCATAGAGGGAGCTAGGAGAGTCCAAATGAGGTGTAGTTTTACCACACGATCGTGATCGAACGACGGAGAGCATGGAAGTGACTTAGATGGGTTATTGGGCTGTTTTGAAGGGGTGTTGGGCTGCAACTTAAAAGAGGCCTTTCGAGAGTGCGGTTAACCGTTGAGTACCAAACGAGCTCCAAATGACCAAACTTGACCGGTGGTCTACGGGTGGTATACCAAGGCCACTAGACAAACCTCGGTCCATTTCGAGGAGGTTTAGTACCCGCACACGGAAAAACGTAAAAGGGCCGCCGGGAGATAGGAGTGCCGGATTGCCAAACGGACAACGGAAAAATGCTCGAATCATGAGACTAACACGTATGCAAATGCGATGCACATGATGACATGATATAAAATGCATGACATGGACAAAATGCAAAATGAAGAAAACCCAACCACGGAGGGAATATCATATCACAATGCCGAAAATGGCAAGAGTTAGAGTTACAAATATGGAAAGTTACTTCCGGGTGTTACAACACTCCACCACTACAAGAGGATCTCGCCCGAGATCTAGGACTGAAAGAACTCCGGATATTCGAACGGAGGTGATCCTCGCGCCCCGTGTGGCTTCTCGGTCGGAATGGTGTGACCACTTCACTTTCAGGAATTTGATTGACTTGTTGCGAGTCTTGCGCTCGGTTTCTTCAAGAATAGCAACGGGTGCTCATGATAAGAGAGATCTTCTTGAAGGTCAATCTCTTGAAGTTGATAGTGCTCAGAGTCTTGAAGCACTTGCGAAGCTGTGACACGTCAAACACATCGTGCACATTTGCGAAGTTGGAGGAAGCTCAAGTTGATAGGCGAGATCGCCTCTTTTGCCAATAATCTTGAAAGGACCCACGATCTAGGGGCAAGCTTCCCTTTGATACCGGGCGACGAGTGCCTTTCATTGAGAGACGCGAGGTAGACATGGTCTCCGATTTCAAAAGTCACATCACGGTGCTTATCATCATAATAGCTCTTCCGCGCGATTATGCGGCTTTGAGATTCTCACGAATGACTTTGCACATTTCTTCCGCTTCGTGATCAAGTCATTGCCAAGAAGTTGGCGTTCACTGTCTCGCACCAATTGAGAGGAGTACGGCACTTTTCGCCATAGAGAATTTTGAATGGGGCCTTGCCGAACTCACTTGGAAGCTGTTGTTGTAAGAGAACTCGGCATATGGAAGACAATCTTCCCACTTCATACCGAAAGAAATGACACAAGCCCCGAGCATATCTTCAAGGATTTGATTAACTCGCTCAACTTGGCCACTTGTTTGAGGATGGAAAGCTGTCTTTGAAACGAATGTTGGTGCCCATGGCCTTCAAAAGAATCCCAAAACTTGAGGTAAAGATGCTGCCACGGTCTCAAGAGATCACTTGTGGAATGCCGTGCAAGGAGACAATCTCGAGGTGTATAGCTCGCCAACCGAGCTGCTGTGATAGATTCTTTGATAGGAAGAAAATGAGCCACTTTAGTAAGCTTGTCAATGACAACGAAGATAGCATCATTTCCACGCTTGGACTTAGGAAAACCAGTCACGAAGTCCATTTCAATATGATCAAACTTCCATTCGGAATAGCAAGAGGTTGGAGGAGACCAGCTTGTCTTTGGTGTTCTGCTTTCACTCTTCCGCAGACATCACACTCATTCACGAATTGAGCAATTTCTCGCTTCATTCGAGTCCACCAATATGACTGCTTGAGGTCTGGTACATCTTCGTATTTCCGGGATGAATGGATAGAAGCGAATTGTGAGCCTCGCTCATAATGACTTTTCTCAGATCACCCTTAGGAACCACAATCCGTCCTCGAAGAAAAGAGTATCTTTGTCATCAATGTGGAAGCACTTATACTTGAAATGCCCTTGTCGATACCACGCTTCACCTTCTTCACCATGGTATCCGAAGTTGAGCCTCACGAATCTGATCTTCCAAAGTAGGAGAGACTATGAGGTTGGCAAGAAAGCCTTGAGGAACAACTTGAAGATTCAGCTATGGAAAGCTTCACAGAGATCCGCTGAAAGGGCTTGAGGATTAGACATTGCGAGAAGCTTTCCTGCTCAAAGCATCTGCAATGACATTGGCCTTGCCCGAGTATATTCAATACTTGGGTTGTACTCTTGAATCATTTCACCCATCGAGTCTGCACGAGGTTGAGGTTGGGTTGAGTGAAGATGTACTTGAGACTCTTGTGATCGGTGAAAATGTCCACTTTCCTTCCCAACAAGAGATGTCTCCACGTTATCAATGCATGGACAATCGCCGCCAACTCAAGATCGTGAGTGGGGTAGTTCTTTTCGTTGGGCTTCAATCTGGCGAGAGGTATAGGCCACAACTCTCTTCTCTTGCATTAACACAGCACCGAGACCTTGAAGAGAAGCATCACGTAAAACTTGAATGGCTTGGATTCATTAGGAGGAGTCAAGACAGAGCTGTGACGAGTTTCTCTTTGAGGGTATTGAAAGCAACGTCACACGTGGAGACCGGACATACTTCACATGCTTCGGAGGAGGTTGGAAAGAGGCTTTGCAATCTTGGAGAAGTTCTCAACGAATCTTCGCAATAGCTTGCAAGACTAAGAAAATCATGGAGCTGCTTGACATTCTGAGGAGGTTCCCAATTCACAATTGCGGACACCTTCTCGGGATTAACAGCGATGCCCTTGGCGGAGATGATATGACCAAGGTAGAGCACTTCATCAAGCCAAAATTCACATTTGGAGAACTTAGCATAGAATTGATACTCTCTGAGCTTGTCTAGCACCAATCGCAAATGTTTGGCATGATCCTTCTTATTCTTGGAGAAGACCAAAATATCATCAAGATAGACCAAGACGAATTCATTGGTGTAGGGGTTGAAGATGAAGTTCATCATCCGAGAGAATGTTGGAGGAGCATTGACAAGGCCGAAAGACATGACAGTATATTCATAAGAACCAAAGCTTGTTACGAATGTTGTCTTGGGAATATCTTGTTCACTTAATGTGAATCGATGATACCCCATATGAAGGTCAAGCTTGGAGAACACTTTAGCACCTTTGAGTTGCTCGAAAAGCTCATTGATGTTGGGAAGTGGATACTTGTTCTTGATTGTCTTCTTATTCAATGGACGGTAATCGACGCAAAGTCGGTCCGTGCCATCCTTCTTCTCGGACAAAAGAACACCACAACCCCAAGGAGATGAACTCGGTCCGATCAAACCAGACGCTCTTGTTCATCGAGCTGCTTCTTCAATTCCTTCAGCTCATCAGGTCCAAGCTTGTATGGACGCTTGCAAACGGGTTCGATGCGTGCTCAAGATCGATAACGAACTCAATCGCCGATGAGGAGGCATACCCGAAGCTCTTCCGAAAGACATCTTGGTACTCACAAACGATCGAATCGAGAGATAGCATCCAATTCGCCCTTCTCATTGAGAGAAAACAACCGAATGGTTTCATCACGAGCGCATAGATGATCACATCATTAGAAGAGTGAGTCAATTGAATTTCCCTGGCAGCATAATCAAGCTGAGCTTTGTGCTGATAAAGCCAGTCCATTCCGAGAATAAGATCAATATCCGAGTCACCGAGAACAACTGGTTTGGCCAGAAATCTATAATCGCCCATCTTGATACCGACATTCGGAACCACCAAGCTAGAACTCATATGCTTGCCCGGGGAAACAATTGCTAGAGGTTTAACCAAGAATTCCGAAGTGAAATCATGCTTGGCAAAAAACGGTCTCGACATGAAACAATGCGATGCACCAAGATCAAATAAGACTTTTGCGGGAATATCATTAACAAGAAGATTACCCATGATCACATCAAGAATCCTCCGCTTGAGCTGCATTCATCATATTGACCTTTGCAAACTTGGGATTATGCTTGACCACCGCATTGCTGGAAGATTTCACAGAGGAGGAGGCGGAAGGCGCCTTTGGTTGAAGCATTTGTTCGCATAGTGACCTTTCTGCGACACTTGTTGCAAGTCACCCGTAGAGCGGACGGTGGTAAGGAGCACTTGACCTTGGAGCTTGAGAATTAGACTTGTTCGATAGCTTGGGTTGGGTGGGTGGGAAGATCCACGGCCACTGAGTTCTTCTGGCGATAAGGCCGACGGAACGGAGGAGGAGGAAGGTAGAACTTCGCTGCTTAGCTGCCACTTGAGAGGAAGAAGAAGACTGAACTGCATCCCCGATTCTCTTCTTAGAAGCCTCACATTTGAGCTGGGCAGCTTCTTGCTTGATGCCATGTTTTAGAATTCATCATACTTATCGCTCAAAAGCACAAGAGCTAATTGCAGATCTTCTCTCGCACCACCTCGAATTGATAGATCATACTCTTTTCATCGTGCACGCCTTGCTTAGCAAAACAAGCGAGCTTCGAACTGGATATTGTATTGATAGACAGACATGTTGCCTTGCTTGAGATTGCGGAACTCCTCACGCTTTCTCTCAACAACACTTTTCGAATGTGGTGAGCTCTCAAATCACGCGGAACTCATCCTGTAATGACACGACCTCCTCTCGAATCTTTGTATTGTTGGTACCACTCAGCAGCTTGATCCTTGAGTTGAAACGATGCAAACTTGACAAAGTCCTCAGTCCGACATTGCTACAATCAAAATGCTTGCAGATGTCCACAAGCCAATCGTCGCCGTCTGTAGCCTCAACACGTAAACCGAAAGAGTTCGCTGATTAGCGAGGAACCGATCGAGAGTAGCAAAGTGCGGCTGGTTGTTGCCTTGACCTTTATTTCCTTGATTGCCTTGCCCTCGAGTACGTTCTTGCAAGAGCTGCAAAATCATCTCGAGCATTGGCATTGGTGGCTGCCATGATAGCTTGCCAGCCTCCGGAGGCGGAGGTGGAGGTGGAGGTTCGACCGATCCCCATCATTGCGATCCGGATTCGACGTTGGCGGAGCCATCTGAAGAGGGTGACATCCGTTAGTCCTTTGATAGACAAATAGTCAAGTAGAATCAACGGATAGAAATTGCAACATATAGTCTTCACAATAAACATTCGAACAAGAATGAACGAATGAATTCCAAAGTTAAACATCACACGCCCATTAAGGTGAGAAGCCACTTAGATAAAGATATGGAAACAACATCTGTCTTAGAAACAAATCGAATATCACAACTGAAAACAAAAGATTGGCTTCTAAAATGAGCCGGAACAAACACATGATAGAGATTTCGCCCAAAGTGTTCGTGGTGGGGCCCACACGGACACGACGTATAGCGGACGCCACGAATGACAAACAAGACATCCCGAATCAGCATAGCCAAGGATTCTTTAAGACGCCTCGCGACCATCAGAATCGACCGTGAATGGGCGGACCACTAGACGTTGAACCCCAATCTCAAATCATACATCCGTCGGAAAGAATATCCCGTAAGCTACTAGAATTCCCACCTATAAACTCCCGAAACTTTACGGTTATGCAATCTGGTGTTGGGGATACAGGGACACAAAATATATCACCCAAACTAACAATACCTAGATCCAATTGTATCCATCCGTCAACACATAACCAAGAAATCCTCGAAATCGTGTACCTCGACCTTGAAAAACATCCGTTATACAAGTCATGGCAATACTCCCAAGACTCGCCTCAAGATCGGGTTATCGGGTTATCTCACCAACAAGCGCACAAAAGAGATTTCGATGTCGGCAAAACTCGGTATTCCGAATCGCAACGATAAAATTGTGACGACAACACCTCGGAGCTCAACTCCCCGGACACCGCCACAACCCCTAAATGTCGAGGCACCAAGAACAATGTTCTCGCCACAAAACCATCGGAACGATTCCAAGATACCCACGTGATCCTAAATTTTTTTAGTGAAATTTGAGGAGAGAAGAGTCAAAATTCTACGTCGGGAGACCTCACAGAGCGATTTAAGGACTGGGGAGTAAAAAGAATCCTACTCTCCGTATATATAATCCTAAGACTCAAAACATTTTCCATTCTAGACTCAACAACGCCAAAGAAACAATCAAGTAGGGGCTCCTAAGTCGGGAAGGCTCGATTACCAACTTGTAACGCCTCGATGCGGCTATATCTCCCACATGTCGAGGCACGACTTAGAGGCATAACCGCATTGAAAGCAATGTCGCAAGTGAGGTAATCTTCACACAACCCATGTAATACATAAGGGAAAGAGATACATAGTTGGCTTACAATGCCACTTCACACAATACATAAATAAACATCCATCATTGAGTACACTCAAGGTCCGACTACGGAACCAAAATAAAAGAAGATACCCCAAATGCTACACAGATCCCCGATCGTCCCAACTGGGCACCACTACGATCATCGGAAAAGACACATAGTAACGACCACGTCCTCGTCGAACTCCCACTTGAGCTCGGTTCGTCACCTGACCGCATCGTCGGAACTGCAACTGTTTTGGTAGAATCTGTGAGTCACGGGACTCAGCAATCTCACACCCGCGAGATCAAGACTATTTAAGCTTATAGGAAGGACAGGGTAGTAAAGTGGAGCTGCAGCAAGCGACTAGCATATATGGTGGCTACATCGCAAAAGAGAGCGAGAAGAGGAGCAAAGCACGGTCGTGAAGCTAGTAGCGATCAAGAAGTGATCCTGAACTACTTACGCCGACATAACTCCAACACCGTGTTCACTTCCGGACTCCGAGAAGAGACCATCACGGTTACACACGCGTTGATGTGTATTTTAATTGAGGTCAACTTCGGTTTTCTACAACCGACATTAACAAATTCCCATCTGCCTCATAACCATGGCACGGCTTTGAAGATAATACCCGCAGGGTGTCCCAACTTAGCCCATTATAAGCTCTCACGGTCAACGAAGGATATTCCTTCTACCGGAAGACCCGATCAATCTCGAATCCCGGACTACAAGACATTTCGACAGCAATAAAACAAGACCAGCAAAGCCACCCGATTGTGCCGACAAATCCCGATAGGAGCTGCACATATCTCGTTCTCGTGGCACACCGGATAGGTCAGCCCACGAGTAAAACCAGCCCTCGAGTTGCCCGTGGTGGCCCCGCATCTGCCGGTTCGGGCCAGACTCAAGGAGCACCGGTCCGGGGTTAAATAAAGATGACCCTCGGGCTCGCGAAAACCCGGGGGAAAAAGGCTTAGGTGGCAAATGGTAAAACCAATGTTGGGCCTTGTTGGACGAGTCTTATTCAAAGCGAACTGTCAAGGGGGTCCCATAAATCACCCAACCGTAAGGAACGCGAAATCAAGGAACATAACACCGTATGACGGAAACTAGGGTGGCAAGTGGAACAAAACACTGCATAAGGCCGAGCCTTCCACCCTTTACCAAATATATAGATGTATTAAATTATAGCAGATATATATTGTGATATCCCCAACAAGTAAACATGTTCCAAAAGGAACAACATCTCCATGTTCCAACAAGGAACAAACTTCAGCTTCACCGCAACTAGCAACGCTATAAGAGGGCTGAGCAAAGCGGTAACATAGCCAATCAACGGTTTGCTAGGAAAAGGATGGTTAGGGCTGACATGGCAATATGGGTGGCATGATATAGCAAGTGGTAGGCATCGCAGCATAGGCATAGCAAAAGAGCGAGCAACTAGCATAGCAAAGATAGAAGTGATTTCGAGGGTATGGTCATCTTGCTCGCAATGTTCTCGAGTTGTCGAAAGCTTGATCCTCGTAAGCGTTCTCAACAGGTTCCTCGCTCACGCACTCGCCTCCGGCTCTACCCAAAGCAAGAACACAAACAAAGGAACCACAATAAATCACGGTGCAATGCACAATCAACATGATGCAAAACATGACATGATATGCGAGATGTGATATGCAATGCGATGTGCGCCCGGAAGGTAAATGATGAACCAGGCATCAAATTGGCAAACCAAGTATGCCACTGAAAGATGAGATGATTTCGTTGAAATCGATATAAAGATCACCGGAATCGGATGCACGGTTTGGAAATGACAAGCAAAACAAGAATGACACAAATCTGCCATTAACAGCATGATGCCACTAAGCAAGCAACAAGAAATTAAGCTACTGCACCCAAACGTATCAACAAAGTACATGGCAGTGATCTACACAAGATGCTAGACAAAAGATGAGCACTGAGCTACGGCTAGTTCACATCATAACAGGTTCAAACAAGCATGGCAAAAGTGCACAAAATATCAGGCTGGACATGGCAAAAACAGCATCAGGTTGCAATGTTCAGAGCAACAAAAATACATGCTACAGGAACTTATAATAGCAAAACATGGCATGGCATGAATCTACTCAAAGCATAGAACAAAATTCCCTTACTGACCATAAGCCAAAAAGGATCAGAAAATATAGTAACACCCATGTCAATATCGAAAGTCTCGTTAACAGATTCAGCAACATGGCATGTCAAAAACTGATAACAAGTAGGCATGTTTACAAGCTCAATGCACTCACCACAGAGCCTTATATGAAACACTAAGCATACATACATCAAGAAGACATGCAATAGAAGACATACATGGCAAGAACAAGAACATAGCATATACGGATCAACCACAACAAGCTTGGCAAAATTGAATAACATGTAAACAGTCTGCCAGGAAACATTTGATAGCAAAAGTAGAGCTCGATTGACTCAAGCTATGGCACTCCATAATTGCAAACAAAGGCATGGATGGATAGAGCAAGACATGTTTAACAAAACATCCTTACTGAAGTATCTCAAAATATGCATGGATCTCTTGGTAGCATCAAGTTAACATGGCATCAAAATATCAGCTAAACAGGGCTGAAAACAGCAACATCAGGACACCTACTTTGCATGCTTGTGCTAGTCACCACATAGATCACATAAATACATGGCATACACCCCTGGAAAGATGGCATGTCATATTAAAAAATACATGTAGGACTCAACTTCATAGGGTGCACACATCAATCATGGCAAAAATAACAAAAGTGCAAGTTCTGTTAAGAAACAGAAACTAACATCACATAGCCCTCTTCCAACAGCATTTCGTGCATCAAGATGAGCTCAAATGAAAATGATTCAATGTGATGAAATGATCTACTCTTTGAGGCGAACATTTTGACATATTATACGCGCAAAATGGATCTACAGATGCAAAGTTATAGCATGAAGAAATTGACACAAAATAACACCGAGATAGAAACTTAGAAGAAAAATGAGGGGGGAGAAGATCGGGCGATTCCGATCGGGATCCGGATCGGGCGATCCGATCGGCGACGGCGGCTGCGGCGCGGGCTCGCCGGAGCCCGGGCGAGGAGGAGGCGGAGAGGCCGGAGGGTCGGGCCGGGCGAACTCCGGTGGAGGCGCGATGGCCGGAGCCGTGTGACGGGCCGGAGAGGTGACGGGCGGCGCGGAGGGAAACCGGGCGGCGGTGGCGGCGCTTGGCGCTGGCGGCGGCGTGGTCGGGCTTGCTGGCCGGAGGCGACCGCCGGCTGCGGTGGCGCTGGCTCGGGCGCCATGGCGGCGGGCGACCGGCCGGGGAGGGCCTTCGCTGGCTCGGCTGGCTGCGGCGGGCGGCGGAGGCGGGCGGGCACGTGGTCGCGACTGGTAGGTGCGGACGCGGCGGCGGCTTCGTCCGGCGGGCGGCGGACGCGCCCAGGGCGAGGAGGGATTTTAGGGCTTCGGGAAGAAGACCCGGATTTGGACGGGGGAGATGTTTAAATAGGCATAGAGGGAGCTAGGAGAGTCCAAATGAGGTGTAGTTTTCGCCCACACGATCATGATCGAACGACGGAGAGCATGGCAGTGACTTAGATGGGTTATTGGGCTGTTTTGAAGGGGTGTTGGGCTGCAACTTAAAAGAGGCCTTTGCGAGAGTGCGGTTAACCGTTGGAGTACCAAACGAGCTTCAAATGACCCGAAACTTGACCGGTGGTCTACGGGTGGTATACCAAGGCCACTAGACAAACCTCGGTCCATTTCGAGAAGGTTTAGTACCCGCACACGGAAAAACGTAAAAGGGCGCGGGGAGATAGGAGTGCCTTGGATTGCCAAACGGACAACGGAAAATGCTCGAATCACGAGACTAACACGTATGCAAATGCGATGCACATGATGACATGATATAAAATGCATGACATGGACAAAATGCAAAATGAAGAAAACCCAACCACGGAGGGAATATCATATCACAATGCCGAAAATGGCAAGAGTTGGAGTTACAAATATGGAAAGTTACTCCGGGTGTTACACCCTCGCGCGCCCGCCGCCGCGCCGCGCCGCCGGAGCCGCCGCCTCCCGCCGGACCAGCGACCTGCGCCGCCGCCGCCCGATGGCGGCCCGCCTCCTCCCACGTGAGCCTGGCTCACGCGCGTCCCCTCGTCGGACCTCCGCGTGTTGCGGCGCCGGCTCGGCCGGGTCCGCCAGATCCGGACCGCCCAGCCTCGCTAGCATCCTCCCGCCGCCCGGCCCTCTCCGGCGACGAGCTCCGGGCCGCCCTCGGTTTCCGTGCCGCCCCGATCCAGATCCGGTCAAACGAGGTTGACCCCCGAAATCCCTAAGTCCCCGAGTATTTCAGTATTTTTATGCATTTTCATCGTATCATAACTCTGCATCCGTAGCTCCGTTTCGTGCGTGTAATATGTCAAATTGTTCTCCTCGACGAGTACATCATTTCATCTCATTGCATCATTTTCATTTGATCTCATCTTATTGCCCGAAATGCTGTTAGAAGAGGGCTATGTGATGTTAGTTTCAGATTCTTATCAGAACATGCACTTTTGTCATTTTTGCTATGATTGATGTGTGCATCCTATGAACTTGAGTCCTACATGTGTTTTGTAATATGCCATGCCATCTTTACAGGGGTGTATGCCATGTATTTTTGTGATCTCTGTGGTGACTAGCACAAGCATGCAAACTAGGCTTCATGATGTTGCTGATTTCAGCCCCCTGCTCACTTGATATTTTTATGCCATGTAAACTTGATGCTACCGAGAGATCCATGCTTATTTTGAGATACTTCAGTAAGGATGTTTTGAACATATGGTTATTCTCTATCCATCCATGCCCTTGTTTGCAATTATGGAGTGCCATAGCTTGAGTCAATCGAGCTCTACTTTTGCTATAAAATGTTTCTGGCAGATTGTTTACATGTTGTTCAATTTTGCCAAAGTTGTTGTAGTTGATCCGTGTATGCTATGATGTTGTTCTTGCCATGTATAGCTTCTATGTCATGTCTTCTTACTTTGAGTTGCCTTGCCATGCCATGTATTGCTCTGTGGTGAGTGGTTCAAGCTCACCAACATGCCTAATCGTTGTTCCTGGCATGTATGAATCTGTAATATAACTTGTCATGTTTACATGGGTGCCATCATATTTTCTGGTCCTTTTTGACTCATGGTCAGTAAGGGACTTTTGTTCTATGCAATTAGTCGATTCATGCCATGCCTTTGTTTGCCATTATAAGTTCCTGTAGCATGTTGTTTGATAGCTCTAAACATTGCAACCTGATGTTATTTCTGCAAAGTCTGAAACTGTTATTATTTGCAAACTTGCCATGTCCTTTTGAGCATGTTCTAGTGATTTCTGGAGATAGCTCAGTGTTCATGTTTTGTCATGCTTTACCTATACATCATGCCCATGCCTTTTGTTATTATGTTGAGGTCATGTAGCATGTTGTTTTCGTGTTTGCAATATGCCTAGTTGCTGTTTTGGGCAGATTGTTGTTATGTCTTGTATAGAGTGTATGTGTTGAACCGTTGCTCCGTTTTGAGTGTGCTCTATATGAAACTTGCTTGATTTTGCATGTAGTTTCATATTATCATGTTGCATCCTTGTTTTGAGGTGTTTGCTTGATGTTTGTATGCATTTTGCATCAATGCCATGTTTAACTTGTTTTGCTCATATCTTCTAGGCCGTAGCTCCGAATCTAATGAACTTTATATGTAACTTGACTAGAATTTCGTGTAGATCATCGTGGTGCATCTTAACTTGCTGTTTTACAACTTGAACTTAAGGTTTATTCAGATCTGGACCAATTTCGAAATTTGCATATGAGGACTTACCGGAATTGTTATATGTTGTTCCCGGCCTCATTTAAACTTGCTTTGATGTGTTGCTCTTGTATGCATCATCTCTTGCCATGAGTAGCTTCATGTAGCTTTGTCATGCATCATGCTTGGTTGAGCATCATGTCTTGTTTATGTGTGGTGTGTTTACCATGTTGTGTGCTTCTTCTCGATAGTTCCCGTTTCGTTGCGATCGTGAGGATTCGTTCGTCTACGCTTGGTTCGGCTTCATCCGTTCGTCTTCTTCATGGACTCGTTCTTCTTCCTAGCGGGATTTCAGGCAAGATGACCGCTACCCTGGATCTCACTACTATCATTGCTATGCTAGTTGCTTCGTTCTTTCGCTATGCTGCGCTACCTATCACTTGCTGCTCAAGCCTACCTAATTGCCATGTCAGCCTCTAACCTTTGTTACCCTTCCTAGCAAACCGTTGTTTGGCTATGTTACCGCTTTGCTCAGCCCTCTTATAGCGTTGTTAGTTGCAGGTGAAGATGAAGTTTGTTCCTTGTTGAACATGGAGATGTTGTTCCTTGTTGGAACATGTTTACTTGTTGGGATATCACAATATATCTTATATTATTAATGCATCTATATACTTGGTAAATGGTGGAAGGCTCGGCCTTATGCCTGGTGTTTTTTCCACTCTTGCCGCCCTAGTTTCCGTCATATCGGTATTATGTTCCCGGATTTTGCGTCCCTAACGTGGTCGGGTGATTTATGGGACCCCTTGACAGTTCGCTTTGAATAAGACTCCTCCAAAGAAGGCCCAACATTGGTTTTACCATTTGCCTCACCTAGCCCTTTTTCCCTTGGGTTTCGGAGCCCAAGGGTCATCTTTATTTTAGCCCCCGGGCCGTGCTTCTCTAAGTGCTGGTTCGAACCGAAATACTTCTTGAGGGCCACCACGGGAAACTCGAGGCTTGGTTTTATTCAGTAGCCTGTCTCATCCGGTGTTGCCACGAGAACGAGATATGTGCAGCTCCTATCGGGATTGTCGGCGATCGGGCGGTCTTGCTGGTCTTGCTTTATTGTTGTCGAAATGTCTTGTAGCCGGATTCCGAGACTGATCGGGTCTTCCCGGGAGAAGGAATATCCTTCGTTGATCGCGAGAGCTTATCATGGGCTAAGTTGGGACACCCTGCAGGTATAAACTTTCAAAGCCGTGCCCGCGGTTATGTGCAGATGGGAATTTGTTGATGTCCGTTGTAGTAAACTTGAAGCAAACTCTTCTAAAATACACCAACCGTGCGTAACCGTGAGTGTCTCTTTTCGGGTTGATCGAGAGGAGAACACGGTTTCGGGTTATGTCGACGTAAGTAGGAGTTCAGGATCACCTCTTGATCATTACTAGTTGGCGACCGTTCCTTTGTTTCTCTTCTCGCCTCATTTGCGTATGTTAGCCACCATATATGCTTAGCGCTGCTGCAACCTCACCACTTTACCCCTTCCTTTCCCATTAAGCTTTGCTAGTCTTGATACCCATGGTAATGGGATTCTTTGAGTCCTCGTGGCTCATGATTACTACACCACCGATTGCAGGTACAGGCTTGCGATGATCATGACGCGAGAGCGATGTTTACCTGTTTTGGAGTTCTTCTTCCGCTTCTTCTTCGATCGGGGATAGGTTCGTGTCGGCAGGTGGGCGGTGGTGGATATTGTTGGAGTTTCGTTTATGTTTCATCCGTAGTCGGATGTTGATCTTGTATATGATGTTGATGTATTCTTGTGGCATTTGTGCCTTATGTATGTATCCCCATCTATTATGTAATGTTGATGTAATGATATCCACGTTGCAAAAGCGTCTTCAAGATGCGCTTCTATCCTTGGTGGGACCTTCGAGTTCCTTTTGGATAGGGTCGCATCTTGGGCGTGACAGCAGCTGTCATTTGCATTCATTACTGTTAATTTATATTGGGTATGACTATTAATGGATCTATTTTACCATGAATTACAATGTCTAGTCAGTCCTTGATCTTTAAAGGTGCTCTGCATTTATGTTTTGCGGTCTCAGAAAGGGCTAGCGAGATACCATCTTGTTATATCATATTATGATTGTTTTGAGAAAGTGTTGTCATCCGAGAATTATTATTATGACTCGCTAGTTGATTATGCCATTGATATAAGTAAACATGAGACCTGAGAATTATTGTAAATGTGGTTAGTTATAATCTTTGCTGAAAACTTGAATGTTGGCTTGACATATTTACAACAACAAGAGCAAACAGAGTTAGTAAAAGTTTGTCTTTTTCTCTTTCAGTTTGTCAACTGAATTGCTTGAGGACAAGCAAGGGTTTAAGCTTGGGGGAGTTGATACGTCTCTGTCGTATCTACTTTTCCAAACACTTTTGCCCTTGTTTTGGACTCTAACTTGTATGATTTGAATGGAACTAAGCCGGACTGACGCTGTTTTCAGCAAAATTGCCATGATGTTGTTTTACGTGCAGAAAACAAAAGTTCTCGGAATGACCTGAAACTCCACGGAACATCTTAGAAAAAATAATAAAAAATCCTCGCCAAAGATGAAGACCAGGGGGCCCACACCCTGTCCACGAGGGTGGGGGCGTGCCCCCCCCTCCTGGGCGCGCCCCCCTACCTCGTGGGCCCCCTGGAGACCCTCCGACGCCAACTCCAACTCTATATATTGGCTTTTGGAGAGAAAAAAATAAGAGAGAAGAAATCATCGCGTTTTACGATTCGGAGCCGCCGCCAAGCCCTAAAACCTCTCGGGAGGGCTGATCTGGAGTCCGTTCGGGGCTCCGGAGAGGGGGATTCGTCGTCGTCGTCATCATCAACCATCCTCCATCACCAATTTCATGATGCTCACCGCCGTGCGTGAGTAATTCCATCGTAGGCTTGCTGGACGGTGATGGGTTGGATGAGATTTATCATGTAATCGAGTTAGTTTTGTTAGGGTTTGATCCCTAGTATCCACTATGTTCTGAGATTGATGTTGCCATGACTTTGCTATGCTTAATGCTTGTCACTAGGGCCCGAGTGCCATGATTTCAGATCTGAACCTATTATGTTTTCATGAATATATGTGTGTTCTTGATCCTATCTTGCAAGTCTATAGTCACCTATTATGTGTTATGATCCGACAACCCCGAAGTGATAATAATCGAGATACTTCTCGGTGATGACCATAGTTTGAGGAGTTCATGTATTCACTAAGTGCTAATGCTTTGTTCCGGTTCTCTATTAAAAGGAGGCCTTAATATCCCTTAGTTTCCATTAGGACCCCGCTGCCACGGGAGGGTAGGACAAAATATGCCATGCAAGTTCTTTTCCATAAGCATGTATGACTATATTCGAATACATGCCTACATTACATTGATGAATTGGAGCTAGTTCTATGTTCACCCTATGTTGTGACTGTTACATGATGAACCGCATCCGGCATAATTATCCATCACCGATCCAATGCCTACGAGCTTTCCACATACTGTTCTTCGTTTATTTACTTTCCCGTTGCTACGGTTACAATCACTACAAAATATCAAAAATATTACTTTTGCTTTCATTACTCTTTTATTACCGTTACCACTACTATCATACTACTTTGCTACTAAATACCTTGCTGCAGATATTAAGTTATCCAGGTGTGGCTGAATTGACAACTCAGTTGCTAATACTTGAGAATATTCTTTGGTTCCCCTTGTGTCGAATCAATAAATTTGGGTTGAATACTTTACCCTCGAAAGCTGTTGCGATCCTCTATACTTGTGGGTTATCAGTTGTGTAGTAGACATCATATGCTCAATTCTATCAATTGCTCCCGTAATACCTATGCTATCTTGAGAGAAGCCACTAGTGAAACCTATGGCCCGCAGGTCTATTTTCTATCATATTAATTTCCTGTCAACAAGTTATTTCCGACGCCGTTTATTTTGCAATCTTTACTTTTAATCTTTATCATAAAAGTAACAAAAATATTATCTTATCATCTCTATCAGATCTCACTTTTGCAAGTGACCGTGAAGGGATTGACAACCCTTTATTGCGTTGGTTGTAAGGTTCTTATTTGTTTGTGTAGGTACAAGGGACTTGAGCGTGGCCTCCTACTGGATTGATACCTTGGTTCTCAAAAACCGAGGGAAATACTTACGCTACTTTGCTGCATCACCCTTTCCTCTTTAAAGAAAAACCAACGCAGTGCACAAGAGGTAGCACTATTGCTTTCAAAGACGCAGGGTCGGTGACGCCCTCCAGAACCAGCGCCAAGGCCCCAAGGTAATTCCCTGCTTCATCCCTGCATACTACAGCAGCCGATCCTCCTTTTCTGGCGCGAACACCTGCGTCAACATGTATTTTGTAATATCCAGGAGGTGGCCTCTTTGGGTTCTGTCGCAGTTGCCGGGCTGGAGCCACAGATTGTTGTGGGCGTCGGTTTTGCATTATAGATAATACCGAGTTCTACGATGAACCTGTTGATAAAAGAATGTGTCTGATGGGGGCTTTGGAAGATCGCCTCATGAATAGCTTTACAGCTGGCATGCCAGATCGACCACGTCGTGACCGACAGACGGACAAACTTATCATGCCACAGACTCCTCGATTAGTGATTTCGAAGAAAGCTTCAGGGGAATCAAAATATGACCCGACCTGGCCCAGGAGTTAAGCGCGCTAAAAAAAAAGTAGTAACAACCGACAAAAAGAGATGAGCGGCCCACAAGCTCTCTGTTGGTCGCAACTCAGCCCACATCGTTTACCAGCCGCATGGGCCGCAAAGGCGACAGGCCGTTTTCAGCGTGCTGCGAGTCGTGCCCATCGATTTTTCCCCTTCTCTCCGCCGGCGACGGTCCTCCCGGCCGGATCCAGCGCAGCCACCCTCCCCCCTCGGATCCAGCGACGCCGCCTGGCCTCCCACCCGGTGCCGCCACCGCAAGACTTCTCTCGGTCCAGCGACCTCGAGCACAGCGATGCGGGGAGTCGGAGGCCCACTGCTCACTGTCAGCGATCTCTTGAGCGACCTCGCCGTCGAAGGAGGCGACGACCACCTCGACGGCCGAGGCGACGCGTCTGTTCCCTCCTCCCCCTTGGCAGCGCATCAGGTGGAGGAAGCTGACCCCTCCGAGCTCCAGCGGCTCTTCGCGGTGAGGGCTCCCTTCGTCCCCTGTTCCTGATTTTTCTTTTTCAGCATCAAATTGATTCTCCCATCATGTCGTTTCTTGCTCCTTCGAATTTGTTGTCCGAACCATGCGTCCATCAGCTGTTCTGTTTCCATGAATTGTCATGAACTACTCAATTGTGTTCTACATGAAGGATCTTGCTGCCCATAGATTCATGGTAGTGTACACAAAAAGTGTGCAATGTTGGATATTTGGGTTAATTAAGATGTAGGAGTATCATCTAACTTAAGTTCATAATCCATACTCCCTCCATTCAAAAAATACTATAAGATGTTTTGGATATCTCAATATCGGCTACATATGGACTGAAATGAGTGAACACACACACTGAAATGTGTCTTTATACATCCGATTCACAAATAAGTTAGAACATCTTATATCCGTGAACGGAGGTAGTATCTTGTGGTAGGTTTAGTTCACGCATCCTGCCCAGCTTAACAGATTGCTCAGTTGCTGATATTCTTTCTCATGTTTGTTGTTTGCTTCATCTTCGAATTCAGTGTTTAATAATAATGACAGAGTCCACCAAGATGCCAGAAAAGGCTGGTTGTTCATCAATTTAAAGTGGCGCTACTCTTAGTTATGAGCTTCTGGGATGAATTAAAAATAATAATTCATTTGTGCATTCATCATCAATCAGGAAGACTATGACAATTTGATGAAGTCGCTACAGGAGAATGACCCTTCGTGGCCTTCCCTGATGCTGAAGGTGTGATTCTTCCCTTCCTTTTTGTTTACTGTGGACGTAACCTGTGGTTATGTACTACAATTCGTTGCTGGATGCAAACTAACATTTTGCTCCCCAATCTCTGTACCTCAAACTCTAGTTGTGCAGGGCGTTGAAGACTTCCGATAAGCTGCTGAGCTGCGCGAATGTGAAAGCTAAGCAGCTGCTAGAGAAGGTGGAGAAACTGGAGCATGTCTTAGAGAGGGGAGATCGTGCAGTGGGATCAATCATAGAGGTTCTTCAGAGCATGCAGCTCACCGAGGATCATCAGACCTCCAAATCGAACCCACTTAGCAAGTAGTGAGCTGTGGTGGCGACGTGCCATAGGTGTTGTGTTTGATTATCCAAATCAGGAGTCATGCCTTTCCTGCTAGCATTCTGGCACAAGTCCATTTACTAGTTCCTTGTAAGATTCTTCCTGAATTGAACGAATTGAAATGCTAGTATATGCTTCCAGGATCCATTTCTGTAGAAGCCTGAGAAGCGTGGTGGCAGTCCGTTGGAATACTAAGGGTGTGTTTGGTTCGAGTCATCGGGTGGAACGTAACAGGTCCGTTCCGTCCCCAGTAGCCATTCCCGTGTTTGGTTGGGTCTAGGAACGAGAACCTACTCGTTCTGGGGAACGGCATATTCGCTCCATATGCGGAATGTGCTCGTACCTCCGATTTGGAGGAACCACGCGGAACCGCTCTTGCACCTCACCTCTCCCCCCGATTCACTCACCCCAAAGGCCCAATCCCCATCTTTATCTCAGCCCCACCGCCCGCCTCTCTCCCCCCGTCGATCTGCCGCCAGCGCTGGCGACTCCCATGGCAACGCCTCTCCCTCCCCGGCGGCGAATTAGGATCTGGGCGGCAGGCAAGCAGGTATGGCGTCTGGTACCGGCGAGGTGGGCGGCGAGATGGTCTCCGGCAGCGGCGACTGCGAAGGAAGCCATGACCCAGCGTGGACTACCTCCGCCCGGAGTCCTTCATCATGCCTGAAGAGAGCAGAGCAGCTGCAACGCCGCAGCGCAGATTTGTTGCCGATCTGGCCGGGAGTAGAGCAGCGGCTACAACGCAGCTGAAAGCACAGGAGTAGATCAACGGCGTTGGCAGCAGGGAAGAGGAGTAGCGATGACATGCAAACAAGTCCGATGATGAAGGGTGGCACCAGGGAGGAGGGAGCTGGACATCTCACTGATCTGGATTGGTTTTAGGGACTAATGTGGGCCATTCATCCAGAACAAGCTCACCTCTACTAGCTCCATGAGTGTTTAATTAATTTTGTTTCTAACCTTTTCATTGGATGGAAGAAACAGTAGTTCATCTTGGTTTTGATTTTCTTCAATTTTTTCATCTTTTCAAGAGAGATGTGAGGTAAAATTTAGACATATTTGTTCAAAATTGTATAGTATTTGTAGTTGACTTCTTGGTATATGCCATGAGTATATATTAAAATCAAGGATGTCATGCATATATGAGAATTTCACCATTCTTGCAATAGAGATGAGCTGAATCAAATTTGTCTTTGTTCAATTCCTTCAACCAAACAGTGAGACGGAACCATTCCATTCCATCATTTGACTACAACCAAACACAAGAATGGAATGGACCCATTCTAATGGAATGGAACCATGACATTACATTCTACTTGGTTTCTCAACCAAACACACCCTAAGACATGCATGTTTTCTAAAGATGGACAGAAAAATATTTGTAAGTGCTCTATGATTTAGAAGATTTGCATAGAATGTTTGGAAGATTCTATTTAGCAGGACTTTTTCCGCTAGAGCTTGTTGGTTTGTAGGATCGAGAACTATATAGTGTGATTTTTTTATAGTCTAGTTTGCATGTACTTAAGAAAAAAAATACAGTAATCACATGGAAATTCCTGCCAATTTTTATGACAACTATGCAATGCACCTAGTTCTTCAGAAATATATATTTTCTATAGCGTAACCAAGCAACTTACATTGTAATTCTACTGGTTTTCTATTTCTATTTTCTTATAGAATTATAAGAACCAAGAAGGCCCTAAATATGAACTCGGTGGTGTCAGTTCTCTTTCGCATAACGTATGAAATCAAGTGTTAATCTTGCATCAAAAAATGAAAAAGTGTCGCTGTCTTGTCCAGGTTGGCATTTGTAGAAGGCTGAGAGAAAATCAAAGGCAGAATGCCGAATACGCTAGAACCAATTTGATTCTCACAGTGACGAATGCAGTGATACTAGTGTTCGAAACACGATAGTTTACTGCTCCCTCCGTTCCTAAATATTTGTCTTTTTAGATATTTCAACAAGCGAATACATACAGAGCAAAATGAGTGAATCTACACTCTAAAATATGTTTATATACATTTGTATGTGGTGTTTCATTTGAAATATCTAAAAAGACAAATATTTAGGAATGAAAAGAGTAGTAAATTTGCATAAAATGGTGCACCATGCTCTTGTGATTCAAACACAATGGCAGCCTGCACATTTTAGTAAACCCAGACAGTCTGACTCGCTCCAAGACGCAGGAGCTTTAAGCGGTGCCGCTCTTGGGCCTTCTTTTCTAGTACTCCCTCCGTTCCTAAATAATTGTCTTTCTAGCCATCTCAAATGGACTACAACATACGGATGCATGTAGACATGTTTTAGAGTGTAGATTCACTCATTTTACTCCGTATGTAGTCTTGTTGAAATATCTAGAAAGACAATTATTTAAAAACGGAGGGAGTAGATACGTGCCTAGTAAACAAAATACACTAGGACGGCAAATTTTTTAAGGAGTCCATCTACACCTGGCCATCTTGGCAAAGGTTACATCGCGCTGAAAGCAAGCGCGTGCAGATGCAAATCCTGATGGTTCCAAGTCCTAGGAAGTATGTGAATTTCTAAGATGGTGAAAAAGCAATTCTAACTATGTGCAAAACTTGTGTACGTAGAATATGCGACATGCTGAAATGAAGCTAGCAATGACTAGGCTCTACTCCTTGGTCGACACATGACAGTTTCTTATGGTTAGTGCTCCATCTCTCTTCTCACACTTAAATAGGAACACTGTGGTGCAACATCCATGTGATGGATGCTTTCATGCAATTCAATACTGCCATATGAGGACATGGGTATTTTTGTATTTGTCGTGAGTGTCCTTTGCGAAGTAGCTCCCTGACTCCAGAGCACACACACCTCACCGAGGGCGAGGATTACCAAACCTCCAAATTGAAACCACCTAGCAAGTAGTGGGCTATGCTGGTGTAGACTTTGTGTTTGATTATGCAAATTAGGAGTCCTACCTTTCCTTCTAGTATTTCGTACATTTCCATTTACTAGTTCCTTGGTAGGCTGTTTCAAGGGATCACCTCGAAATTCTGAACAAAATGCGATGTTATATGCTTGCTTATACGATGTTAGAATAGTACTCAGAAACAAGGAGACCCTCAATATGAATTCAGTGGTGCCGGTTTTCTTTCGCATAACGTACGGATTCAAGTGTTAATCTTGCATTGAAAAATGAAAAGGTGTTGCAGTCTTGTCCAGGTTGATGTTTGTAAAAGGGTGAGAAAATCAAAGGCGGCATACCGTATACATTAGAATCAGTTCCCCCTGAAAAAACCCCGCTACAATCGGTTTTATTCTTGCAGTGAATGCAGTGACAATAGTGTTTGAAACATGATAGTTTACTAGTAAATTTGCATAAAATGGGGCACCACACTCTTGTGATTCAAACACGATAATGGCAACCTGCACATCACATCACACACGCCCAGACAGTCCCACTCACTCCAACATGCAGGAGCTTTAAGCAGTGCGGCACTTGGGCCTCCTTCGCTACATATGTACCTAGTTAAGTCCATCTACAACTGGCTATCTTGGCAAGGTTGCTTTGGGCAGAAAGGATCTACGTGCAGATGCAAATCCTGATGGTTCCCAGTCCCAGGATGTATGTGGATTTCAAAGACGGTGAAAAAGCAATTGTAACTAAGTGAAAAACTTGTGTATGTTGAATATGCGGCATGCTGGAATGAACCTACCCCTTGGTCGACGCACGATGGTTTCTTAGGGTTATTGCTCCATCTCTCTTCTCACACTTAAATAGGAACATTGTGTGGTGCAACATCCATGTGATGGATGCTTTCATGCAATTCAATGCTGCCATATGGACACATGGGCATTTTTGTATTGTTGTGAGTGTCCTTGCCGAAGTAGCTCCCATGTTATTAGTTTTACTCGTATCAATTCACGTTCATAGTGTAGTTCTTGGTGACCACATATGAGAAAATCCTTCCGTTTGGTGGGAGCAATTGTAGAGTGGCTCCAGAGCACACACACCTCACCAAGGGCGAGGATTACCAGACCTACAAATTGAAACCACCTATAGAAATTGTGTTTGATTATGCAAATCAGGAGTCCTACCTTCTAGTATTCTACTAGTACATTTCCATCTACTAGTTCCTGATAGGACGCTTCCAGGGATCACCTTGAAATTCTAAACAAACTGCATGGCTATATGCCTGTTTATGCATAGTAAGGTTTTGGAGATTTTTCCAGTAGGCAGAGAGGTGTTGTGGCAGTCCATTGGACAATATAAGATGTACATGTTTCTAAAGATAAACATTGATCGTAGCTTCTTTAATCGTTCATAGATGCATCATCATAAACTCTATACATAAACTAGCTGCACAAACGCACGGGTCATCTTGATAGCTGATTATAAAATTACTTAGGAGTGACCAATCAGGAAAAGAAGCCGTGTTCAACATTTACCGTTCACTAGAGACACACAACTATTTGACACGAACAACACCATTATATGATCTTAAATTGATGGAACAACACACAAGGCAATTTTGCCATGCATCCTTACATTTTTGGTATAACATGCATTATTTTTTACCAAGAGCTTAATGCGATAATCACACTTTCAAATCATACTATAACAATACGACCGAGTAGCACAATGCCTTTCCAAGTGCTCCTCCACTTATTTAGCCATATAAGTGTTGAAGCTTATGTAGAGCGATTGACACCTGCTAGATGCTTATGGGTAGTACATCCGATCATCAAGAGCAGTTGTTTGGCATGGTGAGACCGCACTTACCGGGTAGCGCCATGGCGCGGTTTGCATCAATGTGGTACATTCTCAGCCATATGCCTGCGATGCCCTTGTAGCGGCAGATGCATGATAGGTTGGCCTTCCCAAGGGCAGCACAACACTCAGCCGATGGACTGTCCGTCGGGTTATTCACTGCCGCCGCGGGCTGGCAAAGCTTGAATTCATCATTTGACAAGCCACAGACGCCATGAGCACCCTCTAGTGCAGCGAGGGACACTGCCATGACAAGCAACAATGCCGCAACCAATGTGTGTGACTTAGCCATGGCTGCTGGTACTATTATTTTGTATCTAGTGGATGGCTAGCTGAGATTTTGGTCTTACCTAGATTTTACTTTGGGAATGTGTGAGATGAATGTTTGGTGTGTGGCTCTATTTATAGTGGCAGGCCGCTATGTTCATGAAGTGTGTGTTATGCATCAAGCAAGAACTTAGGAGCGCCAAGTGCTGCCCACATGTAGAAGCACTATCGTCTTATCATGGGAAAAAAGAATCTGCACTTGAACCCACTATGAACGATAACGACTACCATAGTTGGCAACAGAGAAATGTAATGAAGCATTACTGATTTCTTTTGAAAGATTGGTGCGAAAATCTCCGTAATGCAACATGAGGAGTACGCCGCAAAGGTCAGTCATTCGCAATGATATAAATTGATTTTTGATTTTATTTTTTATGCCTCTAAACAAATAAGTTTTTTGTAAAAGAAAGACGTCTCATGATAACATTTGAAGATCGAATTGTTTAACTGATCAGTCGATTGAGATAGGCACTGAAATCTCTATGGCATATGTTCCGCTGCCGAATCTGTTAGTATGTGTTCTGACTTGTACGTGCCATGTGCTCACACACTAGTAGAAAAAGGGTCTTCTGTTCCGATTGATAAGGGCCTTTTGTCCCGGTTTTTGAACCGGGACTAAAGGGTCGTTACTAATGCCCTAGCCCTTTAGTCCCGGTTCTTACACGAACCGGGACAGATGGGCCTCCACGTGGCAAAAGGCCGAGCCCAGTAGGAGGGCCTTTGGTCCCGGTTGGTGGCACCAACCGGGACCAAAAGGCATCCACGCGTCAACATTTCAGGGGTTGGGGTTTTTTTTTTTGAAGGGGGAGGGGGGTTTGGGGGTTTTGGGGGATTAATTTAGGTGTTTCATATATTGTGTTAGCTAGCTAATTAATAGAGAGAAGTGTCCTCTCTTATGTCTGTGCTTGGTCGACGCTACGTACTATACATAGAGAGGCCCTCGACACACTAGCTAGTAAGAAAATGAAGGAAACCATTAAGTACAGAAGTTCTTCATGCATACCGAGAGAAGTGATCGACCTCTCCTTCTCCGAGAGATTGGTCGAACAACACATTTTCGTATTATCTATCTGACGCTACTGGCTACATACATATGTAAGATCTCTTACAATCCCCTAGCATTTGAAATCAACTTCCACATGGTATTCTCCGGCTTTATTGATGACGTGGTCAAGAAAGAATCCCGCCAATTCCTCTTGAATTGCTTTCATGCGATCTTGTGGTAGGAGTTCATTCCGCATCTGCCACGTCTAATTTGAAGAAGGGGGTTAATACATATATATGAATGAAACTCAACAGAAATGATGGTTTAATAAAATGATGGTATAAGTTATCACAGTCGAGAGGGGGTAATATCGACAACGACGGCATACATACACGGGAAAATAATGTTATCGGGGAGGGGGTATATCGACCCCCCACATGTTGAAGTTGTCGGGAGGGGGTTATATCGACAACGATGACATACGTACATGGGAAAATAATATTATCGGGGAGGGGGTATATCGACCCCCCTCGTGTTGAAGTTATCGGGAGGGGTATATCGACGACGACAGACCCAATAAAACATAAGAAAACGAAGAAGAAATAAAAAGAGGAGAAGGAGAAAGGAATAAAGGAGAAGATCGAAGAAACAAATAAGAACAAAAAAAGGAGAAGAAGAAAGGAATAGAGGAGAAGAAGAAAAAAATAGAATATTTTCTATTTTTTCTTCTTCTCCTCTTCTTTTTCTTCTTTTTTCCTCTTCTTATTTATTTCTCCTCTTCTCCTTTCTTCCTCTTCTTATTTTCCTTTTTCCTCTCATTCTTTTTCTTCTTCTTCATTTCCTAGCTAGATATATAAAACTTTTCTAAAAATGTAACTTTTGCATATATACATTGAAAAAAAATGTTATCGGGGAGGGGGTATATCGACCCCATCCCCCCCTCGACTCTCTTTTCCTTCTTCTTCCTTCTTCCTCTTTTCTTCTCCAACACAAAACACATCTCATCTCATCTCATTTCATCCAAAAATAATTCTTTGCATATGAACATACATACATTTACTTTTTTTCTTAAATGTTACATATGAACATATACAGAGCATTATACAGCATATACAGAGCATTATACAGCATATACAGAGCATATACAGAGCATTAGATAGTGAACATACATACATACATACATCTTAACAAAAAAAAAATGAAAAATAGGCCGCGGTGGTCGGCGACGGCGACGATGGTTGGCGGTGGCGCTTACGGATGGCGTGCGGGGACGACAATGAGTAGGAAATGGGAGGAGGCAGGGTCTCACAGCGCGGGGAGGGGTCGAGGTCGCCGGCCGGAATCGGGGCGACGCGGGGCAGCGGTGGCGTCGAGGCGGCGAGGTCGGGCAGCGGTGGGCGGGCGGCGACGGCGTTAGGCGGCGCGGTGAGGCGGATGGCGACGACGCTGGGTGGCGTGTGAAGCGGGGCAGCGATGATGGGCGGGGGCGACGACGACGGCGGCGACGGGGCAGAGGGCGGCGGGAGAATGAGGAACTGAATGAAAATTTCACAAGTGTTTTCTTATATACACAGAGTATTGGTCCCGGTTCGTGACACCAACCGGGACCAATACTACTTTAGTCCGGATGGTGGCACCAACCGGGACTAAAGGTGGGCATTGGTATCGGTTGGTGCCACGAACCGAGACCAATGCCCCCCTTTAGGCCCGGTTGGTGCCACCAACCGGGACCAATGGCCTTGCGCTGCCCGCGACCAAAAGTTTAGTCCCACCTCGCTAGTTGAGAGGGGCTCGGAGTGGTTTATAAGCCCCACTGCAGCTGCCCTCTCGAGCTCCTCTCAAATGCGAGCTTACGGGCCTAATGTCACACTATCTTTGTCTGTGGGCCTATTGGGCCTCTGTGGGCTGAATCTCGCCCAAAGTTGGGTTTCTAGTCGTATTCAGCCGTGGTGGCCCAATAGGTGGTAGTTTTTTTATTTTTTCCAGTTGTTTTGTTTTGTTTTTGCATTATTTATTTTCTTTTGTTTTTGCTTTATTTTTAATTCTTTTTCGCTTTTAGGTCGGAAAAATTATAAACTTTCTGTTAGTGCCATTAGTTTTCAAATTTGAATAGTTAAAATTTGAATTCTTTGAAATTTGTGTGAATCACAAGTTTGTGATTAACTTTACTATAAAAATAGTTTTTTATTTTTTTGTTTTGTTTTTGCATTATTTATTTTCTTTTGTTTTTGCTTTATTTTTAATTCTTTTTTGCTTTTAGGTCGAGAAAAATTGAAACTTTCTCGTTAGTGCCATTAGTTTTAGAAAAATTATGAACTTTTGTTATTGCCATTAGTTTTCAAATTTGAATTCTTTGAAATTTATGTGAATCACAAGTTTGTGATTAACTTTACTATAAAAATATTTTTTTCCAGTTTTTTGTTTTGTTTTGCTTTATTTTTAATTCCTTTTGCTTTTAGGTCAGCAAAATTATAAACTTTCTGTTAGTGCCATTATTTTTAGAAAAATTATAAACTTTCTATTAGTGCCATTAGTTTTCAAATTTGAATAGTTAAAATTTGAATTCTTTGAAATTTGTGTGAATCACAAGTTTGTGATTAAATTTACTAAAAAAATGAGCATAGATGCGCCTATAGAGAGAATTCAACCCAAATTCATAATAAATTTCTATGAATTTCAGAGAAATTCAGTATGAATTTAGGTCAAATTCCCTTTATAAGGGCATCTATTTTCACTTTGAGAGGAGCTCAACAAGGCAGAGTGGGAGGGGCTTATAAACCGGTGTGAGCGCCCTTCGGTTGGCGAGGTGGGACTAAACTCTGACCGCAACGAGGACCAACCCTTTAGTCCCGGTTTGTGGCACAAACCGGGACTAATGGTCATGGGCCAGGGGCGAGGCGCATTGGTCCCGGGTCGTGCGTGGAACCGGGACCAAAAGGTCCAGACGAACCGGGACCAATGGCCCACGTGGCTGCCCTCTTGAGTGTTCTTGGTGAGAACATAGTTGACAAGGAGCGAACCGGGATTAATGGTATTACGAGGGCCGAACCATAAGACATTAAAGCATTTCAAATGAACTCTGAAAAAGTTGAAAGTTGGCATGGTATCATAATTTCACCCACATAGCATGTACATGTACAAAACGGACAATGGTATCATACTTGTCTGTTACAAAGTTGGCATGGTATCATCATAATAGTTGCGGTTGAAAGTCTTCACTTTTTCTTCACTTGTGTCATTTGCTTATTGCGCCGTAACCATGGATAATCTTCATCATTTATCAGGATGCTTGAGTCAGCCTTGACTTTGAAGGGAGGAATTTCATGAAACTTCTCATAATCTTCAGACATGTCTGTCTTGCCCTTCACTCCCACAATGTCCCTTTTTCCTGAAAGAACTATGTGGCGCTTATTCGCTTCCTTGTCTTTTCTTTTTCTCGGTTTGGTAGACATGTCCTTCACATAGATAACCTGTGCCACATCATTGGCTAGGACGAACGGTTCGTCAGTGTACCCAAGATTTTTCAGATCCTTGTTGTCATTCCGTACTATGGGTCTACTTGTACCCGCCTCTGACATGATTGACCCATTTGCACTTAAACAAGGGACCTTAAAATCATGTCCGTAGTCAAGTTCCCATATGTCCACTATGTAACCATAATATGTGTCCTTTCCCCTCTCGGTTGCTGCATCAAAGCGGACACCGTTGTTTTGGTTGGTGCTCTTTTGATCTTGTTCAATCGTGTAAAATGTTTTCCCATTTATCTCGTATCCTTTGTAAATCAATACAGTCAAAGATGGTCTCCTGGACAACAAGTACAGCTCATCACAAACAGTGTTGTCACCTCTGAGATGTGTTCCCAACCAACTGCTGAAAGTCCTGATGTGTTCACATGTAATCCGATTCGTCGACTTTGCTCCGGTGTTTGGAGTGCACTGTTCTTGTGTTCATCGACATACGGGTCACCAAGGTAGAGTTCGTATAAGCGTGTAGTGTGCTTGAGACCAAGAATATCCTTCCCTACATATTATTGAGTCCCTCCAAGCGTGCCTTTTCCATCAGTCTCCCCTCATACCGCGATTTAGGAGACCTATCTTCTTAAGGCCAGGAATGAAGTCAACACAAAACCCAATGACATCCTCTCATTTGATGGCCCATGGAGATGCTTCCTTCGGCCTAGCACGGTTCTGAGACATATTTCTTTAGGACTCCCATGAACCTCTCAAAGGGAACATATATATTGTGTAGAAATACGGGCCCCGAATGACAATCTTGTCGACTAGATGAACTAGGGCGTGCGTCATGATATTGAAGAAGGATGGTGGGAACACCAGCTCGAAATCGACAAGACATTGCGCCACATCACTCCTTAGCCTTGGTACGATTTCGGATCGATCACCTTCGAGATATTGCATTGAGGAATGCACATAGCTTCACAATGGCTAATCGGACGTTTTCGGTAGAAGCCCCTCAATGCAACCGGAAGCGATTGCGTCATAATCACGTGGCAGCCATGAGACTTTAGGTTCGGAACTTTTCTCCGCATATTTATTATTCCCTTTATATTGACGAGAAGCCAGTCGGGACCTTCATCTTGAGCAGGCATTCAAAGAAGATTTCTTTCTCTTCTTCGTAAGAGTGTAGCTGGCGGGACCTTCATCTTGCTTGAGGCATGCCGTCTTTTTCGTGCAAATGTTGCAGGTCCTCCGTGCCTCGGTGTATCTTTTGTCTTCCCATACACGCCCAAGAAGCCTAGCAGGTTCACGCAAAGGTTCTTCGTCACGTGCATCACGTCGATTGAAGAACGGACCTCTAGGTCTTTCCAAAGAGGGTAGGTCCCAAAATATAGATTTCTTCTTCCACATGGGTGCGTGTCCCTCGGCGTCATTCGAACAGCTAGTCCGCGGGACCCTTTCCAAAGATTACGTGTAAATCATTGACCATAGCGATGCGTGATCACCGATACGCATGGCGGGCTTCTTCCGGTGATCTGCCTCGCCTTTGAAATGCTTGCCTTTCTTTCGACATTGATGGTTGGTCGGAAGAAATCGATGATGGCCAGTACACATTCTTCCTGCATTTGTCCGGTATATACTTTCAGTGTCATCTAAACAGTGCGTGCATGCGTGGTATCCCTTGTTTGTCTGTCCTGAAAGGTTACTGAGAGTGGGCCAATCGTTGATGGTCACGAACAGCAACACCTTTAGGTCAAATTCCTCCTGTTTGTGCTCATCCCTTGTACGTACACCGTTTCCATTCCACAGCTGTAAAAGTTCTTCAGCCAATGGCCTAGGTACACATCAATGTCGTTGCCGGGTTGCTTAGGGCCTTGGATGAGAACTGGCATCATAATGAACTTCCGCTTCATGCACATCCAAGGAGGAAGGTTATACATACATAGAGTCATGGGCCAGGTGCTGTGATTGCTGCTCTGCTCCCCAAAAGGATTAATGCCATCCGCGCTTAAAGAAAACCATACGTTCCTTGGGTCACTTGCAAACTCATCCCAGTACTTTCTCTCGATTTTTCTCCACTGTGACCCGTCAGCGGGTGCTCTCAACTTCCGTCTTTCTTATGGTCCTCACTGTGCCATCGCATCAACTTGGCATGCTCTCCGTTTCGAACAGACGTTTCAACTGTGGTATTATAGGAGCATCGACATCACCTTCGCAGGAACCCTCTTCTGGGGGCTCGCCGTCAACATCACCGGGGGCATCTCGTCGATCTTATACCGTAGTGCACCGACACCGGGCATGCGTTCATATCCTTATACGCTTTCTGTAGAGGATGCAGATCATTAGGGCATGCATGTATCTTCTGCACCTCCAATCCTAGAGGGCATCGACCTTCTTTGCTGCATATGTACTGTCGGGCATTCGTTATCCTTTGGAAGCTTCTTCTTCAATATTTTGATAGCTTCTCAAATCCTTTGTCGAGCACAACATTCTCTGCCTTCCGCTGCAGCAATTCCAGTACGGTACCAAGCTTTGTGTTGCCATCTTCGCAATTGGGGTACAACCCTTTTTTGTGATCCTCTAACATGCGACTGAACTTCAGCTTCTCCTTTTGACTTTTGCATTGCGTCCTTGCATCGACAATGTGTTGGAAATATGCCCTAGAGGCAATAATAAAACGGTTATTATTATATTTCTTTGTTCATGATAATTGTCTATTATTCATGCTATAATTGTGTTATCCGGAAATCGTAATACATGTGTGAATACATAGACCACAACATGTCCCTAGTGAGCCTCTAGTTGACTAGCTCGTTGATCAACAGATAGTCATGGTTTCCTGACTATGGACATTGGATGTCATTGATAACGGGATCACATCATTAGGAGAATGATGTGATGGACAAGACCCAACCCTAAGCATAACACAAAGATCGTGTAGTTCGTTCGCTATAGCTTTTCCAAATGTCAAGTATCATTTCCTTAGACCATGAGATTGTGCAACTCCCGGATACCGTAGGAGTGCTTTGGGTGTGCCAAAGCGTCTGGCGAATGGCGGGTAGCTATAAAGGTGCACTACGAGTATCTCCGAAAGTGTCATTGGGTTGGCACGAATCGAGACTGGGATTTGTCACTCTGTATGACGGAGAGGTATCTTTGGGCCCACTCGGTAATGCATCATCATAATGAGCTCAATGTGACCAAGTGGTTGATCACGGGATCATGCATTATGGTGCAGTAAAGTGACTTGCGGTAACATGATTGAGCGAGGTATTGGGATCTTGACGATCGAGTCTCGGGCAAAACGAACCGATTGACAAAGGGAATTGTATACGGATTGATTGAATCCTCGACATCGTGGTTCATCCGATGAGATCATCGAGGAGCATGTAGGAGCCAACATGGGTATCCAGATCCCATTGTTGGTTATTGACCGGAGAGTCGTCTCGGTCATGTCGCATGTCTCCGAACCCGTAGGGTCTACACACTTAAGGTTCGCGACGCTAGGGTTGTAGAGATATTAGTATGCAGTAACCGAAAGTTGTTATGAGTCCGGATGAGATCCGGACGTCATGAGGAGTTCGGAATGGTCCGGAGGTAAAGATTTATATATAGGAAGTCAAGTTTGACCATCGGGAAAGTTTCGGGGTCACGGTATTGTCTGGGACCACGGAAGGGTCCCGGGTCCACCGGTGGGGCCACCTATCCGGAGGGCCCCATGGGCTGAAGTGGGAGGAACCAGCCTGGTGGGCTGGTGCGCCCCCTTGGCCTTCCCTGCGCCTAGGGCAGGAAACCCTAGGGGTGGGCGCCCCCTGGCTTGGGGCAAGCCACCCCTTGGCCGCCACCCCTTGGAGATTGCATCTCCTAGGGGCGGCGCCCAGGGGCCTATATATAGTGGGGGGGGGGAGGGAGGGTAGCCGCACCCTAGCCCCTGGCGCCTCCCTCTACCTCCCAACACCTCCTCCTCCTCCTCCTCCGTAGAGCTTGGCGAAGCCCTGCCGAGATTCCCGCTGCATCCACCACCACGCCCTCGTGCTGCTGGATCTCAATCAACCTCTCCCTCCCCCTTGCTAGATCAAGAAGGAGGAGACGTCTTCCCCAACCGTACGTGTGTTGAACACGGAGGTGCTGTCCGTTCGGCACTCGGTCATCGGTGATTTGGATCACGACGAGTATGACTCCATCAACCCCGTTCTCTTGAACGCTTCCGCTCGCGATGTAACACCCCAAAATTTTAACCTTGTTTTGTTAATTAAAATTTTGCCAAGAAATTAAAACTTTTATTTTCTGGGCTCCCTTTTGATTTTTTGAAGCATTTCCTTCCTTTTTATCATGGAGTTATTTCCTTCAGTGAAAACTTTTCAAATATGTTATTGGACTTGTTTATCCTCTCAAGAAAAATCTTTTCTTTTCATCAGAAGAATTAATTATATAATAATCTCAATAATCTTCATTTTCTTGAAAAATGGTTTCCCATGATTTTATGGTCCTTTTTGAACTGCAAACCTTTTATAAATTCTTTCAAAAATTTCACCAAAATTTGGAGATGTCATGTGATGTCACCAAACCACTTTTATGCAAAAAGATATTTCATTCCTTGGATATTTTGAGCTCTACATCATATTTTCAAATCTGGTCCAGTGAGCAGTTTTACACTACAACCCATTTAAATATTTCTTTAAAGCTTCTACCAAAATTATGGGATGTCAGTAGGAGCATAATATTCAACTTTATGCAAAAACCCAGCTTTGTTCTTTGAAAAATTTGAGTGGATCAACCTCCTTTCCATTCTGATCCAACTTGAGGATTTGTACAACAACCACCATTTTAGTTTTTCCTCTATCCATGATTCCGTTTCCTACTTGTAGCCCTTCCTGCTAGAACCTTAAGTCCAAGAGGTTGGACTCATTGGAGAAATTCTAGTACATGCAATCATGCCCTGTTCTTTCTGTCCAGAACTGAAGTTTTGCAAAACTTGCACTAGCAAGTTTCTCCTTTTGGCAAACTAACCTCACCACCCTCTCTTTCATCTAAAGAGACCCCACCCTGGAAGATTTGGCCACTCCAAGAAATGCCTAGGTGCATGTGGCATTTTGTCAAACACCTTGAGAGCATGGACAGATTGGGCATGAGTTTTTGTTTACATAGTGAACCTGATCCCCTGACCAGACTAGCATGTCCCATGGATTTTCCCTAACCTACAACCACACCCTGCTAACCCTCTTGTAGTTTAGAGCCCCCTAGCATGCATTAGCTTTTTGTCGAGCACGCCTGCAGCGTGCTCTGGCGCGAGCAGCAGCGCTGCTTTGCACGTGTGCGCGCCCAACCGCCGCGTCGCGCCCCTGGTTTGGCCCACACTGGATAGCCGCGCCATGCACTCCCCCTCTCACCAGAACGCGCCAAGCAGCCCTGGTGCCCTACAGCACCGCCGTCAGAGCTCCTTGGCGGCACGCCGGCGTCCGCAGCGCGTCTCTGCCAGGTCGGTGCTGCCCAAGCCTCAGCTGCTCGCCACCTGCCCCTGGAACAGCTCAGCCTCATCCTCTCGCGCGTCCTCTAGCTCCCGTCGTCGCCACGACGCCCTGCCGCTATAGGGAGGCGGTTCGCCGGCGAACTTATCCACGGCCGCCGCAAACCGACCTCGTTGCGCTATAAAAAGAGACCCCCAAGCATGTTCCGTTCACTAGGCAGCCTCAGCATGCTCCCCTAGTTCTTCCGTGGCAGACAATCGACCGGGAGGTCTTCTTCCCCACCTCCGCAATCGCAGCCGCCGCCATTGCCCGGCCATTCCGGCGCCACCGAGCCTCCCCTCTCCACTCTCTTCACCAGAACTCCCTCTCCCCCTAGTGAATCCATCCCCCTGCTCGATTTTGATCGGGACTCGCCGCGGGAGAAAAATCACTTTGCCCGACGGCCACCGTACGCTGCGAAGCTCGCTGCCGGCAGCTCCGTCCATCCCAGAGACCGTAGCGACCGCCTCGATCCCCTGAGCCCGCGGGTGACCTCCGTTTCCCGAATGGTGCCGCCGTTCACCGGCGAGCATCGCCGGAGTCCCGCCTCCGCTCGGGGCAGAGGAAGAGGAGGGAGGTCGACTAGTCAAACCTGACCAGTGGGTCCCCGGGCCCACTGTCAGTGACTCACGCGCCGTCCACGCTGGAGTAAGTGGAAGCGTAGATTCCAAAGTACGTCTTCGACGTGTACCGTTTCTGTTTTTTTTGTTTTATTTAAAAACCAGATTTGACCACAACTTTGACTGCCTATAACTTTTTAATGATAACTCCAAATGAGTTGATTCTTTTTCCTACCTCTCTCAAATATTGTCTGGTTTATTTTAAGATTTATTTGAAAAAAAATTCAAGACAACTTTTTGTGCTGTTTTAAATTTGTGTGTTAATTCAAATTTATTTAAAATAGGACTTTGGAGAGAGAGAAGCAAAATTTCAAAAGTTTTGGAGTGCATCCTGCCTTTCCACATATTAAAGGCAAGCATTCTGAACCCTGGCATAATATTTTGCATGCATTGTTTAACACGATTATGGCACCACCTCAATACGTGGAACTCGTTATTTTATGTGGTGATGTGATCGTTTGCAAATGCTTATCTGAAATTTCCTTGCTGATTGGTAATAGACATGCTTGTGATAATGATCATCCTCATATGCCTTTCGTGCCTACCAGAAGGAAAACGGGAAAGTCTCTGTCTTGGGTAGACCCGAGCTTGTCCCTAGTTCCTCGTCGAGACGAGTGTGTCCGGCATGGCATGAGGGGTATGATGAGTGGTGATTCTATCTGTTGGATGAAATATTTTCGTTATGCTAATCATGCAGGGAATACTTAAACCTCCTGAGTCGACCGTAGATCGAGTCTTGTTCCAATAACCCCATACTTGTTTCAGTACTACCACTTGGCTCTACAACAAGTAGGGTGCAGTTCGATAAGTCGTCAACCCCTTTCTAGCACACACCGCATGCAGAGAGGCCATGGTGGAAGATACGGTTGTAGCTGGTAGGCAGGCCACCTGGTCCGGGGCATGGGTGTTTCGGTTGAGACCGAGAGGAGGCCACCCCTTAGAGCGCGATATAAATTTGATCCCATGCTATGCGAGGTTGTAGCCTCCCACTTAGAGTTTTGCTTAACAAGTGTCGTGGGTGATTCTGGACACCGTAAGTTAAGCTGGTGTGTGCAAGTTAGGTGTGTTTTCAACTAAAAGGCCGTAGACGGAATTAGTCCCGATGGACTAAAGGAATCCGCTACTCGTGGGTAAAGAGTACACCCTCTGCAGAGATTAAACCTATTCGAATAGCCGTGTCCTTGGTTAAGGATTACAGTCTGGGATGGGTCAGGTGTCGGTCTTAGCGTCGGTCTTCGGAGGAGAAACTGTTAAACCAGAACTGGGATCACAACTTGAGAATTGTAATGATTATGATTATTATTTTGTTATGGACTAACCCGTTATATTATTCGAATTATCGAGTATCCTTGGGATGGTTCTACCTCTTGGACATTCACTGTGATTACTCATAAGCCCTTTATGTGGTGTCGCTAAGACGCCCGACTGTGGCATTGCTTATTATTTATTTACTTTATAAGCCCTTTATGTGGTGTCGCTAAGACACCCGACTGTGGCATTGCTTGTTCTTTTATTTACTTTATAAGCCCTTTATGTGGTGTCGCTGAGACGCCCGACTGTGGCATTGCTTGTTCTTTTATTTACTTTATAAGCCCTTTATGTGGTGTCGCTGAGACGCCCGACTGTGGCATTGCTTGTTATTTATTTATTTTATAAGCCCTTTATGTGGTGTTGCTGAGACGCCCGACTGTGGCGTTGCTTGTTATTTATTTATTTTATAAGCCCTTTATGTGGTGTTGCTGAGACGCCCGACTATGGCGTTGCTTGTTATTTATTTATTTTATAAGCCCTTTATGTGGTGTCGCTAAGACGCCCGACTGTGGCATGCTTGTTATTTATTTACTTTATAAGCTCTTTATGTGGTGTCGCTA
The DNA here is from genome assembly GCA_021605205.1 of Aegilops longissima. Lineage (NCBI taxonomy): Eukaryota > Viridiplantae > Streptophyta > Magnoliopsida > Poales > Poaceae > Aegilops > Aegilops longissima. The sequence continues at coordinate 709,642,661 of CM038677.1, forward strand.
AGACGCCCGACTGTGGCATGCTTGTTATTTATTTACTTTATAAGCTCTTTATGTGGTGTCATTTGAGGCATACGTATGGCATGCTTGTTATTTATTTACTTTATAATGCCCTTTATGTGGTGTCGCACAGACGCCCGACTGTGGCATTTTATTTACACTCCATCGTGCATATTCATGTTGCATATACATAACCTGCTCGCATGCACAATAGATTTTAGTTATGACTGACGATGTAATTGTAGAATATTCCAGTGCTTGATTATTATTGATATTATTCCAGTGTTCTCAATGTTTGCGAGTACATTCAAAGTACTCACTGGCTTGTCCCTGGCTATTGTCTTGGCCAGATTTCTTGCGTGGAGAGGAGCGTTGTGATGACAGCCCCGGAACCTAAGCAGTGGCGGTAGCAGCCTTGCGAAGATAGGAGTTATCCTGGTCAGCTTTTCCTGTGGATAATGGAGTCCCATAGACGCTGATGATCCACAAACCGCTTCCGCCATCAACCATTAGAAACCTTTTGTTGTACTCACAGACCAGAATGGTCTTGTACCACATATTTTGTATTTTGCTTCGAATTTCTGTATCAAGTTGGTGCCTCATCAGCTAATAGTAATCCTGGGGCTGGTGAGCACAACGGCCATTTTTCTGGAATTTATTACCCGGAAAACCGGTCGTCACACGCGATCTACAAGGGTATGTAGATGCACTCCTTTTCCCCTCGTTTCTAGATAACTCCATAGATTGATCTTGGTGATGCGTATAATTTTTTTGATTTCTGCTACGTTCCCCAACAGTGGTATCAGAGCTAGGTCTATGCGTAGTTACTATGCACGAGTAGAACACAAAGCAGTTGTGGGCATAGATGTTGTCAATTTTTCTTGCCACTACTAGTCTTATCTTGCTTCGGCGGCATCGTGGGATGAAGCGGCCCGGACCGACCTTACACGTACTCTTATGTGAGACAGGTTCCACCGACTGACATGCACTAGTTGCATAAGGTGGCTAGCGGGTGTCTGTCTCTTCCACTTTAGTTGGAGCGGATTCGATGAAAAGAGTCCTTATGAAGGGTAAATAGAAACGTTGTGGTTTTACGTTGGTAAGAGACGTTCTTGCTAGAAACCTATAACAGCCATGTAAAAACATGCAACAACAATTAGAGGACGTCTAACTTGTTTTTGCAGCAAGTGCTTTGTGATGTGATATGGCCAAAGGATGTGATGAATGATATATGTGATGTATGAGATGATCATGTTCTTGTAATAGGAATCATGACTTGCATGTCGATGAGTATGACAACCGGCAGGAGCCATAGGAGTTGTCTTTATTTTTTGTATGACCTGCGTGTCATTGAGTAACGCCATGTAAATTACTTTACTTTATTGCTAAACGCGTTAGCCATAGAAGTAGAAGTAATCGTTGGCGTGACAACTTCATGAAGACACGATGATGGAGATCATGGTGTCATGCCGGTGACGAAGATGATCATGGCGCCCCGAAGATGGAGATCAAAGGAGCAATATGATATTCGCCATATCATGTCACTATTTGATTGCATGTGATGTTTATCATGTTTTACTTCTTATTTGCTTAGAACGATGGTAGTAAATAAGATGATCCCTTATAATAATTTCAAGAAGGTGTTCCCCCTAACTGTGCATCGTTGCGAAGGTTCGTTGTTTCGAAGCACCACGTGATGATCGGGTGTGATAGATTCTAACGTTCGAATACAACGGGTGTAAGCCAGATTTACACACGCAATACACTTAGGTTGACTTGACGAGCCTAGCATGTACAGCCATGGCCTCAGAACACGGAAGACCGAAAGGTCAAGCATGAGTCGTATAGAAGATACGATCAACATGAAGATGTTCACCGACGTTGACTAGTCCGTCTTACGTGATGATCGGACACGGCCTAGTTGACTCGGATCATGTTTCACTTAGATGACTAGTGGGATGTCTATCTGAGTGGGAGTTCATTGAATCATTTGATTAGACGAACTTAATTATCATGAACTTAGTCTAAAATCTTTACAATATGTCTTGTAGATCAAATGGCCCATGCTAATGTTGCCCTCAACTTCAACGCGTTCCTAGAGAAAACCGAGCTGAAAGATGATGGCAGCAACTATACGGACTGGGTCCGGAACCCGACGATCATCCTCATAGCTGCCAAGAAAGATTATGTCCTAGAAGCACCGCTAGGTGAAGCACCCATCCCAGAGAACCAAGACGTTATGAACGCTTGGCAGTCTCGTGCTGATGATTACTCCCTCTTTCAGTGCGGCATGCTTTACAGCTTAGAACCAGGGCTCCAAAAGCGTTTTGAGCAACACGGAGCATATGAGATGTTCGAAGAGCTGAAAATAGTTTTCCAAGCTCATGCCCGGGTCGAGAGATATGAAGTCTCCGACAAGTTCTTCAGTTGTAAGATGGAGGAAAATAGTTACGTCGGTGAGCACATACTCAAAATGTCCAGGTTGCACAACCGCTGACTCAGGTGGGAGTTAATCTCCGGATGACGCGGTCATTGACAGGATCCTTCAGTCGCTTCCACCGAGCTACAAGAGCTTTGTGATGAACTTCAATATGCAGGGGATGGAAAAGACCATTCCTGAGGTATATTCAATGCTAAAATCAGCGGAGGTGGAGATCAAAAAGGAACATCAAGTGTTGATGGTGAATAAAACCACTAAGTTCAAGAAAGGCAAGGGTAAGAAGAACTTCAAGAAGACGGAAGGGAGTTGCCGCGCCCGGTAAGCCAGTTGCCGGGAAGAAGCCAAAGAATGGACCCAAGCCTGAGACTGAGTGCTTTTATTGCAAGGGAAGTGGTCACTGGAAGCGGAACTGCCCCAAATACTTAGCGGACAAGAAGGCTGGCAACACCAAAGGTATACGTGATATACATGTAATTGATGTGTACCTTACCAGTACTCGTAGTAGCTCTTGGGTATTTGATACCGGTGCCGTTGCTCATATTTGTAACTCAAAGCAGGAGCTGCGGAATAAGCGGAAGCTGGCGAAGGACGAGGTGACGATGCGCATCGGGAATGGTTCCAAGGTCAATGTGATCGCCGTCGGCACGCTGTCTCTACATTTACCTACGGGGTTAGTTTTAAACCTCAATAATTGTTATTTAGTACCAGCTTTGAGCATGAACATTGTATCAGGATCTCGTTTAATTCGAGATGGCTACTCATTTAAATCTGAGAATAATGGTTGTTCTATTTATATGATAGATATGTTTTATGGTCATGCCCCGCCGGTGAATGGTTTATTCTTAATGAATCTCGAGCGTAATGTTACACATATTCATAGTGTGAATACCAAAAGATGTAAAGTTGATAACGATAGTCCCACATACTTGTGGCACTGCCGCCTTGGTCACATTGGTGTCAAGCGCATGAAGAAGCTCCATTCTGATGGACTTTTAGAGTCCCTCGATTACGAATCATTTGACACATGCGAACCATGCCTTATGGGCAAAATGACCAAGACTCCGTTCTCCGGAACAATGGAGCGAGCAACCAACTTGTTGGAAATCATACATACCGATGTGTGCGGTCCAATGAGCGTTGAGGCTCGTGGAGTATATCATTATGTTCTCACTCTCACTGATGACTTGAGTAGATATGGATATGTCTACTTAATGAAACACAAGTCTGAGACCTTTGAAATGTTCAAGGAATTTCAGAGTGAGGTTGAGAATCAACATGACAGGAAAATAAAGTTCTTACGATCAGATCGTGGGGGAGAATATTTAAGTCACGAATTTGGTACGCACTTAAGGAAATGTGGAATCGTTTCACAACTCACGCCGCCTGGAACACCTCAGCGTAACGGTGTGTCCGAATGTCGTAGTCGCACTCTATTGGATATGGTGCGATCCATGATGTCACTCACCGATTTACTGCTATCATTTTGGGGATACGCTCTAGAGACAGCCGCATTCACTTTAAATAGGGCTCCGTCGAAATCCGTTGAGACGACACCGTATGAATTATGGTTTGGGAAGAAACCTAAGCTGTCGTTTCTAAAAGTTTGGGGATGCAATGCTTATGTCAAGAAACTTCAACCTGAAAAGCTCGAACCCAAGTCGGAAAAATGCGTCTTCATAGGATACCCTAAGGAAACCATTGGGTATACCTTCTACCTCAGATCCGAAGGCAAGATCTTTGTTGTTAAGAACGGGTCCTTTCGGAGAAAGAGTTTCTCTCGAAAGAAGTAAGTGGGAGGAAAGTAGAGCTTGATGAAGTACTACCTCTTGAAACGGTAAGTAGCGCAGCTCAGGAAGATGTTCCTGTGGTGCCTGCACCGACTAGAGAGGAGCTTAATGATGATGATCAAGGTACTTCGGATCAAGCTCCTAATGAACTTTGTAGGTCCACAAGGACACGTTCCACACCAGAGTGGTACGACAACCCTGTCTTGGAAATCATGTTGTTAGACAACGGTGAACCTTCGAACTATGAAGAAGCGATGGCGGGCCCGGATTCCGACAAATGGCTAGAAGCCATGAAATCCGAGATAGGATCCATGTATGAAAACGAAGTATGGACTTTGACTGGCTTGCCCGATGATCGGCGAGCCATAGAAAATAAATGGATCTTTAAGAAGAAGACAGACGCGGATGGTAATGTGACCATCTATAAGGCTCGACTTGTCGCTAAGGGTTATCGACAAGTTCAAGGGGTTGACTACGATGAGAATTTCTCACCCGTAGCGAAGCTGAAGTCAGTACGAATCATGTTAGCAATTGCCGCATTATATGATTATGAGATATGGCAAATGGACATCAAAACGACATTCCTTAACGACTTTCTTAAGGAAGAATTGTATATGATGCAGCCGGAAGGTTTTGTCGATCCTAAGAATGCTAACAAGGTGTGCAAGCTCCAATGCTCAATCTATGGGCTGGTGCAAGCATCTCGGAGTTGGAACATTCGATTTGATGAGATGATCAAAGCGTTTGGGTTTACACAGAGTTATGCAGAAGCCTGTGTTTACAAGAAAGTGAGTGGGAGCTCTGTAGCATTTCTCATATTATATGTGGATGACATACTATTGATGGGAAATGATATAGAATTCTTCGAAAGCATTAAGGCCTACTTGAACAAGTGTTTTTCAATGAAGGACCTTGGAGAAGCTGCTTATATATTAGGCATCAAGATCTATAGAGATAGATCGAGACGCCTCATTGGTCTTTCACAAAGTACGTACCTTGACAAGATATTGAAGAAGTTCAATATGGATCAGTCCAAGAAGGGGTTCTTGCCTGTATTGCAAGGTGTGCGATTGAGCACGACTCAATTCCCGACCACGACAGAAGATAGAGAAAAGATGAGTGTCGTCCCCTATGCCTCAGCCATAGGGTCTATTATGTATGCCATGCTGTGTACCAGACCTGATGTAAACCTTGCCGTAAGTTTGGTAGGAATATACCAAAGTAATCCCGGCATGGAACACTGGACAGCGGTCAAAAATATCCTGAAGTACCTGAAAAGGACTAAGGACATGTTTCTCGTGTATGGAGGTGACGAAGAGCTCATCGTAAAGGGTTACATCGACGCTAGCTTCGACACAGATCTGGATGACTCTAAGTCGCAAACCGGATACGTGTTTATTTTGAATGGTGGGGCAGTAAGCTGGTGCAGTTGCAAGCAAAGCGTCGTGGCGGGATCTACATGTGAAGCGGAGTACATGGCAGCCTCGGAGGCAGCGCATGAAGCAATCTGGGTGAAGGAGTTCATCACCGACCTAGGAGTCATACCCAGAGCGCCGGGGCCGATCACACTCTTCTGTGACAACACTGGAGCTATTGCACTAGCCAAGGAGCCCAGGTTTCACAAGAAGACCAGACACATCAAGAGTCGCTTCAACTCCATTCGTGAAAATGTTCAAGATGGAGACATAGATATTTGTAAAGTACATACGGACCTGAATGTCGCAGATCCGTTGACTAAACTTCTCCCTAGAGCAAAACATGATCAACACCAGAACTCTATGGGTGTTCGATTCATCACAATGTAACTAGATTAGTGACTCTAGTGCAAGTGGGAGACTGTTGGAAATATGCCCTAGAGGCAATAATAAAATGGTTATTATTATATTTCTTTATTCATGATAATTGTCTATTATTCATGCTATAATTGTGTTATCCGGAAATCGTAATACATGTGTGAATACATAGACCACAACATGTCCCTAGTGAGCCTCTAGTTGACTAGCTCGTTGATCAACAAATAGTCATGGTTTCCTGACTATGGACATTGGATGTCATTGATAATGGGATCACATCATTAGGAGAATGATGTGATGGACAAGACCCAATCCTAAGCATAGCACAAGATCGTGTAGTTCGTTCGCTAGAGCTTTTCCAAATGTCAAGTATCATTTCCTTAGACCATGAGATTGTGCAACTCCCGGATACCATAGGAGTGCTTTGGGTGTGCCAAACGTCACAACGTAATCGGGTGGCTATAAAGGTGCACTACGGTATCTCCGAAAGTGTCATTGGGTTGGCACGAATCGAGACTGGGATTTGTCACTCCGTATGACGGAGAGGTATCTCTGGGCCCACTCGGTAATGCATCATCATAATGAGCTCAATGTGACCAAGTGGTTGATCACGGTATCATGCATTACGGTATAAGTAAAGTGACTTGCCGGTAACGAGATTGAACGAGGTATTGGGATACCGACGATCGAGTCTCGGGCAAGTAACGTACCGATTGACAAAGGGAATTGTATACGGGATTGATTGAATCCTCGACATCGTGGTTCATCCGATGAGATCATCGAGGAGCATGTGGGAGCCAACATGGGTATCCAGATCCCGCTGTTGGTTATTGACCGGAGAGTCGTCTCGGTCATGTCTGCATGTCTCCCGAACCCGTAGGGTCTACACACTTAAGGTTCAGCGACACTAGGTTTGTAGAGATATTAGTATGCAGTAACCCGAAAGTTGTTCGGAGTCCCGGATGAGATCCCGGGCGTCACGAGGAGTTCCGAAATGGTCTGGAGGTAAAGATTTATATATAGCAAGTCAAGTTTCGGTCATCGGGAAAGTTTCGGCGGTCACCGGTATTGTACCGGGACCACCGGAAGGGTCCCGGGGGTCCACCGGGTGGGGCCACCTATCCCGGAGGGCCCCATGGGCTGAAGTGGGGAGGGGAACCAGCCCCTGGTGGGCTGGGTCACCCCCCTTGGGCGTCCCCCTGCGCCTAGGGCAGGAAATCCTAGGGGTGGGGGGCGCCCCCCTTGGCTTGGGGGGCAAGCCACCCCCTTGGCCGCCGTTCCCCCTTGGAGATTGCATCTCCTAGGGCCGGCGCCCCCCCAGGGGGCCTATATATAGTGGGGGGGAGGGAGGGCAGCCGCATCCTAGCACCTGGCGCCTCCCTCTCCCTCCCAACACCTCCTCCTCCTCCGTAGAGCTTGGCGAAGCCCTGCCGAGATTCCCGCTGCATCCACCACCACGTCGTCGTTCTGCTGGATCTCCATCAACCTCTCCCTTCCCCTTGATGGATCAAGAAGGAGGAGACGTCTTCCCCAACCGTACATGTGTTGAACGCGGAGGTGCTGTCCGTTCGGCACTCGGTCATCGGTGATTTGGATCACGACGAGTACGACTCCATCAACCCCGTTCTCTTGAACGCTTCCGCTCGCGATCTATAAGGGTATGTAGATGCACTCCTTTTCCCCTCGTTGCTAGATAACTCCGTAGATTGATCTTGGTGATGCGTAGAAATTTTTTGATTTCTACTACGTTCCCCAACACAATGACCCGGAGGAGATCATCATCATCGGGCACATCGTCTGGTTCCTCTTGATCTTCAGCAGCTTCCCTCGTTGCAGCATCATTGGGCACATCATCTGGTTCCTCTTGATCTTCAGCAGCTTCCCCCGTTGCAGCATCACCGTATTCAGGGGGCACATAGTTGTCATCGTCCTCTTCTTCTTTGCCATCTTCCATCATAACCCCTATTTCTCCGTGCCTCGTCCAAACATTATAGTGTGGCATGAAACCATTGTAAAGCAGGTGGGTGTGAAGGATTTTCCGGTCAGAGTAAGACTTCGTATTCCCACATTTAGGGCATGGAAAACACATAAAACCATTCTACTTGTTTGCCTCAGCCACTTCGAGAAAATCATGCACGCCCTTAATGTACTCGGAGGTGTGTCTGTCACCGTACATCCATTGCTGGTTCATCTGCGTGCATTATATATAATTAAGTGTGTCAAAAACCATTACAGAACATCATGAATAGATAATTAAGTGACCAAATTAATAGAAGTTCATCATCACACTAAAACCAAAGTACATACATAGTTCTCATCTAACAACATATAGCTCTCCAGAGCATCTAAATTAATTAAACCATACATTGAAACTATGTAAAAAAATTCAATGCGAAAACAAATGCGATCATAATCGCAACCAAGGTAACAATTGATCCAACGACATAATGATACCAAGCCTCGGTATAAATGGCATATTTTCTAATCTTTCTAATCTTCAAGCGCATTGCATCCATCTTGATCTTGTGATCATCGACGACATCCGCAACATGCAACTCAAATATCATCTTCTCCTCCTCAATTTTTTTATTTTTTCCTTCAAGAAATTGTTTTCTTCTTCAACTAAATTTAACCTCTCGACAATAGGGTCGGTTGGAATTTCCGGTTCACATACCTCCTAGATAAATAAAATCTATGTCACGTTGGTCGGCATAATTTTCATAAACAATAAATGAACCAATAGTTATAAAGATAATATATACCACATCCGAATCATAGACAGGACGAGGGCCGACGAGGCGGATACCAAAACCATCGCACTATATAATAACAAGCAATAAAATAGTAAGAAAATTAGACAAGTATCTATCTAAAGCAAGAATTTTTTTCTTTCAGAAAGAAGATAAGAACAAGGGGCTCACCACGGTGGTGCCGGCGACGAGATCGGCGCGGGCGATCGACGACAGTGAAGACGGGACAGGCGTGACGGGCCGCTAATATAAACCTAGACAAATCTCGGGGAAAATAGAGTTCAGAGGTCGTGCTTCGAGAGGAGAAAGCTTAACTAGTGTGGCTCGGGCATTTCATCGAACACCTCATGTGCATAGGAGGTGAGCTAGAGCACCACAAAGCCCTCCCCTCCTCGTCCAGAGAAAAACAGAGTAGTGGAGTGCTCTGCTCGCGGGCGAGGGGTATATATAGGCACCTCAATGGTTCCGGTTCGTGGCACGAACCGGGACTAAAGGGCAGCCTGTTGTCCCGGTTCAAGCAACCAACCGGGATCAATGGTGGTGGGCCAGGAGCCAGGCCCATTGGTCCCGGTTCGTCCCACCAACCGGGACCAAAAGGTCCAGACGAACCGGGACCAATGGCCCACGTGGCCCGGCCGCCCCCCTGGGCTCACGAACCGGGACCAATGCCCCCATGGGTCCCGGTTCTGAACTGAACCGGGACTAATGAGCTGACCTCGGCCTGAACCAAAGCCCTCTTTTCTACTAGTGACAGTTATTTTGTGTTCGAAAAGAGGGTGATGTATTCATATTTAATGGAACGGGATGATCTATAACGAAGAAACATCACCCTCTTGGCCTATGGTCATATATTAAATGTTATGGATTTTTTTATTTGGAAGTACTTAAAAGGCATGTGCACATTTCGTGTCCTCCCCTTCAAAATGTAAACAAAAACCACCTGCTCCTGGTCAATTAATTAGACAAGGGCGTTCGTTAGCTTGAAGCATTACACACTGCAGCTGGATGCATATGCATGCACCAACTGTAGCTTGAGGTATTTTCTTCATGCCATAGAAAAACCGGCTTGATCAGGGCTTGCCGACTTAATTCAGTAATGCTGTTAGGCGAACAAGCAAATCACGCAGCGCATGACGGATTGCAGCAGTGGTGGAAGGCGAGCTCAGTCAGGTCTCGCTTAGCATGATAACATTCCAAGGCGTGCATATTTGCCGGGGACGGTGACTGGCACTCCAGCTTAAATGACAAGCGCCCATTGTTTATGCCAATAAGATATTTTGTTGCCGACCATCTCCACCGCTACCCAGTACACATGCTATTTTAACTTTACAACATGATTAAGAACACTCATTTTTATAAACTGCTTGATATGTAAGTAAATTCATAGTATAATCTAGAAATAAAGCAGATAAACCACGACGAATATTGTAGGAGGCTAACAATAATCTAGATGTACCATCACATCTAGAGAGAAACCTAGCGTATCTATCTTGACCGCAAGTACTAAGAGACCAAGATAATCTCTAATACAAGGGATATAAGAGCATCTCTAGCAGACCCTATATAACACCGACCCGCAAAATGCGTTTGCAGTTCGTGAAAATACAGCTTTGCCGGTCGGCGCGGGCGGCCGCAGAGTCAGACCCCACAAAACGGACCCGTATAAAAGGATATTCGCGGAATATGCTCTTTTACAGGTCGGTTTCGCGGGGTCTGCTCGGGCGCCGCTCCTGCCGGTCCGCAAATATCAATACCACACCACAAATACAACAATCATCCATATTATAAATAATTATTCAGAAAAAAAATCAATACCATAGCACAATACAACAATCATCCACATTACAAATAATTATTCAAATCACTGAAGCAAACTAGATAATGCAATATAAATCTTTTCCTATATACAAATCACACATGAATTAAATGAAAATGAATAGAAAAATGAGTTTTGTTACTGTCCAGCCCTTTGCCAATGGTGCTCAATGAGATCCTCCTGAAGCTGAAAGTGGGTGTTTACATTTTCAATCTCCTTGTATGTCTGAAGAAAAGCTCTAATGCGGTTAGGGTGTCTAGCTGGTTTGACACGGATACCCACATTGTCCTAGAAGAACTCCAAGTTCATGCCTCTCTCATCTTCGAGAATCATATTGTGAAGAATAACACAATGTGTCATGATGTTTTTCAAGGTCCGCTTGTCCCAAAAAACGAGCATGACCACGAACAATGGCAAACCTAGATTGCAAAACCCCGAATGCTCTTTCAATGTCTTTTCGGGCTGCCTCTTGCACCCTTGCAAATTCACATTGTTTTCTAGTTTTGGGTTCCTTGATGCTCTTGATAAATGTGCACCAAAGAGGGTATATACCATCTGCAAGATAGTACTCCTTTGTGTATTCATGCCCATTGATAGTGTAGTTGCAAGCAGGAGCATCACCACTAGCAAGCCTAGCAAACAAATGAGACTGTTGCAACACATTGATATCATTGAGAATACCCGGCATACCAAAAAAGCAATGCCAAATGCATAAATCCTCGGATGCTACGGCCTCTAGCACAATTGTTGCATCACGAGACTTGCCACAATACATTCCCTGCCATGCATCCGGGCAATTTTTCCAATTCCAATGCATAGAGTCAATGCTACCTAGCATGCCACGCCAATCCCTCCTCTCATTAGATGCCATCAATTTTTTTGTGTCATCCTCGTTGGGTGCCCGAAGATATTCAGGACCAAAGACATGGATGATCACTTTGGCAAACCTACGCACTGACTCAATTGTGATATCTTCACCAATGCGAAGGTACTCATCGGCATAGTCAGCCGGAACGCCGTATGAAACCACCCGCATAGCTACCGAGATTTCTTGATATGCACTAAATCCCTTCAAGCCCGCGGCATTTCTTCTTTGAGTAAAATACCAACAATTCGCCTCGCAAGCTTGAACAATTTTCACAAAGAGAGATCGGCGCATTTGGTACCTTCTCCGGAAGAGGTGCGGCGGATATGTTGGATTCTCCATGAAGTAGTCTTGCATCAACATCTCATTCCCGAGATGGCGATTTCGAGGAATGCAAAGACGACCGACGGTCGATCCTCGCCGCCTCTTTCGGTTCTCATCTTCGTGCTCCTTCACGGCAATGGCCATCACCAACGTTTGCTGCCAATAGTTTGCAAGCAGCGTCTCAACATCTGAGTCGTCCGAATCGGACGAATCATCGACCAAAAACTTCTCGCATGGGCTCAATTCCATCTACATGAACAAAAATTGCACGCCGCATCAATCAACTATGCATAGCGCTTGGCACAAAGCACAACTAAACACTCACCGACTGCTCGAGGGTGGTGGCTCTCCGGCGGTTCGGGGGCGGGCGATCCCGGGCGGCGATGGCGACTAGGGGCGGCTCGGAGGCGGTCGATCCCCGGCGGCGACGACGACCAGGGGCGGCTTGTGTCACCTGATCGAGGGGGGGGGGGGGTGCAGTGTATCGGTGGAAGAGGGTGGGGGCGCCCCCGCAACGCGATTCCGCTCGCAGATTTGGCCGGAATCGCCGGTGGCGGACGGGCGGAACCACTGGCGGGCGGCGGCGGAAGGAGGTGGGGAAAGGGCGCGGGCTGAAATGTCCCTCCCGCCAACCTCTTTCCTGGGATACGGGGCACCGTAGGAGCGAGGCGGAGACCCGCGTATTCACGGGTTGGGGCCGAGATTTTACCGCGCCCCTCAAAAATATTTGTGGGTCGGACGCGTTTGCGGGGTCTAGTCGGGCAGATTTTTTTACGCTGACCCGTATTTTGGCGGTTATTTTTTGGGTCGCGGCTTTATACGGGGTCTGCTAGAGATGCTCTAAGAGCATGCACTGAGTGGTGTAGCACTCTTTGGCGCTGCAGCGTCTGAGTCGTTCAAAGCCATGGGATGAAGTAGTCAACTCAGAGTGATGTTGTTGTAGAAGTAACTTTCGACTAGGTATATAAGTGAACTAACAATTTTTATCCCAACCTCTTTGTACCTCGAACTCTAGTTGTAGTCTCGTGGATGTCATGTTTGATTATATATATGCAACTAAAGTTTTTGCTCCCCACTCTCTCTGTACCTCAAAATCTAGTTGTACATGGCGTTGAAGACTTCCGATAAGTAGTTGATCTGCGCAAATGTGGAAGTTGAGCAGCTGCTAGAGAAGGTAGAGAAACTGAAACATCTTAGAGAGGGGAGATCATGTGGTGGGAGCAATTGTAGAGGGTCTCCAGACCATGCACCTCGCAGAGGATCATTAGACCTCCAAACCGAAACCACCTAGCAAGTAGTGAGCTGTGGCGGCGTAGATGTTGTGTTTGATTATGCAAATCATGACTCATGCCTTTCTCTCTCTCTTGAAATAGGCTTTCGCACTGCTTTATAAATAAAGGAACCAACCATTTCACACACTAAGTAGCAACATACTGATATAAATAGTCTGTTGGAGCCACAACACAAGCAAGCCCAAACAAACATAGGAGAAAAGCATAAAAAAGGCCATCAAGTGGTCATCACATCAAAGGGGTGCTGGAAGATAGTTGACGCGCCGAGGCCTGTAGTGCCTCCAGCATCTTCCCCAGGCGCACCTGGTCCCGTTGCCATCCAGTAGGTGCCAGTGATGACTCGAGCCTTTCCCGCCAGCATTCGAGCTTGGTAGGATGCTTCTTGAATTGAACAAACTGAAATGCTACTTTATAAGCCTGAGAAGTGTTGTGTCAGTACGTTGGATAATGCTAAAGACATATGTGTTTTCAAAAGATAGAGGTTGCCTGAAAATTACTCTTGTAATACTCCTAATTTATACATAGATACAAAATCACAAACTATAAAGAAAAATATGTCTAAGGGCCTCAATGGTTTAGAAGAATTTCATCAAATTTTGTATGATTTTTTCTGCTAGAGATTGTTGGTTTGTAGGATCTATATATGATTTTTATGGTATCTGCATGTATTTGAAAGAAAAAAAATACACTAGTCTCACTTGTCAAATATGATATTGTTGCGTGTACAACAAGGAGGATCATCAACCGTGGAGTAGTTAGTTAGCTAGGATACTTTGCAATCTTTATCTCCTCTTATCCCTAGTATTATTTCTCTACAAGATGTATCCCAACAACTTGTACGCGTATTCGGGCTCGCAACCCAGCTATTTAACACGCAACACGTCAGCCAGGAAAGGCAAGACGTTTACCGCAAGTCGCACATGGTAACTGATAACCCACAAGTGTAGGGGATCGCAACAGCTTTCGAGGGTAGAGTATTCAACCCAAATTTATTGATTCGACACAAGGGGAGCCAAAGAATATTCTCAAGTATTAGCAACTGAGTTGTCAATTCAGCCACACCTGGATAACTTAATATCTGCAGCAAGGTATTTAGTAGCAAAGTAGTATGATAGTAGTGGTAACGGTAACAAAAGAGTAATGAAAGCAAAAGTAATATTTTTGGTGTTTTGTAATGATTGTAACAGTAACAGCGAGAAAGTAAATAAGCGTAAAACAATATATGGAAAGCTCGTAGGCATTGGATCGGTGATGAATAATTATGCCGGATGCGGTTCATCATGTCACAGTCATAACATAGGGTGACACATAACTAGCTCCAATTCATCAATGTAATGTAGACATGTATTCCGAATATAGTCATACGTGCTTATGGAAAATAACTTGCATGACATCTTTTGTCCTACCCTCCCGTGGCAGCGGGGTCCTAATGGAAACTAAGGGATATTAAGGCCTCCTTTTAATAGAGAACCCGAACAAAGCATTAGCACATAGTGAATACATGAACTCCTCAAACTATGGTCATCACCGAGAAGTATCCAGATTATTGTCACTTCGTGGTTGTCGGATCATAACACATAGTAGGTGACTATAGACTTGCAAGGTAGGATCAAGAACACACATATATTCATGAAAACATAATATGTTCAGATCTGAAATCATGGCACCCGGGCCCTAGTCACAAGCATGAAGCATAGCAAAGTCATCACAACATCAATCTCAGAACATAGTGGATACTAGGGGTCAAACCCTAACAAAACTAACTCGATTACATGATAGATCTCATCCAACCCATCACCGTCCAGCAATCCTATGATGGAATTACTCACGCACGGCGGTGAGCATCATGAAATTGGTGATGGAGGATGGTTGATGATGACGACGGCGACGAATCCCCCTCTCCGGAGCCCCGAACGGACTCAGATTAGCCCTCCCGAGAGGTTTTAGGGCTTGGCGGCGGCTCCATATCGTAAAACACGATGATTTCTTCTCTCTGATTTTTTTCTCTCCGAAAGCAAATATATAGAGTTGGAGTTGGCGTCGGAGGAGCTCCAGGGGCCCACGAGGTAGGGGCGCGCCTAGGGGCGCCCCCACCTCGTGGACAGGGTGTGGGCCCCCTGGTCTTCATCTTTGGCAAGGATTTTTTATTATTTTTCTAAGATGTTCCATGGAGTTTCAGGTCATTTCGAGAACTTTTGTTTTCTGCACATAAAACAACATCATGGCAATTCTGCTGAAAACAGCGTCAGTCCGGATTAGTTCCATACAAATCATACAAGTTAGAGTCCAAAACAAGGGAAAAAGTGTTTGGAAAAGTAGATACGACGGAGATGTATCAACTCCCCCAAGCTTAAACCTTTGCTTGTCCTCAAGCAATTCAGTTGATAAACTGAAAGAAATAAAGAAAAACTTTTGCAAACTCTGTTTGCAATAATTCTCAGGTCTCATGTTTACTCATATCAATGGCATAATCAACTAGCGAGTCATAATAATAAATCTCGGATGACAACACTTTCTCAAAACAATCATGATATGATATAACAAGATGGTATCTCGTTAGCCCTTTCTGAGACCACAAAACATAAATGCAGAGCACCTTTAAAGATCAAGGACTGACTAGACATTGTAATTCATGGTAAAAGAGATCCAATCATAGTCATACCCAATATAAATTAATAGTAATGAATGCAAATGATAGCTGCGCCCTCCAGCTAGTGCTTTTTGATAAGAGGGTGATGACTCATCATAAAAGTAAATAGATAGGCCATTCGCAGAGGGAAGCAGGGATTTGTAGAGGTGCCAGAGCTCGGTTTTGAAATAGAGATAAATAATATTTTGAGCGGTATACTTTCATTGTCAACATAACAACTAAGAGATGGCGATATCTTCCATGCTACACACATTATAGGCGGTTCCCAAACAGAGTGGTAAAGTTTATACTCCCCCTCCACTAACAAGCATCAATCCATGGCTTGCTCGAAACAACGAGTGCCTCCAACAAACATCAGGTCCCAGTGGGAGTTTTGTTTGCAATTATTTTGATTTAGTTTGCATAAAGCATGGGACTGGGCATCCCGGTGACCAGCCATTTTCTCGTGAGTGAGGAGCGGAGTCCACTCCTCTTGAGAATAACCCGCCTAACATGGAAGATAAGGGCAGCCCTAGTTGATACATGAGCTATTCGAGCATACAAAACAGAATGTTTATTTGAAGGTTTAGAGTTTGGCACATGCAAATTTACTTGGAACGGCAGGTAGATACCGCATATAGGAAGGTATAGTGGACTCATATGGAATAACTTTGGGGTTTAAGGGATTGGATGCACAAGCAGTATTCCCGCTTAGTACAAGTGAAGGCTAGCAAAATACTGGGAAGCGACCAACTAGAGAGCGACAACAGTCATGAACATGCACTAAAATTAATAAACATTGGATGCAAGCATGAGTAGGATATAATCCACCATGAACATAAATATCGTGAAGGCTATGTTGATTTGTTTCAATTACATGTGTGAACATGTGCCAAGTCAAGTCACTTGAATCATTCAAAGGAGGATACCACCCCATCATACCACATCACAACCATTTTAATAGCATGTTGGCTCGCAAGGTAAACCATTATAACTCATAGCTAATCAAGCATGGCATAAGCAACTATGATCTCTAATTGTCATTGCAAACATGTTTATTCATAATAAGCTGAATCAAGAACAATGAACTCATCATATTTACAAAAACAAGAGAGGTCGAGTTCATACCAGCATTTCCCATCTCAGTCAGTCCATCATATATCATCATAATTGCCTTTCACTTGCATGACCGAACAATGTGAATAATAATAAGAGTGCACGTGCATTGGACTAAGCTGGAATCTGCGAGCATTCAATAAGCAGGAGAAGACAAGGCAATATGGGCTCTTGGTTAAATCAACAATAATGCATATAAGAGCCACTTAAACAATTTAATCATGGTCTTCTCCTATCGACCCCCAAAGAAAACAAAAGAAATAAAACTATTTACACGGGAAAGCTCCCAACAAGCAAAAGAAGAACAAGAATTATTTTTGGTTTTCTTTTTAATTATTACTACTACAGCAGGAAAAGTAAACTAACTAGAAGCTACACTAATTTTTTTGTTGTTTACTTGAAGTTTAGCAAACACACAAGAAGAAAGCAGGAAAAATAAAATAAACTAGCATGGATATTATAGTGAAAGAGTATGAGCACCGACATCTAGCAATGAGTGTGTGAAAATAAATGTAATGTCGGTGGGAAATACGTACTCCCCCAAGCTTAGGCTTTTGTCCTAAGTTGGTTCATTGCCAGGGATAGCCTGGCGGATACCCGTAGGTGTAGCTGGGGTCGATCTTTGCGATGAAGAGGACTCGATCGCCACGGCTGGCAGCCACCTCCGGATCCCAAGAATAAACAGACTGGCGTGGAGGCTCGTATTGTGGTTCCGGCTCCGGGGCTGGTGCAGGATTCCGATAGGCTTGAACAGCCGCCCATGGAACGAGATAAAGACCTTCAGACAAGTTAAACAAAGAAGGAGCAGGCAAAGTAATAGTCTCAGGGTGATATTTATCAGAGTACAATTTATATTTAAGCTCCCCTTCCTTGCCCTTAACAATAAAGTCATGCGCTAGCATACTCTTATAATCTAAATAAGCACTAGGCAACAATTTTTCTTCTTTCTCATAAAGCCTAATGGGTATGTTAAAATGTGCAGCTAGGCGTGAAGCATATATACCTCCAAAGATGGGGCCTTTAGTACGGTTCAAACTTAACCGTTTAGCAATAATTCCGCCCATACTAACAGAGTTATCGAGGTATAAACCATGCAACAAAATGATAATATCAGGAACGCTAAGGTTTCCACAGTTTCCGCGACCAATCAAGCAACGACTAGCAAATAAGGCAAAGTAGCGTAAAACAGGAAAATGTATGCTAGTGATTCTTGCATCGGAAACCTTTCTGGTTTCCCCCACAGTGATGGTGTTAATAAATTCTTCCACATCCTTACGATGTGGTTCTTCTAAGGTACCCTCAGAGGGTATTTTGCAAACCTTGCAAAATTCAGCTAATGGCATCTTCTTAACAACGTCATATAAATGAAACTCTACTGAAGGAGGTGATTCCTTAGGAAAATAGTAGAAGTTTTGCACAAAAGTATTGGTGAGTAGAGACACTGATGATGTTGGTCGCGGACGAAGTCGGTGAGGCCAGCATTCTCAACCAATGAATAAAAATCCTCATAAATTCCGGCTTGTCTCAAGAAGTCATCGGAAGCCCATTCACACGGCCGGACCTCCGCAGTGCAAGGCAAATTATATTTGGGCCTCTGTGCTTCTTCATTTTGTTTTTCCTTGAGCTTGACTCGACGAGCCCCTCAAAAGTCTCTTCATTATTTTCTGAAATAATCTGAAATTTTAGTAACTTCAAACAAAAGTGAACCAACTTCAATAAAATTGATAGCAACTACTCCTACAAGTGCCTAGAGGATATATCATGCATTAGAACTACTTGGAACCATATAAATTTGACATGCTAGCTCAAGAACATGGTCACCTATGCAGCACAAATTTGCAAAGAATAAAGTACTAGAATAAAAACTAATTCGACCAATGGAGGAGTCACATACCAAGGAACAATCTCCCCAAGCAGTTTGGTGAGAGGTGCTTTGAGCAAGGAGATCGAAAATCACAGCAACGTAGGCTGGAACTCGTGTTTGAGGCAGATATTCGTGTTTGTGGAGGAAGAAGAAGAGGATGGGTGCAGTAATAAGTGGAGGAGGGCCACCGTGGGCCCACGAGGCAGGGGGGCGCGCCCTCCACCCTCATGGCCAGGTGGCAGCTCCCCCCGCGGTGTTTTCAGTACCATAAATCCTCAAATATTCCCGAAAAAATCATATTAAATTGGCATGGCATTTGGAGGACTTTTATTTTCGGGGTTATTTTTACATTGCACAGATAAATCTGGAAACAGACAGAAAAATACTATTTTTACTTTATTTCAACTAAATAACAGAAAGTATAAAGAGGGCACAGAAGGTTGTGCCTTCTAGTTTCATCCGTCTCATGATCATCAAAAGGAATCCACTAACAAGGTTGATCAGGTCTTGTTAACAAACTCATTCCGAATAACATGGAACCGGAGAAATTTCGAATAACACTATGTTACCTCAACGGGGATATGCACATCCCCTATAATAATAATATCATATTTCTTCTTGACAGTAGGAAGAGGAAATTCAAAACCTCCAAATATAATCGATGGAATATTTCCAATAGAGTTGATGCTATAAACTTTAGGTTGTTTCCTCGGAAAGTGTACCGTATGCTCATTACCATTAACATTAAAAGTGACATTGCCTTTGTTGCAATCAATAACAGCACCTGCAGTATTCAAAAAGGGTCTTTCAAGAATAATAGACATACTATCGTCCTCGGGAATATCAAGAATAACAAAGTCCGTTAAAATAGTAACGTTTGCAACCACAACAGGCACATCCTCACAAATACCGACAGGTATAGCAGTTGATTTATCAGCCATTTGCAAAGATATTTCAGTAGGTGTCAACTTATACAAATCAAGTCTACGATATAAAGAGAGAGGCATAACACTAACACCGGCTCCAAGATCACATAAAGCAGTTTTAACATACTTTCTTTTAATCGAGCATAGTATAGTGGGTACTCCTGGATCTCCAAGTTTCTTTGGTATTCCACCCTTAAAAGTATAATTAGCAAGCATGGTGGAAATTTCAGCTTCTAGTATCTTTCTCTTACTGGTAATGATATCCTTCATATACTTAGCATAAGGATTTGTTTTAAGCACATCAGTTAATCGCATACGCAAAAAGATAGGTCTAATCATTTCAGCAAAGCGCTCAAAATCCTCATCATCCTTTTTCTTGGATGGTTTGGGAGGAAAAGGCATGGATTTCTGAACCCATGGTTCTCTTTCTTTACCATGTTTCCTAGCAATAAAGTCTCTCTTATCATAACGTTGATTATTTGATTGTGGGTTATCAAGATCAACAACAGGTTCAACTTCTACATCATTATCATTACTAGGTTGAGCATCATCATGAACATCATCATTAACATCATCATTAACATTTTCACTAGGTTCATGTTCATTACCAGATTGTGTTTCAGCATCTGAAATAGATATATCGTTTGGATTCTCAGGTGGTTCGGCAATAGGTTCACTAGAAGTTTGCAACGTCCTATCATTTTTCTTTTTCTTCCTTTTAGAAGAACTAGGCACATCAGTATTATTTCTCTGAGAATCTTGCTCAATTCTCTTAGGGTGGCCTTCAGGATACAAAGGTTCCTGAGTCATTCTACCAGTTCTAGTAGCCACTCTAACAGCATAATCATTTTTCTTACTATTCATTTCATTGAGCAAATTATTTTGAGCCTTAAGTACTTGTTCTACTTGAGTAGTAACCATAGAAGCATGTTTGCTAATGAGTTTAAGTTCACATCTAACATTAGCCATATAATCACTCAAGTGTTTAATCATATAGGTATTTTGTTTTAATTGTCTACCAAAATAAGCATTAAAATTTTCTTGTTTGACAATAAAATTATCAAACTCATCCAAGCATTGTGTAGCAGACTTATAGTGAGGAATATCACCTTCATCAAATCTATAGAGAGAATTTACCTTTACTACCTGTGTCGGGTTATCGGGATCAAGAGGTTCTTCAATAGGTAATGGATCAAGATCATATGTTTCTTCAATAGGCGGTAAATTAAGACCATGTATTTCTTCAATAGGAGGTAAATTCTTAACATCTTCAGCTTTAATACCTTTTTCTTTCATACATTTCTTTGCCTCTTGCATATCTTCAGGACTGAGAAATAGAACACCTCTCTTCTTCGGATTTGGTTTAGGAATAGGCTCAGTAATTGGCTCAGGAGCTGGCTCAGGAAGTGTCCAATTATTTTCATTTGTCAACATATTATTCAATAGAATTTCATCTTCATCTGGTGTTCTTTCCATGAAAACAGAACCGGCACAACTATCCAGGTAATCTCTGGGAGCATCGGTTAGTCCATTATAAAAGATATCAAGTATTTCATTTTTCTTAAGAGGATGATCAGGCATAGCATTAAGTAACTTGAGAAGCCTCCCCCAAGCTTGTGGGAGACTCTCTTCTTCAATTTGCACAAAGTTGTATATTTCCTTTAAAGCAGCTTGTTTCTTATGAGCAGGGAAATTTAGCAGAGAAGTAATAAATCATATCTTGGGGACTACGCACACAACCAGGATCTAGATAATTAAACCATATCTTAGCATCACCCTTTAATGAGAACGGAAATATTTTAAGGATATAAAAGTAGCGAGATCTCTCATCATTAGTGAACAGGGTGGATATATCATTTAATTTAGTAAGATGTGCCACAACAGTTTCAGATTCATAGCCGTGAAAAGGATCAGATTCAACCAAAGTAATTATATCAGGATCAACAGAGAATTCATAATCCTTATCGGGAACACAAATAGGTGAAGTAGCAAAAGCAGGGTCAGGTTTCATTCTATCTCTAAGAGATTCTTTACTCCATTTAACTAATAGCCTCTTAAGTTCGTTTCTATCTTCGCAGGCAAAATAGCTGCAGAAGATTCCATATAAAAAACATAACCCTCAGGAATAACAGGCATATCTTCATCATCAATTTCATCAACATTATCAGTTTCAGTAATTTATTTCTCTCTAGCCCTAGCAATTTGTTCATCAAGAAATTCACTGAGGGGCATAGTAGTATCAAGCATAGAAGTAGTTTCATCATAAGTATCATGCATAGCAGAAGTGGCATCATCAATAACATGCGACATATCAGAACGAATAGCAGAAGCAGGTTTAGGTGTCGCAAGCTTACTCATAATAGAAGGTGAATCAAGTGCAGAGCTAGATGGCAGTTCCTTACCTCCCCTCGTAGTTGAGGGATAAATTTTTGTCTTGGCGTCTTTCAAATTCTTCATAGTGTCTAGCAGATATAAATCCCAAGTGACTCAAAGAATAGAGCTATGCTCCCCGGCAACGGCGCCAGAAATTAGTCTTGATAACCCACAAGTGTAGGGGATCGCAACAGCTTTCGAGGGTAGAGTATTCAACCCAAATTTATTGATTCGACACAAGGGGAGCCAAAGAATATTCTCAAGTATTAGCAACTGAGTTGTCAATTCAGCCACACCTGGATAACTTAATATCTGCAGCAAGGTATTTAGTAGCAAAGTAGTATGATAGTAGTGGTAACGGTAACAAAAGAGTAATGAAAGCAAAAGTAATATTTTTGGTGTTTTGTAATGATTGTAACAGTAACAACGAGAAAGTAAATAAGCGTAAACCAGTATATGGAAAGCTCATAGGCATTGGATCGGTGATGGATAATTATGCCGAATGCGGTTCATCATGTAATAGTCATAACATAGGGTGACACGGAACTAGCTCCAATTCATCAATGTAATGTAGGCATGTATTCCGAATATAGTCATACGTGCTTATGGAAAAGAACTTGCATGACATCTTTTGTCCTACCCTCCCGTGGCAGCGGGGTCCTAATGGAAACTAAGGGATATTAAGGCCTCCTTTTAATAGAGAACCGGAACAAAGCATTAGCACATAGTGAATACATGAACTCCTCAAACTATGGTCATCACCGAGAAGTATCCAGATTATTGTCACTTCGGGGTTGTCGGATCATAACACATAGTAGGTGACTATAGACTTGCAAGATAGGATCAAGAACACACATATATTCATGAAAACATAATAGGTTCATATCTGAAATCATGGCACTCGGGCCCTAGTGACAAGCATTAAGCATAGCAAAGTCATAGCAACATCAATCTCAGAACATAGTGGATACTAGGGATCAAACCCTAACAAAACTAACTCGATTACATGATAGATCTCATCCAACCCATCATCGTCCAGCAAGCCTACAATGGAATTACTCACGCACGGCGGTGAGCATCATGAAATTGGTGATGGAGGATGGTTGATGATGACGACGGCGACGAATCCCCTCTCCGAGCCCCGAACGGACTCCAGATCAGCCTCCCGAGAGGTTTTAGGGCTTGGCGGCTCCAGATCGTAAAACGCGATGATTTCTTCTCTCTAATTTTTTTCTCTCCGAAAGCAAATATATAGAGTTGGAGTTGGCATCGGAGGAGCTCCAGGGGGCCCACGAGGTAGGGGGCGCGCCCTAGGGGGGCCCACCCTCGTGGATAGGGTGTGGCCCCCCTGGTCTTCATCTTTGGCAAGGATTTTTTATTATTTTTTCTAAGATGTTCCGTGGAGTTTCAGGTCATTCCGAGAACTTTTGTTTTCTGCACATAAAACAACATCATGGCAATTCTGCTGAAAACAGCGTCAGTCTGAATTAGTTCCATTCAAATCATACAAGTTAGAGTCCAAAACAAGGGCAAAAGTGTTTGGAAAAGTAGACACGTATCAGTAACAGAGCTATCTTCTTCCATTAAACTCTATCTAGTCCATCTCCACCAAAGTGCGCAGCCATGTCTTCCTCCGCCTCCTTCAAGCCAAAGCTCGGCGGTGGAGTCCCGGAGAAGCTCTCCCGCACCAACTATGTTCTGTGGCGGACACAGATCATGCCGCAGCTGCGGGGCGCCGGCGTCTTCCACTACGTCGACGGCACGGGAGACGAACCGGCCAAAACCCTCGTCACCAAGGATGCCGCCAGGAAGGAAACCTCTAGGCCGAATCCTCTCCATCGGATCTGGGTGAGGGAGGAACAGCAGGTCCTTGGATACCTGCTCCAAAACCTCTCCAAGGAGGTGCTCGTCACAGTGACCACGATCACCACGGCGCGGGAACTCTGGGTGGCACTGGCGAGCATGTTCTCGTCACAGTCACTTAGCCGCGTCAACAACATCCACACAGTGCTGATTAACGCGTAGAAGGGAAATCAATCGGTGGCCTCCTACTTCGCCGCCATGAGGGGCCTCACCGATGAACTCGCCGCGGCGGGAAAACCCATCTAGGATGACGAGCTCATGTCCTACATCATCCACGGCCTGGACCGAGATTACCAGCCTCTCGTCTCTGCTTTGGAAGCCCGCGTCACTCCGGTAACCCTTGACGAGCTCTTTGTCATGCTTAGTAACTTTGATCAGCGCATGGCGCAGTACCACGACTCCGGTGGTGGCTTCAAGTCATCGGCCAACTGCCTCCAGAGGCCGCGGCAGTGGCGGCGGCTCTCGTTCTCATGCCTCTTCCCATGGCAAGGGGAGGTTCGGATCCGGCGGTGGTGGCTACTCCAACAACTCTCGCGGTGGTGGACGCTCCGGCAGCTCAAAAGGGCTTCATGGCGGCGGCTCCAACAAATCCCGTCCGGACTTGCCTCACTGCCAAATTTGTGGCAAGCCTGGTCATATGGCGAAGGACTGTTGGTACCGCTACGATCGAGGAAGATGATGGTGACTCCTCGCAAGATGAAGAAAAGATTGTTGCGGCGGCCGATGGCTCCTATGGGATTGCCACGAACTGGTATGTCGATAGCGGTGCCACCAACCACATCACCAACGAGCTCGAGAAGGTCACCATGAAGGAGAAATATCGTGGCAAGGATCAAATCCACACAGCCAGTGGTGAAGGTATGGGTATACGTCACATTGGTCATTCAATTTTTAATACCCCTAGTCGAAAAATACATCTCAAAAGAATCTTGCATGTTCCTAGTGCTCACAAAAATCTTCTTTCTGTTCATAGAATTGCCATTGACAATCACGTTTTTCTCGAGTTTCATCCTTATTTCTTTTTTATCAAGGATGAGGCAACGAAGAAAATTCTCTATCGAGGTAGATGTGTTCGAGGGCTCTACCCGTTGATTCTGGAGTTTAGAAGATTCAATAAACAAGCTTGTGGTGCTATCAAGCTTTCGTCCACACGATGGCACGATCGTTTAGGACATGCCTCTTTTTCTTTGGTTGAAAAGTTACTTAGGAAAAATAAGCACCCGTTTGTTGGTGAGCGCAATATTGAAACTATTTGTGATTCATGTCAGTGTGCTAAACTCATCAATTAGCATATCCCATATCTACTAGTGTCTCCACTAAGTCTTTGCAATTGATCTTTTCTGATGTGTGGGGCCCTGCTCCCTCATCTGTTGGCAGACACACATACTATTTGAGTTTCATCGATGACTATAGCAAATTTTCATGGATCTATCTTCTTAAGAAAAGGTCCGATGTGTTTCAAGTTTTTCAAAAATTTCAAGCACTCGTTGAAACAAAGTTTGACAGCAAGATAATAGTTGTCCAATCTAATTGGGGGGGGGATACGAGAAACTCAATTCCTTCTTCCAAAACATAGGCATATCTTACCATGTATCGTGCTCACACGCTCACCAACAAAACTGGTCGGCCGAACGCAAGCATAGGCATATAGTTGAGGTCGGTTTGGCTCTTCTAGAAGGGGCCTCCATGCCCCTCAAATTTTGGGATGAGGCTTTTCTTACAGCCGTCCACATCATGAATATGTTACCTAGCCGTGTCATGAACAATGAAACACCTATGGAACGTCTCCTCCATGTCAAACCATACTACACATCTCTCTGTGTCTTTGGCTGTGCTTGTTGGCCAAATCTTCGTCCTTACAACAATCACAAGCTCATGTTTAGATCAAAACAATGTGCTTTTCTTGGCTATAGTGCCCAACACAAAGGTGTCAAGTGTCTTGACATCTCCACCGATCGGGTATACATCTCACGCGATGTTGTTTTTGATGATACCAAGTTCCCCTTCGCGGATCTACATCCTAACGCTGGTGCTCTACTCCGCAAGGAAATCTTGCTTCTACCATCTCATCTCTCTGGTTATGATCAAGGGGGCATTACTAATTGTGATGATCATATATTGACTAGCCCTGTTAATAGCCTTCATGAGCCTTGTGATGATGCAGAAAACAGCAGTGAAAAAATCATAGCAAATGGTGAAGAAAACAGATCGGCAGATCCATATTTCATGTGCCCTGGCCTGGGGAGCAAATCCTCCTCGGGATCGGGTCAGGAGCTGCTGCTGCGCAGGAAATCTGCTTCGGGATCAGCCGCCCTGCAACGAATCTGCCGCGACAGCCCCGACAGGCGCAGGCGGGTGTGTTGATGCGCCAGCTGCAAGTGGTCGTGCGGAGTCACCCATGCTAACCACGTGGCAGACCTTGGCAGGCCGCGACGCCTCCCCTCGCACGCGCCAATCGCCGCCCAACAGCTGGCAAGCCGGCGCTGGCCCGGGCCATGCGCGGCTTGAGGCCCAACCGTGGGTGTACAAGCGGCGGATCGCGACTCGTCAGACGGGCGCGGGGACAGATCCTGTCGACGTGGGGCCCAGGAAATCATGGGGCAATGATGACGCGCCCTGTCCTAGGTATTTTGTGGCCGATTCGTCCCTTGCACCACAGTTGGCGACCGCAGAAGATCCGACCACGACATCCACTGCCGACGTCGTGGGTTCTGGAGCTGCTCACGGATTCTCCTCGGGATCGAGGGAGGATCACCCCAATCCAGTCTTGGGATCCTCTGCGTCGGAGCTCTGTGCAGTGGCTCCTGCTACAACTCCGCATCACACATGACTACAGCAAGGGGTAATTAAACCTATTTATTATAAACATACTATAAAATAGGGGCTGGTATGTTCGACAGGTGAACCAGGAGAACCCAACACTCTCGAAGAGGCTCTTGGTGATGCAAGTTGGAGAAAGGCAATGCATGATGAAATCATGGCACTTCAAAAAAAACAAAACATGACACCTGGTTCCCCCACGACAAGGTAAACATTTCATTTGCTGTCAACAAAGTATGTCAGTTCCTGCATGCACCTACTACAGTCCACTTGACTGCTGCAAAACGCATAGTAAGATATGTGAAGAACACATTGAACATTGGCTTAAATTTCAGCAAGTCATCCTCTACACTTATTAGTGCTTTCTCTAACTCAGACTGGGCAGGATGTCTAGATGACAGACGCTCAACTGGTGGTTTTGCAGTATTTTTTGGACCCAATTTGATATCTTGGAGTGCAAGGAAGCAAGCCACTGTTTCCAGATCCAGCACAGAAGCAGAGTACAAAGCATTGGCAAATGCAACAACAGAGATCATATGAGTGCAGTCAATTTTGAAGGAACTAGGTATGAAAAACACTAGAGCTCCATGTCTATGGTGTGATAATCTAGGTGCTACCTGATACGTCTCCAACGCATCTATAATTTTTCACTTTTATATTATTTTTGGGACTAACCTATTAACCGGAGGCCCAGCCCAGAATTGCTGTTTTTTTCCTATTTCAGAGTTTCGAAGAAACAGAATATCAAACGGAGTCCAAACGGAATGAAACCTTTGGGAACGTGATTTTCTCACCGAATATGACCCAGGAGACTTGTACCCTACGCCAAGGAAGCTTCGAGGTGGGCACGAGGTAGGGGGGCGCGACCTACCCCCCAGGCGCGCCCCCACACTCGTGGGGCCCATGAAGCTCCACCGACATACTTCTTCCTCCTATATATACCTACGTACCCCCAAACGATCAGATACGGAGCCAAAAACCTAATTCCACCGCCGCAACCATCTGTACCCACGAGATCCCATCTTGGGACCTATTCCGAAGCTCCGCCGGAGGGGGCATCCACCACGGAGGGCTTCTACATCATCATAGCCTCTCCGATGAAGTGTGAGTAGTTTACTTTAGACCTTCGGGTCCATAGTTAGTAGCTAGATTGCTTCTTCTCTGTTTTTGGATCTCAATACAATGTTCTCCCCCTCTCTTGTGGAGTTCTATTCGATGTAATCTTCTTTTTGCGGTGTGTTTGTTGAGACCGATGAATTGTGGGTTTATGATCAAGATTATCTATGAACAATATTTGAATCTTCTCTGAATTCTTTTATGTATGATTGGTTATCTTTGCAAGTCTCTTCGCATTATCGGTTTGGTTTGGCCTACTAGATTGGTTTTTCTTGCAATGGGAGAAGTGCTTAGCTTTGGGTTCAATCTTGCGGTGTCCTTTCCCAGTGACAGTAGGGGCAGCAAGGCACGTATTGTATTGTTGCCATCGAGGATAACAAGATGGGTTTTTTTATCATATTGCTTGAATTTATCCCTCTATATCATGTCATATTGCTTAAGGCGTTACTCTGTTTTCTTGAACTTAATACTCTAGATGCATGCTGGATAGCGGTCGCTGAGTGGAGTAATAGTAGTAGATGCATCCAGGAGTCGGTCTACTTGTCTCGGACGTGATGCCTATATACATGATCATACCTAGATACTCTCATAACTATGCTCAATTCTGTCAATTGCTCAACAGTAATTCGTTCACCCACCGTAAAATACCTATGCTCACGAGAGAAGCCACTAGTGAAACCTATGGCCCCCGAGTCTATCTTCATCATATTAATCTTCCATCACTTTATTATTGCTTTGATTTTTTACTTTGCTTTTTATTTTACTTTGCATCTTTATACCAAAAATACCAAAAATATTATCTATCATCTCTATCAGATCTCACTCTCGTAAGTGACCGTGAAGGGATTGACAGCCCCTATTCGCGTTGGTTGCGAGGAGTTATTTGCTTTGTGTAGGTGCAAGGGCTCGCGCGTAGCCTCCTAATGGATTGATACCTTGGTTCTCAAAAACTGAGGGAAATACTTACGCTACTTTGTTGCATCATCCTTTCCTCTTCAAGGAAATCCAACGCAAGCTCAAGAGGTAGCAAGAAGAATTTCTGGCGCCGTTGCCGGGGAGTCTACGCAAAAGTCAACATACCAAGTACCCATCACAATCCTTTATCTCCCGCATTACATTATTTGCCATTTGCCTCTCGTTTTCCTATCCCCCACTTCACCCTTGCCGTTTTATTCGCTCTCTCTTTTCCGTTTGCCTTTTTCTCGTTTGCTTTTTGTTTGCTCGTGTGTTGGATTGCTTGTTTGTCACGATGGCTCAAGATAATACCAAATTGTGTGACTTTACCAATACCAACAATAATGATTTCCTTAGCACTCTGATTGCTCCTCTTACCAATACTGAATCTTGTGAAATCAATACTGCCTTGTTTAATCTTGTTATGAAAGATCAATTCGCCGGCCTTCCTAGTGAAGATGCCGCAACTCATCTAAATAGCTTCATGGATTTGTGTGATATGCAAAAGAAGAAAGATGTTGATAATGATATTGTTAATTGAAGCTATTTCCTTTTTATCTTAGATATCGTGCTAAAGCTTGGTTTTCGTCTTTGCCTAAAAATAGTATTGATTCTTGGAACAAGTGCAAATATGCTTTTATCTCTAAGTATTTTCCTCCCGCTAAGATCATCTCTCTTAGAAACGATATAATGAATTTTAAGCAACTTGATCATGAACATGTTGCACAAGCTTGGGAGAGGATGAAATTAATGATACATAATTGTCCTAGTCATGGTTTGAATTTGTGGATGATTATACAAAATTTTTATGCCGGATTGAATTTTGCTTCCAGAAATCTTTTGGATTCAGCCGCAGGAGGCACTTTTATGGAAATCACTTTAGGATAAGCTACTAAACTCCTAGATAATATTATGGTTAATTATTCTCAATGGCACACTGAAAGATCTACTAATAAAAAAGTGCATGTGATAGAAGAAATTAATGTTTTGAGTGGAAAGATGGATGAACTTATGAAATTATTTGCTACTAAGAGTGTTTCTTCTGATCCTAATGATATGCCTTTGTCTACTTTGATTGAGAATAATAATGAATCTATGGATGTGAATTTTGTTGGTAGGAATAATTTTGGTAACAACGCGTATAGAGGGAATTTTAATCCTAGGCCTTATCCTAGTAATCCTTCTAATAATTATGGAAATTCCTACAACAACTCTTATGTAAATTTTAATAAGATGCCCTCTGAATTTGAGACTAGTGTTAAAGAGTTTATGAATTCACAAAAGAATTTTAATGCTTTGCTTGAAGAGAAATTGCTTAAAATTGATGAATTGGCTAGGAATGTTGATAGAATTTCTCTTGATGTTGATTCTCTAAAACTTAGATCTATTCCTCCTAAGCATGATATCAATGAGTCTCTCAAAGCCATGAGAATTTCCATTGATGAGTGCAAAGAAAGAACCGCTAGGATGCGTGCTACGAAAGATGCCTTTATTAAAGCGTGTTCTTCCAATTTCCATGAAAATAAAGATGAAGATCTAAAAGTTATTGATGTGTCCCCTATTAAATCCTTGTTTTGAAATATGAATCTTGATAATGATGGGACTGAATATGATCTACCCTTACCTAGAAGGCGTTCCAAGAATTCGGAGTTTTTAGATCTTGATGATGAAATTGATAAAAGTGGGATTGAAGGAAGCAAAACCCTAGATGTTGCTAAACCCATTATTTTGTATTTCAAGGAATTTAATTATGAAAGTTGCTCTTTAACTGATTGTATTTCCTTGTTTCAATCCGTGCTAAATTCTCCGCATGCTTATAGTCAAAATAAAGCCTTTGCCAAACATATCGTTGATGCCTTCAATCTTACGAAGAAAAACTTGAGTTGGAAGTTTCTATTCCTAGGAAAATTTATGATGAGTGGGAACCAACTATTAAAATTAAGATTAAGGATCATGAATTTTATGCTTTATGTGATTTGGGTGCTAGTGTTTCCACTATTCCCAAAACTTTGTGTGATTTGCTATATTTCCGTGATTTCGGTGATTGCTCTCTAAGCTTGCACCTTGCGGATTCCACTATTAAGAAACCTATGGGAAGAATTAATGATGTTCTTATTGTTGCAAATAGGAATTATGTGCCCGTAGATTTTATCGTTCTTGATATAGATTGCAATCATTCATGTCCTATTATTCTTGGTAGACCTTTTCTTAGAACGATTGGTGCAATTATTGATATGAAGAAGGGAATATTAGATTCCAATTTCCATTAAAAAAGGGAATAGAACACTTCCCTAGGAAGAAAATAAAATTATCATATGAATCTATTATGAGAGCCACTTATGGATTGCCTACCAAAGATGGCAATACCTAGATCTATCCTTGCTTTTATGCCTAGCTAGGGGCGTTAAACGATAGCGCTTGTTGGGAGGCAACCCAATTTTATTTTTAGGTTTTTTGTTTTTGCTTCTGTTTAGGAATAAATCTTAGATATAGCCTCTGGTTAGATGTGTTTTTGTGTTTTAATTAGTGTTTGTGCCAAGTTAAACCTATAGGATCTTCTTGGATGATAGTTAGCTGATCTTGCTGTAATTTCCAGAAACTTTCTGTTCACGAAAACAATAGTTAAAAATCACCAGAACGTGATAAAATAGTGATTCAAATTGCTGCTGATCAACAAACAAATTGCCTAGGTCTTCCTATTTTTTCTGAATTTTTTGAGTTCCGGAAGTTTGCGTAGTTACAGATTACTACAGACTGTTCTGTTTTTGATAGATTCTGTTTTTCATGTGTTGTTTGCTTATTTTGATGAATCTATGGGTAGTAAAATAGTTTATAAACCATAGATAAGTTGGAATACAGTAGGTTTAACACCAATATAAATAAAGAATGAGTTCATTACAGTACCTTGAAGTGGTCTTTTGTTTTCTTTTGCTAACGGAGCTCACGAGATTTCTGTTGAGTTTTGTGTTGTGAAGTTTTCAAGTTTTGGGTGAAATCTTTTGATGGATTATAGAACAAGGAGTGGCAAGAGCCTAATCTTGGGGATGCCCATGGCACCCCCAAGATAATCTAAGGACACCAAAAAGTCAAAGCTTGGGGATGCCCCGGAAGGTATCCCCTCTTTCGTCTACTTCCATCGGTAACTTTACTTGGAGCTATATTTTTATTCACCACACGATATGTGTTTTGCTTGGAGCGTCTTGTATGATTTGAGTCTTTTCTTTTTAGTTTGCTGATACGTCTCTGTCATATCTACTTTTCCAAACACTTTTGCCCTTGTTTTAGACTCTAACTTGTATGATTTGAATGGAACAAACCCGAACTGACGCTGTTTTCAGCAGAATTGCCATGATGTTGTTTTTGTGCAGAAAACAAAAGTTCTCGGAATGACCTGAAACTCCACGGAACATCTTAGAAATAATAATAATAAATCCTTGCCAAATATGAAGACTAGGGGGCCCACACCCTGTCCACGAGAGTGGGGGGCGACCCCCTAGGGCGCGCCCCTACCTCGTGGGCCCCCTGGAGCTCCTCCGACGCCAACTCCAACTCTATATATTTGCTTTCGGAGAGAAAAAAATCAAAGAGAAGAAATCATCGCGTTTTACGATACGGAGCCGCCGCCAAGCCCTAAAACCTCTCGGGAGGGCTGATCCGGAGTCCGTTCGGGGCTCCGGAGAGGGGGATTCGTCGTCGTCGTCATCATCAACCATCCTCCATCACCAATTTCATGATGCTCACCGCCATGCGTGAGTAATTCCATCGTAGGCTTGCTGGACGGTGATGGGTTGGATGAGATCTATCATGTAATCGAGTTAGTTTTGTTAGGGTTTGATCCCTAGTATCCACTATGTTCTGAGATTGATGCTGCTATGACTTTGCTATGCTTAATGCTTGTCACTAGGGCCCGAGTGCCATGATTTCAGATCTGAACCTATTATGTTTTCATGAATATATGTGTGTTCTTGATCCTATCTTGCACGTCTATAGTCACCTATTATGTGTTATGATCCGACAACCCCGAAGTGACAATAATCGGGATACTTCTCGGTGATGACCATAGTTTGAGGAGTTCATGTATTCACTATGTGCTAATGCTTTGTTCCGGTTCTCTATTAAAAGGAGGCCTTAATATCCCTTAGTTTCCATTAGGACCCCGCTGCCACGGGAGGGTAAGACAAAAGATGTCATGCAAGTTCTTTTCCATAAGCACGTATGACTATATTCGGAATACATGCCTACATTACATTGACGAATTGGAGCTAGTTCTGTGTCACCCTATGTTATGACTGTTACATGATGAACCGCATCCGGCATAATTATCCATCACCGATCCAATGCCTACGAGCTTTCCATATACCGGTTTACGCTTATTTACTTTCCCGTTGCTACTGTTACAATCATTACAAAACACCAAAAATATTACTTTTGCTTTCATTACTCTTTGTTACCGTTACCACTACTATCATACTACTTTGCTACTAAATACCTTGCTGGAGATATTAAGTTATCCAGGTGTGGCTGAATTGACAACTCAGTTGCTAATACTTGAGAATATTCTTTGGCTCTCCTTGTGTCGAATCAATAAATTTGGGTTGAATACTTTACCCTCGAAAGCTTTTGCGATCCCCTACACATGTGGGTTATCAAGACTAATTTCTGGCGCCGTTGCCGGGCAGCATAGTGCTATTCTTTGAGTCACTTGGGATTTATATCTGCTAGACACTATGAAGAATTTGAAAGACGCTAAGACAAAAATTTATCCCTCAACTATGAGGGAAGGTAAGGAACTGCCATCTAGCTCTGCACTTGATTCACCTTCTGTTATGAGTAAGCTAGCGACACCTAAACCTGCTTCTGCTATTCATTCTGATATGTCACATGTTATTGATGATGCCACTTCTGCAATGCATGATACTTATGATGAAACTACTTCTATTCTTGATACTACTGTGCCCCTTAGTGAATTTCTTGATGAACAAATTGCTAGGGCTAGAGAGAAAGAAATTATTGAAACTGATAATGTTGATGAAATTGATGATGAATATATGCCTGTTATTCCTGAGGGTTATCTTTTTGATATGGAATCTTCTGCAGCTATTTTTGCCTGCAAAGATAGAGACGAACTTAAGAGGCTATTAGTTAAATGGAGTAAAGAATCTCTTAGAGATAGAATGAAACCCGACCCTGGTTTTGCTACTTCACCTATTTGTGTTCCCTATAAGGATTATGAATTCTCTGTTGATCCTGATATAATCACTTTGGTTGAATCTGATCCTTTTCATGGCTGTGAATCTGAAACTGTTGTGGCACATCTTACTAAATTAAATGATATAGCCACCCTGTTCACTAATGATGAGAGACCTCGCTACTTTTATATCCTTAAAATATTTCTGTTCTCATTAAAGGGTGATGCTAAGATATGGTTTAATTCTCTAGATCCTGGTTGTGTGCGTAGTCCCCAGGATATGATTTATTATTTCTCTGCTAAATATTTCCCTGCTCATAAGAAACAAGCTTCTTTAAAGGAAATATACAACTTTGTGCAAATTGAAGAAGAGAGTCGCCCACAAGCTTGGGGGAGGCTTCTCAAGTTACTTAATGCTATGCCTGATCATCCTCTTAAGAAAAATGAAATACTTGATATCTTTTATAATTGACTAACCGATGCTTCTAGAGATTACCTGGATAGTTGTGCTGGTTCTCTTTTCAGGGAAAGAACACCTGATGAAGCTGAAATTCTATTGAATAATATGTTGACAAATGAAAATAATTGGACACTTCCGAGCCAGTTCTCGAGCCAATTCTCGAGCCTATTCCTAAACCAACTCCGAAGAAGAGAGGTGTTCTATTTCTCAGTCCTGAAGATATGCAAGAGGCAAAGAAATCTATGAAAAAAAGGTATTAAAGCTAAAGATGTTAAGAATTTACCTCCTATTGAAGAAATACATGGTCTTAATATACCGCCAGTTGAAGAAACATATGATCTTGATCCATTACCTATTGAAGAACCTCCTGATCCTGATAACCCGACACAGGTAGTAAAGGTAAATTCTCTCTATAGATATGATAAAACCGAAGTCCCTCCTACTAAAATTGCTAGTCAGTGCTTGGATGAGTTTGATAACTTTATGTTTAAGCAAGAAGACTTCAATGCTTATTTTGGTAGACAATTGAAACAAAATACTTATATGATTAAACACTTGGGTGATTATATGGCTAATGTTAGATGTGAACTTAAACTCATTAGCAAACATGCTTCTATGGTTACCACTCAAGTAGAACAAGTACTTAAGGCTCAAAATGATTTGCTCAATGAAATGAATAGTAAGAAAAATGATTATGTTATTAGAGTGGCTACTAGAACTGGTAGAATGACTCAGGAACCTTTGTGTCCTGAAGGCCACCCTAAGAGAATTGAGCAAGATTCTCAGAGAAATAATACTGATGTGCCTAGTTCTTCTAAAAGGAAGAAAAAGAAAAATGATAGGACTTTGCAAACTTCTAGTGAACCTATTGCTGAACCATCTGAGAATCCAAATGATATATCTATGTCGGATGCTGAAACACAATTTGGTAATGAACATGAACCTAGCGAAAATAATAATGATGATGTTCATGATGATGCTCAACCTAGTAATGATAATGATGTAGAAGTTGAACCCGCTGTTGATCTTGATAACCCACAATCAAAGAATCAATGTTATGATAAGAGAGACTTTGTTGCTAGGAAACATGGTAAAGAAAGAGAACCATGGGTTCAAAAACCCATGCCTTTTCCTCCCAAACCATCCAAGAAAAATGATGATGAGGATTTTGAGCGCTTTGCTGAAATGATTAGACCTATCTTTTTGCGTATGCGATTAACTGATGTGCTCAAAACAAATCCTTATGCTAAGTATATGAAGGATATCATTACCAATAAGAGAAAGATACCGGAAGCTGAAATTTCCACCATGCTTGCTAATTATACTTTTAAGGGTGGAATACCAAAGAAACTTGGAGATCCAGGAGTACCCACTATACCATGCTCCATTAAAAGAAATTATGTTAAAACTGCTTTATGTGATCTTGGAGCCGGTGTTAGTGTTATGCCCCTCTCTTTATATCGAAGACTGTCGGGGAAGCTGATCGTGTCCCACGAACACCTATGGGACCTGGGTCCCTTGTGGTTCGGAGGGGAGCGGAGTTTGCACAAAGAGCGGATCTAGGCGATGCACACGAGCAGATTTACCCAGCTTCGGAGCTCTCCGGAGAGATAATACTCCTACTGCTGCTTTGTGGATTATCTTGTGTTCTTGCTAGGGAGCAATGGGAGCTACAAGACCTAGCCTGAATGTGGTTTCGTATGAGTATGATGAACTAAGCCGGAGCTGGACCGAACCCTTTCTATGTTGCACTTGGGCCTCCTTTTATAGGCACAAGGGGTCACCACATGTGGCAAGTAGACAAGGGTAAGATAGTAAAAACATAGGTTGGTACACCGCACTATACAGTGTACAGTGATCCATACCTAACTCTGGCGGCAAGGGACAAGAGTCATCAATGCCCGTCTCAGTCGCCCGAACAGTGTAACAGGGACCGTCAAGTGCGCCTCCATTTGCCACGATGGTAGCTTGTCAGCGCCGCTTATCGCTACTCCCCGCTGGCTGCACAGCCCGTCGACACGCGTGCTTGGGAGAGCCCCGTGGCGACACATTGGCGGGTGAGCTGGAGCGGAGATGAAGAGAGGTCACTTGCCGCAGTGAGTACTTTGCCGCGGCAAGGTTCTTGTCGCGCTCGGGAGCTTATCGCTCACCAAGCCTTCCCGGCAAGCTCCTCTTGCCGGGGGCCTTGATTACTTTGTTCTTGAATGGCTCCAAAGGAGCTGCTGAGGATCTTGGCGGTCACCAAGTCAGCCCTGCCGCGGGGTGCTACAACTGTCCGTGCACGAGTTTGGGATAATAGGGTACCCCTACTCTAGTACACCGACAGGAGCCACCGGGCCTGGGCCACACACGGCGCCAAGCTCTGTTGGGCCAGGCCCAAAACAGTGCACGGGCACGCGTGGTCTTAATTACGCCGTTACTCGCCTTGGCCCCACCACGTCTCCCACGAACGTCACGCACCGGACGTGGCGTCGTGGGGGAGATCGTGGGGCTTTCTTTAATGGGAAAAATCGGAACGCCCGTCCCCTCTCCCCTTTATAAGCGGGGGGAACAGGGGAAGGATGCCCACTTGCCCTTGCTGTCACATCAGAAACCCCCGTCGCTTTCCCCTTTCTTCTCGAGCCCAAAGAGAGCGACGCTCCGCCCCCTCCATTGCCACCGGTGCCACCAACGCCGTCGGCTTCCTCCACCACTTCTCCCTATGGCTCCGAAGACCGACAAGGGAAAAGGCGTGAAATCGGCCGAGGCGCAGCGGCTCGCGGCGCTGCGGAAGGAGCGGGCCCTCTTCGATCCCCTGCTCAACAGGAAGGAGCTACGGGAGCTGTACTATCTCTTCTGGTCGACGGAGACCCGTGCGCACCCGCGCACGAGGGTCATCTCCGCCGCCACATCTGCTAAGGTCTCCATCGGGTACCCCTTCTTCGCGATTTTCTTCCATGCAGGGCTCGCCGCCTTTTCTGAATTCTTCTGCGATGTCATGAACACATATGGCCTCCGCCTCCTTGACTTCACCCCCAACGCCATCCTCACCATGGCGTTGCACACCTCTGCGAGAACTTCGCCGGGTCCATCCAAATGTCGCACTCTTCCGCCACTACTTCTCACCCAGCGAGAGAGAGGAGAGCCGCTGTGGGAGGAATTGCATGGACCTCTAGGATCGGCAAGAAGGAAGCGATCTTGACGGAGAGTTGCGCAGCAAGTGGGAGGAGTGGAGAGCTGACTGGTGTTGGATCTTAGAGGAGGAGCCACAGCCCTTCACCGCCTGTGCGAGACCCTATAGTTCAAGGGTAACGATTGGAGTAACTTGGCGCCAGAGGACGACAAGTTGAAGATTGCCACGACTAGGATTTTATGTCTCCGCAAGCAGGGCTTACCGTAGGAGCAGTTGGCGCGGACTTCCTTCGCCGCCGCATTGCGCCCTTGCAGAGAGAGGGAGGCCTGCTTGGGAATTCGAGCGGCGGATATCATGAGGCTGCGCCCAGGTCTGAATTGGAATTTTACTACTTTGGAGCTTGACGGCATGCTGCGGGGAATTGTTCAAGCTCAAGCGGATAACCCGGTGGTGCATGTTGCGAGGGAGTTGTGCCCTTGTGCAACAACTCGTCGCTTGACAAACATCCGCTCAATAATGCCGCCAGCGATTCGCATGGAATCGTTCCAACTTGGCAGGAACCCGCCGACGACATCGTGCAGCAGTTCTTCGACAACTTGGTTGAAGTGCCGATCCGCGCCGACGAGCAGAGGCGGCTCACCTGCGACACCACTGAACAAGAGATGGCGCGCATCGCCACGAGGTTGGAGGAGGCTGCAGAGGCTGCCGCCGCCGGCATATTTGGATTCACTGTCGAGGAAGCGGAGACGGCCGAGGCGGCAAGCCTTGCCGACCGGGAAGAGTTCGTCGGTGAGGAGGAGCAGCCCGAGCCCGACAACGAACCGAGCGAGTCTGCCGGGGACGCCTCTCCTCCGCCGTCAAGTAGCTTGCCGCAAGAGGGGCCCGCTGTCCCGCCAAGGAGACGCCTCCGCAAGACTGGAGAAGTGGCGGGGCGGCCTATGGTCCAACAGCCACCTCGCCGTCTGACGCGCTCCACCACGGCAAGCACTGTTGCCGCGGGAGCGCCTCACTCCGCCACGGCGACGGGTGCGGGGTCTTCTGGAGTCGCGGCCCCTGCACCCACCAAGCGTTCGAGGGAATCTTCTCCCCAATTCGTCGCGCCAGAGCGGAGTTTGATCTCTCCGCCCACAGCTCCGAGGAAGAAGAGGAAGAGTAAGATCTTGTCGTGGCTACTTGTAATCTTTCAATTTCCTGCTTTATCTTATATTTGACTGGCTTCACTCTGAACTTTCTTCTTCAGGACGTTAGCTCAGAGGGCGCCGAAGAGGGCCAAGACGCCAGTGGTTGTCGTCTCAGATGACTCCCCTGTGGCGACAGGGGGCACGTCTGGAACTCCCTTGCCGGACTCGGCAACCCTTCAACAGAGCAGCCCCCAGCACAGCCCCCAGCGTAAGTGTTTGGTTTACTTTTCGTGGTTTGGTGTGCTTGGGTGCTTCTCCGTCACTGATATCTGGTTTGTTGAATCTTGTAGGAGCAGAGCAGCCACATCAGGAAGCACCGGAGGCTACCCCCGAGGTTCAGCCTCATCAGGAAGCTCCGGAGGTCACCCCCGAAATTCTGCTCGTTTCAACTACGCCACCAAGGGAGAATTCTCCGCCAAGGGAGCGCTCTCCGGCAAGGGAGGCCTCTCCGACAAGGGGATCTTCTCCGGCAAGGGGCAGCGCCGACAACCCTCCGGTGGTGGAGGCCGCGGCAACAGACCCTACTGCAGGTAATCTTCTTGTTTGAGAATTTCCCTTGGGTTCTTTTCTCTTGTTCTTCTCTTTCGAACACTTGCTTTACTTGTGCTT
Source organism: Aegilops longissima (assembly GCA_021605205.1). Taxonomy (NCBI): domain Eukaryota; kingdom Viridiplantae; phylum Streptophyta; class Magnoliopsida; order Poales; family Poaceae; genus Aegilops; species Aegilops longissima. The sequence goes on from CM038677.1 coordinate 709,681,936, forward strand.
TCTTCTTATGACCATCAGATCCCGCTGCCGGAGATCCGATGGAGCCCAAGCTGCCGGCGAGGAGGACGCCATGGCGAAAATGTCGACGCCGCCAACATGGAGAAGGAGGCTAGCGCCGACGGGCCCGGCCGGGCGAGGAGGCCGCCAAGGCTCCGGGCGCAGGGCTGGGAGGAATCCGCGATCGTGACCGACGGCCCCGAGGCCCGCAGGAGCGCCAGCGCTGCACCGACCGCCGATCCTCCCGCCACCGACGCGCGCTGACCAAGAGCCCCAGCCCGGCGCCTATCTCGAAGGGCGGCGAGGGTTTCTTTATCAAGCTCCCCGGGCATCAAGCTCCTGTGGCACCGCCGAGGGGAGACCTTCGACAGGAACTGCTTGCCTCCGCCGGGCTGTCGCTGGTCGATGCTCCGAGCAGCAGCAGCGGTGAGCCTGAGGAGGAGCAGCTATCGAGGAGGTTCTTTGTCGCTCTACCGCGCCCGACAAGCCAAACTGGAGTCTGTGGAGGCGCTTGTCGCGAGGGTGGGAGCTGACTTGGAGAAACGCGGAAGAGCTCGCGCGCCAACAAAGAAACTCTCCGGATATAGCGAGGCGCTGGAGCAGCTTGCCGAGAGCGCACGGCCTTCATCCTGGAGAAAGGCGAGGTCGAGGAGCAGCAGAGGCTTGCCGGCAGAAGCTCTCCGCTGGAAGGTGAGCTGGCGCAGCGGAAGATCAACCTCGACAGCTATGAGGAAGATCTCTGCGAAAGCAAACGGTTGGCGGGCCACTTCAGGAGGCAAAGATCTGCTGCGGCTGCCGAGGCCGCCAAGAGGGAATTGGAGACGAGGTGGCTCAGCTGGAGTCCACCCTCCAGAAGAGTGCCGAGGAGGTTGCCGGGTTGAAGCGCGAGCGTGAGAAGGACGCTTACACCCTCGGCGAGCTGCAGGGTCGTTTTGCTGAAAAGATCAAGGAGATCGATGCCGCCAAGGACGTCAAGGCGGATCTGGAGCTGAAGCTGACCACCCTGACGGAGACGTTGAACGGCGCCAAGGATCGGGAAACGGGCCTGCTGGAAAAGATCAAGGCCACCGAGGAGTTCTTTGTCGAATGCTGTGACCGCCGTAATAATCTTGAGACAGCATAATGCATTGGACAGAAGGTCTTGTGGACACCGCCGCCGGCATCCATAATGAGCTGATGGAGTTGGGGATGACCGATCTTGGATACTCCACCGACGAGAACCTCCAACCCAGCGTCAAGCTCAGCCTGTTCTTCAAAGGCGTGTTGGCGGGTATCCAGCGGCTCCGGGAAGAGATTCCAAAGCAACTGGCGGAGGAATCGCGTCAAGTCTGTGCCGAGGCTCTCCAGAAGGTGTTAATGAAGGTGGCCTTCCGCAACCCAGGCGTCGACTTCTCCAAATCCCTCAAGTCCCTGCCTCCTTCCGCCGATGTTGAAGCGCTCAAGGCCCTTGTCGCACCCATTGTGGACAGGGTGAGCGGAGTCAAGAGGCTCGAGGGCGACCGCGTGGACTAGGCCGCCAAGTCTGTCTTTCTCTTGTCGCTGTAGATCATGTTTAGGCGAAAAATCTATTAGATATGCGACAAGTTATTATGTAATATACATTATCTTAGGCAATCGAATGCAATGTTATTTCCTTTACTCGATTTCTTCCTTTGTATGTTCATACCCTACGCTTTCAGGGGAACTTGTCGGTGCGAACACCTTTGCCGCGAGCGCTGAGTGCGGAACTTCAGCAGCCTGCTGGCGATGCCGCCTCCGACAAGCAACCTTGTCGTAACTAGTTGCAACACACTTAAGTTGTTGAGCGGACTCAAAACAAAGTAAGGGCGCAAGCTAGTCGCGAGTCGGTTCCTCCGCGCACAGGTTTTCCATACAAAGTACTATTGTTCGAGGAAGATAACTTAAAAATTTAAAACTGGTCGTTTAAACTTAGCAACTTAGCTTTTCTGTTGTCCATTTCCCGGCAAGGTGACAGTTCCTCGAGCGATGCTTGGCGGCCCACACCATTATCTTCCCCTTCCCCCCGGGTTAACTTGTGGGTGGATGAACCTTCTTGTTTGAGAAGAAAGAAGAGAAAATAAAGTTATGGAGCCTAGTGGCTCGTTATCGCTTACCGGGTGCGGATGCTGCACAAAATGTTAGTAAACACATGCATATATGATTATGAGGGCATGTATTGACAAGTTGTGCGCAACACATAGGCTTTACTGATGCACGGGGTCTGCGCCCGGCTTTGTACAAAGGATTACATGCAACAGCGGCAAGACTTGTACAAAAGAGTTGTTGCCGGAACAGGTTCCGGCAACCGCGCCTTATGGGTAAAACTTGCGAAGATGCTCTATATTCCAGGAATTGCTCACCGGAACGCCATCTTCGGTCTCAAGGCGGACAGCACCGGGCCTAGTGACTCGTTTCACCCGATATGGGCCTTCCCACTTCGGCGTCAACTTGTTAGAATTCTTGGCGGATTGAACGCGCCGAAGAACAAGGTCGCCTTCCTCGAAGCTTCTGGCATTAACTTTGCGGCTATGGTAGCGACGCAAAGCTTGCTGATAACGAGCAGCTCGTACAGCAGCCTGAAGACGATCTTCCTCGAGGAGCAGCGCGTCATCTTGTCGCAGCTGCTCTTGCTCAAGATCATCGTATGCAAGCACTCGTGGTGACCCGTATACGAGTTCCGTGGGGAGAACTGCCTCTGCTCCATAGACTAGAGCGAAAGGTGTCTGGCCAGTGGCTCGATTTGGCGTCGTCCTGATCGACCAAAGAACCACCGGCAGCTCCTCGATCCAGTTTCTTCCGCACTTGTGCAGCCTGTCGAAGGTTCGGTCTTGAGTCCCGCAGCACTTCAGCGCTTGCTCTCTCGCTTGACCGTTGCTTCTCGGATGAGCAATGAATAAAGCAGATCTTAGCGCCAAGATCTTGGGCGATCGCATGAAGGTGCGGCTCGTGAACTGCGTGCCGTTGTCGGTGATGATCCGTTAGGAATCCCAAAGCGGCAAACAATTGACCAAGAACTTGACCGCTGATTGTGCTGTCACCTTCCTCACTGGTTCCACTTCGCCACTTTGTGAACTTGTCGATTGCAACGCATAAGTACTCAAAGCCCCGACGGCTCGGGGAAAGGGCCGAGATGTCGAGCCCCTGCACCGAGAAGGGCCAAGATAAAGGGATCGTCCGAGAGCTTGAGCTGGTTGGTGTATCTGTTTGGAATGGAACCGCACGCTTCACACTTTGTTACTTGTGCGGTTGCATCCGGAGGGCTTCGGCGAAGAAACCTTGCCGGAAAGCTTTGCGGCAAGTGCTCTTGCGCCAATGTGGTGACCACATATGCCTCCATGTATCTCTCGCCAACAGCTTCATCCATCTTCCCGCAAATGCACTTCAATTTCACACCGTTGAGTCTTCTTCATGCAGTGATGTTGTCAACAAACTGGTACATACTTGACTGCCGTGCTAGTTTTTCCGCTTCTTCTTGCTCTTCGGAAGTTCTCCGTCTCAAGGAAATGGACGATTTGTGTGCCCATCTTTGGAGCTCGTGGCTCGACAACAAGGACTAAAGGCTCATCTATCACTGCGGGACATCAGCTTCTACGGCAAGAACCCGTGGGTCCACCGAGCTTGATGATCCCGCAAGCTTGCCGGAGCGAAACTTGTCGGGAGCGTTTGCTTCAACGATACAAACTGCATGGTTTGTCGAGCGCATCGCTCCTCGGTGATATTTGCGCTGATTTTAGGGACCTTCTTGGCGGCGGCTTGTGGAGCTCTGCCGGAAAGTAGTCGCTGAAACCAATTTTCTTCTTGCTCTGTCTGTTGACGGTGTTACGGTTATTGAGTCAGCTTGAGCACAAAATTCCTGGTTCCACAGTAACTTAAGTGCGGCACATTTGGAGAGGCCATCAGCTATATCATTCGAGCTCTCGAACATTTTCCATTTGCAAGCCTTCAAAGTGCTCTTCTAGCTTCCTCACTTCATCAACGAGGCTTCCATCAACGGACTCGATAATCTTTATTTACTTGGCGGACGACAAGTTGCGAGTCCCCGACAATGAGCTTCTTGATCCCAAGGTCCACCGCAATCTCGAGACCGCAAGCAAGCCTTCATACTCTGCAGTATTATTTGTTGCTTGTTCCTTGGGAAAGTGCATCTTGACTATGTACTTGAGGTGCTCTCCGGTGGGTGCGATAAGCAAGACGCCGGCACCGGGCGCCTTGCAGCGAGAAGGCACCATCAAAGTACATCAGCCACTCTTTATTTGCCTCCTTGACGGGATGCTCGTCTCGAATCTCTTCATCTTGCGTCAAGGCCCACTCAGCTATGAATTCTGCCAATGCTCTGCTTTGGATAGTTGAAGTGCTTTCGAACTTAAGACCAAAGCTTGACAATTCCAGTGCCCACTCGACAATTCTGCCTGTTGCTTCTGGATTTTGCAATATCCTCTTCAGCGGAAAGCGAGTGACGACTGTTATCTCATGTGCTTGGAAGTAATGGCGCAGCTTTCTCGAGGCCATGAGGAGGCCGAAAAGCAACTTCTGCACACCAGAGTACCTTGACCTAGCCCCCTGCAGAAGGGAACTGACAAAGTAAACTGGGCGCTGCACCATCCTTTTTTGTATCTTGTCGCAACCCTGCGCTGATCTGTCCTTGTCGGGACCAGAGCTTGACGGCGAAGCCCCCTGCTTGTCGCTGGATGCAACTGCTTCGGTTGCCGGCTCATCATCCGCCTCCCTCTCCGCTACTAACGCAGCACTAACCACTTGATTGGTCGCTGCTATATACAGCAGCAACTTCTCTTGTGGCCTAGGTGCGACAAGTATTGGAGCGGAGGATAGGTATCTCTTTAAGTCCTGCAGCGCAGCCTCCGCTTCGGGAGTCCATTTCATTGGACCTGCCTTTTTCAAGATCTTGAAAAATGGCAGGGCGCGCTCAGCAGACTTAGAGATAAACCTGCTGAGAGCAGCCACGCAACCGGCAAGCCTTCTGACATCCTTGACGCGCTTTGGTGCTTCAATCTGCTCGATGGCCTTGATCTTGTCGGGATTGGCTTCAATTCCCCGTTGAGACACAAAGAACCCGAGAAGCTTGCCGGAAGGGACTCCAAACACGCACTTCTCGGGGTTGAGTTTGAGGTTGATCTTGCGCAGATTTGCAAATGTCTCATCCAAATCCTGAATCAGAGTTGCTTTGTCCTTGCTTTTGACCACTATGTCATCCATGTAGGCTTCTACATTTCTGTGTATCTGCGGCTCAAAGGCATCATGGACTACTCTTGCAAAGGTTGAACCGGCATTCTTCAAACCGAAAGGCATCCGTATGAAGCAGTGTGTGCCACATGGTGTAATGAATGCGGTTTTCTCTTCATCTTCTTCTGCCATGAAGATCTGATGGTATCCTGAATATGCATCAAGAATTGAAAGCAGATCACATCCAGCCGTGGAGTCAACAATCTGGGCGATACGCGGCAAGGGAAATGGGTCTTTGGGACAAGCTTTATTAACATCAGTGAAGTCAATACAAAGTCTCCATTTCCCATTAGCCTTATGCATAACTACCGGATTGGCCAACCACGGGATGGAGGACTCCTCGACAAGCCCCGCTGCTTCCAACTTCTTGATTTCTTCGCTATGAACTCTTGGCGCCCAACGCTTGTTTCCTAACTTTTTGCTTGACGGGCGCGCGTGAGGGCAGACAGCTAGGTGGTGCTCAATTACTTTCAGGAACACCGGGATGTCTGATGGTTGCCATGCAAACACATCGACATTCGCCCGCAGGAAAGCAACGAGCTCGCCTTCCTATTTAGGGTCAAGCGTGGCACTGATGGTGAAGGTACCACCAGTGCCGTCCTCCTCGGCGGGCACCTTCTTGGTCTTCGGCGGAGCTGCCATCGTCTTCTTGTACTTGCCGGTGGAGCTCGATGGTGCGTCCTCGACGGTAGCGCAACACTCCGAGGAGGTGCGCTTGCCGGAGTGGGCATCAGAGCTCTTGCCGGTCTTGGTGGTCTTCTTCTTCCCCCCGGGAGCTTCAGCGGCAAGTGATTTGCTATCTGTTGCAGCTGCTGCATCCCGGTAAATCTTGTCGGCGCAGATAAGCGCATCCTTCTTGTCGCCATGGACTGAGATGACGCTTATCGGGCCGGGCATCTTGAGTAAGTTGTAGGCATAATGAGAGGCGGCCATGAACTTGGCGAGTGTTGGACGGCCAAGTATGCCATTGTAGGGCAATGGAAAATCGGCAACGTCAAACGTGACCCTCTCAGTTCTGAAATTGAGCTCGCTGCCAAACGTTACCGGCAACGTGATCTTCCCTTTGGGCTTGCTCCTTCCTGGGTTGATTCCTTGGAAAGTACCAGTTTCTTCGAGCTTGCTGTCAGGGATTTGAAGCTTATGGTGCACTGTAGAGGAGATCAAATTCAGGCCGGCCCCGCCGTCAACCAGCATCTTTGTGACCTTGAGGTTGCGGATGGTTGGTGAGACCAACATCGGCAAACACCCGACCGCAGTGATGCGATCGTGGTGATCCTCAATGTCAAAGATGATGGGCGGCTTGGACCACTTCGAGAGGTTTGCGTGACTCTATGGATGGTTCTGCTGCATTGACCTCACGCATCCATTGTTTGAGTTGGCGGTGCGAGGTATGCAGGGACGCACCACCGTCAATGCAAAGGACCTCCGTTGCCTTCTCGAACTCCTGCCGTCGGCTTCATCGCCTTCCATGTCCTCGTCATCTTCATCTTCGTCTTCTTCCTTGTTGCGGCCGGGAGGTCATCACCTAGCCGCTGCTTGGCCTTGTCGCGGCGCCCTCCCGGCCGGGTCTCTTTTACTTGCTGCACCTGCACCTTCTTGGGCCTTCTCCTTGTCTCGCCGTCAGATTCAGCTCTCTCAGAGCCCAACAAGCTGCTCGACTTTCTTGCAGCTCAAGATCGTGGCCCTTGGTGCGGTGGATCTTACACGGTACTGCTTGTTGGAGCTGTCAGGCTTGTCGGCGGCCGCCACAGCTTGGCGGTCGGCGTCAACGGCAACTTCCTTGCCGGAGCCACCAGCCTTCGCCTTGTTGGCGGCACCATCCTTGCTGGACTGCTCGACAACTAGTACTTCTTGGTTTTTCTTCCTTCTATTGTTTCGCCGCCGGCTCTTTCTTGCCGGGGCGATCTCCTCACTGTCATATTCTGCTCCCACATTCTCTCTTGGGAGTCTTCTTCCTTCTTCAGCGCGTGCACACTTGTCGGCCAGGGCGTAGAGCTCGCTGACGTCTTTCACTTTGCACATCGCCATCTCCTCCCTCATCCTGCGGTTTCGTACATTACGATGAAATGCACCGATCACCTTGGCAGGTGGACGTCTGGGATGTTGTAGTGCACTCGATGAATCTCTGGATGAATTTTGCAGGACTCTCCTTCCTTCTGGGCGAGTAGGTGAAGGTCACTCTCCTGGCCATGAGGCTTGTGGTCACCGTGAAGGCGCCAACAAACTGGTGGCACAAATCTGCCCAAGAAGAGATAGAGCTGTCCGGCAAGTGCATGAGCCAGATCGACGCTTGGCTTGAGCACTAGAGGAAAGTAGTTGGTGAGGATCTTGTCGTCTCGCCGCCTGCCGCCTGCACCACGATGGTGTAGATGCCGAGGAACTCCGATGGGTGTGTCCTGCCATCATACTTCTCCGCACATCTGGTTTGAAGTTTTTCTTGTCGGGCCACCGGACTTGCCGCAGCTCACGAGTGAACGCAGGGCAACCTATCACAGACGGCAAGTCGCTGTTTCCCGGGCGCATGCATATCGACAGTGGGCCGGCGCGTTGGTCGATTGACGCACGCTTCTCTTGGCGCCGTCACGGGTTCGAAGCGTCTTCTTCTTGCCGTTCTCGGAGAACTTGGCGCTGGTCGTGACGAGCTCGCGGATCCGGACGACGCTGTGGAGTCGCTGTCGAGGTGGATCCGCGAGTCGGCGATCTTGGTCTTCGGGAAGGGGAGTGCACGGTGGCCGCACCCCCGCAAGTCTCGTCGCCATCAGCTCGCGCCTTGTCGCCTTGCCGCGGCTGCGAGGCACTCGGTTGCCGCGGGACGTCGCCGTTGGCGAAGCCGATGAGACTCTGAATTGTGGCCCTCCATTCGTCGACCTTGTCGGCCGTTGGAGGGTAGTCTAGAAGTAGCTGTGCTCTTGCCAAGGCTTCTGCTGGTGTGGTGGGTGGCAATGGCGTACGTAGCGAGGAACGGGAGGTGCTCGGACTCCTAACCAAGTTAGATGGAGCAGCATCCCGCCCAAGCGACCGTACTCCACTCGTACCGGCATGCTGAGGTGCATGCGGGTCTCGAGGGCCTCGGGATCCTCTAGCTTGGCCTTGATCCAACGAGCGTATGGTGCCGCGAGCATCATGACGCTGTCGGTCCCGCGCCTCCTGCGAAGGACGCGGTGCGGACTCGGACGCCGACGCCTGTGCTACCTTGTCCTTGGACCTGGCGGCATTGTGGGCTCTCTCGACGACGCCGGTTCCTCCGCCAGCGTTTCCCCCACCACCTGACAGCTCCGATGGTGGTGGGTTCGACGCGGACGGCTCTGCTGCTGCCCAAGACTTCTTCTTCGGCGCCATGTTGACGAAGATGTTGATGAAGAAACTGCTCGCGTGAACGCCGGATCGGGTTCACACAGCCTCAACGCCCCCTACCTGGCGCGCCAAAGATGTCGGGGAAGCTGATCGTGTCCCACGAACACCTATGGGACCTGGGTCCCTTGTGGTTCGGAGGGGAGCGGAGTTTGCACAAAGAGCGGATCGAGGCGATGCACACGAGCAGATTTACCCAGCTTCGGAGCTCTCCGGAGAGATAATACTCCTACTGCTACTTTGTGGATTATCTTGTGTTCTTGCTAGGGAGCAATGGGAGCTACAAGACCTAGCCTGAGTGTGGTTTTGTATGAGTATGATGAACTAAGCCGGAGCTGGACCGAACCCTTTCTACGTTGCACTTGGGCCTCCTTTATAGGCACAAGGGGTCACCACATGTGGCAAGTAGACAAGGGTAAGATAGTAAAACATAGGTTGGTACACCGCACTATACAAGTGTATAGTGATCCATACCTAACTCGACGGCAAGGGACAAGAGTCATCAATGCCCGCCTCGCCGCTCGAACAAAGGTAACAGGGACCGTCAAGTGCGCCTCCGTTTGCCACGATGGTAGCTTGTCGGCGCCGCTTATCGCTACTCCCGCTGGCTGCACAGCCCGTCGACACGCTGCTTGGGAGAGCCCGTGGCGACACGCTGGCGGGTGAGCTGGAGCGGAGATGAAGAGAGGTCACTTGTCGCGGTGAGTACTTTGCGCTGCAAGGTTCTTGTCGCTCGGGAGCTTATCGCTCACCAAGCCTTCCCGCAAGCTCCTCCTGCCGGGCCTTGTTTTGTGCCTGAGTGGCCTTCCCGGCAAGCTCCTCTTGCCGGGGCCTTGATTACTTTGTTCTTGAATGGCTCCAAAGGAGCTGCTGAGGATCTTGGCGGTCACCAAGTCAGCCCTGCCGCGGGGTGCTGCAACTGTCCGTGCACGAGTTCGGGATACTAGGGTACCCCTACTCTAGTACACCGACAAAGACTTCATTTGAATAAGTTGACACCTACTGAAATATCTTTGCAAATGGCTGATAAATCAACTGCTATACCTGTCCGTATTTGTGAGGATGTGCCTGTTGTGGTTGCAAACGTTACTATTTTAACGGACTTTGTTATTCTTGATATTCCCGAGGACGATAGTATGTCTATTATTCTTGGAAGACCTTTTCTGAATACTGCAGGGGCTGTTATTGATTGCAACAAGGGCAATGTCACATTTCATGTTAATGGTAATGAGCTTACGGTACACTTTCCTAGGAAACAACCTCAAGTTTATAGCATCAACTCTATTGGAAAAATTCCATCGATTATATTTGGAGGTTTTGAATTTCCTCTTCCTCTTGTCAAGAAGAAATATGATATTCTTATTATAGGGATGTGCATATCCCGTTGAGGTAATATAGTGTTATTCAAATTTCTCCGGTTCCATGTTATTCGAATGAGTTTGTTAACAAGACTTGATCAACCTTGTTAGTGGATTCCTTTTGATGATCATGAGATGGATGAAACTAGAAGGCACAACCTTCTGTACCTTCTTTATACTTTCTGTTATTTAGTTGAAATAAAGTAAAAATAGTATTTTTCTGTCTGTTTCCTCATTTATCTATGCAATATAAAAATACCCCAAAAATAAAAGTCCTCCAAATGCCATGCCAATTTAATATGAATTTTTCGGGAATATTTGAGGATTTATGGTGCAAAAATTACCACGGGGGGAGCTACGACCTTGCCACGAGGGTGGAGGGCGCGCCCTACCCCCCAGGGCGCGCCCCCTGCCTCGTGGGCCGATGGTGGCCCTCCTCCACTTATTCCTGCACCCATCCTCTTCTTCTTCCCCCCACAAACACGAATATCTGGCTCAAACACGAGTTCCAGCCCACGTTGCTGTGATTTTCGATCTCCTTGCTCAAAGCACCTCTCACCAAACTGCTTGGGGAGATTGTTCCTCGGTATGTGACTCCTCCATTGGTCCAATTAGTTTTTGTTCTAGTACTTTATTCTTTGCAAATATCTGCTGCATAGGTGACCATGTTCTTGAGCTAGCATGTCAAATTTATATGGTTCCAAGTAGTTCTAATGCATGATATATCCTCTAGGCACTAGTGGAGTAGTTGCTATCAATTTTATTGAAGTTCGTTCACTTCTGTTTGAAGTTACTAAAAAATTCAGATTATTTCAAAAAATAATGAAGAGACTTTTGAGGGGCTCGTCGAGCCGATGCTCGAAGGAAAAATAAAATGAAGAAGCACAGAGGCCCAAATATAATTTGCCTCACACCGCGGAGGTCCGGCCGTGTGAATGGCCTTCCAATGACTTCTTGAGACAAGCCAGAATTTCTAAGGATTTTTATTCATTGTTTGAGAATGCTGGCCTCACCAACTTCGTCCGCGACCAACGTCATCAGTATCTCTTACTCACTAATACTTTTGTGCAAAACTTCTACTATTTTCCTAGGTAATCACCTCCTTCAGTAGAGTTTCATTTATATGACATTGTTAAGAAGATGCCATTAACTGAATTTTGGAAGGTTTGCGAAATACCCTCTGAGGGTACCTTAGAAGAACCACATCATAAGGATGTGGAAGAATTTATTAACACCATCATTGTGGGGGAAACCAGGAAGGTTTCCGATGCAAGAATCACTAGCATACATTTTCCTGTTTTACGCTACTTTGCCTTATTTGCTAGTCGTTGCTTGATTGGTCGTGGAATGTGGGAACCTTAGTGTTCCTGATATTATCATTTTGTTCCATGGTCTATACCTCGATAACTCTGTTAGTATGGGCGGAATTATTGCTAAACGGTTAAGTTTGAACCGTACTAAAGGCCCCATCTTTGGAGGTATTTATGCTTCACGCCTAGCTGCACATTTTAACATACCCATTAGGCTTTATGAGAAAGAAGAAAAATTGTTGCCTAGTGCTTACTTAGATTATAAGAGTATGCTAGCGCATGACTTTATTGTTAAGGGCAAGGAAGGGGAGCTTAAATATAAATTGTACTTTGATAAACATCACCCTGAGACTATTACCTTGCCTGCTCCTTGATACATCTCCAACGTATCTATAATTTTTGATTGCTCCATGCTACTTTATCTACTTTTTTGGATTATATTGGGCTTTATTTTCCACTTTTATATTACTTTTGGGACTAACCTATTAACCGGAGGCCCAACCCAGAATTGCTGTTTTTTTGCCTATTTCAGTGTTTCGAAGAAACGGAATATCAAACGGAGTCCAAACGGAATGAAACCTTCGGAAACGTGATCTTCTCACCGAACGTGATCTAGGAGACTTGGACCCTACTCCAAGAAGTGCCAGAGGCGGTCACGAGGGTGGAGGGCGCGCCCCCCTGTCTCGTGGGCCCCCTGACGCTCCACCGACGTACTCCTTCCTCCTATATATACCTACGTATCCCCAAACGATCAGAACATGAGCCAAAAACCTAATTCCACCGCCGTACCTTCCTGTATCCACGAGATCCCATCTTGGGGCCTGTTCCGGAACTGCGCCGGAGGGGGCATCCACCACGGAGGGCTTCTACATCAACATCATAGCCCCTCCGATGAAGTGTGAGTAGTTTACTTCAGACCTTCGGTTCCATAGCTAGTAGCTAGATGGCTTCTTCTCTCTTTTTGGATCTCAATACAATGTTCTACCCCTCTCTCGTGGAGATCTATTCGATGTAATCTTCTTTTTGCGGTGTGTTTGTTGAGATCGATGAATTGTGGGTTTATGATCCAGCTTATTTATGAATAATATTTGAATCTTCTCTGAATTCTTTTATGTCTGATTGAGTTATCTTTGCAAGTCTCTTCAAATTATTGGTTTGGTTTGGCCAACTAGATTGGTAGTTCTTGCAATGGGAGAAGTGCTTAGCTTTGGGTTCAATCTTGCGGTGTCCTTACCTAGTGACAGAAAGGGTTGCAGGGCATGTATTGTATTGTTGCCATCAAAGATAACAAGATGGGGTATTTATCATATTGCATGAATTTATTCCTCTACATCATGTCATCTTGCTTAAGGCGGTACTCTGTTTTTAACTTAATACTCTAGATGCATGCTGGATAGCGGTCGATGAGTGGAGTAATAGTAGTAGATGCAGAATCGTTTCGATCTACTTGTCTCAGACGTGATGCCTATATACATGATCATACCTAGATAACCTCATAACTATGCTCAATTTTGTCAATTGCTCAACAGTAATTTGTTCACCCACCGTAGAATATCTATGCTCTTGAGAGAAGCCACTAGTGAAACCTATGGCCCCTGGGTCTATTCTCATCATATCAATCTCCATCACTTTATTTACTTGCTTTGTTTTTACTTTCCTTTTACTTTTCACGTTGCATCTTTATACCAAAAATACCAAATATATTATCTCTATCAGATCTCACTCTCGTAAGTGACCGTGAAGGGATTGACAACCCCTAATCGTGTTGGTTGCGAGTAGCTATCGTTTTGTGCAGGTACGAGGGACTTGTGCGTGGCCTCCTACTGGATTGATACCTTGGTTCTCAAAAACTGAGGGAAATACTTACGCTACTGTGCTGCATCATCCTCTCCTCTTCGGGGAAAACCAACGCAAGCTCAAGACGTAGCAACAAGGATTTCTGGTGCCGTTGCCGGGGAGGTCTATGCAAAAGTCAACATACCAAGTACCCATCACAATCCCTATCTCTCGCATTACATTATTCGCCATTTGCCTCTCATTTTCCTCTCCCCCACTTCACACTTGCCGTTTTATTTGCCCTCTCTTTCCCAATCTCCTCCTCCTTTCTCCTTTGCCTTTTTCCTCGTCCGTTTGTTTGCTCGTGTGTTAGTTTGCTTGCTTGTCGCTATGTCTGAAATTGGGGAGATTATCGCCGATATGGGTGATAATAATATGGAAAACTCTGAAGCTCCTGCCGAAGAATCCCTTACCTATCACACAAAAAGATTTCGAATGGGTAGTGGTAATATTATTGGAAAAGGAGTTATTCAAGATTTCTTTACTTGTGCTGGTGCTTTACCCTCTATGGGTGGTTCTATTCTCCATAGAACTAGTAGTCTTGCGGACGCTATTGCCATGCTTATCGTTGAACTTGAAAGGCAATTTATGCATATGCACCCTTCTATACAAAGAATTTCCTAGAATTTTCTAATATTGAACACTCCTCTGTTAAGCGTGCCACTACTATCTTTTGGCTCATGAATTCAGATTTATAATAAAAGAAGCCAAAGAAATCTTTTGCAGATATAGGGTGGACGCTGGCCTTCCTCCCATAGAATCTATCCTTTTAATCAAGAAGAAATAATGCGTTTTCAATCTATCGACTATGTTGCTTTCAATGAAAATCTTAGAAAAAGTGCCTACCAATATTTTAATTGATAGAATCTCTGAGCTTAATGATGATTTGGCTATTCGAAATAATGAGCTAGGATGCTCTCTTGAGTATAGGCTCACCAAGTTCTGTCAAAAGAATGCTTATAATGATGAATTGGTTGTGCAATACGAAGGGCCGAAAGAGGAACATATACCTCCTAAAATTGATCTTGGGGACTTTTGTCCTATTAAGTTTAGCCCTTTTGATTACTTTTGCTTGACTCAAAGAAAACTTGCTGCCGAACGTAGAGAATATGAAATGAGTTTCACCGATCTATCTTATTACTACGGCACCACCTAGATCTATCCTTGCTTTTATGCCTAGCTAGGGGCGTTAAACGATAGCGCTTGTTAGGAGGCAACCCAATTTTATTTTTAGTATTTTGTTTTTGCTTATGTTTAGTAATAAATAATCATCTAGCCTCTGTTTAGATGTGGTTTTATCTTTTAATTAGTGTATGTGCCAAGTTAAACCTATTAGATCTTCTTGGGAGATAGTTATTTGATCTTGCTGTAATTTCTAGAATCTTTGCGCTCAGTGACCGAATTGTTAAAAATCACCAGAACGTGATAAAATAGTGATTCCAATTGATGCTGATCAATAAACAAAATTTCCAGGTCTTATAATTTTGGTAGAATTGTTTGGGTTCCAGAAGTTTGCGTTAGTTACAGATTACTACAGGCTGTTTTGTTTTTAACAGATTCTGTTTTGCGTGTGTTGTTTGCTTATTTTGATGAATCTATGGCTAGTAAAATAGTTTATAATCCATAGAGAATTTGGAATACAGTAGGTTTAACACCAATATAAATAAAGAATGAGTTCATTACAGTACCTTAAAGTAGTCTTTTGTTTTCTTTCTAACGGAGCTACGAGATTTCTATTGAGTTTTGTGTTGTGAAGTTTTCAAGTTTTGGGTGAATTCTTTTGATGGAATATGGAACAAGGAGTGGCAAGAGCCTAAGCTTGGGGATGCCCATGGAACCCCCAAGATAATCCAAGGACACCAAAAAGTCAAAGCTTGGGGATGCCCCGGAAGGCGTCCCCTCTTTCGTCCACTTCCATCGTTAATTTACTTGGAGCTATATTTTTATTCACCAACATGATATGTGTTTTGCTTGGAGCGTTTTGTATTATTTGAGTCTTTGCTTGTTAGTTTACCACAATAATCCTTTCTGTACACACCTTTTGAGAGAGCCATACATGATTTGGAATTTGTTAAAATACTCTATGGGCTTCACTTATATCTTTTGAGCTTGATAGTTTTGCTTATAGTGCTTCACTTATTTCTTTTGAGCGTGACAATTTTTGCTCTAGCGCTTCACTTGGATCTTTTAGAGCACGGTGGTGGATTTGTTTTAAAGAAACTTGATCTCTCATGCTTCACTTAGATTATTTTGAGAGTCGTTAATAGCATGGTAATTTGCTTAATGTTAATATACTTGGTGTTCAAGATATGTGAAACTTTCTTTTGAGTGAATTGAATACTAAGATAAAATTAATGCTTAATAATTGTTTTGAGATATGGAGGTAATAATATCAAAGTCGTGCTAGTTGATAATTGTGAATTTGAGAAATACTTGTGTTGAAGTTTGCAAGTCCCGTAGCATGCACGTATGGGTAAAGTTGTGTAACAAATTTGAAACATGAAGTGTACCTAGCTTGTGCATCCTTATGAGTGGCGGTCGGGGACGAGCGATGGTCTTTTCCTACCAATCTATCCCCCTAGGAGCATTGCCCATAGTACTTAATTTTTGATGGCTTCTAAATTTTTGCAATAAGTATATGAGTTCTTTTGACTAATGTTGAGTCCATGGATTATACGCACTTTTACCTTTCCGCATTTGCTAGCCTCTTCGGCACCGTGCATTGCCCTTTCTCACCTTGAGAGTTGGTGCAAACTTCGCCGGTGCATCCAAACCCCGTGATATGATATGCCCTTTCACACATAAACCTCCTTATATCTTCCTCAAAACAGCCACCATACCTACCTATCATGGCATTTCCATAGCCATTCCGAGATATATTGCCATGCAACTTCCATTATCATTATTATGACATACATTACTTTTGTCATATTGCCATTGCATGGTCATGTAGTTGACATCGTATTTGTGGCAAAGCCACCATGCATTATTTTCCATACATGTCACTCTTGATTCATTGCACCATCCCGGTACATCACGGAGGCATTCATATAGAGTCATATTTTGTTCTAAGTTTGAGTTGTAATTGTTGAGTTGTAATAGAAATAAAAGTGTGATGATCATCATTATTAGAGCATTGTTCCAAGTGAGGAAAGGATGATGGAGACTATGATTCCCCCATAAGTCGGGATGAGACTCCGGACGAAAAAAAAGAAGAGGCCATAAAAAAAAGAGAAAAGTCCCAAATAAAAAAATGAGAGAAAAAGAGAGAAGGGACAATGCTACTATCCTTTTACCACACTTGTGCTTCAAAGTAGCACCTTGTTCTTCATGTAGTGAGTCTCATATATTGTGCTTCAAAGTAGCACTAAGATCTTCATGATAGAGAGTCTCTCATTTTGTCACTTTCATATACTAGTGGGAATTTTTCATTATAGAAGTTGGCTTGTATATTCCAATGATGGGCTTCCTCAAAGTGCCCTAGGTCTTCGTGAGCAAGCAAGTTGGATGCACACCCACTTAGTTTCTTTTGTAGAGCTTTCATATACTTATAGCTCTAGTGCATCCGTTGCATGGCAATCCCTACTCCTCATGTTGACATCAATTGATGGGCATCTCCATAGCCCGTTGATTATCCTCGTCGATATGAGACTTTCTCCTTTTTTGTCTTCTCCACACAATCCCATCACCATATTCTATTCCACCCATAGTGCTATACCCATGGCTCGCGCACATGTATTGCGTAAAGGTTGAAAGAGTTTGAGATTATTTGAGTATGAAACAATTGCTTGGCTTGTCATCGGGGGTATAGAAGTTGGGAACATCTTTGTGTGACGAAAATGAAGCATAGCCTAACTATATGATTTTGTAGGGATGAACTTTCTTTGGCGATGTTATTTTAAGAAGACATGATTGTTTTGATTAGTATGCTTGAAGTATTACTATTTTTATGTCAATATGAACTTTTGTCATAAATCTTTAAGATCTGAATATTCATATCACAAGTAAGAAGATTTATATTGAAATTATGCCAAAGTATCACTTCGCATCAAAAATTCTCTTTTTATCATTTACCTACTCGAGGACGAGCAGGAATTAAGCTTGGGGATGCCTGATACGTCTCCAACGTATCTATAATTTTTGATTGCTCCACGCTACTTTTTCTACTGTTTTGCACTATATTGGGCTTTATTTTCCACTTTTACATTACTTTTGGGACTAACCTATTAACCGGAGGCCCAGCCCAGAATTGCTGTTTTTTGCCTATTTCAGTGTTTTGAAGAAACGGAATATCAAACGGAGTCCAAACGGAATGAAACCTTCGGAAACGTGATCTTCTCACCGAACGTGATCCAGGAGACTTGGACCGTTGGGAGCGCCCCCTGCCTCATGGGCCCCCTGACGCTCCACCGACGTACTCCTTCCTCCTATATATACCTACGTATCCCCAAACGATCAGAACAGGAGCCAAAAACCTAATTCCACCGCCGTACCTTCCTGTATCCACGATGTCCCATCTTGGGGCCTGTTTTGGAGCTCCACTGGAGGGGGCATCCACCATGGAGGGCTTCTACATCAACACCATAGCCCCTCCGATGAAGTGTGAGTAGTTTACTTCAGACCTTCGGGTCCATAGCTAGTAGCTAGATGGCTTCTTCTCTCTTTTTGGATCTCAATACAATGTTCTCCTCCTCTCTCGTGGAGATCGATTCGATGTAATCTTCTTTTTGCGGTTGTTTGTTGAGACCGATGAATTGTGGGTTTATGATCCAGCTTATCTATGAATAATATTTGAATCTTCTCTGAATTCTTTTATGTATGATTGAGTTATCTTTGCAAGTCTCTTCGAATTATCGGTTTGGTTTGGCCAACTAGATTGGTAGTTGTTGCAATGGGAGAAGTGCTTAGCTTTGGGTTCAATCTTGCGGTGTCCTTACCTAGTGACAGAAAGGGTTGCAAGGCACATATTGTATTGTTGCCATCGAGGATAACACGATGGGGTATTTATCATATTGCATGAATTTATTCCTCTACATCATGTCATCTTGCTTAAGGCGTTACTCTGTTTTTAACTTAGTACTCTAGATGCATGCTGGATAGCGGTCGATGAGTGGAGTAATAGTAGTAGATGCAGAATCGTTTCGATCTACTTGTGTCGGACGTGATGCCTATATACATGATCATACCTAGATAACCTCATAACTATGCTCAATTTTGTCAATTGCTCAATAGTAATTTGTTCACCCACCGTAGAATATCTATGCTCTTGAGAGAAGCCACTAGTGAAACCTATGGCCCCCGGGTCTATTCTCATCATATCAATCTCCATCACTTTATTTACTTGCTTTGTTTTTTACTTTGCTTTTACTTTTCACTTTGCATCTTTATACCAAAAATACCAAAAATATTATCCCTATCAGATCTCACTCTTGTAAGTGATCGTGAAGGGATTGACAACCCCTAATCGCGTTGGTTGCGAGTAGCTATCGTTTTGTGCAGGTACGAGGGACTTGCGCGTGGCCTCCTACTGGATTGATACCTTGGTTCTCAAAAACTGAGGGAAATACTTACGCTACTGTGCTGCATCATCCTCTCCTCTTCGGGGAAAACCAACGCAAGCTCAAGACGTAGCACTCCTTCTTTGTTTAACTTGTCTGAAGGTATTTATCTCGTTCCGTGGGCGGCCGTTCAAGCCTATCGGAATCCTGCACCAGCCCCGGAGCCGGAACCACAATACGAGCCTCCATGCCAGTCTGTTTATTCTTGGGATCCGGAGGTGGCTGCCAGCCAGTGGCAGTCAGAGTCCTCTTCATCGCAGTACGACCCCACCTACACCTACGGGTATCCGCCAGGGCATCCCTGGCAATAGACCAACTTAGGCCAAAAGCTTAATCTTGGGGTAGTACGTATTTCCCACTGACATTACATTTATGTTGACACACACTCATTACTAAATGTTGGTTCTCATACTCTTTCACTGTAATATCCATGCTAGTTTATTTTCTTTTTCCTTCTTTCTTCTTGTGTGTTTGTTAAACTTTAAGAAAACAACAACTTCTATTTAGTTTACTTTTCCTGCTGTAGTAGTAATAATTAAAAAGAAAACCCCAAAATATTTCCTGTTCTTCTTTTGCTTGTTTGGAGCTTTCCCGTGTAAATAGTTTTATTTCTTTTCTTTCCTTTGGGGGTCGATAGGAGAATACCATGATTAAGTTGTTGAAGTGGCTCTTATATGCATTATTGTTGATTTAACCAAGAGCCCATATTACCCTGTCTTCTCCTGCTTATTGAATGCTCGCAGATTCCAGCTTAGTCCAACGCACGTGCACTCTTATTATTATTCACATCGTTCGGTTGTGCAAGTGAAAGGAAATTATGATAATATATGATGGACTGACTGAGATGGGAAAAGCTGGTATGAACTCGACCTCTCTTGTTTTTGTAAATATGATGAGTTCATCGCTCTTGATTCAGCTTATTATGAATAAACATGTTTGCAATGACAATTAGAGATCATAGTTGCTTATGCCATGCTTGATTAGCTATGAGTTATAATGGTTTACCTTGCATGCCAACATGCTATTCAAAGGGTTGTGATGTGGTATGATGGGGTGGTATCCTCCTTTGAATGATTTAAGTGACTTGACTTGGCACATGTTCACACATGTAGTTGAGACAAATCAACATAGCCTTCATGATATTTATGTTCATGGTGGATTATATCCTACCAATGCTTGCATCCAATGTTTATTAATTTTAGTGCATGTTCATGACTGTTGTCGCTCTCTAGTTGGCCGCTTTCCAGTCTTTTGCTAGCCTTCACTTGTACTAAGCGGGAATACTACTTGTGCATCCAATCCCTTAAACCCTAAAGTTATTCCATATGAGTCCACTATACCTTCCTATATGCGGTATCTACCTGCCGTTCCAAGTAAATTTGTATGTGCCAAACTCTAAACCTTCAAATAAACATTCTGTTTTGTATGCTCGAACAGCTCATGTATCAACTAGGGCTGCCCTTATCTTCCATGTTAGGTGGGTTATTCTCAAGAGGAGTGGACTCCGCTCCTCACTCACGAGAAAATGGCTGGTCACCGAGATGCCCAGTCCCATGCTTTATGCAAACTAAATCAAAATAATTGCAAACAAAACTCCCCCTGGGACCTGATGTTTGTTGGAGGCACTCGTTGTTTCGAGCAAGCCATGGATTGATGCTTGTTGGTGGAGGGGGAGTATAAACTTTACCATTCTGTTTGGGAACCGCCTATAATGTGTGTGACATGGAAGATATCGCCATCTCTTAGTTGTTATGTTGACAATGAAAGTATGCCGCTCAAAATATTATTTATCTCTATTTCAAAACCGAGCTCTGGCACCTCTACAAATCCCTGCTTCCCTCTACGGAGGGCCTATCTATTTACTTTTATGTTGAGTCATCACCCTCTTATTAAGAAGCACTAGCTGGAGAGCGCAGCTGTCATTTGCATCCATTACTATTAATTTATATTGGGTATGACTGGATCTCTTTTACCATGAATTACAATGTCTAGTCAGTCCTTGATCTTTAAAGGTGCTCTGCATTTATGTTTTGCGGTCTCAGAAAGGGCTAGCGAGATACCATCCTGTTATATCATACTATGATTGTTTTGAGAAAGTGTTGTCATCCGAGATTTATTATTATGACTCGCTAGTTGATTATGCCATTGATATGAGTAAACATGAGACCCGAGAATTATTGCAAATGTGGTTAGTTATAATCTTTGGTGAAAACATGAATGCTGGCTTGACATATTTACAACAACAAGAGCAAACAGGGTTTGTAAAAGTTTTTCTTTTTCTCTTTCAGTTTGTCAACTGAATTTCTTGAGGACAAGCAAGGGTTTAAGCTTGGGGGAGTTGATACGTCTCCGTCGTATCTACTTTTCCAAACACTTTTGCCCTTGTTTTCGACTCTAACTTGTATGATTTGAATGGAACTAACCCGGACTTACGCTGTTTTCAGCAGAATTGCCATGATGTTGTTTCTTGTGCAGAAAACAAAAGTTCTCAGAATGACCTGAAACTCCAGGAACATCTTAGAAAAAATAAAAAAAATCCTTGGCAAAGATGAAGGCTAGGGGGCCGACACCCTGTCCACGAGGGTGGGGGGCGCGCCCCCCTAGGGCGCGCCACCCTACCTCGTGGGCCCCCTGGAGCTCCTCGGACGCTAACTCCAACTCTATATATTTGCTTTCGGAGAGAAAAATCAGAGAGAAGAAATCATCGCATTTTACGATATGGAGCCGCCGCCAAGCCCTAAAACCTCTCGGGAGGGCTGATCTGGAGTCCGTTCAGGGCTCCGGAGAGGGGGATTCGTCGCCATCGTCATCATCAACCATCCTCCATCACCAATTTCATAATGCTCACCGCCGTGAGTGAGTAATTCCATCGTGAGGCTTGCTGGACGGTGATGGGTTGGATGAGATCTATCATGTAATCGAGTTAGTTTTGTTAGGGTTTGATCCTAGTATCCACTATGTTCGAGATTGATGTTGCTATGACTTTGCTATGCTTAATGCTTGTCACTAGGGCCCGAAAGTGCCATGATTTCAGATCTGAACCTATTATGTTTTCATGAATATATGTGTGTTCTTGATCCTATCTTGCAAGTCTATAGTCACCTATTATGTGTTATGATCTGACAACCCCAAAGTGACAATAATCGGGATACTTCTCGGTGATGACCATAGTTTGAGGAGTTCATGTATTCACTATGTGCTAATGCTTTGTTCCGGGGCTCTATTAAAAGGAGGTCTTAATATCCCTTAGTTTCCATTAGGACCCCGCTGCCACATGAGGGTAGGACGAAAGATGTCATGCTAGTTCTTTTCCATAAGCACGTATGACTATATTCGGAATACATGCCTACATTACATTGATGAATTGGAGCTAGTTCTATGTCACCCTATGTTATGACTGTTACATGATGAACCGCATCCGGCATAATTATCCATCACCGATCCGAGCTTTCCATATACCAGTTTACGCTTATTTACTTTCCCGTTGCTACTGTTACAATCATTACAAAACACCAAAAATATTACTTTTGCTTTCATTACTCTTTTGTTACCGTTACCACTACTATCATACTACTTTGCTACTAAATACCTTGCTGCAGATATTAAGTTATCCAGGTGTGGCTGAATTGACAACTCAGTTGCTAATACTTGAGAACATTCTTTGGCTCCCCTTGTGTCGAATCATTTGCCACAATCATCCTTGCTGTACACACCTTTTAAGAGAGACGTACATGAATTGGAATGTGTTAGAATACTCTATGTGCTTCACTTATATCTTTTGAGCTATATAGTTTTGCTCTAGTGCTTCATTTATATCTTTTGGAGCATGGTGGTGGATTTGTTTTATAGAAATATTAATCTCTCATGCTTCACTTAGATTATTTTGAGAGTCTTAAATAGCATGGTTATTTGCTTAAAAAACCTTAATATGCTTGGTATTCAAGATTTGTAAAACTTTCTTTTGAGTGCGTTGAATACTAAGAAAATTTTGATGCTTGATAATTGTTTTGAGATATGAAGATGGTGATACTAGAGTCATGCTAGTTGATTAGTTGTGAATTTGAAAAATACTTGTGTTAAAGTTTGTGATTCCCGTAGCATGCACGTATGGTGAATCGTTATGTGATGAAGTCGGAGCATGATTTATTTATTGATTGTATTCCGTATGAGTGGCGGCCGGGGACGAGCAATGGTCTTTTCCTACCAATCTATCCCTCTAGGAGCATGCGCGTAATACTTTGCTTTGATAACTTGTAGATTTTTGCAATAAGCATATGAGTTCTTCATGACTAATGTTGAGTCCATGGATTATACACACTTTCCTTCCTTCCACCATTGCTAGCCTCTCTAATGCCGCACACTTTTTTCCGGTATCATAAACCCACCATATACCTTCCTCAAAACAGCCACCATACCTACCTATCATGGCATTTCCATAGCCATTCCGAGATATATTGCCATGCAACTTTCCACCGTTCCGTTTATTATGACACGCTCCATCATTGTCATATTGCTAGCATGATCATGTAGTTGACATCGTATTTGTGGCAAAGCCACCGTTCATAATTCTTTCATACATGTCACTCTTGATTCATTGCATATCCCGGTACATCACGGAGGCATTCATATAGAGTCATATTTTGTTCTAAGTATCGAGTTGTAATTGTTGAGTTGTAAGAAAATAAAAGTGTGATGATCATCATTTTTAGAGCATTGTCCCAAGTGAGGAAAGGATGATGGAGACTATGATTCCCCCACAAGTTGGGTTGTGACTCCGGACGAAAAAAAAAGAAAAGAAAAGAGGCCAAAAAAAAGAGAGAAGGCCCAAAAAAATGAGAGAAAAAGAGAGAAGGGACAATGTTACTATCCTTTTACCACACTTGTGCTTCAAAGTAGCACCATGATCTTCATGATAAGAGAGTCTCTCATTTTTTCACTTTCATATACTAGTGGGATTTTTCATTATAGAACTTGGCTTGTATATTCCAATGATGGGCTTCCTCAAAATGCCCTAGGTCTTCGTGAGCAAGCGAGTTGGATGCACACCCGCTTAGTTTCTTTTGTTGAGCTTTCATATACTTATAGCTCTAGTACATCCGTTGCATGGCAATCCCTACTCACTCACATTGATATCTATTGATGGGCATCTCCATAGCCCGTTGATACGCCTAGTTGATGTGAGACTATCTTCCCCTTTTTTCTCTTCTCCACAACCACCCTTCTATTCCACATATAGTGCTATATCCATGGCTCACGCTCATGTATTGCGTGAAGATTGAAAAAGTTTTGAGAATGTCAAAAGTATGAAACAATTTCTTGGCTTGTCATCGGGGTTGTGCATGATTTAAATACTTTGTGTGGTGAAGATAGAGCATAGCCAGACTATATGATTTTGTAGGGATAACTTTCATTGGCCATGTTATTTTGAGAAGACATGATTGCTTTGTTAGTATGCTTGAAGTATTATTATTTTTATGTCAATATGAACTTTTGTCTTGAATCTTTCAGATCTGAATATTCATACCACAATTAAGAAGAGTTACATTGAAATTATGCCAAGTAGCACTCCGCATCAAAAATTCTGTTTTTATCATTTACCTACTCGAGGACGAGCATGAATTAAGCTGGGGATGCCTGATACGTCTCCAACGTATCTATAATTTTTGATTGCTCCATGCTATATTATCTACTGTTTTGGACAATATTGGGCTTTATTTTCCACTTTTATATTATTTTTGGGACTAACCTATTAACCGGAGGCCCAGCCCAGAATTGCTGTTTTTTTGCCTATTTCAGAGTTTCGAAGAAACGGAATATCAAACGGAATGAAACCTTCGGGAACATGATTTTCTCACCGAATATGACCCAGGAGACTTGGACCCTACGCCAAGGAAGCTTCAAGGTGGGCACGAGGTAGGGGGCGCGCCCTACCGCCCCAGGCACGCCCCCACCCTCGTGGGGCCCACGAAGCTCCACCGACGTACTTCTTCCTCCTATATATACCTACGTACCCCCAAACGATCAGATACAGAGCCAAAAACCTAATTCCACCACCGCAACCTTCTGTACCCACGAGATCTCATCTTGGGGCCTGTTCTGGAGCTTCGCCGGAGGGGGCAACCACCACAGAGTTCTTCTACATCATCATAGCCTCTCCGATGAAGTGTGAGTAGTTTACTTCAGACCCTCGGGTCCATAGTTAGTAGCTAGATGGCTTCTTCTCTCTTTTTGGATCTCAATACAATGTTCTCCCCCTCTCTCGTGGAGATCTATTTGATGTAATCTTGTTTTTGCGGTGTGTTTGTTGAGATCGATGAATTGTGGGTTTATGATCAAGATTATCTATGAAAAATATTTGAATCTTCTCTGAATTCTTTTATGTATTATTGGTTATCTTTGCAAGTCTCTTCGAATTATCAGTTTGGTTTGGCCTACTAGATTGGTTTTTCTTGCAATGGTAGAAGTGCTTAGCTTTCGGTTCAATCTTACGGTGTCCTTTACCAGTGACAGTAGGGGCAGCAAGGCACGTATTGTATTGGGTTCAACAAGATGGGGTTTTTATCATATTGCATGAATTTATCCCTCTACATCATGTTATCTTGCTTAAGGCGTTATTCTGTTTTCTTGAACTTAATACTCTAGATGCATGCTGGATAGCGGTCGATGAGTGGAGTAATAGTAGTAGATGCAGGCAGGAGTCGGTCTACTTGTCTCGGACGTGATGCCTATATACATGATCATACCTAGATACTCTCATAACTATGCTCAACTCTCAATTGCTCAACAGAATTGCTCACCCACCGTAAAATACTTATGCTCATGAGAGAAGCCACTAGTGAAACCTATGGCCCCCGGGTCTATCTTCATCATATTAATCTTCCATCACTTTATTATTGCTTTGATTTTTTACTTTGCTTTTTATTTTACTTTGCATCTTTATACCAAAAATACCAAAAATATTATCTATCATCTCTATCAGATCTCACTCTCGTAAGTGACCGTGAAGGGATTGACAACCCCTATTCGCGTTGGTTGCGAGGAGTTATTTGCTTTGTGTAGGTGCAAGGGACTCGCGCGTAGCCTCCTACTGGATTGATACCTTGGTTCTCAAAAACTGAGGGAAATACTTACGCTACTTTGCTGCATCATCCTTTCCTCTTCAAGGAAATCCAACACAAGCTCAAGAGGTTGCACTACCTACCTGTCAGCAAATCCAGTCTTTCATGCTAGAACTAAACACATTTAGATAGATTTTCACCTTGTCCGAGAAAGAGTTGCAAATAAACTCTTAGATATTCGGTTTATTCATTCTCAAGACCAAGTTGCGGATGGTTTCACCAAAGCTCTACCCACAAGAAGTTTTGAAGACTTCAAGCATAATCTCAACTTGATAAAGTTGTGATTAAGGGAGGGTGTCAAACATGATATTGTTGTGTGTACAACAAGGAGGATCATCAACCGTGGAGTAGTTAGTTAGCTAGGATACACTAGTAGAAAAAGGGCCATTTGTCCCAGTTCGCAAGGGCCTTCTGTCCCGGTTTTGGAACCGGGACTAAAAGGTCGTTACAAATGCCCTTGGCCTTTAGTCCCGGTTCTTACACGAACCGGGACAGACGGGCCTCCACGTGGCCACTGCGGCCAGCCCAGGCAGTGGGGCCTTTGGTCCCGGTTGGTGACACCAACCGGGACCAAAAGGCATACACGCGTCAACAGCTGGCTAGAGCTGAGGTATTTTTTTGTAAGGGCCTGGTTTAGGGGTTTTGGGGGTTAATTTAGGTTGTTATTAGCTAGCTAATAGAGAGAAGTGTCATCTCTTATATCTCCATGCTTGGTTTACCAACGCTACTGCTATGCCTAAACATGGCTTAGATTGAAGTGAAGGCAACATGTGGTGCATGTTGAAAGTAATACTAATGCTAACTTTGATGAAGTTTGGATTGTACTACTTTCGACATGCAGCACATGCATGTTGCCTTCACTTCAATCCAATCCATGTTCATTTCACCCACTGATATATAATAACTCTTCATGCTCGCATCATGCATCATCATATATAATAACAAGTCCTACTAATCATCATCATACAACTTCTACTCGTTATTAATAACAAGTCATACGATCATCATCCTCATAGTCATCGAACCAACCCTACTTAATTGTTCTTAGCACATGATCATCAGTATTAGGTAGGACCTAAATACCCTCTTTAAGGTAAAATAGCATAAAACAATATAGACCTTGACTCTCCATTATGGGGAATGGAGATCATCCTGTCTCCAATTCTTGCGCTTCGCTTCCTTTTGCTTCCAAGAACCTCCTTACGACTGTCCATACATTTTTTCCATTTTTTGATTAGCATGTCTCCACTTCTTTGAGAAATCCGGTATGGACAGTTGAGATTCGTAGGATGACCTGGATATATGTTCAAAACACGAAGGCTGCCATTCTGATACATCAAATGTAGCACACAATCCTCTGGGATTCTTTGTTGAAAACATAGTAATAACTTCATAGTTAGCAATGATGTACTAGTTTTAGAAGTATGCAAAAGATGCACGAATGTCGTAATAGTAAAAAATCTTACCTGGGTATCTCCATGGTAGTTACTGTAGTTCAACACGTGCACTAGTGGCACGTATTGACCATAATGTTGAGCAGTTTGATTGTAGATATTGTAATTCTCAATATCAGTACAAAATGCGACCAAATGATTTTTCTCCTGTTAAGTTAATTCGGAGCCATCGGTGTAGTGGGTTTTGTCTACCATGTTCCGCACATTGTTTGAACAATCAAAATAAGCTGTGAACTATTTTGAAATGAAAATATAAATTAGCTAATAACTATGTTTGAGAAACTCACATAGCGGTAGAATTGGAGGTGTATCAACAAGGACCCAAATGTCCATATGTTCTTGCTCGATTTCAGGATCACCAAGATCCATGGTGACAAGCATACCCTCATCAAAACCATATATCTTGCAAAGTGCTTCCCATTTTTTGGAACCAAAATGGGTTACGCTCTCAGAATTGTACAGCTTTACTTCAAAATCCACACCATGATGGATTCTTAGGTGAATTTTCTTTGTTTTGAAACTTTCATGGTCTTCAAAACCCATCCTCTCCAAGACATAGCGTCTTGCATGGCATGGGATAAGCTAGTCGAATGGTAAAAGATGAAAAGTACACGTTGAAATATTTGAAGTCGTGCTTAATTACAAAAAAATAACACTTGTCGTCGTTGCATACCGTTTCAACATCGAAGGTCTCCTATAGCTTAATGCTGAAGCGTCGATCTTCGTCCAGGTGAGGACTGTCGCACAGACCTCGGTCATCGTGGCACCAGTCGCACTCCCCCGGGAGACTTTCGTCGTCCGAGTACGACATTTCCTATGTTCATAATTCAAATATTAAACATCTACAATTAAATATATGTACTAAAAAACCTGAGTTAGATCATTATTATTCATCACGGGTTGACTATCGGTCTGTCGAGTCTTTTCTTCAAAACTCTCAGCTCATGTGGTGTATACATTCGACTGTTGGTGATGGTCGCTCCACCTTTCATCCCCGAGTGCATTACACCAAAATGTCTAGCACACGGGAATGAAGGAGAAGCGACCCCCACGACAACAGTCGGGATTCTTTGTCCTCTCATATATATATGGTGGAACTCCCCCTCACTGATTCCTCTCTGACATTTGCGACCGTCGGTGATGGTAGCTCCTCCTTTCGTTCCCGAGTGCATTACACCAAATTGTCTAGCACACGGGAATGAAGGAGAAGCTACCCCCATGACAACAGTCGGGATTCTTCGTCCTCTCATATATGGTGGAGACTCAATAGACTTAAAGTCAACCCGAAATATTGTTTAATTATCTTTCTAAAACCGGTTCGTGGCTGGTCTCATCTCGAGGTCGCAGGGGGTTGGTGACGGGGACGACGGTGGGGATGATGGAGGGGGGCTCCTAGATTTCTGTGAAAACAAAAACCCTATAAGCTATCAACTAATCATACGCATACGCCTTGCATAGTGCTCTCCAATTTTAGCATTCAAAGTAGGAGTAGTTTTCCAATTTGAGCATTCAATAAGCAAAATCAAATCACAAAATAAAGCAGTATTCAAATTAGGATGCATTCAATTATGAGAAAAACTACATCATCTCCATGCATCCATACATCATCGAATATTATCACTAATACACCTCGAATACTATCATACATATAGCATCGCTAGTACAGCTAGAACCGTATCGCCCGACGGGTATCAGCGCGGGCGGTGGACATCCAAAGAGAAGGAACCATCACAGGATCATAGCTCCAGTGAGATCCCTGAAGAACCTGCCAGGTATTGTCGAACCTGCCCCCCAACGCAACCATGTAGCGACGGACGTGCTCGTCCTCCTCGCTGACACGGTGACGTACCACCTCCGCGGTGTCCGGAAGCCTCGTCACCATCACTGGCCCACGTGACCGCCACCAAACAAGGATCAGGTCAACGACGGGCCGGCTCCTCACCAACCTATGCCCCCCGGAAGGTAGCACCTCCCAAAACCAGCCCGACAGAGCCAAGTCCCGGACATGGCCCCTCTGATCAAGCCGGCCTCCTCCGCCGAGTCGATGACGAGGATGCGGGATTGGCATCGTCGACCTCGATGCGGGAATAATTGCTTTAACTAAAAAAATAAACTAGTTCTATTAATTTTCTTGCTAAAAATAAACTACTTCTATAGTAAAATAAACTAGTTTTATTAAATCAACTAGTTCAACTACTAAGCACTTACTATAAATAGAACAAAGTAGTACTTACTAAAAATAAACTAGTTTAACTAGTTCTATTATTTTTTTAACTAATTCTATTAAACACTTTCTCTTCTTATTCTATGAACAAAATTACAACAGAAAAAAATCATAAAAATTCTTTGAAAAAATAAAAATTCTATGAACAAAGTTACAACAGAAAACAATCATAAAAATTCTATAATTTTTTTTACATATTCTTTGCATATATGTGAACACACAAACATTTCATTATTCAACAGTAATATCACCAAAAAAATCTATGAACAACAAAAATTCTAACTTTGGCATATTCATTTATGAACAAATTACAACAACTCAACTAACTACACATCTAAACTACACATCTAAATTAACTACACATCTAAATTAGGAAAATTCATATGAGCTCACTGATGCGCAAGGGGGCGGCGATCGACGAGGAGGCAGGGCACGGGGGCGACGGTGAGGGGCGCGGCGACGGCGACAGTGAGGGGTGCGGCGACGGGCGATGAGGAGGCAGGGGGCGGCGACGGCGACGGTGAGGGCGGCGACGGCGACGAGGAGGCAGGGGGCGCGGGGCGGCGACGGCATCTGGGCGGCGCGGGACGACGTCGGGGCGGCACGGGATGACGTCGGAGGCAGGGGCGTCGACGGCTACGGCGAGGTGCAGAGGGGCAGCCTGGCGGCGTCGCCGGGGCCGGGAAGACGAACTGAATGAAAAATTTCACAAGTGCTAGTTATATAGACGAATCATTGGTCCCAGTTCGTGTGACAACAGAATCGAATCGATTTTAGTTCGGTTGGTGCCACCAACCGTGACTAAAGCAGATTGCACCGGTTCGTGCCACTAACCGGTACTAATGCATTCTTTAGTCCCGGTTGGTGCCACCAACCGGGACCAAAGGCCTTGTGCTGCTGCGCGCGCGTCGAAAGGTTAGTCCCACCTCGCTAGTTGAGAGGGGTGCGTAGTGATTTATAAGCCCCACTGCCGCACCCCTCTCGAGCTCCTCTCCATTGCAGGCTTACAGGCCTAATTGTCACTGCTATGCCTGATGGGCCTACTGGGCCTTCTACGTGCTTGAATCCTGGCCCATCGATGGGTTTCTAGTCGTATTCAGGCCGTGGTGGCCCAGTAGGTGGCATAGTTTTCATTTTTTGCCTGCTTTATTGTTTTATTTTTTTCTTTATTTATTTTGTTTTGTTTCTACTTACAACAAAAAACTTATTTATTTTGTTTTGTTTCTAATTACTTATTTATTTTACTTTATGATAATTCTTTTTGCTATTAAAGTTTCTAACAAAAAAGTTCTTTATGAAAATTCTTTTTGCTTTTAATGATTTTGAACAGAAAATACTTGATGATTTTAGTTGCATCAATCTTATATAATTTTAGTTTCAATAATACTAGAGGTTGCTTATAATGTTTTGAACAGAAAATACTTGATAATTTTAGTTTCATAAATGTTATTTATGTTATTAAAGTTTATTTTATTTTGTTTCTACTTATATATTTTATTAAAGTTTATATTATTTTGTTTCTAATTAATTATTTGTTTTATTTGTTATTTTTCATGCACCATTTTTCATGCATTTACTGACTATTTTGAGCTATAAGACCCTAAAATTGAAAAGCATTTCAAATGAACTCTGAAGAGGTTGAAAGTTGGCATGGTATCATCATTTCATCCACATAGCATGTGAAAGAAAGTTGAGAGGGTTACGGCAAAAACTGGATGCACTTCGTGTACAAAACAGACAATCTCTTTCGAAGTATCAGGATTTCATACGGAAACTCGTCTGTTACAAAGGGATTTCATTTTTTAGAACTTATTTGAACTCCTGACTTTTTGTGTGTTCAAAATGCACCATTCAAAGCCACATAATCAATTTTCAACCCTTTCTGACTTCATTTGTTATTTTTCATGCATTTACTGATTATTTTGAGCTATAAGACCCTAACATTGAAAAGCATTTCAAATGAACTCTGGAAAGGTTGAAAGTTGGCATGGTATCATTATTTCATCCACATAGCATGAGCAAGAAAGTTGAGAGGGTTACGGCAAAAACCGGATGCACTTCGTGTACAAAACGAACAATCTCTTTCGAAGTATCAGGATTTCATACGGAAACTCGTCTGTTACAAAGGGATTTCAAATGAACTACGAAAAGGTTGAAAGTTGGCATGGTATCATCATAATAGTTGTGGAGAGAAAGTCTTCAGTTTTTCTTCGCTTGCGCCGTAACCATGGATAATCTTCATCATTTATCAGGATGCTTGGGCCAACCTTGACTTTGAAGGGAGGAATTTCATGGACATGTCTGACTTGCCCTCCACTCCCACGATGTCCCTTTTTCCTGAAAGAACTATGTGGCGCTTTGGCTCATGGTATGATGTATTCGCTTCCTTATCTTTTATTTTTCTCGGTTTGGTAGACATGTCCTTCACATAGATAACCTGTGCCACATCATTGGCTAGGACGAACGGTTCGTCAGTGTACCCAAGATTGTTCAGATCCACTGTTGTCATTCCGTACTGTGGCTCTACCTGTACCCCGCCTCCTGACATATTGACCCATTTGCACTTAAACAAAGGGACCTTAAAATCATGCCCGTAGTCAAGTTCCCATATGTCCACTATGTAACCATAATATGTGTCCTTTCCCCTCTCGGTTGCTCCATCAAAGCGGACACCGCTGTTTTGGTTGGTGCTCTTTTGATCTTGGGCGATCGTGTAAAATATATTCTCATTTATCTCATATCCTTTGTAAGTCAATACAGTCGAAGATGGTCCCCTGGTGTCAGGACCGGTTTTCCAATAAAATATTTATTGAAAAATCGACCATTTTATCAGACCAGTATAGAAAAATCCTCCTTACTTGTAGACAAATCCTTGATACAGAAATCCAGAAGTACTAAATATTAAACAAGGTTGAGCTGAGGCTGCTCAACAATTTATTACAAGCATGCCGATATTATACATAAAGGCGGATATGACACAAAGAGTATGGTGGCATAACTACTGACTCGTAATAAAAGTGGTGGTGGATATGTCACAGTGAAGTGGGTGACATGACTCCAAAATCTTACAGCTCATCAAGCACCGGAGTGAGGCTCCATGATTTTATTAGGGTAGCGGAAGCGTATATAATACAAGTGACCAACTCCAGGATCGCACGGGACTGACTGGGACTCCTCTAGGCGTCGGACTCGCTATCGTACCCTTCATCCATAGGATCGCCTTCGTCAACATCTGGCCAAATCAACAAGCCAGGTGAGTACTTTGAATGTACTCGCAAGACAGTTTGGACTTAAGATATAAGAAATGCAAACATGATGCTCATGAGCAGACTAGTAATGCGCACTCAGATAATAAATTTGCACTGCATGTTAAATAAAAAGGAAGTCGGGCGGTAGTCCTCCCGAAATCCCAATAAATTAATTGAAGACCGATCGGGTGTCTGAAGCGATGCCTCGAAAGGTAAAAATAAATTAACATGCCGCAGTCGGGTGTCAGGGCGACACCACCTAAAGGGCTTATATTGAAACATAAATGACAGTACGTGCCACAGTCGGACGTCTAAGCGACATCTCGAAAAGGGCTTATAACAAAAGTAAATAACAAGGATGCCAGAGTCGGACGTCTGAGCGACATCACATAAAGGGCTTATATCAAAAGTAAATGACAAGAATGCCACAGTCGGACGTCTGAGCGACATCACATAAAGGGCTTATATCAAAAGTAAATAACAAGAATGCCACGATCGGACGTCGAGCGACATCACATAAAGGGCTTATATCAAAAGTAAATAACAAGAATGCCACAGTCGGACGTCTGAGCGACATCACATAAAGGGCTTATATCAAAAGTAAATAACAAGAATGCCGCAGTCGAACGTCTGAGCGACATCACATAAAGGGCTTATATCTCATCATTCGAATTCAAGTAGCTCATGAAGGTAACATCATTCCACGGAATACTCGATACATGATAATAAATTGGTTAGTCCATCCACAGGAATAACGTTCAGCTGGGTTTACCACTCTCAATTTCATGCTTATTCTCCGGAGACCGCCACCGAGACCGACATCGAGACCGACATCGAGATTGACACTAATATGTTGATCGAAGTCCTTGACCATGGACATGGTTACTCGAATGGTTTTGACTCTGTAGAGTTTGTACTCTTTAACCACAGCCAGCGGATTTCAGTAGTCACAAAGGACTAGTTCCGTTTACGGTATTTTAGGAGAAACACATCTAACCAGTACACACCCATTCCACATTCCGCTGCCAGGAATCACCCTAGGCAACATTCAAGAAAAACTCTAAGACGGGGAGGCTACAACCTCGAATAGCATGGGATCAAATTTATATCGCGCGCTCTAAGGGGTGCCCTCCCTCTCGGTCCCAACCGGAAACACCCATGCCCCCTGACCGGATGACGGGCTTTAATCCAGGGCCATGGAACCCTCATTACGGCCCCTCTATTTGGTGTGTACACGGAAAGAGGTTTGCAACTGACTAAACCACATTCTTTGCAGAAGACATGTGGCGGCACGAAAAGGGGACGAACGGGAACAAGACTTGGTCCACGTTAATCTGGAGTTAAACGGTTGACATAAACGGCATGCTTCAACAATACCAGCTTGCAACCTATCATGCCACCACATGATCAGGTTATCTCACCATCATATGAACACATCAAATTTCGAAGCTCACTTGCAGCTTGCTTTGCATGAAATATAACATTCACAAATGCTTATATAAACATGTCATGAGAAAACCACTCAAGCAATCATGAAAAACACTCATCATATCAAAGGTTCAAACATGCTTGCCTGGTTCGGAGTAGTCGGAGTCTAGCTCGGTGAAGTTTGCGGCTCCGTCACCTCCTTTGGTATCTACATTATAAAAGAAAACGCTTCAGTCGGAATACGCCTTCTAGAGGGGAAAACGTATCCGGGCCGAAGGCGCCAACGGAAAACGGTTCGAAGGGGGAGGGTGAGGCTGACGAGGGGGTCCCACCCATCAGGTTTGAAATTCGGAACAGAGTCCCATCGGCGCCCGAGGCTCGCGGTGGTCGCCGGCGTCGATCCACGGCAAGGTAGGCGGAGTGGAAGGTGCCTACGGACTCACGGAGTTCTCCCGCGTCTGTGGGTGGTGGAGTTGGTCGTCGGCGAGCACCACGTCAATGGCGGCCTCCACTCCGGCGGACGGTGGTTCGGTCGAGGATGATCCTCTCCGAAGGGAGCTGCAAACTCCAAATTGAAGCGCGGGTCAGGCAAGCGGGTGCACTAGGCCGCTACTGGCACAGTTTGGGGAGCGGGGGTGCACTCACTAGAGAGAATCTTGCCGGAGCCCGAAGCGGATTGGGGCGGCCAGAGTCGGGGAAGAAGGCCTCCTCGAGGTCCCCCTAGCGGTTGGGCGTGGTTCTGGTGAGGTGGAGGAGTGGTGCTGGGTCGAAGGTGAGCTCGGGGCCTCCATTTATAGCCGGCCCGAGGCGGTTGCCGAGAACGGGATTTCTCCGGTGAGTAATTACGTCGAGGTGGTGGTCGAGCTGACGGCTTAGGTGACTGGGCAGCTGCGGATTGGTCCACTGGCTCCATTCAACAGCTAAGCTTGATCGGATTTGGCCTGCTCCCGTGGCTTCGACGGAACGGAGCTCACGGGCTCGCCGGGCGGCAGAGCGCGCTCGCGCCTCTCGAGCCACGGCGATGGTTTCAGAAGCGCACAGAGAAGAGGACGGCCACGCGGAGGCTCCTGGTGGTGTGGGCGGTGCTGGACAGTGCCGTACTGCAGGGTTGCCCCTGCTGGCCGCCACGGGCGGTTCTGCCACCGCGGGAGGCGCCGGAGTTGACGCGACACGTCGCCACCGACGCTCGCAACCGGCCAAACAACCATGCAGCCCACTGGATAAGAAGGGGGAGCACTGAGCAAGGCGCCAATGCGTGCACTGTCGAGATCGACGCCGACGTTCTGAAGAAAACGACACTGCCACTGAAACTTAACACTGAATTCTGAAACTTGACAGGAACAGTGCCGGCCACCTGTTCATCGAAATGATTTATGCACGTGGAAAATTTTTCTTGAGCTGAAACTTGGTGGGATGGCCTCTTGATGCATCCAGAGACTGCGTGAATTTTCTCAGAATTTTTGGAAAAGGAAAAGAATGAATTTCACCAAAAATGGCAAATCTGGTCCAAACTTGCAGCAAGCAAATTTAGAAAATTTTGAACTGTGGACCAGCAGATCTTGATGGATCTAGGTTGAGGGCACTAAGGACTAGCCAGAGGAATTTATTTGGAACCAAAACTCAAAGGAAATCGAGTAGTTCCTTTGTAAATCACTAAGGTCCAAATAAATGGCAGAAAAAGATTTTGAGGTTAAAACAAATAGAAATAAAATCCAGGAGAAGTTGAACCTTGCTGGACTTGATGCTTGACTTGACCCAAAGTAGGGAGGTGGGTTTTGGAAGAAAGTTTTCAACATAGGTCATGGAAAGAGAGAAATTTTTTAATGGGGAAGAATAAATCCATAAATTTTAGGAATCCTATTTAATAAAAAGGAATTTTAAAAACCTTCCAAAATTATTTGTGTTGAGCCAACACAAGATGAAAAATCTTCAAGACCAAAATCAAGGTTGGGAAGAACCCATAAACATACTTGTCATAAAAGAATTTTTTTGAGAAGGAGAGTCTTTTAGAATTTTTTTTAAATAACATCCTTCCAAATAAATTAAAGAATTTGATAAAAACCAAATCAAAATTTTTGGAGTGTTACTACACCTACCCCCTTAGGAAAAATCTCGTCCCCGAGATTTCAGCTGATCCTCAAATAGGTGTGGGTACTCTGTCCGAAGAAAATCCTCTCTTTCCCATGTTGCTTCATCCTCGGTGTGATTGCTCCACTGAGCCTTGAAAAACTCAATTGTTTTTTGACAGGTCCTCCTTTCGGACTCCTCTAATATTTTTATTGGACGTTCCGTGTAGGTGAGGTCTGGTTGTACGTCAATGCTCTCATGAGATACATGCTTCTCTGGGTTGCTTACACATTTCCTCAACTGTGAGACGTGGAACACGTCGTGGACGTCTGACAGTTCTTCGGGTAGGTCGATGCATTTGAAGAAGCTCCTAAGGCCTTGGTCAAGTGGGTTCCCAAGACTACGACAAGTTCTACTTCATCAAGTACGACTACAACTCCAAGGATTCCCATCAAGATGATGTGCATCCCGAAGAAGAAGAACTAGAGAGTTCTTGAGGGTGAATCCACCAACATATTTCACTCATATCATTTTGGCAACAACAAGTGCAATCAACTTCCACATCTTGCACTAGTTCAAGGTGTCACAAACCCTCTTGTTAGTAAGACAAGGGACAAGGTAATCTAATGCTTTCATAGACATCATCTTGTGTGTGCATCACTCTATGTCTATGGATATCCTTGTTTGTTCCTTGTGGGACTAACCCGTGTAGGTATTGAAAGTGCAACTCACTCCAAAGGATTGCTCCAAATGATCTTCATCAACATTGAGCATCCACATCTTCAACACCTACATGAAGTCATCATCGACAAAACCCAAGGTTAGTTCATCCCTCTAAGGGGGGATCTCACATCTAGGGGGAGCTTAACTCTAAGAATTGAGTCAAAGCAACTCTAATGGTGTGAACACATCAATGCATTATGTAAAAGTGGTAACCCCACTTGAGCTTAAACGATGAGTATGACCTATGATCAAATGTTCTCATTTGACTCCTAAGTCAATATACTCATATATAGATGACCTAATCATCGCCAATTGCTTGATAGATGCTAGAATTGGTTGTGCATGCTTTGCCACATATTTCATTTGCCATTTTGTTGTGTGAGCATGTTGGTTGCATATTTTACTCATTCGAGGACATCCACATGTTGTTTGATTGATAGGTTTCTTTTTCTTTTGCCAAGTGGATGGACAAGAATGCCTAAGAACCTTCTCTAGCTATCTATGCTCTTCTCGTCTCAAACTCTATTCATGCTGCATCACAAAATTTGATCAAGTCAGATTCGAACCACTCTGTGTGAGGAGCACTCGGAGTCCCCGATTCGTCATAGACTTAAACTTCCAAAACTTCTTTGTGCGTTTCGGTCTGACCGATTCCTCCATTTGGGTCATACCGAGATCACTAAGTCGATCTAGGTTTTCAATCTTGGTGCAACCGATTTGAACTTTTCGGTCACACCGAGTTTCAGTAATCGTCATCAGTTATGCATCTCGGTGCCACCGAAGTTGTTCCACTTGGTCACACCGCTGTGGTCGGGCTATATATACTCACGGGCAAAAATTTGAAACTTTCTCCAAACCCTTCGCCCACAAGATAGCTCGCTCTACCTCCAGGGTCTCCGGATCGTCCTCCTCGTCGCCAGCCGCCTCAAGTCGCTGGTCTCTGCCGCCGTCAACGGAATTCACCCCCGCCGTTGCCGCCGTAGCGAGTTTATCCAAGCTAGGGTATGGACTCGATCATAGTGCTATCCCCGTCCGATTCCTAGCACATTGTGTTCATCATGATTCTTGCCACGACTGAAACTATTCTATCCAGTCAAAACAATCCATAGATTAGAAGTGAATTGAAAATTTAGGGTTAGGTATCCGCCGAAACCATCTCGAACCCATCGAGTTGCAGAACTTGGTTCCACCGATCCGGCTAAGGCCATTGCACAAGTGATTCTCGGTCTGATCGAGAACTGCAAATCGGTGTGACCGAGTTCAGGACTTTGTGAAACCCTAGCAGTCTCGGTGCCACCAAACTGTGACTCAGTCTGACCGAGTTCACTAGTTTAGGTTCCAAAAGATGCTTCGGTATTACCGAGTTTGCAAATCGGTTGATCCGAAATGCTTTCTGTGGAAAACTAAAACTAAGTTTTTGAATCATTCTTTTGCAAAAACCTCTGTATTTTGTGATGCTCATCCACTCTATCTCATTTATATCTATTCACAGGGTCTGCCGTCAGTGTTTGCAATATGTCTGATCAGAGTGACAGCCAAAACAAGTCAGAGGAGCAGATTCAAATGAGTGAGGGCATGAGTCCCTCTAGCACCTCAGATGATGGCAGCAGGAGCACACCAAGCAACTTACCCAAAGCTTCCACCAGGACAAGAAAGAAGAGAACCTCAGAATCTGAGGATGAAGACTATGTGGCAGTAGATGATGAGGCCACTTCCAAGAAGAAAGTGCTCAAGAAGGAGTATGGCACAGCTGCTGCCACCAAGCCTGGTATGAAGACCAAAGTACCCGCCAAAAGGATTCCCATGTCTAAAGCCAGAGCCTCCACTCAAGCATCATTGGAATCTGAACCCAAAGAGGCTGCTACATAAGGGAAGAAGAGGAAGGAAAGGGTCAAGAAGACCATGGCCAGAGTTATTGGAAAGCCTTCCATGATGGAAGAGGAGGAAGAAGAAGAGGTTGCTGCACCAGCACCCAAGGCTCAGAAGCTTATGGGTGATGCTATTAGGTTAGGGGCTGCATCATCAAAGCCCAAAGAAGCACCCAAAGCTGCCTCCAAACCCAAGACTGTACCTAAGAGGAGTACCAGGAACATTCCAGCTGCTGAGAAGAACAAGGCTCCAATGCCTGAAATTGTTGCTGAGGAAGAAGATGTTGAGACACATGTCTTGAGAAAATTCAAGCGAAAAATTCCAGATCATAATGATGCTCATCCTGTAGCTGAGAACATGAAGATCAGGAGAGACTCAGGATTGAGGCTATGGAGAGAGTCAGATCCATATGCCACCAGAAGGAGGACTGCTGTTGACTACAGGTTTCACACAAAGAAACAACATGATTTCTATGAGACAGTGTTGTTGGACAAGAAGCCTATAGTGTGTGACATGAGGTGGGTGGACTAGACCTACATGAAGGAGAATGAAGAACACTATCCGGGTGTGTATGATAGTTTCAGTGCTTGTGGAGTTGCAGACTTTGTTGGGTAGAAGCTCACAAAGTGGAATGAGGAGCTCATAATGCAATTCTACCGCACAACACACTTCTATCCAGATGGCAGGATAGTAC
This sequence comes from Aegilops longissima, assembly GCA_021605205.1. Taxonomy (NCBI): domain Eukaryota; kingdom Viridiplantae; phylum Streptophyta; class Magnoliopsida; order Poales; family Poaceae; genus Aegilops; species Aegilops longissima. Next base: position 709,721,412 of record CM038677.1, read on the forward strand.
GGATGTCTGAAGGTACAAGGTACCAATCAACTATTGAGGAATGGGCAAATCTGATCAATGCACCTAAGGAGGAAGAGGATAACTTGGATGTCTATGCCAAGAAAAAGATGGATCACAACTCTATGGCACATATGTACAAGGAGATCCCAGATGCTGCTATTGAAACACACAAGTTTGGATCAGTACATTATCTTCTTCCAGGACTGCCAACTATCAACTAGATCCTCAGGCATACTCTTTTGCCCAAGTCAGGTGATCACAACATGATCAGAGGCCATGCAATAAATCTGCAACACTTATTTGATGTGCCACAAAAGCTCAAGGTCATGAGTCTTATAGTTGAAACTATCAAGAGGACAGCTGCTGACCAAAAGAGAAGTTGTGGGTATGCCCCATAGATCCAGGAGCTGATTAACTCCAAGATGGGCACTGACACATACTTGTTGGACAAGGATCATATGCCTATCTATCCAGACTTTGAGGACAACCAAGTGGTTATGGATGAAGATGAACCATCTTCTGCGCAAGCACAAGCTAAGAAGGAGAAGGCAAGGACTGAGAAGGCTGCCAAGATGCCAACAATGGAAGAGGCATCTCAATACTTTTTGAAGAGCAAACCGGATCAACTTGGCTACTTGATTGCATCCACTCTGAGGATTGAGAAGGGGCTGGGCACCTTGACTTGAAACCAAGAGAGCTTGGAGAGGATCATGGAGCAGAAGTTCTATGACTTGGATGTGAAGGTCACAGAGATCCAGTCCGTTGTTGAGCAACTTCAGGATGATATGCAGGAGAGGAAGGGAAAGTCAACCACTAAGGCATTTGCCAGAGTGCCTAGAGCTCAGAGATCAGCTGCAGTGCAAGTGAAAGACACCAGAGCCACTTCATCTGCACCAGCTACAGCTCCTACAGCTCCAGTGCAACTAGCTTCAGCACCTACACCTCCAGCTCCATCCACATCAACTGAAGTCTTCATCCAAGGAGCCATCTGTACACCACCACATGAAGATCAAGTCTGAGAGTCGATCTAGTGCTATGCATTTTCTATGAACTTTTTGGTAACTTGTTGCCAAAGGGGGAGAAAAATATATAGATCATAGTCTTCGAGAGAGAGTGTTGCTTTTTGTTTTCTCTTGCTTTGGTGGTTAAACTTTATTTGCTTGTTTGAGATACTTTATGTATGTGTGATACTTGGATGATCATGTGTTTGATCATATGCTACATTTATGCTTGTTGGATGACATTATCCTTTTTATCTCTATATGATCATTCACTTTGCTTGGTGATGAGTGCATGTATTCAATCATTATCATTTTGAGCGCTCCACCAAGATGTATGTGACATGGAAGAGTTACCCATGAGCCTAACTCCTTGTGCATTTGCAGTCCAAAGCAAATCTTAAACTATGCACAAATTTAGGGGGAGCTCTTGCTTATCACATACTTCACAAAGCGACAATTTTTTTCACTCTTATTATCATTTGTCAAAGCTTTGATCTATATGTTGTCATCAATTACCAGAAAGGGGGAGATTGAAAGTGCAACTATCCCTAGGTGGTTTTGGTAATTCCTAACAACATATAGCTCATTGAGCTAACATCATTCCAAGATGAATATTTCAGGAAAAGCTCAATGGATGGCATGGCATGGATGAGAAAAGTGGATCCATCAAAATGCTAAGGATAAAAGGATTGGCTCAAGCTCAAAAGCTCAAAACTCTACATTTCATATTTTAGTTATCCAAGATCACATTGAGTCTATAGGAAAAGCCAATACTATCAAGGAGGGATGAGGTGTTGCTTAATGAGTTTACTTCTCTACAGTGCTTAGTGATATGATCCAAAACCCTCAACTACTATCTCATATCCACATATGACCTAAACCAAAAGTCAAACTCGGCCCTACCGATTCTTTCTACCCGGCGCCACCGAGTTCAGATGTCATAGTGTAGCGACCCGACCTCAGACGGTCAAGCCTCGTATGTTATGTCCATCCTCGGATCAGTATGTCGGCACACACAAGACATCAATGTATATATCAAAGTGCAATCACATGTATAAATAACGAAATGATATATACCTCATAATAATCAGCGGAAACAAATCAAACGGGTGTGGAGTCCCATCAACGCCATCGGCAGGTTGAGTGTAGACCGTAGCCTCAGATCGTAACTCTTACTCGTCGAGTAAATATCTGCAACATGATACGTTGCAGCCGTGTAGGTCAATACATTGAATGTACCGCAAGATCACAATAAGAGAAAACAGATGATAAACTATACTATATGCAGATGGCTTTGTGGCTCAGATTCGAGTTTTGTTTGCATAAAAGCTGGTTTTATTTACCCTACATCAAAGGAATAAATGAAGTCTGTACTATGGAGTTTTCTATCTTGACATGGTTCCGCCAACCGATGTCTCATAACCCAAAATCATCATATGTGGCCCACAATTAAGTTATCAATCCGGTGTTGAGAGTTCCGAGATAGATCCAAGTCCAGATGCTCAAATTGTCCGTGAATCGGGACATGGCTAATCGATTAGGTTATAACCCTCTGCAGAGGTTTGTACACTTTACCCGCAAGATTCGATCCTCTTTTACGTTCTCGCACTTGAGTGTTTGAGAACAAGATGACCAAACATGGTCTTCCAAAGAGTTCCTCGACCACCGTCCGCACCCATCCGATCCTACCGTTCTTCTACATCTGCTAGTACCGCCCCAGCCAGAGTCACAACCAAGGTCAACCAAGCCGAGCCCATAATGACTTGCGGTTGCGGGTAAGCTTCCGGCGTGAAGTATTCTTCCGTCTCTTTGAGTCTGGGTGAAGCATTCCGCAGATGTCATGGCGCTTCTCCATGCATCCCGCCAACCTTGGTTTCTCCGGGGCTGCCCGTCAACCGTCCTTCACCCAAGAGTGTGTATTGAAATCCTGTCTCGAGTCTTGAAGTCTTGAGGTCTTGAAGATGCAGTCCTTGCAGATTCCATCATGGAGTCGTTGTCATTGACGAGAATCCTCCATTCTCACACCACTCCGTGCACTCATACCAAACCCCGCCTACTATAGCGTAGCATTAATGTAAATAACGTCCCGGCTTGGTAACAGGGTGATGGGTTCCTACCTCATGCATACTACTCAACTACAGGATTCAATAACACTACTTGAGGGGTGGATGCAAAGGTGCCACTAAATGCAATAAAACATAGGTAAGAAAAGCATGGTCAAAGTGAACTTGCTCGGTTGACGATCTTGAAAAAACTAGGGTTTCAGAGTAGAAATCTTCGCACTCCGGAAATTCTACCGAGGCAAACAATAACTATAATAAGCACATAGCAATAGGATCACATAACACAACATAACAAAGGTAACATAACACAACAAAACAACCAAAACCAAATCCAAAAGAAAAAAACTCAAAGAAAGGCCACTCAAAGTTTTTCCCTACTTCAAACAATAACAAAATAGTAGTTTTTATATAACAAAAAATTCCTTAATATAACCTAATCATGGTTTTAGGTTAACTTAACAGAAAAGGATTCACTAAGCAACTAGGTGCAAAAAGAATTAATTAAATAGCTATTATAAAACTCATTTTAGGCCTAATCCAATTTCTATTAAGAAAAATAATTTAAAACTTTTATTAATTATAACTAAAAGTTCATCAACTAAAGTGACAGAAACTAACCTAGAATAACTAATCACAAGTTAAAAATAAATTCATTTACTAATTAATTAAATAGGAAAACAGAACTAGTTAATTAATTAGGTTTAATAGGATTCTGTATAAAACTAATTATTTATTAATCCTAAAATACCCAAGTTAATTTCTAGGGTTTGGCAATGACAAAATAAAGTTGGGGCAAAAAGAATCATGCAAAAATAATTTTTCTAACTAAAGTTATAGCAGATTCACTATTCTGACTAAAACAATATTGAAGCATTTTTAATTATTTTTAACATAGCTAAATATATATTTTACAGAAACTACATAAAATTTGCAATCCAACAAAAAAAGAATCACTCAAAAATATTAAACAGAATAAAAGATATACATTTTTGAAAACTGAAACTATTCGGCTAAAACAGAAAATCAAAATAAAAAGAAAAAGGCCTAATGGGCCTATACTGTGCACTAGGCGTAGTTTAGTCTAAACGGGCCCTAGGTTTAAACTAAACGAACCGGGCCTAAAAAATAAAAACCTAACCTAAAAATAAACCGATTAATGACCGGTTTTATAAATAAAACCTACCCCTTCTGGGCTTTAATCTAGGCCGCTCGATTGAGATCGGACGGGGGAGGGAGATTGCCGGTGACTTACCGGACTCCGGCGACGGCGGCGGCGGCGGCGAAAGTGCGTCGAGGCGTCCGGGCGTCGGCGAGCTCCGGCGACTCGTCGGGGAGATGCGGGGGAGCACGGGGGGTGGTTCGGTGGTGTTGGGGGAGGTCGGGGTGGACCAGGGGGTCGACGGCGGCAACAATGGCGGCGGGGAGGGCTTCGGTGCTCCGGTGAGCTCGGGAGGGAGAGGGAGAGGGGGTCCGGCGAGGCTAGGGGGGGGAATGGGGTGCGGGGGTGGCGACTTATATAGCCAGGGGTCGTCGGGATCGGGAGGATCGGGCGATCGGGGATCCGGATCCTTCGGGATCCGGTCGATCTCCCAGCGAGGTCGGCGTGGCGTGGGGGGGAAGAAGAGGCGGGGCCCACGGGTCAGTGAGAGGGAGAGAGAGGCGAGGGGTCGGCCGACGGGCGCAGAGGCGCCTTCAAGCGAGGGGAGGGAGAGGGGAGCTGGGCTCACTGGCTGGCCAGTGGGTCAAGGCCGGTGGGCCCGGCTGGGGGTTCGGCTGGCTGGGCGAGGTGGCTGGCTGGCGCCAGGGGGTTTTTCTTTATTTTTTTAAATAAAACTAAAACAAAAATAAAACCCAATCTATAAATAATTTATATAGGGTATATATATACCAAAATGATCAGGGGAATATTCCCTTTCATTTGAACATTTTTCCAAAGGCAAAATCCAAACTTCATAAAAATCTATTTTTTTCAAATTCAAATAAATTTCATATTTGAATCCAAATCTTTTGGCATTGTTTCCTCTGATATTTTTGGAGTGTCATGTTTGCTCCTCTCATACTTTTGATCAAGTATTTATCAGGCTTAGTTTTTGAAATGTTTCCCACATGCCAAAGCTTGAAATTCAAATTCAAAACTCAAAATTTGAAAGAGGGTTCCAAAGCACTTTCAAATGATTTTCAACTTGATTCATTATAACTTCCAACTCCTATTTCATATAATTGAAGAAATCATTTTATCTTCCTCATGAAAATCATTGAGTTGCATAAAGCTTTGGATTTGAAATCTTCCCAAATGAATTTCAAATCTCTTCCAAAACCCTATTCATTTCAAAATGGAAGAAGTCATGTCATCTTCACTCTAGGTTTTGGTGTTGCAATGAACTTGAGTTCAATTGGGATCCAAAATGCAAAATGGAAAGTTTGGGAAAGTCATTTCATTCCTCTCATTCAACTTTCGAAGTTTCAATTTCCACTCAATTCCATTCAATCAATCACCAAACAATCGACAACAACCATAGTTATTTATTTATTATAACATTCCAAAATTTAGAATTTTGGGATGTTACACATAGCCACTGCCACAAACCCTAGGCAAATCGGTCTCACAGATAGGGATCTCGGTCTCACCGAGATAGGATTGTAATCTCTCTGTTTCCCTTCGTAACGTTTTGGTACCACCGAGATGAGCGATCGGTCCCACCGAGATTGCAATGTAAACTCCATGTTTCCTTTTAGTAACATTTCGGTCTCATCGAAATGAGCGAATCGGTCCCACCGAGTTTACCTGACCAACTCTCTGGTTAGCTTATTACCAAAATCGGTCTCACCGAGTTTGAGTAATCGGTCTCACCGAGATTACATTATGCCCTAACCCTAACCACATCGGTCCTACCGAGTTGCATGTCGGTCCCACCGAAAATCCTAACGGTCACTAGATTTGCTAAATCGGTCCGACCGAGTTTATCAATTCGGTCCCACCGAGTTTGGCAACTTGTGTGTAACGGCTAGACTTTGTGTGGAGGCTATATATACCCCTCCACCTCCTCTTCATTCCTGGAGAGAGCCATCAGAACAAACCTACACTTCCAACTTGCTGTTTATGAGAAGGAACCACCTACCCTTGTGTTGAGGCCAAGTTATTCCATTCCTACCAGATGAATCTTGATCTCTAGCCTTCCCCAAGTTGCTTACCACTCAAATCTTCTTTCCACCAAATCCAAATCCTGTGAGAGAGAGTTGTGTGTTGGGGAGACATTTGAAGCACAAAAGCAAGGAGTTCATCATCAACACACCATTTGTTACTTCTTGGAGAGTGGTGTCTCCTAGATTGGCTTGGTGTCACTTGGGAGCCTCCGACAAGATTGTGGAGTTGAACCAAGGAGTTTGTAAGGGCAAGGAGATCGCCTACTTCGTGAAGATCTACCGCTAGTGAGGCAAGTCCTTCGTGGGCGACGGCCATGGTGGGATAGACAAGGTTGCTCTTCGTGGACCCTTCGTGGTTGGAGCCCTCCGTGGACTCGTGCAATTGTTACCCTTCGTGGGTTGAAGTCTCCATCAACGTGGATGTACGATAGCACCACCTATCGGAACCACGACAAAAACATCCGTGTATCCAATTGCGTTTGAATTCTCCAAACCCTTCCCTTTACATTTCTTGCAAGTTGCATGCTTTACTTTCCGCTGCTCATATACTCTTTGCATGCTTGCTCGAATTGTGCTAAGATTGCTTGACTTGTGCTAAGATAGCTAAAATCTGCCAAAGACTAAAATTGGGAAAAGGATAAGTTTTTATTTGGTCAAGTAGTCTAATCACCCCTCCTCTAGACATACATTCGATCCTACAAGTGGTATCAGAGCTTCTGTCTCCATTTGCTTTGATTTCCATAGCTTTTGGTAGTCCCTTGGTTTCACAACCTAGGAGAGTATGGCGTCTAGCGAGGGAAATTATCACCGTAGAGGTCCTTACTTTGATGGTACTAATTTTGCTAGTTGGAAGCATTAGATGAAAATGCATATTCTTGAATAACCCCGCCGTTTGCGCTATTGTGTGTATTGGCTTGCAAGGTGAATTCTTTGATGGGAGAGAACCAAACCGTGAAGCTAGCGCGGAAGAGTTGAAGATGCTGCAATACAACGCTCAAGCTTGTGATATCCTCTTCAACGGATTGTGCCCCGAAGAATTCAACAAAATCAACCGTCTTGAGAATGCAAAGGAAATTTGGGACACTTTGATTGATATGCATGAAGGTACCGACTCCGTCATGGAATCCAAGTTGGATGTGCTCCAAAGTCAACTTGACAAGTTCAAAATGAAGGATGGGGAAGGTGTCGCTGAAATGTACTGTAGGCTTGCTCTTATCACAAATGAGATTGCGGGCTTAGGAAGTGAAGATATGACCAACAAATTCATCATCAAGAAGATCCTAAGAGCTTTGGATGGAAAATATGATACCGTGTGCACATTGATCCAAATGATGCCCAATTACAAAGATCTCAAGCCAACGGAAGTCATTGGAAGAATTGTTGCTCATGAGATGTCGCCCAAGGATAAGGAGGGACTTCACAACAAGTCAAGTGGTGCTTACAAAGCCTCATGTGAAGCCCCCACATCATCAAGTGAGAAACAAACCTTCAATGAAGAATTGAGCTTAATGGTGAAGAACTTCAACAAATTCTACAAGAGTAGAAGCAAAGAGAGAAGCTCCAAGTCAAGGTCCTACAATGACAAAAGATCTTCCAGTCGAGAGCGCAATTGTTACAATTGTGGGAGACCCAGACACTATTCCAATGAGCGTACGACACCCCACAAAAGAAGAGAAGAATCACCCAAGAGGAGAAGTAGAAGAAAGGAATCACCACCAAGAGAGAGGAGGACTAGAGATGATCGTTATGAACAAAGAACATCCCGGAGGAGCAAGGATTCGGAAAGGAGGGACAAGTCATCAAGGAGCTACACAAAATGAAGACATCAAGCTCATGTTGGTGAATGGGTGTCCGGCTCCGACTCCGACAATCACTCCGAGAGAAGCTATCACTCCGACTCCGAATATACTCAAGATGAAGGTGTTGCCGGTCTAGCACTTGTGTCAACCAACTCCTATGACATATTTGATTCACCTAATGAAGGATTGGAAGATGCTTCATGGCTAAAGTCCCAAAGGTAACACACCCCGAGTATGTTGATTTCAATAGTGATGAAGATGACTTGCTAGGTGATGATGATTTACTTGTTGACAACTCTAGTGATGAATACTATGATGAAACATCAATTAATCATGCTAATCAAGATAAAATGAATGACAATGATAAGGAGAAGATTGAGCTTCTAACTAAAGAAATAAACACTCTTAAGTTAGCTCATGAAACTATCTTAGAAGATCATCGAGAACTTTTAAGGACTCATGAGAAGTTACGCTTTGAAAAGCTCAATCTTGAGCAAGAGCATGAGTTCTTAAAGGCAATCAATGATGATCTTCGTAAGAAAAGTTCTTCTTACATTGCCAAGCGTTTACTCTTATTTACTTACATGCCTCAAGTCAAGTCCATTAACAAAAACAAGAAGGATTCTTCCTCTAGTAGTAACAATAATCATGCTAAATCAAATATTGTTGCTTCTAGTAGTTCTCTTGATTCCACTAATGATTCTCTTAGCCAAGTTACACTTGAGCAAGAAAATAGCTTATTGAAGGGAATTATAGAGAAAGGTGTTTACAAGAGCCTTGCCGGGAGTAAGTAATTTTAGGAAATTGTACGCAAGCAAGGAAGGCACCGGAAGAACCAAGGTGTTGGTTTTGAACGAAAGTTCAATGCCAATGGAGTTGAGTGGGAAGAAGATCAATATCCCAAGACGAAGTTTGTTCCTCAATAACAGAAGTATGATCCTACTTCCTTCAAGGGGACACAAGCTCAAGATGATCTTCCACCACAAGACCACAAGCAAAAAGGCAAGGACAAGCTTCAATAGGAGATCGATGCATTTGAAGAAGCTCCTAAGGCCTTGGTCAAGTGGGTTCCCAAGACTACGACAAGTTCTACTTCATCAAGTACGACTACAACTCCAAGGATTCCCATCAAGATGATGTGCATCCCGAAGAAGAAGAACTAGAGAGTTCTTGAGGGTGAATCCACCAACATATTTCACTCATATCATTTTGGCAACAACAAGTGCAATCAACTTCCACATCTTGCACTAGTTCAAGGTGTCACAAACCCTCTTGTTAGTAAGACAAGGGACAAGGTAATCTAATGCTTTCATAGACATCATCTTGTGTGTGCATCACTCTATGTCTATGGATATCCTTGTTTTTTCCTTGTGGGACTAACCCGTGTAGGTATTGAAAGTGCAACTCACTCCAAAGGATTGCTCCAAATGATCTTCATCAACATTGAGCATCCACATCTTCAACACCTACATGAAGTCATCATCGACAAAACCCAAGGTTAGTTCATCCCTCTAAGGGGGGATCTCACATCTAGGGGGAGCTTAACTCTAAGAATTGAGTCAAAGCAACTCTAATGGTGTGAACACATCAATGCATTGTGTAAAAGTGGTAACCCCACTTGAGCTTAAACGATGAGTATGACCTATGATCAAATGTTCTCATTTGACTCCTCAGTTAATATACTCATATATATATGACCTAGTCATCGCCAATTGCTTGATAGATGCTAGAATTGGTTGTGCATGCTTTGCCACATATTTCATTTGCCATTTTATTGTGTGAGCATGTTGGTTGCATATTTTACTCATTCGAGGACATCCACTTGTTGTTTGATTGATTGGTTTCTTTTTCTTTTGCCAAGTGGATGGACAAGAATGCCTAAGAACTTTCTCTAGCTATCTATGCTCTTCTCATCTCAAACTCTATTCATGCTGCATCACAAAATTTGATCAAGTCAGATTCGAACCACTCTGTGTGAGGACCAATCGGAGTCCCCGATTCGTCATAGACTTAAACTTCCAAAACTTCTTTGTGCGTTTCGGTCTGACCGATTCCTCCATTTCGGTCATACCGAGATCACTAAGTCGATCTAGGTTTTCAGTCTTGGTGCAACCGATTTGAAATTTTCGGTCACACCGAGTTGCTATAACTGTCAACAGTTATGCATCTCGGTGCCACCGAGTTGTTCCACTCGGTCACACCGACAGGGTCGGGATATATATACTCACGGGCAAAATTTTCGAAACTTTCTCCAAACCCCTTCGCCCGCGCATAGCTCGCTCTGCCTCCAGGGTCTCCGGATCGTCCTCCTCGTCGTCAGCCGCCTCCAGTCACTGGTCTCCGCTGCCGTCAATGGAATTCACCCCCGCCGCCGCCGTAGCGAGTTCATCGCCAAGCTAGGGTATGGACTTGATCACAGTGCTATCCCCGTCCGATTCCTAGCACATTGTGTTCATCATGATTCTTGCCACGATTGAAACTATTCTATCCAGTAAAAACACTCCATAGTTTAGAAGTGAATTGAAAATTTAGGGTTAGGTTTCATGAAACCATCTCGCACTCCACCGAGTTGCGTAACTCGGTTCCACCGATTCGGCTAAGGCCATTGCACAAGTGATTCTCGGTCTGCCCGAGAATTGCAAATTGGTGTGACTGAGTTCAGGACTTTGTGAAACCCTAGCAGTCTCAGTGCCACCGAACTGTGACTCGGTGTGACCGAGTTCACTAGTTTAGGTTCCAAAAGCTGCTTCGATATCACCGAGTTTGCAAATCGGTTGATCCGAAATGCTTTCTGTGGAAAACTAAAACTAAGTTTTTGAATCATTCTTTTGCAAAAACCTCTGTATTTTGTGATGCTCATCCACTCTATCTCATCTATATCTATTCACAGGGTCTGCAGTCAGTGTTTGCAATATGTCTGATTAGAGTGACAGCCAGAACAAGTCAGAGGAGCAGATTCAAATGGGTGAGGGCACTAGTCCCTCTAGCACCTCAGATGATGGTAGCAGGAGCACCCCAAGCAACTTACCCAAAGCTGCCACCAGGACAAGAAAGAAGAGAACCTCAGAATCTGAGGATAAAGACTATGTGGCAGTAGAAGATAAGGCCACTTCCAAGAAGAAAGTGCTCAAGAAGGAGTATGGCACAGCTGCTACCACCAAGCCTGGTATGAAGTCCAAAGTACCTGCCAAAAGGATTCCCATGTCTAAAGCCAGAGCCTCCACTCAAGCATCATTGGAATCTGACCCAAAGAGGCAGCTGTAGAAGGGAAGAAGAGGAAGGAAAGGGTCAATAAGACCATGGCCAGAGTTATTGGAAAGCCTTCCATGATGGAAGAGGAGGAAGAAGAAGAAGTTGCTGCACCAACACCAAAGGCTCAGAAGCTTATGGGTGATGCTATCAAAGCCCAAAGAAGCACCCAAAGCTGCCTCCAAACCCAAGACTGTACCTAAGAGGAGTACCAGGAACATTCCAGCTGCTGAGAAGAACAAGGCTCCAATGCCTGAAATTGTTGCCGAGGAAGAAGATGTTGAGACACATGTCTTGAGAAAATTGAAGCCAAAAATTCCAGATCATAATGATGCTCATCCTGTAGTTGAGAACATGAAGATCAGGAGAGACTCAATATTGAGGCTATGGAGAGAGTCAGATCCATATGCCACCAGAAGGGGGACTGTTGTTGACTAAAGGTTCCACACAAAGGAACAGCAGGATTTCTATGAGACGGTGTTGTTGGACAAGAAGCCTATAGTGTGTGACATGAGGTGGGTGGACTGGACCTACATGAAGAAGAATGAAGAACACTATCATGGTGTGTATAATAGTTTTAGTGCTTGTGGAGTTGCAGAATTTGTTGGGTAGAAGCTCACAAAGTGGAATGAGGAGCTCATAATGCAATTCTACTCCACAGCACACTTCTATCCAGATGGCAGGATAGTATGGATGTCTGAAGGTACAAGGTACCAATCAACTATTGAGGAATGGGCAAATCTGATCAATGCACCTAAGGAGGAAGAGGATGACTTGGATGTCTATGCCAAGAAGAAGATGGATCACAACTCTATGGCACATATGTACAAGGAGATCCCAGATGCTGCTATTGAAACACACAAGTTTGGATCAGTACATTATCTTCTTTCAGGACTGCCAACCATCAACTAGATCATCAGGCATACTCTTTTGCCCAAGTCAGGTGATCACAACATGATCAGAGGCCATGGAATAAATCTGCTACACTTATTTGATGTGCCACAAAAGTTCAAGGTCATGAGTCTTATAGTTGAAACTATCAAGAGGACAACTGCTGACCAAAAGAGAAGTTGTGGGTATGCCCCACAGATCCAGGAGCTGATTAACTCCAAGATGGGCACTGGCACTTACTTGTTGGACAAGGATCATATGCCTATCTATCCAGACTTTGAGGACAACCAAGTGGTTATGGATGAAGATGAACCATCTTCTGTGCAAGCACAAGCTAAGAAGGAGAAGGCAAGGACTGAGAAGGCTGCCAAGATGCCAACAATGGAAGAGGCATCTCAGTACTTTTTCAAGAGCAAACAGGATCAACTTGGCTACTTGATTGCATCCACTCTCAGGATTGAGAAGGGGCTGGCCACCTTGACTCGAAACCCGGAGAGCTTGGAGAGGATCATGGAGCAGAAGTTCTATGACTTGGATGTGAAGGTCACAGAGATCCAGTCCGTTGTTGAGCAACTTCAGGATGATATGCAGGAGAGGAAGGGCAAGTCAACCACTAAGGCATTTTCCAGAGTGCCTAGAGCTCAAAGATCAGCTGCAGTGCCAGTGACAGACACCAGAGCCACTTCATCTGCACCAGCTAAAGCTCCTACAGCTCCAGTGCAACCAGCTTCAGCACCTACACCTCCAGCTCCATCCACATCAACTGAAGTCTTCGTCCAAGGAGCCATCTCTACACCACCACCTGAAGATCAAGCCTGAGAGTCGATCTAGTGCTATGCATTTTCTATGAACTTTTTGGTAACTTGTTGCCAAAGGGGGAGAACAATGTATAGATCATATGCTTCGAGAGAGAGTGTTGCTTTTTGTTCTCTCTTGCTTTGGTGGTTGAACTTTATTTGCTTGTTTCAGATACTTTATGTCTGTGTGATACTTGGATGATCATGTGTTTGATCATATGCTACATTTATGCTTGTTGGATGACATTATCCGTTTTATCTCTATATGATCATTCACTTTGCTCGGTGATGAGTGCATGTATTCAATCATTATCATTTTGAGCGCTCCACCAAGATGTATGTGACATGGAAGAGTTACCCATGAGCCTAACTCCTTGTGCATTTGCAGTCCAAAGCAAATCTTAAACTATGCACAAATTTAGGGGCAGCTCTTCCTTATCACATACTTCTCAAAGCGACAATGTTTTTCACTCTTATTATCATTTGTCGAAGCTTTGATCTATATGTTGTCATCAATTACCAAAAGGGGGAGATTGAAAGAGCAACTATCCCTAGGTGGTTTTGGTAATTCCTAACAACATATAGCTCATTGAGCTAACATCATTCCAAGATGAATATTTCAGGAAAAGCTCAATGGATGGCATGGCATGGATGAGAAAAGTGGATCCCTCAAAATGCTAAGGATAAAAGGATTGGCTCAAGCTCAAAAGCTCAAGACTCTACATTTTATATTTTAGTGATCCAAGATCACATTGAGTCTATAGGAAAAGCCAATACTATCAAGGAGGGATGAGGTGTTTCTTAATGAGTTTCCTTCTCTACAGTGCTTGGTGATATGCTCCAAAACCCACAACTATTTTCTCATATCCACATATGACCTAAACCAAAAGTCAAACTCGGCCCTACCGATCCTTTCTACCCGGCGCCACCGAGTTCAGATGTCATAGCCACTGCCACAAACCCTAGGCAAATCGGTCTCACCGATAGGGATCTCGGTCTCACCGAGATGGGATTGTAATCTTTCTATTTCCCTTCGTAACATTTCGGTACCACCGAGATGAGCGATCGGTTCCACCGAGATTGCAATGTAAACTCCCTGTTTCCTTTTCGTAACATTTCGGTCTCACCGAAATGAGCGAATCAGTCCCACCTAGTTTACCTGACCAATTCTCTGGTTAGCTTATTACCAAAATCGGTCTCACTGAGTTTGTGTAATCGGAATCACTGAGATTACGTTATGCCCTAACCCTAACCACATCGGTCCTACCGAGTTGCATGTCGGTCCTACCGAAAATCCTAACGGTCACTATATTTTCTAAATCGGTCTGACCGAGTTTATCAATTCGGTCCCACTGAGTTTGGCAAGTTGTGTGTAATGGTTAGATTTTGTGTGGAGGCTATATATACCCCTCCACCTCCTCTTCATTCGTGGAGAGAGCCATCAGAACAAACCTACACTTCCAACTTGCTGTTTCTGAGAAGGAACCACCTACCCTTGTGTTGAGGCCAAGATATTCCATTCCTACCATATGAATCTTGATCTCTAGCCTTCCCCAAGTTGCTTTCCACTCAAATCTTCTTTCCGCCAAATCCAAATCCTGTGAGAGAGAGTTGAGTGTTGGGGAGACTATCCCTTGAAGCACAAGAGCAAGGAGTTCATCATTAACACACCATTTGTTAATTCTTGGAGAGTGGTGTCTCCTAGATTGGCTAGGTGTCACTTGGGAGCCTCCGACAAGATTGTGGAGTTGAACCAAGGAGTTTGTAAGGGCAAGGAGATCGCCTACTTCGTGAAGATCTGCCGCTAGTGAGGCAAGTCCTTCATGGGCGACGACCATGGTGGGATAGACAAGGTTACTTCTTCGTGGACCCTTCGTGGGTGGAGCCCTCCATGGACTCGCGCAACCGTTACCCTTCATGGGTTGAAGTCTCCATCAACGTGGATGTACGATAGCACCACCTATCGGAACCACGACAAAAACATCTGTGTCTCCAATTGCGTTTGAATTCTCCAAATCCTTCCCTTTACATTTATTGCAAGTTGATGCTTTACTTTCCGCTGCTCATATACTCTTTGCATGCTTGCTTGAATTGTGCTAAGATTGCTTGACTTGTGCTAAGATAGCTAAAATCTGCCAAAGACTAAAATTGGGAAAAGGATAAATTTTTATTTGGTGAAGTAGTCTAATCACCCCCCTCTAGACATACTTTCGATCCTACAATACTCACCGGGTTCAAAGCTGACTTCACGATGTTTTTGATCGTAATAACTCTTTTGTCGGCTCTGGGCTGTCCTGAGTCGATCCCTGATTAGTCTAACTTTCTCCTCAGCTTCCTTGAGCATGTCGGGGCCGAAGATACGACCGTCTCCTGTTTCTGACCAATTTAATGGGGTACGGCATCTTCGCCCGTACAAGGCTTCAAAAGGTTCCATTTGTAGACTGGCTTGGTAACTGTTGGTATATGCGAACTCGGCATACGACAAGCTTTCTTCCCAACTGGTTCCATAGGTGAGAACACATGCTCTTAGCATGTCCTCTATAATTTGGTTCACACGTTCAGTTTGTCCTCGAGTCTTGGAAACTTTTCTCGCAAGCTTCAGTCCATACAAATTTCTTATCCTTCTTGAGTAACTGTGTCATTGTTTTTGCTATGGTGGAGAACCCCTCAATAAACCTTCGCTAATATCCAGCCATTCTCAGGAAACTTCGTACATCTGTTACGTTGACTGGTGGTTTCCAGCCAAGTACGGCCTTGACTTTTTCTGGGTCCACGACAACACCTTCTTGGTGAAGGAAATATGCCCTAGAGGCAATAATAAAGTTATTATTTATTTCCTTATATCATGATAAATGTTTATTATTCATGCTAGAATTGTATTAACCGGAAACATAATACATGTGTGAATACATAGACAAACAGATAGTCACTAGTATGCCTCTACTAGACTAGCTCATTAATCAAAGATGGTTATGTTTCCTAACCATAGACATGTGTTGTCATTTGATTAATGGGATCACATCATTAGGAGAATGATGTGATTGACATGACCCATTCCGTTAGCTTAGCACTTGATCGCTTAGTATATTGCTATTGCTTTCTTCATGACCTATACATGTTCCTCGTAACTATGAGATTATGCAACTCCGTTTACGGAGGAACACTTTGGGTACTACCAAACATCACAACGAATCGGGTGATTATAAAGGAGTACTACAGGTGTCTCCAAAGGTACATGTTGGGTTGGCGATTTTGAGATTAGGTTTTGTCACTCCGATTGTCGGAGAGGTATCTCTGGCCCTCTCGGTAATACACATCACATAAGCCTTGCAAGCATTGCAACTAATAAGTTAGTTGTGAGATGATGTATTACGGAACGAGTAAAGAGACTTGCCGGTAACGAGATTGAACTAGGTATTGGATACCGACGATCGAATCTCGGGTAAGTAACATACCGATGACAAAGGGAACAACGTATGTCGTTATGCGGTTTGACCGATAAAGATCTTCATAGAATATGTAGGAACCAATATGGGCATCCAGGTTCCGCTATTGGTTATTGACCGAGAATGGTTTCTAGGTCATGTCTACATAGTTCTCGAACCCGTAGGGTCCGCACGCTTAACGTTTCGATGACAGTTTATTATGAGTTTATAAGTTTTGATGTACCGAAGGTTGTTCGGAGTCTCGGATGTGATCACGGACATGACGAGGAGTCTCGAAATGGTCGAGACATAAAGATTGATATATTGAAGCCTATGTTTGACTTGGAAAGGTTCCGGATGAAAACAGGATTTATCGGAACACCGGGGTTACCGAAACCCCGAGGGTCAATGGGCCTTGATGGGCCATAAGGAGAAGAGGAAGGGCCGGCCAGGGCAGGCGCGCCGCCTCCCCTCTAGTCCGAATAGGACAGGAGAGGGGCGCGCCTTCCCTCTTCCCTCCCCAAGACCTAATCCAACTAGGAAGGGGGGAGTCCTACTCGGTGGGAGTAGGACTCCTCCAGCGCCGCCCCTAGGGCCGCCGCACCCCCTTTCTCCTTTATATCTGAGGGCAGGGGCACCCCATGACACAAGTTGATCTACGTGATCGTTTTAGCCGCAGCGGTGCCCCCTCCACCATATTCCACCTCGGTATATATCGTCGGAGCTTAGGCGAAGCCCTCGCGCCGGTGAAGCATCATCATCGTCACCACGCCGTCGTGCTGACGGAACTCAACCCCGACGCTTTGCTGGATCGGAGCCCGGGGATCGTCATCGAGCTGAACGTGTGCTGAACACGGAGGTGCCGTACGTTCGGTACTTGGATCGGTCGGATCGTGAACACGTACGACTACATCAACCGCGTTGTTATAACGCTTCGCCACGGTCTCACGAGGGTACGTGAACAGACCTCTCCTCTCGTTGCTATGCCATCACCATGGTCTTGCGTGTGCGAGGAATTTTTTAAATTACTACGCTTCCCAACATGGCATCCGAGCCTGGTTTTATGCGTTGATGTCATATGCACGAGTAGAACACAAGTGAGTTGTGGGCGATATAAGTCATACCGCTTACCAGCATGTCATACTTTGGTTCGGCGGTATTGTGACATGAAGCGCCCAGACCGACATTACGCAGACGCTTACGCGAGACTGGTTTCACCGCCGAGCACTAGTTGCTTAAAGGTGACCGGCGGGTGTCTGCTTTCTCTCACTTTATTTGAACCGAGTGTGGCTACGCCCGGTCCTTGCGAAGGTTAAAACAGCACCAACTTGACAAACTATCGTTGTGGTTTTGATGCGAGGTAAGAACGGTTCTTGCTCAGCCCGTAGCAGCCACGTAAAACTTGCAACAACAAAGTAGAGGACGTCTAACTTGTTTTTGCGGGGCATGTTGTGATGTGATGTGGTCAAGACGTGATGCTATATTTTATTGTAAGAGATGATCATGTTTTGTAACCGAAGTTATCGGCAACTGGCAGGAGCCATATGGTTGTCGCTTATTGTATGAAATGCAACGCCATGTAATTGCTTTACTTTATCACTAAGCAGTAGCGATAGTCGTAGAAGCAATAGTTGGCGAGACGACAACGATGCTACGATGGAGATCAAGGTGTCGCGCCGGTGACGATGGTGATCATGACGGTGCTTCGGCGATGGAGATCACAAGCACAAGATGATGATGACCATATCATATCACTTATATTGATTGCATGTGATGTTTATCCTTTATGCATCTTATCTTGCTTTGATTGACGGTAGCATTATAAGATGATCTCTCACTAAAATTATCAAGAAGTGTTCTCCCTGAGTATGCACCGTTGCGAAAGTTCTTCGTCTTTGAGACACCACGTGATGATCGGGTGTGATAGGCTCTACGTTCAAATACAACGGGTGCAAAACAGTTGCACACGCGAATACTCAGGTTAAACTTGACGAGCCTAGCATATAACAGATATGGCCTCGGAACACGGAGACCGAAGGTCGAACGTGAATCATATAGTAGATATGATCAACATAGTGATGTTCACCATTGAAACTACTCCATCTCACGTGATGATCGGACATGGTTTAGTTGATTTGGATCACGTAATCACTTAGATGACTAGAGAGATGTACGTCTAAGTGGGAGTTTTTAATATGATTAATTAAACTTAAATTTATCATGAACTTAGTACCGATAGTATTTTGCTTGTCTATGTTTATTGTAGATAGATGGCTCGTCTGTTGTTTCGTTGAATTTTAATGCGTTCCTTGAGAAAGCAAAGTTGAAAGATGATGGTGGCAATTACACGGACTGGGTCCATAACTTGAGGATTATCCTCATTGCTGCCTGAAGAATTACGCCCTGGAAGCACCGCTGGGTGCCGAGCTGCTGAGAGCAACGCCGAAGTTGTGAACGTCTGGCGAGCAAAGTCGATGACTACTCTATAGTTCGATGTGCCATGCTTTACGGCTTAGAACCGGGTCTTCAACGACGTTTTGAGCGTCATGGAGCATATGAGATGTTCCAAGAGTTGAAGTTAATATTTCAAGCAAATGCCCGGATTGAGAGATATGAAGTCTCCAATAAGTTCTATAGCTGCAAGATGGAGGAGAATAGTTACGTCGGTGAACATATACTCAAAATGTCGGGTATAATAATCACTTAATTCAACTGGGAGTTACTCTTCCGGATGATAGTGTCATTGATGAATTCTCCAATCACTGCCACCAAGCTACAAGAGCTTCGTGATGAACTATAATATGCAAGGGATGACCAAAACAATTCCCGAGCTCTTCGCAATGCTAAAAGCAGCGGAGGTAGAAATCAAGAAAGAGCATCAAGTGTTGATGGTCAACAAGACCACTAGTTTCAAGAAAAGGGCAAAGGAAAGAAGAAGGGAACTTCAAGAACAGCAAGAAAGTTGCTGCTCAAGAGAAGAAACCCAAGTCTGGACCTAAGCCTGAAACCGAGTGTTTCTACCGCAAGCAGACCGACCTCGGAAGCGGAACTGCCCCAAGTATTTGGCGGATAAGAAGGATGGCAAGGTGATCAAAGGTATATGTGATATACATGTTATTGATGTGTACCTTACTAATACTCGCAGATAGTACACAGGTATTTGATATGGTTACATTGCTAATATTTGCAACTCAAACAGGAACTACGGATTAGCGAAGATTGGCTAAGGACGAGGTGACGATGCGCGTGGAAATGGTTCCAAAGTCGATGTGATCGCGGTCGGCACACTACCTCTACATCTACCATCGGGATTAGTTTTAGACCTAAATAATTGTTATTTGGTGCCGGCGTTAAGCATGAACATTATATCTGGATCTTGTTTGATGCGAGACGGTTATTCATTTAAGACAGAGAATAATGGTTGTTCTATTTATATGAATAATATCTTTTATGGTCATGCACCCTTGAAGAGTGGTCTATTTTTATTGAATCTCGATAGTAGTAATACACATATTCATAGTGTTGAAACCAAAAGATGCAGAGTTGATAATGATAATGCAACTTATTTGTGGCACTGCCGTTTGGGTCATATCGGTGTAAAACGCATGAAGAAACTCCATACTGATGGACTTTTGGAATCACTTGATTATGAATCACTTGGTACTTGCGAACCGTGCCTCATGGGCAAGATGACTAAAACGCTGTTCTCCGGAACTATGGAGCGAGCAACTGATTTGTTGGAAATCATACATACTGATGTTTGTGGTCCAATGAATGTTGAGGCACGCTTGGCGGTATCGTTATTTTCTCACCTTCACAGATGATTTGAGCAGATATGGGTATATCTACTTAATGAAACACAAATCTGAAACATTTGAAAAGTTCAAAGAATTTCAGAGTGAAGTGGAAAATCATCGTAACAAGAAAATAAAGTTTCTACGATCTGATCGTGGAGGAGAATATTGGAGTTACGAGTTTGGTTTACATTTGAAACAATGCGGAATAGTTTCGCAACTCACGCCACCCGGAACACCACAGAGAAATGGTGTGTCCGAACGTCGTAATCGTACTTTACTTGATATGGTGCGATCTATGATGTCTCTTACTGATTTACCGCTATCGTTTTGGGGATATGCTTTAGAGACGGCCGCATTCATGTTAAATAGGGCACCATCTAAGTCCGTTAAGACGACACCTTATGAACTGTGGTTTGGCAAGAAACCAAAGTTGTCGTTTCTTAAAGTTTGGGGCTGTGATGCTTATGTGAAGAAACTTCAACCAGATAAGCTCGAACCCAAATCGGAGAAATGTGTCTTCATAGGATACCCAAAGGAGACTGTTGGGTACACCTTCTATCACAAATCTGAAGGCAAGATTTTCGTTGCTAAATTCGGATCCTTTCTAGAGAAGGAGTTTCTCTCGAAAGAAGTGAGTGGGAGGAAAGTAGAACTTGATGAGATAATCAGTATCTGCTCCCTTATTGGAAGGTAGTTCATCACAAGAAACGGTTCTGTGACAACTACACCAATTAGTGAGGAAACTAATG
The DNA here is from genome assembly GCA_021605205.1 of Aegilops longissima. Lineage (NCBI taxonomy): Eukaryota > Viridiplantae > Streptophyta > Magnoliopsida > Poales > Poaceae > Aegilops > Aegilops longissima. The sequence goes on from CM038677.1 coordinate 709,742,327, forward strand.
ATGTTGATCATGAAACTTCAGATCAAGTTACTACTTGAACCACGAGGTCAACCAGAGTAAAATACGCACAGAGTGGTACGGTAATCCTATTACGGAAGTCATGTTACTTGACCATGGCGAACCTACAAACTATGAAGAAGCGATGGTGAGCCCAGATTCGCAAAATGGCTGGAAGCCATGAAATCTGAGATGGGATCCATGTATGAAAACAAAGTATGGACTTTGGTTGACTTGCCCGATGATCGGCAAGCCATTGAGAATAAATGGATCTTTAAGAAGAAGACCGACGCTGATGGTAATGTAAGCGTCTATAAAGCTCAACTTGTTGCGAAAGTTTTCGACAAGTTCAAGGGGTTGACTACGATGAGACTTTCTCACCCGTAGCGATGCTTAAGTCTGTCCGAATCATGTTAGCAATTGCCTCATTTTATGATTATGAAATTTGGCAAATGGATGTAAAACTGCATTCTTGAATGGATTTCTAGAAGAAGAGTTGTATATGATGCAACCGAAGGTTTTGTTGATCCAAAGGGTGCTAACAAAGTGTGCAAGCTCCAGCGATCAATTTATGGTGCAGTGCAAGCCTCTCGGAGTTGGAATAAACGCTTTGATAGTGTGATCAAAGCATATGGTTTTATCTGAGACTTTTGGAGAAGCTTTGTATTTACAAGAAAGTGAGTGGGAGCTCTGTAGCATTTCGATATTATATGTGGACAACATATTATTGATTGGAAATGATATAGAATTTCTGGATAGCATAAAAGGATACTTGAATAAAAGTTTTTCAATGAAAGACCTCGGTGAAGCTGCTTACATATTGGGCATCAAGATCTATAGAGATAGATCAAGACGCTTAATTGGACTTTCACAAAGCACATACCTTGATAAAGTTTTGAAAAAGTTCAAAATGGATCGAGCAAAGAAAGGTTTTTACTGTATTACAAGGTGTAAGATTGAGTCAGACTCAATGCCCGACCACAGCAGAAGATAGAGAGAAAATGAAAGATGTTCCCTATGCTTCAGCCATAGGCTCTATCATGTATGCAATGTTGTGTACCAGACCTGACGTATGCTTAGCAGTAAGCTTGGCAGGAAGGTACCAAAGTAATCCAGAGTGGATCATGGATAGCGATCAAGAACATCTGAAATACGAAAAGGACTAAGGATATGTTTCTAGATATGGAGGTGACAAAGAGCTAGTCGTAAATGGTTACGTCGATGCAAGCTTTGACACTGATCCGGACGATTCTAAATCGCAAACCGGATCGTGTTTTTATTAAGCGGTGGAGCTGTCGGTTGGTGCAGTTCTAAACAAAGCGTCGTGGCGGGATCTACATGTGAAGCGGAGTACATAGCTGCTTGAATCAGCAAATGAAGGAGTCGGATGAAAGAGTTCATTTCGATCTAGGTGTCATACCTAGTGCATCGGGACCAATGAAGATCTTCGTGACAATCTTGGTGCAATTGCCTTGGCAAAGGAATCCAGATTTCACAAGAGGACCAAGCATATCAAGAGACGCTTCAATTCCATTCGGGACCAAGTCCAAGTGGGAGACATAGAGATTTGCAAGATACATACGGATCTGAATGTTGAGACCCATTGACTAAGCCTCTTCCACGAGCAAAACATGATCAGCACCAAGACTCCATGGGTGTTAGAATCATTCTTGTGTAATCTAGATTATTGACTCTAGTGCAAGTGGGAGGCTGAAGGAAATATGCCCTAGAGGCAATAATAAAGTTATTATTTATTTCCTTATATCATGATAAATGTTTATTATTCATGCTAGAATTGTATTAACCGGAAACATAATACATGTGTGAATACATAGACAAGCAGATAGTCACTAGTATGCCTCTACTAGACTAGCTCATTAATCAAAGATGGTTATGTTTCCTAACCATAGACATGTGTTGTCATTTGATTAATGGGATCACATCATTAGGAGAATGATGTGATTGACATGACCCATTCCGTTAGCTTAGCACTTGATCGTTTAGTATATTGCTATTGCTTTCTTCATGACCTATACATGTTCCTGTAACTATGAGATTATGCAACTCCCGTTTACGGAGGAACACTTTGGTACTACCAAAGCGTCACAACGAAGCGGGTGATTATAAAGGAGTACTACAGGTGTCTCCAAAGGTACATGTTGGGTTGGCGTATTTGAGATTAGGTTTTGTCACTCCGATTGTCGGAGAGGTATCTCTGGCCCTCTCGGTAATACACATCACATAAGCCTTGCAAGCATTGCAACTAATAAGTTAGTTGTGAGATGATGTATTACGGAACGAGTAAAGAGACTTGCGATAACGAGATTGAACTAGGTATTGGATACCGACGATCGAATCTCGGGTAAGTAACATACCGATGACAAAGGGAACAACGTATGTCGTTATGCGGTTTGACCGATAAAGATCTTCGTAGAATATGTAGGAACCAATATGGGCATCCAGGTTCCGCTATTGGTTATTGACCGAGAATGGTTCTAGGTCATGTCTACATAGTTCTCGAACCCGTAGGGTCCGCACGCTTAACGTTTGATGTGATTTATTATGAGTTTATAAGTTTTGATGTACGAAGGTTGTTCGAGTCCGGATGTGATCACGGACATGACGAGGAGTCTCGAAATGGTCGAGACATAAAGATTGATATATTGGAAGCCTATGTTTGGACTTGGAAGGTTCGGATGAAAACAGGATTTTCTTGGAACACCGGGGTTACGGAACCCCGGGAAGTCAATGGGCCTTGATGGGCCATAAGGGAGAAGAGGAAGGGCCGGCCGGGGCAGGCGCGCCCTCCCCTCTAGTCCGAATAGGACAAGGAGAGGGGGCGGCGCTTCTTCCTCTTCCCCTCCCAAGACCTAATCCAACTAGGAAAGGGGGGGGGAGTCCTACTCCCGGTGGGAGTAGGACTCCTCCAGGCGCGCCTCCCTAGGGCCGGCCGCACCCCCCCTTGCTCCTTTATATACGAGGGTAGGGGGGCACCCCATGACACAAGTTGATCTACGTGAGGTGGACAAAATATGCGGGGGCGTTTGTCAGTCCAAATGGCATTACTGTAATTTCATATAATCCGTATCTGGAGGTGAATGATGTCTTAGGGATATCTTCTGTCCGTACCTTTAATTGATGATACCCCGACCTTAAATCAATTTTTGAGAAAACCTTGGCTTGTGCGAGCTGGTCAAATAAATCATTTATCCATGGCATCGGATATTTGTTTTTGATGGTGACCATGTTGAGTGCTCGATAGTCTATACATAATCTCAGTGTCCCATCCTTTTTATTGGTAAATAATACTGGTGAACCCCAAGGTAACGAGTTGGCCCGTATAAATCCTTTGTCCAGTAATTCTTTTATTTGCTTCTTTAATTCTACCAACTCGGAGGGTGCCATTCTATAGGGTTTCTTGTAAATGGGGGTGGTTCGGTGCTAGTTCAATGATGAACTCTATTTCCGGTGCGGTGGCATGCCCGGTAGTTCTTTGAAATCGTCGGGAACTCACACACCACTGGAACTTTTCTTAACTCTGAAATGTCCACCTTGTTCAACCTTGGTTGCCGTGATATTGGTCTTTCTTGAGCTGCAATTTTTATCGTCTTCCCATGATGATGAGTAAAATTACAGATCCGATTGAAGCGATCGATAAATACCTTGTTGGTGGTTAACCAGTCCATTCCTAGGATAACATCCAGTCCCTTATTTTCCAATACAATGAGGTTTGCCTGAAACTTTAGTCCCTCAATCTCAATAACCACACCTCGGCAGTAACTCTGAGTGATTTGCTTAATCCCAGGGGACTTGATGGTCATGGATTTTTCCAAGGGAAGCATCGAAAAATCATGTTGCAAAGAAAATTTCTTTGAAATGAACGAGTGAGACGATCCAGAATCAAACAAAACCATGGCAGGTATTGTGTTGACAGGGAACGTACCAAGTATGATATCCGGGGCATTCTGTGCTTCCTCCTTGGTCACATGGTTCAAGTGACCCTTCTTGTGATTGTTATTGGGGTTGAAGTTGTTACGCTTGGGTGTTGAATTATTTCCACTGTTGTTCGGCTTGGGGGCCGAGTTTCTTGGCTTTGGGCACTGTTTGGCATAGTGTCCTCCCTCTCCACAAGCGTAGCAAGTAACACCTGGGTGATATGTAAAATCCTTGTCTCTTGCATGAATTTTTTTGTTTGGGCGTGGAACAATGGTTGTGGATTTGTTCGCTCCAATTTTCTGAAAATCAGTCTTGTTTTGGTTGTTGCGAGCATGAGTAGTCTTGTCCCTTTTGCGCTAGCGAAAATCCTCCAAGCTGCGGCGCTCATTTTCCAATGTAATAGCCTTGTCCACAAGTGTTCTAAAATCCGGAAAGGTGTGTATGACCAGCTGGCATTTAAGTGCCGGTGCCAGACCGTCCAGAAATTTTTCCATCTTTTTATTTTCAGTCATGTGCTCTTTGTTGGCATAACGAGATAACTGAGTAAACTGACTATTGTACTCGATCCTTTGTCATGCTTCTCGCTTGAGGTCATCAAACTCCCTTTTCTTGATCCTCATAATGCTTACGGAATGTGCGCCCCATGAAAACCTTCTTTAAATTCTTCCCAGGTGATGTTATTTTCATTGGGGTGCATGTGTAGGAAATTTTCCCACCATGATGCAGCTGCTCCAGTGAGGTAGTGAGGTGCATAAAGTACCTTCTCACGGTCCGAACATTGTGCAATAATTAACTTCCTTTCAATGTCTCGAAGCCAATCATCGGCCTCAAGCGGTCTATCAGTGTGAGAGAACGTTGGGGGACGTGTCTTTTGTAGTTAAGACAATTTGGAATGCTACTGATATGGTTCACGGTGATTTCCCATATTGATAACATGATTCATCATTTCTTGATGCTGCTGCTGGCTTTGCTCATAAAGGTGGCATACTTGAGAAAATGCTGCTTCACTGCCTTGCTGACTTGACTGCCCCTGTGTGCAATTGTTACTTGTCTGGGTACCATAATTTTCTTCCGGCGGACTTGGCATGGAAGAGTCCAGGGACGAGGCATTTTCCACTCTGGGGTATTTTGCAGAACCCATGAGAAAAACCGAATGGCAAAAATAAATAATATTGCAAAGGCGGATTTTTTTTCAATATTTTTCAAGAAAATAGTTGATTGCGCATGGAGAAGGACCACTCAGTACATATCTTACACGCAAGCCGTAATTATACAATACATCACTCAGGATGTGCGTACACATTCCTGACATGTTATTTAGGCTAGTGCACTTCTCCAAGTTCCTACATGATGCGCACACAAACTACTTCCCACCAAACCTATATACATATAAACATATCATACAAGCTGGTACATCGCACGGCTGCTAGGCGCACTCATCGGAGATGGTAAAACTTCCTCGGCCTGCCGAGGTAAGACCAGTGATCTTGGAGACTCAACCTCCTCCTCACTAATTGGCTCCAGCGCTAAGTCTGGGTTGAGGAGCTTGTCTTGGTAGCGGAAGGTGGTGCAGCACTGGCTGGAGTAGGAGCAATGACTTGGTCAAACTCCTCAGTGGTAGGCAGGCGGGGAGCGGTGGCTAAGATGGCAGGTGTATAGGATGCTGAGGATGAGACGTAAGTCAGTGGTGGTGCTGTATGGAGGAGCTCCCTCCTATTGGCGGAACAGCCCTGAACTAAGTCCATACGAGCAGCCACAAAGTCGTCCACGAGGTTATAAAAAGCTACCTCAAGAGCTTTGAGATACTCAACCAACATTTCAATGACCTCATCTCTCCCCCCTAGCGCAACCGAATGCATAGTGACGTGTGTATGGCATGTGGCATGGGAGGTAGCTGTAGCGACGAGCCTTCATCGAAGGGAGGGCATCCCAGAGACGAGCTATCGCCTCACGGGCAGCCATCTGCATGGCATGCCTCTCCGTAGGCATGACCCTTCCCACAAATCGGAAGCGGCATGACTCAGAACGTCCTCCCTTGAATTGCACCGCGGCCTGGTGCATAGACACGTTGTCGCTGATCTTGTGCTGGTAGAGTGTGAACTCCGGACGAGGCGATGGCCCGATCGCGACCTTGGTGATGGAAACGAGAAGCTTGATAAACCCCTTAGGTACATTGGCGAACACCTGTGACTAACAGTCGCTGCCAGCCATCTACAAAGGTAGACAAAAATTCCGAATAGTCAAATCATAAATTTATGATGACTAACAGGAAATTGCTACATTTGCAAAATGTTAAAATAGCACTTATTACGCTAATAACCGATTAGCGATCGCACCTAGTGGCTTCCTACAGTCAGCCTGGCTCTAATACCAAGGTTGTCAGGACCGGTTTTCCAATAAAATATTTATTGAATCGACCATTTTATCAGACCAGTATAGAAAAATCCTCCTTACTTGTAGACAAATCCTTGATACAGAAATCCAGAAGTACTAAATATTATACAAGGTTGAGCTGAGGCTGCTCAACAATTTATTACAAGCATGCCGATAATATACATAAAGGCGGATATGACACAAAGAGTATGGTGGCATAACTACTAACTCGTAATAAAAGTGGTGGTGGATATGTCACAGTGAAGTGGGTGACATGACTCCAAAATCTTACAGCTCATCAAGCGCCGGAGTGACGCTCGATGATTTTATTAGGGTAGCGGAAGCGTATATAATACAAGTGACCAACTCCAGGATCGCACGGGACTGACTGGGACTCCTCTAGGCGTCGGACTCGCTATCGTACTCTTCATCCATAAGATCGCCTTCGTCAACATCTGGCCAAATCAACAAGCCAGGTGAGTACTTTGAATGTACTCGCAAGACAGTTTGGACATAAGATATAACAAATGCAAACATGATGCACATGAGCAGACTAGTAATGCGCACTCAGTTAATAAATTTGCACTTCATGTTAAATAAAAAGGAAGTCAGGCAGTAGTCCTACCGAAAACCCAATAAATTAACCGAAGACCGATCGGGTGTCTGAAGCGACGCCTCGAAAGGTAAAAATAGATTAACATGCCGCAGTCGGGCGTCAGGGCAACACCACCTAAAGGGCTTATATTGAAACGTAAATGACAGTACGTGCCACAGTCGGACGTCTAAGCGACATCTCGAAAAGGGCTTATAACGAAAGTAAATAACAAGGATGCCACAGTCAGACGTCTGAGCGACATCACATAAAGGGCTTATATCAAAAGTAAATAACAAGAATGCCACGATCGGACGTCGGCGACATCACATAAAGGGCTTATATCAAAAGTAAATAACAAGAATGCCACATTCGGACGTCTGAGCGACATCACATAAAGGGCTTATATCAAAAGTAAATAACAAGAATGCCACAGTCGGACATCTGAGCGACATCACATAAAGGGCTTATATCGAAAGTAAATAACAAGAATGCCACAGTCGGACGTCTGAGCGACATCACATAAAGGGCTTATATATCATCATTCGAATTCAAGTAGCTCATGAAGGTAACATCATTCCACGGAATACTCGGTACATGATAATAAATTGGTTAGTCCATCCACATGAATAACGTTCAGCCGGGTTTACCACTCTCAGTTTCATGCTTATTCTCCGAGAGGTATCTTTGAGACCGACATCGAGACCGATCTTGGGATTGACACTAATATGTTGATCAATGTCCTTGACCATGGACATGGTTACTCGAATGGTTTTGACTCTGCAGAGTTTGTACTATTTAACCACAGCCAACGGATTTCAGTAGTCACAAAGGACTAGTTCCGTTTATGGTATTTTAGAAGAAACACATCTAACCAGTACACACCCATTCCACATTCCGCTGCCAGGAATCACCCTAGGCAACGTTCAAGAAAAACTCTAAGACGGGGAGGCTACAACCTCGAATAGCATGGGATCAAATTTATATCGCACGCTCTAAGGGGTGCCCCCCCTCTCGGTCCCAACCGGAAACACCCATGCCCCCTAACCGGATGACGGGCTTTAATCCAAGGCCATGGAACCCTCATCACAGCCCCTCTATTTGGTGTGTACACGGAAAGAGGTTTGCAACTGACTAAACCGCATTCTTTGCAGAAGACATGTGGCGGCACGAAAAGGCACGAACGGGAACAAGACTTGGTCCACGTTAATACTGGAGTTAAACGGTTGACATAAAACTGGCATGCTTCAACAATACCAGCTTGCAACCTATCATGCCACCACATGATCAGGTTATCTCACCATCATATGAACACATCAAATTTCGAAGCTCACTTGTAGCTTGCTTTGCATGAAATATAACATTCACAAATGCTTATATAAACATGTCATGAGAAAACCACTCAAGCAATCATGAAAAACACTCATCATATCAAAGGTTCAAACATGCTTGCCTGGTTCAGAGTAGTCAAAGTCTAGCTCGGTGAAGTTTGCGGCTCTGTCACCTCCTTCGGTATCTACATTATAAAAGAAATCGGATACTTACGTAAATACCGTGCGTGCATAAAAAATGTTCCAAATATTTTTCAAATAAATATGATAAAAAACTAGATAGAAAAATAAAGATGACAGAAAATGAATCAGCTCAAAATCATCTTTTGTTTAAAAGTTATAAAGGTTCTAGTCCAGGGATTAATCTGTGATGAAACAGAAACTTTCCAAGGGCTAGTTTAGAAAAACAGAAAACGTTTCAGTTGGAATCGCCTTCGAGGAAAAGCGATCCGGGCGAAGGCGCCAAAGTAAAACGGTTGAAGGGGAGGTGAGGCTGACGAGGGGGTCCCACCCGTCAGGTTTGAAATTCAGAATAGAGTCCCACCGGCGCCCGAGGCTCGCGGTGGTCGCCGGCGTCGATCCACGGCGAGGTAGGGGGAGTGGAAGGTACCTACGGACTCGCGGAGTTCTCCCGCGTCTGTGGGTGGTGGAGTTGGTCGTCGGAGAGCACGACGTCGACGGCGGCCTCCACTCCGGCGATCTGTGGTTGATCGAGATGATCCTCTCGAAGGGAGCTGCAAACTCAAATTGAGCGCTGGTCGTGCAAGCGGGTGCACTAGGCGAATCGCAGCGCTTTGGGGAGCTGGTGTGCACTCACTAGAGAGAATCTTGCCGGAACACGAACCGGATCGGGGCGGCCGGAGTCGGGGAATAAGGCCTCCTCGAGGTCCTCCTAGCGGCTGGGCGTGGTTCTGGTGAGGTGGAGGAGTGGTGCTGGGTCGAAGGCGAGATCGGGGCCTCCATTTATAGTCGGCCCGAGGCGGTTGCTGAGAACGGGATTTCTCCGGCGAGTAATTACGGCGAGGTGGTGGTCGAGCTGACGGCTTAGGTTATTGGGCAGCGGCGGATTGGTCCACTGGCTCCATTCAACAACTAAGCTTGATCGGATTTGGCCTGCTCCCGTGGCTTCGACGGAACGGAGCTCACGGGCTCGTCGGCGGCAGAGAGCGCGCTCTGCGCCTCTCGAGCCACGGCGACAGTTCTCAGCAGCAGCCTGAGAGAAGAGGGCGGCCCGCGGAGGCTCCTGGTGGTGTGGGCGGTGCTGGGCGGTGCCCATCTTGCAGGTTGGCCTCGCTGGCCGCCACGGGCAGTTCTGCCACCACGGGAGGCGCCGGAGTTGACGCGACACGTCGCCACCGACGCTCGCAACCGGCCAGACAACCGTGCGGCGCACTAGATAAGAAGGGGGAGCAGTGAGGAAGGCGCCAACCGTGCCTTTGGCGAGATCGGCGCCGAGGTTACAAGAAAGCGACATCGCCCATGAAACTTAACACTGAATTCTGAAACTTGACAGGAACAGTGCCGGCCACCTGTTCGTCGAATTGATTTATGCACGTGGAAATTTTTTCTTGAGCTGAAACTTGGTGGGATGGCCTCTTGATGCATCCAGAGACTGCCTGAATTTTCTCAGAATTTTTGGAAAAGGAAAAAATGAATTTCACCAAAAATGGCAAATCTGGTCCAAACTTGCAGCAAGCAAATTTAGAAAATTTTGAACTGTGGACCAGCAAATCTTGATGGATCTAGGTTGAGGGCACTAAGGACTAGCCAGAGGAATTTATTTGGAACAAAAACTCAAAGGAAATCTAGTAGTTCCTTTGTAAATCACTAAGCTCCAAATAAATGGCAGAAAAAGATTTTGAGGTTAAAACAAATAGAAATAAAATCCAGGAGAAGTTGAACCTTGCTGGACTTGATGCTTGACTTGATCCAAAGTAGGGAGGTGGGTTTTGGAAGAAAATTTTCAACATAGGTCATGGCAAGAGAGAAATTTTTGAATGGGGAAGAATAAATCCATAAATTTTAGGAATCCTATTTAATAAAAAGGAATTGTAAAAACCTTCCAAAATTATTTGTGTTGAGCCAACGCAAGATGAAAAATCTTCAAGACCAAAATCAAGGTTGGGAAGAACCCATAAAAATACTTGTCATAAAAGAAATTTTTTGAGAAGGAGAGTCTTTTAGAAAAAAAATTAAATAACCTCCTTCCAAATAAATTAAAGAATTTGATAAAAACCAAATCAAAAGATTTGGAGTGTTACACCTGGACAACGAGTACAGCTCATCACAAACAGTGTTGTCACCTCTGGGACGTGTTTCCAACCAAGCTGCTGAAAGTCTGATGTGTTCACATGTAATCCGATCGTCGACTTTGCTCTGGGTGTTTGGGCGCAGATCGTTCTTGTGTTCATCGACATCTGGGGTCACCAAGGTAGAGTTTTGTAGAAGCTGTGTAGTGTGCTTGAGACCAAGAATATCTGTCCCTGCATATTATTGAGTCCCTCCAAGAGTGCCTTTTCGGTCAGTCTCCCCTCATACCATGATTTAGGGAGACCTATCTTCTTAAGGCCAGGAATGAAGTCAACACAAAACCCAATGACATCCTCTGTTTGATTGCCCATGGAGATGCTTCCTTCGGCCTAAGCGTGGTTCTGAGACATATTTCTTTAGGACTCCATGAACCTCTCAAAGGGGTACATATTGTGTAGAAATCTGGGGCCCAGAATGACAATCTCGTCAACTAGATGAACTAGGGACAGCGTCATGATATTGAAGAAGGATGGTGGGAACACCAGCTCAAAAGCCCGACAAGACATTGCACCACATCACTCCTTAGCCTTGGTATGATTTCTGGATCGATCACCTTCGAGAGATTGCATTGAGGAATGCACATAACTTCACAATGGATAATCGGACATTTTCGGTAGAAGCCCCTCAATGCAACCGGAAGCGATGGCGTCATAATCACGTGGCGATCACGAGACTTTAGGTTCGGAACTTTTCTCCGGCATATTTATTATTCCTTTATATTCGATGAGAAGCCAGTCGGGACCTTCATACTAAGCAGGCATTCAAAGAAGATTTCCTTCTCTTCTTTGATAAGAGCGTAGCTGGCAGGACCTTCATACTGCTTTGGAGGCATGCCGTCTTTTTCGTGCAAACGTTGCAGGTCGTCCCGTGCCTCAGCTATATCTTTTGTCTTCCCATACACGTCCAAGAAGCCTAGAAGGTTCATGCAAAGGTTCTTCGTCACGTGCATCACGTCGATCGAAGAGCGGACCTCTTGGTCTTTCCAGTAGGGTTGGTCCCAAAATATAGATTCTTCTTCCGCATGGGTGCGCGTCCCTCAGCGTCATTCGGAACAGCTAGTCTGCTGGGATCCTTTCCAAAGATTACGTGTAAATCATTGACCATAGCAAGTACGTGATCACCGGTACGCATGGCGGGCTTCTTCCAGTGATCTTCCTCGCCTTTGAAATGCTTGCCTTTCTTTCGACATTGATGGTTGGTCAGAAGAAATCAACGATCGCCCAGGTACACATTCTTCCTGCATTTGTCCAGGTATATACTTTGCTGTCAGCTAAACAGTGCGCGCATGCGTGGTATCCCTTGTTTGTCTGTCCTGAAAGGTTACTGAGAGCGGGCCAATCGTTGATGGTACAAACAGCAACGCGTGCAGGTTAAATTCCTCCTGTTTGTGCTCATCCCACGTACGTACACCGTTTCCATTCCACAACTGTAAAATTTCTTCAACTAATAGCCTTAGGTACACATCAATGTCGTTGCCGGGTTGCTTAGGGCCTTGGATGAGAACTGACATCATAATGACTTCCGCTTCATGCACATCCAAGGAGGAAGGTTATACATACACAGAGTCACGGGCGAGATGCTGTGATTGCTGCTTTGCTCCCCGAAAGGATTAATGCCATCCGCGCTTAAACCAAACCATACGTTCCTTGAGTCACGTGCAAACTCAGCCCAGTACTCTCTCTCAATTTTTCTCCACTGCGACCCGTCAGCGGGTGCTCTCAACTTCCGTCTTTCTTACGGTCCTCACTGTGCCATCGCATCAACTTGGCATGCTCTTTGTTTCTGAACAGTCGTTTCAACCATGGTATTATAGGAGCATACCACATCACCTTCGCAGGGACCCTCTTCCTGCAGGGCTCGCCGTCAACATCACCAGGGTCATCTCGTCTGATCTTATACCGCAATGCACCGCATATCGGGCATGCTTTCAAATCCTCGTACGCACCACAGTAGAGGATGCAGTCATTAGGGCATGCATGTATCTTATGGACCTCCAATCCTAGAGGGCATACGACCTTCTTTGCTGCGTACGTACTGTTTGGCAATTCGTTATCCTTTAGAAGCTTCTTCTTAAATATTTTCAGTAGCTTCTCAAATCCTTTGTCAGGCACAACATTCTCTGCCTTCCACTACAGCAATTCCAGTACGGTACCGAGCTTTGTGTTGCCATCTTCGCAATTGGGGTACAACCCTTTTTTGTGATCCTCTAACATGCGATCGAACTTCAGCTTCTCCTTTTGACTTTCGCATTGCATCCTTGCATCGACAATGACCCGGCGGAGATCATCATCATCGGGCACATCGTCTGGTTCCTCTTGATCTTCAGCAGCATCACTGGGCACATCGTCTGGTTTCTCTTGATCTTCACCAGCTCCCTCCGTTGCAGCATCACCGTATTCAGGGGGCATATAGTTGTCATCGTCCTCTTCTTCTTTGTCGTCTTCCATCATAACCCCTATTTCTCCATGCCTCGTCCAAACATTATAGTGTGGCATGAAACCCTTGTAAAGCAGGTGGGTGTGAAGGATTTTCCGGTCAGAGTAAGACTTCGTATTCCCATATTTAGGGCATGGACAACACATAAAACCATTCTGCTTGTTTGCCTCAGCCACATCGAGAAAATTATGCACGCCCTTAATGTACTCGGAGGTGTGTCTGTCACCGTACATCCATTGTCAGTTCATAATTATGTGTGTCAAAAGTAAGAAAATCAGACAAGTATCTATCTAAAGTAAGAAAATCAGACAAGTATCTATCTAAAGGAAGAAAATCAGAAAGAAGATAAGAACAAGAGGCTCACCACGGTGGTGCCAGCGACGAGATCGGCGCGGGCGATCGACGGCGGTGAAAATGGGGATGGGGTGTGACGGACCGCTAAATCTAGACAAATCTCGGGAAAAATGGAGCTCCGAGGTCGAGCTTCGAGAGGAGAAAGTTTAACTAGTGTGGCTCGGGCATTTCATCGAACACCTCGTGTGCATAGGAGGTGAGCTAGAGCACCCAATGCCCTCCCCCTCGCCGGCCAGCAAAAAATAGAGCACTGTGGAGTGCTCTGCTGCGGTGATGGGGTATATATATGCAACTTATTTGTCCCGGTTCATGGCAGGAACCGGAACTAAACCCCCCCTTCTGTACCGGTTCTAGTCACGAACCGGTACGAATGGCTGTGGTCCAGGAGCGTGGCCCATTGGTCCCGGTTCGTGCCTAGAACCGAAACAAATAGATCCAGACGAACCGGGACCAATGCCCACGAGGCCCCGGCCGGCCCCCTGGGCTCACGAACCGGGTCTAATGCCCCCCATGGGTCCCGGTTCATGAAGAACCGGGACTAATGGGCTGGCCAAGGCCCGAACCAAAGCCCTGTTTTCTACTACTGATACTTTTTAATCTTTATCTCCTCTTATGCCTAGTATTCTTTCTCTCCAAGATGCATCCCAACGACTTGTACGCGTATCCAGGCTCGCAACCCAGCTATTTAACACGAACACGTCGGCCAGGAAAAGCAAGACGTTTACCGCAAGTCGCACATCACTGAAATTCCACTCTATTTTTATGACAACTATGCCGTAAGCCTAGTCCTTTAGGAATTAATGTATATTTTTCTACAATGCTACCAAGCAATTTATATCACAATTCTACCGGTTTCCTATATCTGCTTTTTTAGAATCATAAGAAACATGGAAGCCCACAATATGAATTCAGCAGTGTCTGGTTTTTTCACACAATGTATGAAATCAAGTGTTAATCTTGCACCCCGAAAAAGAAAAGGAGTTGCAGTCTTGCTCGGTGGACGTCCGTAATTCTGAGAGAAAGTTATTGGTAGAATGCCAAATACACTAGAATCAATTTAATTCTCATGAAGAATCAGTGATAGTAGTGTTCGAAACGATATAGTAGTTCACTATAATTTTGCATAAAATATGATGCCACATTCTTGTGCTTCAAACATGATAATTGCAATTTGCACATCACAACACACCCATTGTGACTCACACCAAGACGCACGCAGCAGGATTGTTAAGCAGTGTGGCACTTCGCCCTCCTTCGCTTCAAGACATCAATTCAATTATAGATACATGCCTAGTTAACAAAATGCACTAAAATGTCAAATTCCTAAAGGAGTCCATCTCCACCTGGCCATCTTAGCAAGGTTACTTTGCACATCAAGCCAATCACGTGTAGTCATAAATCCTGGTGGTTCCCAGTCCTAGCTAGGGTGTATGTGGATTTCAACGACGGTAAAAAAGCAATTCTAACTAAGCGCAAAACTTGAGTACATTCAATGTGCGGCATCCTAAAATGAACCTAGCAACAACTAAACTCTACTCCTTAGTCGACGCACAATGGTTTGTTTATGAATCGTTACTCCATCTCTCTTCTCACACTTAAATAGGAATATTGTGTGGTGCAACATCCATGTGATGGATGCTTTCATGCAATTCAATACGGCAATATGAGCACATGGGAATTTTTATTGTTTGTTGTTGTCCCTCTTTCAGCAGTAGCTCCCACGTTATAAATTTTTCCTATATCAACTAACATTCACAGTGCGGTTCCTCTCAGTGACCACATAGAGGGTCTCCAGAGCACGCACCTTGCCAAGGATCATCAGACCTCGAAATCGAAACTACCTAGCAAGTAGTCAGCTTTAGTGGCATAGTTTTATTATGCAAATATAGAGCCCTGCCTTTCTTGCTAGTATTCTAGCGCATGTCCATTTACTTGTTCCTTGCTGGATGATTCCCGGGATCACCTTGAAATTCTGAAAGGACTGCGGTGCTATATGCATACTTTCTTATACATAGTTACATTTTTGAATTTTCTCTAGAAGGCAGAGAAGTGTTGTGGCACTCCTTTATAATTCTGTTACTGCAGTTTCTTTAATCGTAGATAGATGTGAAATCACAACTCTATAAAGAAAACTAGCCGCACAAATACATGGTGTCTTGATAGTTGATTACAGAATTACCTAGGAGTGATAGTCACAAAGGTTACTTGCCGTGATGGTTCTCACTAGTATTGATCTGGTTATATATAGCTCGTCCAGGTTTAGTTACACATCAAGAGATGGTGGATGTCTGTAGACCTTCTACATTCTAGCACTAAGCCATTATGCTAGACATTACAACACATGTTAGATAGCACTAACTGAATACAACTAACAGTGACCAATCAGAAAAATATGCCGTGATCCACATTTACTTTTTCACTAAAAACATGCAACTTCTGGACACAAAGAACACCACTATAAGTAAGATATTAAACTCATGGGACAACATGCCAAGTACTTGCCATCCTTACACTTCCATTATAACATGTGTACTATTTTATCAAGATCTTATGAGATAATCACACTTCCAATCACACAACATTAAGGCCGAGAGCACAATGTCTTTTCAAGTGCTCCTCCACTTATTTAGCCATGCATATAAGTGCTCATGCTGTCATGCAGATGTAGAGCAACCAATGCCTAGATACTTATAGGTAGTACATCTGATCATCACGAGCAGTTGTTGGCATGGTGAGACCGCACTTGTCGGGCAGCGCCATGGCGCAGTTTGCATCGATGTGGTACATTCTTAGCCATATACCGGTGATGCCTTTGTAGCGGTAAATGTATGATAGGTTGGCCTTCCCAAGCACAACACAACAGTCAACCGATGGGTTGTCCGTCGGGTTATTCACTGCCGCTGCGGGTTGGCAAAGTTTGAATTCATCATTCGACATGCCACAGACGTCATGAACACCCGCTAGTGCAGCTAGGGTGTAACATCCCAAATTTTGGAATGTTAATATAATTAATTGAATTGTTTGTTTGTTTGCTTGAGTGAATTAAACTTGAGTGAAATTTGAACCTTTTCAAAAACTTTTGAAAGAGAGGAATAAAATGACTTTCCCTTCTCCGTAAATTCAAATTCATCCTATTAAAATCAATGAGAGAAGATGACAGGACTTCTTCAACTATAAAGAATTTGAGCGGAGTTTTGCAATTTAATTCTTTCAAATATTTGCACTTGCTTCTCTATTTTTCTTCCCGAGAAATACCCGAAAATAAATTCTTGCAAGCAAGAAAGAGCGGAGGAAAATGACCCTCCAAAATCAGGGGCATTTTGAAAATATTTGAGCCAAGAAAACCAAAGTTTTTATTTTGAAAATTATTTGCAAAAGAAATAAAGCCTTTAGGGATTTTCTGAAAACATTTTTTAAAGTTTTATTTTGGCCGTGGAATAATGCTCATCATCTACATTTTATTTTTCTGATAATTTTAGTATATAAAAACTCTTTATTCGAATTGATTTGATTTCCTTTTTATTGTTTTAGTTTCCTAATTTTAAAAATAGGAATGGAATCGTTTTATTAGGAAAAACCTGCTGGCCCATTAAGCACTTTCCTATTCTAGCCCAACAAGAGATCATCTCCTTCCTCTGTTTCCTCTCACGTTACATAAGCTTTCCATGTCCATGGAGACAGAAATCTCCACCTTCGATCTCCCTCGTCTTTCCATCCCAGCGCCTCCCGAGACCGCCTATAAAACCCCTCCCCTCCTCGTTCCATTTTCCCATCACCGCGCCTCCCTGCCCGTAGCCTTCTCGCCACCGTCCTCCTTTTCCTGCCTAGAAACGTTCACCAGGAGCTCTCCTGGAACCTCCCCATCGCCCAGCGCCACCTCCCCAAGCGTCGACCCCCTCCTCCGCCACCCCCACCCTCGCCGGCGACCTCGCCCCCTCGCCGGAGCAGCCCTCCACATCGCCATCTCCTTCCTGCCATCTCTGCCTCACGTACAGGTAACTCCGTTTTCGTTTTCAGATTTAATTTCCGTAACAGATTTAGTTCCGTTCTTGTTTAGCTTATAACTTTTGATCTAGAAGTCCAATGATGCCGATTCTTTTTGCGTTAGATCACAATTTTCTTGTAGTTTCCAAAAACATATAATTTGTCTATGTTTGGATTTATAAAAATTGAGTTAGATCAGATTTGAATTAAAGCTTGTTTTGCTTATTCCGGGAGTTTCATAATAGATTTTTATTTAATTCTTTTTGCTCCTAGTTGCTTAATGAAATATTTTCTGTTTAGTTAACATAAAACCATGATTAGGTGATGTTAAGAAATTTTTGTTATATAAAACTATTTTGTTGTTATTTGAAGTAGGAAAACTTTGAGTTGTTTTTTCTTTAAGTTTTCCTTTGGGTTTTGCTTTGTTGGTTTTGGTGTGTTACTTTGTTATGTTATGTTATGCTATGTGCTTATTATAGTTATTGTTTGCCTCGGTAGAATTTCCGAGTCTGAAGATTTCTACTCTGAAACCCTAGTTTTTTGAAGATCGTCAACAAGGCAAGTTCACTTTGACCATGCTTTCGACCTATGTTTTATTGCATTTAGTGGCACCTTTGCAACCACCCCTCAGTAGTGTTATTGAAATTCTTGTAGTTGAGTAGTATGCATGAGGTAGGAACCCATCACCCTGTTACCAAGCCCGGGACGTTATTTTATTCTAATGCTACGCTATAGTAGACGGGGTTTGGTATGAGTGTTCGAGAGTGGTTTGAAGAAGGAGGACTCTCGTCAATGACGACAACTCCATGATGGAATCTGCAAGGACTGCATCTTCAAGACCTCAAGACTTCAAGACTCAAGACAAGAATTCAATACACACTCTGGGTGAAGGGCGGTTGTGGGCACCTGGAGAAACCAGTGGTTGGCGGGATGCATGGAGAAGCGCCATGACATCTTGCGGAAAGCTTCACCCAGACTCAAAGAGACGGAAGAATACTTCATGCCGGAAGCTTACCTGCAACCGCAAGTCATTATGGGCTCTGGCTTGGTTGACCTTAGTTGTGACTCTGGCTGGGGCGGTGCTAGCAGATGTAGAACTACGGTAGGATTGGATGGGTGCGGACGGTGGTCGGAGGAACTCTTTGGAAGACCATGTTTCGGTCATCTTGTTCTCAAACACTCTGAAGTGCGAGAACGTAAAGAGAGGGATCGAATCTTGCGGGTAAAGTGTACAAACCTCTGCAGAGGGTTATAACCTAATCGATTAGCCGTGTCCCCGGTTACGGACAATTTGAGCATCTGGACTTGGATCTATCTCGGAACTCTCAACACCGGACTGATAACATAATTATGGGCAACTTATGATGATTTTGGGTTATGAGACATCGGTTGGCGGAACCATGTCATGATAGAAAACTCCTTAGTACAGACTTCATTCTATTCCTTTGATGTAGGGAAAACAAAATCAGCTTTTACGCAAATAAAACTCAGATACAGAGCCACAAAGCCAAATTGCATATAGTATAGTTTTACCATCTGTTTATTCATGTTGTGATCTTGCCGGTACATTCAATGTACTGACCTACACGGCTGCAACGTATCATGTTGCAGATATTTTCCTCGACGAGTAAGAGTTACGATCTGTGGTTACGGTCTACACTCAACCTGCCGATGGCGTTGATGGGACTCCACACCCGTTTGATTGTTTCCGCTGAGTATTATGAGGTATATATCAGTTTTACGTTATTTATGCATGTGATTGCACTTTGATATATACATTGATGTCTTGTGTGTGCAAACATCTTGATCGTGGATGGCATAGAAACACGAGGCTTGACCGTCTCGAGGTCGGTCGCTCTGAATATGGTATCGAGCACATGTTGGCTGTAGAACGTGACCCTAGAAAATGACTTAGTAATATGAAGACCCCAATAGGAATGACCTTTGTTTTGTACTACTCTCGTAACACCTCATTCCTTTTACTAAACCTTCCTTATCTCAAACTATAGATGGAGAGCTACATTCGAACAAAAGAGAACACTACGAGAAGGTTCTTGGAGGCCCTTCCTTGTGGAGCTAGTCAGCTGCTGAAGTTACCGATACCGAGATCAAGGCAACTAAGAGGACGTCCAGATCGTGGGGAGTCAAGACCCAAGTTTTTGGTCGTAAAGAAGCCCCCAAGACTGCAGACATCAGCTTCGGAACTATAAATAGTGACTGTGATATGGGCATCAACACTGCCGTCCATGATGCTATTCCACGTTTATGCTATCGTCATCGTGCTGCACTAAACCCACACTTCTTTGGAAGGATGGGATGGCAGAAGTCTGATGGAGCAACTATTGCCTTGACGGAAGCGCAAAAGATGAAGTTCTCCCCACTTTTAGTGTATAATCAGGATCTGGAACAATACGTCAAGAATCTTGGTGGACCTCCGGAAGCCCTGTTCGACAATGAAGCACTACGAGAAGAGGTCAAGACTCGTAGGTGAAGGTAAACAAGCTGGAGGAGGAGAACCTCGAGATCTCGAGAATGCATCAGAATCGAAGAACAGCAGGACCATGTCTCATGCAAAGGACGTTGAGATCCGTAAGCTCAAGGAACAACTTCAGACATACTGAGGTCGTCACAAGAAACTCCGTGTCGACAGAGAAAATCTAGCGTAAGAACTGGAGGAGATCAAGTCCACACGAAGAAGCCCGGTGGGGACAATGACCAAGTTCCTAATAAATTAGCTTAGTAGTATCCCACCATGAGAGAAATAAAGATGAACGCTTCCTCGATTTAAGTATCGACCATACCAACTTATGTGGGTGGCGATCTGTAGTATTGATTGAATAAATGAATGCTTGGTTGCTATTATTTTTGTGTGTTTATTGAATGGTTGGATAGATGCGATATCGTGAGATTTGTATTTATTTCAACCATGAGAGGCGTAAGTTACGGAAGAATGGTAGAAGGCCTTCATATGGGAACAGCATCAGAATTGGAAAACTCCGAGCATTGAAGACCAAGAAATGAGGACTTAGAAACGAAACCATAGTAGAACGGCCCATTACAAGCGATAATTTTGTTGATGAGTGGGTAATTGCTTTCTCTTTCTATCTCAACCAAACCCGGAATCTTGAACCCATGGACAACCGAACACCATACTTTTCTGGAGACAATTGCAATTTCCCCATGGAGATACATTCCTTGTTCTGAGCACCCCTCCTATCCTACACATGCAGATGACAACCCTTTATGAGTCTTTCCTTAAGGGCCTGAAGCGATCATGACCCTGACGAGTGATCATGATTACCCGAAGATCCTGAAGGACATGATGAAGCATATTCACCTTGAAGGAGATGCAGTCTACAAAGGCTACCCTTTCATGCAAAAGGGAGTGGAACTTTGGTATGTGGAGGTACACCTCCACCATTTGAAAGGAGTTTGCCCAAAGATGATGGGGCAGTACTTTTCATTTCACGTGTGCCACAAGCAACTTTCTTCGATGCTGTTCGTGAAGCAGCCATGGAAGCCATCGCCGATCGGAGAAATACTTGAAGCAAGACTCCGTTATACTCAGGAATACCTAAGCGAAGTGCATGCAGAGATGATGAAGGTGAAGCTCAAGACCACCATGATGAAAAAGAAGATTGAAGATTTCAAGGCTCATGTCGCACACTTCCAGTGGGACTGAAGAATCCTCGAGGAGGATAAATGAATAAAGTTGGAAGTAATGCCTGACCATACCAAATCATGTGGGTGGCAGCATTTGTAACAAAGTACTTTTTGGAATTTGAATTTGCGAAAATGGTTAAGGATGTAATGAAAGATTGATATGAAAATAATGAGATTTTTTGGTTAAACTTGTGCATTCTTTTGGTCATAGTACTCTGTAAAGCCACAAGATCAATGAAGAAAGAAATGTGTTATTCATGACGGTCCATAGAAGGAAGCTGGACAAAATAAGTTGGAGTTTTGTTTTGATATGATGGTATGAAGAAACAGAGTACTACTGGATTTAAAGGAGGTGTAATATGGAACAAGAGAGTTACTCCAAGGATGAGTGAAATTTGTACAAGTGTTGAAGTGGGCTCATAACCCACAGGCCCAGGAATTAATAAGGGTCAAGTACCCACTGGAAGAAGAAATTTTGGGAAGACTGCGATTTGATCAGCAGACGTTTCCGAGGAGATTACATAAAAAACCTAAGAGTGGTGAAGTAACGATAGATGTTTTGTTTGGCTTGCGAAACCATGGATTTACCCAACCCAATTCGAGGACAAGAGAAATTCTGCAATGCTTGTGAGTATGCCCAAGTGTTAGAATCGTGATTCGATATTTACGTATGTGGTAATGATTCAAGTACGGGATGGATTGGCCCCATACGAAGACTTCTATCATGGACTATCATATGTTGATGGAAAATCGAGAGCCTTGAAAAACTTAGAAGAGTGTCGACGCGATAAGCCATAAAACCATAAAATGGTAGGACGATGGAACCCCATTTCAGCAACCGTTGCCAAACGTAGGTTATACGGTGAGGTTCAACCAGACCCGTTTTCTGCAGGAGAAAACCATAAATTGTAGACCACCATGAGTGTTTCGATAGTTGTTTAAAATGGACACAGACCCATCAGCTAAGAAGATCCGGTCTGGACGAACTTCAACTTTGACGAACCGACCCAAGCTTTTGAGGAAAACTCTATGCCGACGTAAGAGCTTTAATGAAGGAGCTATTGTAAGATATGTGAAGAGACATACATTGTCAGCCCTCCGAGGAAATATCTGAGTTTATTGGAACCATGACCTTGTTTTTAAGTGTGGTAGCACCCTGACCTTCGACCAAGACATTTGCTAGAAGACCCCAACCCTAACCTTTTCTTGCTAGCCTCTTGAATCTCGAGGACGAGATTCATTTTAAGTGTGGTAGGTTTGTAACATCCCAAATTTTGGAATGTTAATATAATTAATTGAATTGTTTGTTTGTTTGCTTGAGTGAATTAAACTTGAGTGAAATTTGAACCTTTTCAAAAACTTTTGAAAGAGAGGGAATAAAATGACTTTCCCTTCTCCGTAAATTCAAATTCATCCTATTAAAATCAATGAGAGAAGATGACAGGACTTCTTCAACTATAAAGAATTTGAGCGGAGTTTTGCAATTTAATTCTTTCAAATATTTGCACTTGCTTCTCTATTTTTCTTCCCGAGAAATACCCGAAAAATAAATTCTTGCAAGCAAGAAAGAGCGGAGGAAAATGACCCTCCAAAATCAGGGCATTTTGAAAATATTTGAGCCAAGAAAACCAAAGTTTTTATTTTGAAAATTATTTGCAAAAAGAAATAAAGCCTTTAGGGATTTTCTGAAAACATTTTTTAAAGTTTTTATTTTGGCCGTGGAATAATGCTCATCATCTACATTTTATTTTTCTGATAATTTTAGTATATAAAAACTCTTTATTCGAATTGATTTGATTTCCTTTTTATTGTTTTAGTTTCCTAATTTTAAAATAGGAATGGAATCGTTTTATTAGGAAAAACCTGCTGGCCCATTAAGCACTTTCCTATTCTAGCCCAACAAGAGATCATCTCCTTCCTCTGTTTCCTCTCACGTTACATAAGCTTTCCATGTCCATGGAGACAGAAATCTCCACCTTCCCGATCTCCCTCGTCTTTCCATCCCAGCGCCTCCCGAGACCGCCTATAAAACCCCTCCCCTCCTCGTTCCATTTTTCCCATCACCACGCCCCCCTGCCCGTAGCCTTCTCGCCACCGTCCTCCTTTTCCTGCCTAAAACGCTCACCAGAGCTCTCCTGGAACCTCCCATCGCCCAGCGCCACCTCCCCAGCGCCGACCCCTCCTCCGCCACCCCCACCTGCTTGGCGACCTCGCCCCCCGCCGAGCAGCCCTCCACATCGCCATCTCCTTCCTGCCATCTCTGCCTCACGACAGGTAACTCCGTTTTCGTTTTCAGATTTAATTTCCGTAACAGATTTAGTTCCGTTCTTGTTTAGCTTATAACTTTTGATCTAGAAGTCCAATGATGCCGATTCTTTTGCGTTAGATCACAATTTTCTTGTAGTTTCCAAAACATATAATTTGTCTATGTTTGGATTTATAAAATTGAGTTAGATCAGATTTGAATTAAAGCTTGTTTTGCTTATTCGGGAGTTTCATAATAGATTTTTATTTAATTCTTTTTGCTCCTAGTTGCTTAATGAAATATTTTCTGTTTAGTTAACATAAAACCATGATTAGGTGATGTTAAGAAATTTTGTTATATAAAACTATTTTTGTTGTTATTTGAAGTAGGAAAACTTTGAGTTGTTTTTTCTTTAAGTTTTCCTTTGGGTTTTGCTTTGTTGGTTTTGGTGTGTTACTTTGTTATGTTATGTTATGCTATGTGCTTATTATAGTTATTGTTTGCCTCGGTAGAATTTCCGAGTGCGAAGATTTCTACTACTGAAACCCTAGTTTTTTGAAGATCGTCAACAAGGCAAGTTCACTTTGACCATGCTTTCGACCTATGTTTTATTGCATTTAGTGGCACCTTTGCAACCACCCTCAGTAGTGTTATTGAAATTCTTGTAGTTGAGTAGTATGCATGAGGTAGGAACCCATCACCCTGTTACCAAGCCCGGACGTTATTTTATTCTAATGCTACGCTATAGTAGGCGGGTTTGGTATGAGTGTTCGAGAGTGGTTTGAAGAAGGAGGACTCTCGTCAATGACGACAACTCCATGATGGAATCTGCAAGGACTGCATCTTCAAGACCTCAAGACTTCAAGACTCAAGACAAGAATTCAATACACACTCTGGGTGAAGGGCGGTTGACGGGCACCTGGAGAAACCAGTGGTTGGCGGGATGCATGGAGAAGCGCCATGACATCTTGCGGAAAGCTTCACCCAGACTCAAAGAGACGGAAGAATACTTCATGCCGGAAGCTTACTGTGCAACCGCAAGTCATTATGGGCTCTGGCTTGGTTGACCTTAGTTGTGACTCTGGCTGGGGCGGTGCTAGCAGATGTAGAACTACGGTAGGATTGGATGGAGTACGGACGGTGGTCGAGGAACTCTTTGGAAGACCATGTTTGGTCATCTTGTTCTCAAACACTCTGAAGTGCGAGAGCGTAAAGAGAGGATCGAATCTTGCGGGTAAAGTGTACAAACCTCTGCAGAGGGTTATAACCTAATCGATTAGCCGTGTCCCGATTACGGACAATTTGAGCATCTGGACTTGGATCTATCTGGAACTCTCAACACCGGATGATAACATAATTATGGGCAACTTATGATGATTTTGGGTTATGAGACATCGGTTGGCGGAACCATGTCATGATAGAAAACTCCTTAGTACAGACTTCATTCTATTCCTTTGATGTAGGGAAAACAAAATCAGCTTTTACGCAAATAAAACTCAGATACAGAGCCACAAAGCCAAATTGCATATAGTATAGTTTTACCATCTGTTTATTCATGTTGTGATCTTGCCGGTACATTCAATGTACTGACCTACACGGCTGCAACGTATCATGTTGCAGATATTTTCCTCGACGAGTAAGAGTTACGATACAGGGTTACGGTCTACACTCAACCTGCCGATGGCGTTGATGGGACTCCACACCCGTTTGATTGTTTCCGCTGAGTATTATGAGGTATATATCAGTTTTACGTTATTTATGCATGTGATTGCACTTTGATATATACATTGATGTACTGTGTGTGCCAGCATACTGATCCAGGGATGGCATAGAAACACAGAGGCTTGACCGTCTGAGGTCGGGTCGCTACATAGGGACACCACCATGACAAGCAACAATGTTGCAGCCAATGCCTGTGACTTAGCCATGGATGCTAGTATTGTTTATTGTTTCTGGTGGGTTGCTAGTGAAGATTTTGGTCTTAGCTAGGTCTTACTTTAGGAATATGTGGAGTGAATTGTAAAAAACCATCACATTGACGTATAGATTTGCAGAAAACACTGGTTTACGAATTTGTGCCAGAAACCACTAATTACTGGCCTAATCTTTTGCAGAAAACACTGAGTAGTCTCATTGAGCATTTTAACCACGATTATGACATACGGGTCCCACAAAGACTGACGTGGCATAACGGTTGATCCTTGGTATTTTTGCATAGGCACCATCCTGCTTGCGCGCCGCTGCGTCCGCATCGTGTCGGCGTTGGCCGCGTCAGCGCACGGCTACTGCTGCTTGTGCACCGCCGCACGGCTCCGCTGCTGCTTGGTGCTGCTCCACTGCTTTTCATGCTCCATATCGAACGCAGTCTGACACTGCTGTTAGAGTTAACCTTGTTGTTTTTGTTTTTTCATTACATTTACTTAGTGTCCTGCACGTAGACATGCTCAACCATTATGCTGCGGCCATACACTCACGTAGAGATGAGATGGCGTGTGCGTACAAGCTAGTGATGAGTAGGTAGTCTGCTGCATGGATGTGTTGGTTAGCAAAATGGGTAGAGCTCCGTAGAGTCACAACGTCCAAGTCCGGCGGCAGATCAACGGTGGAGCAAGAAGCGGACGCAATCAGTTGTGGCGTGCGACAAGTGTGTTGTGGGTCAGCTCATATCTGTTCTAAACTTGGAGGTGACTCAAGCCTGTACGCGTGTGTGCTGGAGTGATTAGTGGGTCAAGCCGTTAGTGGCGCGGCCGTGTGTGTTGCATGCAGAATTATGTGGAGTGCATGCAAGGTAGTAGTTAGTGGGTGCGTTGGGGCTAGGATAGTCCGGCTACTTAATGCCATGTAATCATGTCCATTGTTAAGAGAGTAAGAGAAACAGAAAAGGCACAAGTTGTGCAGTGCCACAAAATTTCCTGCGTCCTCTTCTTCTACCTCTAGCACATGCATGTTTTCTTGAGAGAATCCTTGAGCTGATAGAGTTGCATGGTAGAGAAGAAGCGGCGCTACGAGGAGGCGGTGCCAACAATTGGTATCAGAGCCTTGTCGATCCATGGCGGTGGTGGCGGCGCAGCGGACTCCATGTGAGGTGGAGGTCGTCGGCTCCCCCGGTGAAAGTACAACTATCACTGGGTGGTTTTGGTAATTCCTAACAACATATAGCTCATTAAGCTAATGCTATTTCAAGATAAACATTTCAGGAATGCTCGGCGATTGGCATGGCATGGACTAGGATTGTGGACCCCTCAAAATGCTAAGGACAAAAGATTGGCTCAAGCTCAAGACTCTACATTTTACTTTTAGTGATCCAAGATCACATTGAGTCCATAGGAAAAGCCAATACTATTAAAAGGGGATGAGGTGTTGCTTAATGGGTTTCTTGCTCAAAATGTTAGTGATATGCTCCAAAGCCCTCAACCACTTTCTCATAGCCACTCCCTCAAAACCCTAGTCATTTCGGTCTTACCGATAGGGATCTCGGTCTCACCGAGATGGGATTGCAAACTCTCTGTTTCCATTCGTAACGTTTCGGTCTAACCGAGATGAGTGATCGGTCCCACCGTGTTCTCAATGCAAACTCTCTGTTTCCCTTTCGTAAGATTTCGATCTCACCGAGATGTGAGAATCGGTCCCACCGAGTTTGCCTGACCAACTCTCTGTTAGCTTATTACCAAAATCGGTCTCACCGAGTTTGTGTAATCGGTCTCACCGAGATTACGTTATGCCCTAACCCTAATGAAATCGGTCCTACCGAGTTGACATGTCGGTCCCACCGAAAAGCCTAACGGTCACATTATGAACTGAATTGGTGTGACCAAGTTTTCTGATTCGGTCCCACCGAGTTTGGTGATTTATGTGTAACGGTTAGTTTTTGTGTGGAGGCTATATATACCCGTCCACTCACTCTTCATTAGTGGAGAGAGCCATCAGAACATGCCTACACTTCCAACATACGTTTTTTGAGAGAGAACCACCTACACTTGTGTTGAGGTCAAGATATTCCATTCCAACCACATAAATCTTGATCTCTAGCCTTCCCCAAGTTGCTTTCCACTCAAATCATTTTTCCAGCAAATCCAATCCTATGAGAGAGAGTTGAGTGTTGGGGAGACTATCATTTGAAGCACAAGAGCAAGGAGTTCATCATCAACACACCATCTATTACCTTTTGGAGAGTGGTTTCTCCTAGATTGGTTAGGTGTCACTTGGGAGCCTCCGTCAAGATTGTGGAGTTGAACCAAGGAGTTTGTACGGGCAAGGAGATCGCCTACTTCGTGAAGATCTACCCTAGTGAGGAAAGTCCTTCGTGTTGGGGAACGTAGCAGAAAATAAAAAATTTCTACGCATCACCAAGATCAATCTATGGAGTCATCTAGCAGCGAGAGAGAGGAGTGCATCTACATACCCTTGTAGATCGTGAGCGGAAGCGTTCAAGAGAACGGGGTTGATGGAGTCGTACTCGTCGTGATCCAAATCACCAATGATCCTAGCGCCGAACGGACAGCACCTCCGCGTTCAACACACGTACAGTTGGGGAAGATGTCTCCTCCTTCTTGATCCAGCAAGGGGGAAGGAGAGGTTGATGGAGATCCAGCAGCACGACGACGTGGTGGTGGAAGCAGCGGTGATCTCGGCAGGGCTTCGCCAAGCTCAGTGAGAGGGAGAGGTGTTACGAGGGGAGAGGGAGGCGCCAGGGGCTAGGGTGCGCAGCCCTCCCTCCCCCCTCTATATATAGGGGTCCTGGGGGCGCCGGCCCCCTAGAGATCCAATGTCAAGGGGGGGGGCGGCAAAGGGGGGACTTGCCCCCCAAGTCAAGTGTGGCGCCCCCCACCCCTAGGGTTTCCAACCCTAGGCGCAGGGGAGGCCCAAGGGGGGAGCACCAGCCCACCAGGGGCTGGTTCCCTTCCCACTTCAGCCCATGGGGCCCTCCGGGATAGGTGGCCCCACCCGGTGGACCCCCGGGACCCTTCCGGTGGTCCGGTACAACACCGGTGACCCCCGAAACTTTCCCGATGGCCGAAACTGGACTTCCTATATACAAATATTTACCTCCGGACCATTCCGGAACTCCTCGTGATGTCCGGGATCTCATCCGGGACTCCGAACAACTTTCGGGTTACCGCATACTAATATCTCTACAACCCTAAGCGTCACCGAACCTTAAGTGTGTAGACCCTACAGTGCAGGAGGAGACCTGAGACATGACCGAGCCGACTCTCCGGCCAATAACCAATAAGCGGGATCTGGATACCCATGTTGGCTCCCACATGCTCCTCGATGATCTCACGGATGAACCACGATGTCGAGGATTCAATCAATCCGTATACAATTCCCTTTGTCAATCGATGCGTTACTTGCGAGATTGATCGTCGGTATCCCAATACCTCGTTCAATCTCGTTATCGGCAAGTCACTTTACTCGTTCCATAATGCATGATCCCGTGACCAACCACTTGGTCACATTGAGCTCATTATGATGATGTATTACCGAGTGGGCCCGGAGAGATACCTCTCCGTCATACGGAGTGACAAATCGATCTCGATTCGTACCAACCCGCAGACACTTTCGGAGATACCTGTAGTGTACCTTTATAGCCACCCGATTACGTTGTGACGTTTGGTACACCAAAGCACTCCTACGGTATCCGGAGTTGCATGATCTCATGGTCTAAGGAAATGATACTTGACATTAGAAAAGCTCTAGCAAACGAACTACACGATCTTGTGCTATGCTTAGGATTGGGTCTTGTCCATCACATCATTCTCCCAATGATGTGATCCGGTTATCAATGACATCCAATGTCCATGGTCAGGAAACCGTAACCATCCATTGATAAACGAGCTAGTCAACTAGAGTCTCACTAGGGACATGTTGTGGTCTATGTATTCACACATGTATTATGTGTTGGAAATATGCCCTAGAGGCAATAATAAATTAGTTATTATTATATTTCCTTGTTCATGATAATCGTTTATTATTCATGCTATAATTGTATTGACCGGAAACAGCGATACATGTGTGGATACATAGACAACACCATGTCCCTAGTAAGCCTCTAGTTAACTAGCTCGTTGATCAATAGATGGTTACGGTTTCCTGACCATGGACATTGGATGTCATTGATAACGGGATCACATCATTAGGAGAATGATGTGATGGACAAGACCCAATCCTAAGCCTAGCACAAAGATCGTAGTTCAGATGCTAAAGCTTTTCTAATGTCAAGTATCTTTTCCTTAGACCATGAGATCGCAATTCCCGGATACCGTAGGAGTGCTTTGGTGTATCAAACGTCACAACGAATCGGGTGACTATAAAGGTGCACTACATGTATCTCCAAAGTGACCATTGGGTTGACACGGATCAAGATCGGATTTGTCACTCGTAAACGGAGAGGTATCTCTCGGCCCACTCGGTAGGACATCATCATATGTGCACAATGTGACCAAGGGGTTGATCACGGATGATGTGTTACGGAACGAGTAAAGAGACTTGCCGTAACGAGATTGAACAAGGTATCGGGATACCGACGATCGAATCTCGCAAGTGCAATACCGCTAGACAAAGGGAATTGTATACGGATCGATTGAGTCCTTGACATCGTGGTTCATCCGATGAGATCATCGTGGAACATGTGGGAGCCAACATGGGTATCCAGATCCCGCTGTTGGTTATTGACCGGAGAACGCCTCGGTCATGTCTCAGATGTCTCCGAACCCGTAGGGTCTACACACTTAAGGTTGGTGACGCTTAGGGTTATATAGGAAGCTTGTATGTGGTTACCGAATGTTGTTCGGAGTCCCGGATGAGATCCCGGACGTCACGAGGAGTTCCGGAATGGTCCGGAGGTAAAGATTTATATATGGAAAGTTGTTGTTCGGGTTCCGGGAAAAGTTCGGGTTTTTCTGGTATTGTACCGGGAAGCTTCCAGAAGGTTCCGGAGGATTCCGGAGGGGTCCGGAGGTCCGGAAATTGTTCCACCACGTCCAATACAGCAGCATGGGCTGTAGGGGGCGCCCTAGCCATAATGGGCCAAGGGAACCAGCCCCCCCAAGGCCCATGCGCATGGGAAGGGGGAAACCCTAAGGGGGAGGGCCTCCACTTGACTTGGGAGGCACTCCTCCCCCTCTTGGCCGCCCCCCAAGTCCCATCTAGGGCTGGCCGCACCCCTTGGGGTGGGAAACCCTAAAGGGGCGCAGCCCCCTTCCCCTATATATACTTGAGGTTTTGGGCTGCCCAACACACGAGAACCTCTCCTCTTGGTGCAGCCCCGCCTCCTCCTCCTCCTCTCCCTTGGTGCTTGGCGAAGCCTGCTGGGATTGCCACGCCTCCACCACCACCACGCCGTTGTGCTGCTGTTGGATGGAGTCTTCCTCAACCTCTCCTCTCTCCTTGCTGGATCAAGGCATGGGAGACGCCACCGGCTGTACGTGTGTTGAACGCGGAGGTGCCGTCTGCTCGGCACTAGGATCTCCGGTGATTTGAATCACACGCAGCACGACTCCTTCAACCCCGTTCACATGAACGCTTCCGCTTAACGATCTACAAGGGTATGTAGATGCACTCTCCTTCCCTCGTTGCTAGTTTCTCCATAGATAGATCTTGGTGACACGAGGAAAATTTTGAATTTCGCCACGCTCCCCAACAATGGCATCATGAGCTAGGTCTATTGCGTAGATTCTTTGCACGAGTAGAACACAAAGTAGTTGTGGGCGTTGATGATGTTCAATATGCTTACCGTTACTAGTCCAATCTTGTTTCGACGGTATTGTGGGATGAAGCGCCCGGACCGACCTTACACGCATTTACGTGAGACAGTTCCACCGAATCGACATGCACTTGGTGCATAAGGTGGCTAGCGGTGCCGATCTCTCCCACTTTAGTCGGAACGGATTCGATGAAAAGGGTCCTTATGAAGGGTAAATAGCAATTGGCATATCACGTTGTGGTTTTGCGAGGTAGGAAACGTTCTTGCTAGAAACCCAAAGCAGCCACGTAAAACATGCAAACAACAATTAGAGGACGCCTAACTTGTTTTTGCGGGGTATGCTATGTGATGTGATATGGCCAAGAAGAATGTGATGAATGATATGTGATGTATGAGATTGATCATGTTCTTGTAATAGGATTCACGACTTGCATGTCGATGAGTATGACAACCGGCAGGAGCCATAGGAGTTGTCTTTATTTATTGTATGACCTGCGTGTCATTGAACAACGCCATGTAATTACTTTACTTTATTGCTAACCGTAGCCATAGTAGTAGAAGTAATAAGTTGGCGAGACAACTTCATGGAGACACGATGATGGAGATCATGATGATGGAGATCATGGTGTCATGCGGTGACGATGATGATCATGGAGCCCCAAGATGGAGATCAATGGAGCTATATGATATTGGCCATATCATGTCACTACTATATAATTGCATGTGATGTTTATTATGTTTATGCATCTTGTTTACTTAGAAACGACGGTAGTAAATAAGATGATCCCTTACACAAATTTCAAGAAGTGTTCTCCCCGATCTGCACCGTTGCTACAGTTCGTCGCTTCTAAGCACCACGTGATGATCGGGTGTGATGGATTCTTACGTTCACATACAACGGTGTAAGACAGATTTACACAGCAAAAACACTTGGGGTTAACTTGACGAGCCTAGCATGTGCAGACATGGCCTCGAACACGGAGACCGAAAGGTCGAGCATGAGTCGATAGTAGATACGATCAACATGAAGATGTTCACCGATGATGACTAGTCCGTCTCACGTGATGATCGGACACGGCCTAGTTGACTCGGATCATGTAATCACTTAGATGACCGAGGGATGTCTATTCGAGTGGGAGTTCATAAGATGAACTTAATTATCCTGAACATAGTCAAAAGATCTTTGCAAATTATGTCGTGAGCTCGCGCTTTAGTTCCACTGCTTAGATATGTTCCTAGAGAAAATATAGTTGAAAAGTTGAAAGAGCGATTATGCGGACAGAGAAAGCTTATGTCCTTAATGCACCTCGGTGTGCTGAACCCCAAACGTCGTTTGTGGATGTTACTAACATCGGACATACACGCTTTTGATAACTACGTGATAGTTCGCTTAAACGGTTTAGAGTAGAGGCACCAAAGACGTTTTTCAAACGTCATGAACATATGAGATGTTTCGAGGGCTGAAATTAGGATTTCAGGCTCGTGCCCACGCCGAGAGGTATGAGACCTCCGACGATTTTCTTAGCCTACAAACTAAGGGAGAAAAGCTCAATCGTTGAGCTTGTGCTCGATTGTCCGAATACAACAATCACTTAAATCGAGGGAGTTGATCTTCCGATGAGATAGTGATGTTTCTCCAAAGTCATTGCCACCAAGCTGCTAGAGCTTCGTGATGAACTATAACATATCCAGGATAGAGATGATGATCCTTGAGGTATTCACGATGTTTGACACGCGAAAGTAGAAATCAAGAAGGAGCATCAATTGTTGATGGTTGGTGAAACCACTAGTTTCAAGAAGGGTAAGGGCAAGAAGGGATACTTCATGAAACGGCAAATCAGCTGCTGCTCCAGTGAAGAAACCCAAGGTTGAACCCAAACCCGAGACTAAGTGCTTCGTAATAAGGGAACAGCCCATCGGAGCAGAATTACCCTAGATACTTGGTAGATAAGAAGGCTGGCAAGGTCGATAGAAGTATATTGGATATACATTATGTTAATGTGTACTTTACTAGTACTCCTAGTAGCACCAGGGTATTAAGATACCGGTTCAGTTGCTAAGTGTTAGTAACTAGAAATAAAAGAGCTACGGAATAAACGGAGACTAGCTAAAGGTGAGCTGACGATATGTGTTGGAAGTGTTTTCCAAGTTTGATGTGATCAAACATCGCACGCTCCTTCTACCATCAAGATTAGTATTAAACCTGAATAATTATCATTTGGTGTTTGCGTTGAGCATAGACATGATTGGATTATGTCTATCGCAATACGGTTATTCATTTAAAGAGAATAATGGTTACTCTATTTATTTGAATAATACCTTCGATGGTCTTGCACCTAAATAAATGGTTTATTGAATCTCGATCGTAGTGATACACATTTTCATGCCAAAAGTATAAGATAGTAATGATAGTACCACTTACTTGTGGCATCGCCATGTAAGTCATATTGGTGTAAACGCATGAAGAAGCTCCATGTTGATGGATCTTTGGACTCACTCGTTTTTGAAAAGTTTGAGACATGCGGACCATGTCTATTGGTGTATACGCATGAAGAAACTCCATGCAGATGGATCGCTTGGACTCACTTGATTTTGAATCACTTGAGACATGCAAATCATACCACATGGGCAAGATGGTGAAAAGCCTC
This sequence comes from Aegilops longissima, assembly GCA_021605205.1. Taxonomy (NCBI): domain Eukaryota; kingdom Viridiplantae; phylum Streptophyta; class Magnoliopsida; order Poales; family Poaceae; genus Aegilops; species Aegilops longissima. Next base: position 709,775,901 of record CM038677.1, read on the forward strand.
GGTTTCAAGAAGATGGAACAAGATAGCAACTTGTTGGAAGTAACACATTTTGATATGTGCAGTCCAATGAGTGCCGAGGCATGCAAATGAATATCGTTATGTTCTTACTTCACGATGATTCGAGTAGATGTTGAGTATATTTACTTGATGAAACACAAGTCTGAATTATTGAATGGTTCAAGTAATTTCAGAGTGAAGTTTAAGATCTTCGTGACAAGAGGATAGAATGTCTATGATATGATCATAGAGATGAATATCTGAGTTACTGAGTTTTGGCACACAATTAAGACATTGTGCAAATTGTTTCACAATTAATATCACTGGAACACCATAGTGTGATGGTGTGTCCGAACATCATAGTTGCACTCTATTGGATATGGTGCGTACCATGATGTCTCTTATCGAATTACCACTATCGTTCATGGGTTAGGCATTAGAGAAAACCGCACTCACTTTAAATAGGGCACCACGTAATTCCGTTGAGATGACACCGTATGAACTATGGTTTAGAGAAACCTAAGCTGTCATTTCTTAAAGGTTTGGGGCTGCGACGCTTATGTGGAAAAGTTTCAGGTTGATAAGCTCGAACCCAAAGCGGACAAAATGCATCTTCATAGGACACCCAAAACGGTTGGGTATACCTCCTAATTCAGATCCGAAAGCAATAGGGATTGTTTCTTGAATCGGGTCCTTTCTCGAGGAAAAGTTCGTCTCGAAAAGTTGAGTGGGAGGATGGTGGAGACTTGATGAGGTTATTGAACCGTCATTTCAACAAGTGTGTAGCAGGGCACAGGAAGTTGTTCCCGTGGCACCTACACCAATTGAAGTAGAAGCTTATGATAGTGATCATGAAGTTTCGGATCAAGTCACTGACGTACCTCGTAGGGTGACAAGGATGCGTACTACTTCTGAGTGGTACAGTAATCCTGTCTTGAAGGTCATGTTGCTAGACAACAATGAACCTACGAGCTATGGAGAAGCAATGATGGGCCCAAATTCCGACAAATGGTTAGAAGCCATGAAATCCGAGATAGGATCCATGTATCAGGACAAAGCATGGACTTTGGTGGACTTGCCCGATGAGCGGCAAGCCATTGAGATGAATGGATCTTTAAGAAGAAGACGGACGTGGACGGTAATATCACCGTCTATGAAGCTCGACTTGTGGCGAAGAGTTTTTCACAAGTTCAAGGAGTTGACTACGATGAGATTCTCTCATTCGTAGCGATGCTTAAGTCCGTCGGAATCATATTAGCATAAGCTGCATTTATGAAATCTGGCAGATGGATGTCAAAATGAGTTTCCTTACCAGTTTTCGTAAGGAAAGGTTGTATGTGATACAATCAGAAAGTTTTGTCGATCCTAAGGATGCTAAAAGGTATGCTGGCTCCAGCGATCCTTTCTAAGGACTGGAGTAAGCATCTCGGAGTTGGAATGTGTGCTTTGATGAGATGATCAAAGATTTTGGGTGTATACAAAGTTTATTAGAAACTTGTATTTCCAAAGAAGTGAGTGGGAGCACTATAAAATTTCTGATGAGTATATGTCATTGACATATTGGTGATCAGAAATGATGTAGAATTTTCTGTAAAGCATATAGGGTTAAAGTGTTTTCAAGTGAAAACCTGGATTAAGCTACTTGAACATTGAGCATCAAGATCTATGAGGATAGATCAAAAACGCTCAATAGTACTTTCAAATGAGCACATACCTTGACATGATCTTGAAGGTGTTGAGATGGATCACCAAAGAAGGAGTTCTTGCACGAGATGTAAGGTATGAAGTTAAGAGTTAAAGCTCGACCACGGCAGAAAAGAGAGAAAGGACGAAGGTCGCCCCTATGCTTCAGACGTAGGCTCTATAGTATGCTATGCTGTGTATCGCACCGATGTGTGCCTTGCTACATATCCGGCAAGAGAGTACAAAGGTGATCAAGGAGTGGATCACCGGATAGCGGTCAAAATTATCCTTAGAGGAATAAGGACATGTTTCTCGATTATGGAGGTGATAAAGAGTTCGGCGTAAAGGGTTACGCCGATGCAAGCTTTAACACCTATCCGAGTGACTCGAGAAGCAAACCGGATACGATAGTGGAGCAACCATTTGGAATAGCTCCAAGTGGAGCGTGAAAGCAGCATTTACAATATGACATAGAGAATTGCGAAGTACACACGGATCTGAAAGGTTCGCACCGTTGACTAAAACCTCTCTCACAAGCAAAACATGATCAAACCCGTAACTCATTGAGACTTAATCACATGGTGATGTGAACTAGTTTAAGACACTAGTAAACTCTTTGGATGTTGGTCACATGGCGATGTGACTTATCAGTGTTAATCACATGGCGATGTGAACTAGATTATTGACTCTAGTGCAAGTGGGAGACTGTTGGAAATATGCCCTAGAGGCAATAATAAATTAGTTATTATTATATTTCCTTGTTCATGATAATCGTTTATTATTCATGCTATAATTGTATTGACCGGAAACAGCGATACATGTGTGGATACATAGACAACACCATGTCCCTAGTAAGCCTTTAGTTAACTAGCTCGTTGATCAATAGATGGTTACGGTTTCCTGACCATGGACATTGGATGTCATTGATAACGGATCACATCATTAGGAGAATGATGTGATGGACAAGACCCAATCCTAAGCCTAGCACAAAGATCGTAGTTAGTATGCTAAAGCTTTTCTAATGTCAAGTATCTTTTCCTTAGACCATGAGATCGTGCAATTCCGGATACCGTAGGAGTGCTTTGGGTGTATCAAACGTCACAACGAATCGGGTGACTATAAAGGTGCACTACGGTATCTCGAAAGTGACCATTGGGTTGACACGGATCAAGATCGGGATTTGTCACCGTGTAAACGGAGAGGTATCTCTGGGCCCACTCGATAGGACATCATCATAATGTGCACAATGTGACCAAGGGGTTGATCACGGGATGATGTGTTGCGGAACGAGTAAAGAGACTTGCCGGTAACGAGATTGAACAAGGTATTGGGATACCGACGATCGAATCTCGGGCAAGTGCAATACCGCTAGACAAAGGGAATTGTATACGGATCGATTGAGTCCTTGACATCGTGGTTCATCCGATGAGATCATCGTGGAACATGTGGGAGCCAACATGGGTATCCAGATCCGCTGTTGGTTATTGACCGGAGAACGCCTCGGTCATGTCGCATGTCTCCCGAACCCGTAGGGTCTACACACTTAAGGTTCGGTGACGCTAGGGTTATATAGGAAGCTTGTATGTGGTTACCGAATGTTGTTCGGAGTCCCGGATGAGATCCCGGACGTCACGAGGAGTTCCGGAATGGTCGGAGGTAAAGATTTATATATGGAAAGTTGTTGTTGGGTTAGGGAAAAGTTCGGGTTTTTGGTATTGTACCGGAAGCTTCGGAAGGTTCCGGAGGATTCGGAGGGGTCCGGAGGTCCGGAAATTGTTCCACCACATCCAATACAGTAGCATGGGCTGTGGGGCGCCCTAGCCATAATGGGCCAAGGAACCAGCCCCCAAGGCCCATGCGCATGGGAAGGGGGAAACCCTAAGGGAGGGCCTCCACTTGACTTGGGAGGCACTCCTCCCCTCTTGGCCGCCCCAAGTCCCATCTAGGGCTGGCCGCACCCCTTGGGGTGGAAACCCTAAAGGGGCGCAGCCCCTTTCCCTATATATACTTGAGGTTTTGGGCTGCCCAACACACGAGAACCTCTCCTCTTGGTGCAGCCCCGCCCTCCTCCTCCTCCTCTCCCTTGGTGCTTGGCGAAGCCTGCGGGATTGCCACGCCTCCACCACCACCACGCCGTTGTGCTGCTGTTGGATGGAGTCTTCCTCAACCTCTCCCTCTCTCCTTGCTGGATCAAGGCATGGGAGACGTCACCGGGCTGTACGTGTGTTGAACGCGGAGGTGCCGTCCGTTCGGCACTAGGATCTCCGGCGATTTGAATCACGACGAGTACGACTCCTTCAACCCCGTTCACATGAACGCTTCCGCTTAACGATCTACAAGGGTATGTAGATGCACTCTCCTTCCCCTCGTTGCTAGTTTCTCCATAGATAGATCTTGGTGACACGTAGGAAAATTTTGAATTTCTGCTACGTTCCCCAACATTATGATTTCCTGATAACACAATTATAGCATGAACAATAGACAATTATCATGAACAAGGAAATATAATAATAACCATTTTATTATTGCCTCTAGGGCATATTTCCAACAGTCTCCCACTTGCACTACAGTCAATAATCTAGTTACATTGTGATGAATCGAACACCCATAGAGTTCTGGTGTTGATCATGTTTTGCTCGCGGAAGAGGTTTAGTCAACAGATCTGCGACATTAAGATCTGTGTGCACTTTACAAATATCTATGTCTCCATCTTTAACATTTTCACGAATGGAGTTGAAGTGACGCTTGATGTGTCTGGTCTTCTTGTGAAACCTGGGCTCCTTGGCAAGGGCAATGGCTCCAGTGTTGTCACAGAAGAGAGTCATCGGCCCCGACGCATTGGGAATAACTCCTAGGTCGGTAATGAACTCCTTCATCCAGATTGCTTCATGTGCTGCCTCCGAGGCTGCCATGTATTCCGCTTCACATGTAGATCCCGCCACGACGCTTTGCTTGCAAATCGCACCAGCATCGCCCCACCATTCAAAATATACACGTATCCGGTTTGTGACTTAGAGTCATCCAGATCTGGGTCGAAGCTAGCGTCGACTTAACCCTTTACGACGAGCTCTTCGTCACCTCCATGAACGAGAAACATATCCTTAGTCCTTTTCAGGTACTTCAGGATATTCTTGACCGCTGTCCAGTGTTCCATGCCGGGATTACTTTGGTATCTTCCTACCAAACTTACGGCAAGGTTTACATCAGGTCTGGTACACAGCATGGCATACATGATAGACCGTATGGCCGAGGCATAGGGGACGACACTCATCTTTTCTCTATCTTTTGTCGTGGTCGGACATTGAGCCGAGCTCAGTTTCACACCTTGCAACACAGGCAAGAACCCCTTCTTGGACTGATCCATATTAAACTTCTTCAATATCTTATCAAGGTATGTGCTTTGTGAAAGACCTATGAGGCGTCTCGATCTATCTCTATAGATCTTGATGCCTAATATGTAAGCAGCTTCTCCAAGGTCCTTCATTGGAAAATATTTATTCAAGTAGGCCTTAATGCTCTCCAAGAGTTCTATATAATTTCCCATCAACAGTATGTCATCCACATATAATATGAGAAATGCTACAGAGCTCCCACTCACTTTCTTGTAAACGCAGGCTTCTCCATAAGTCTGCATAAACCCAAACGCTTTGATCATTTCATTAAAGCGAATGTTCCAACTCCGAGATGCTTGCACCAGCCCATAGATGGAGCGCTGGAGCTTGCATACCTTGTTAGCATTCTTAGGATCGACAAAACCTTCCGGCTGCATCGTATACAATTCTTCTTTAAGAAAGCCGTTAAAGAATGCCGTTTTGACATCCATTTGCCATATCTCATAATCATAGTATGCGGCAATTGCTAACATTATTCGGACGGACTTAAGCTCGGCTACAGGTGAGAAGGTCTCATCGTAGTCAACCCCTTGAACTTGTCGATAATCCTTAGCGACAAGTCGAGCCTTATAGATGGTAACATTACCATCCGCGTCCGTCTTCTTCTTAAAGATCCATTTATTTTCTATCGCTCGCCGATCATCGGGCAAGTCTGTCAAAGTCCATACTTTGTTTTCATACATGGATCCTATCTCGGATTACATGGCTTCAAGCCATTTGTTGGAATCTGGGCCCGCCATCGCTTCTTCATAGTTTGAAGGTTCACCGTTGTCTAACAACATGATTTCCAAGACGGGGTTGCCATACCATTCTGGTGTGGAACGCGCCCTCATGGACCTACGAAGTTCAGTAGCAACTTGATCCGAAGTACCTTGATCATCATCATTAACTTCCTCTCTATCCGGTGCAGGCACCTCTGAAACATTTTCCTGAGCTGCGCTACTTTCCGGTTCAAGAGGCAGTACTTCATCAAGTTCCACTTTCCTCCCACTTACTTCTTTCGAGAGAAACTCTTTCTCCAGAAAGGACCCGATCTTGGCAACAAAGATCTTGCCTTCGAATCTAAGGTAGAAGGTATACCCAATGGTTTCCTTAGGGTATCCTATGAAGATGCATTTTTCCGACTTGGGTTCGAGCTTTTCAGGTTGAAGTTTCTTCACATAAGCATCACATCCCCAAACTTTTAGAAACGACAGCTTAGGTTTCTTCCCAAACCATAATTCATATGGTGTCGTCTCAAAGAATTTCGACGGAGCCCTATTTAAAGTGAATGCGGCAGTCTCTAAAGCATAGCCCCAAAATGAGAGCGGTAAATCGGTGAGTGACATCATAGATCGCACCATATCCAATAGAGTGCGATTACGACATTCGGACACACCGTTACGCTGAGGTGTTCCAGGCGGCGTGAGTTGTGAAATGATTCCACATTTCCTTAAGTGCGTACCAAATTCGTGACTTCAATATTCTCCCCCACGATCTGATCGTAAGAACTTTATCTTTCGGTCACGTTGATTTTCTACCTCATTCTGAAATTCCTTCAACTTTTTAAAGGTCTCAGACTTGTGTTTCATCAAGTAGACATACCCATATCTACTTAAGTCATCAGTGAGAGTGAGAACATAAGATAGCCTCCGCGAGCCTCAACGCTCATTGGACCGCACACATCAGTATGTATGATTTCCAATAAGTTGGTTGCTCGCTCCATTGTTCCGGAGAACGGAGTCTTGGTCATTTTACCCATGAGGCATGGTTCGCACGTGTCAAATAATTCATAATCAAGAGACTCCAAAGGTCCATCTGCATGGAGCTTCTTCATGCGTTTGACACCAATGTGACCAAGGCGGCAGTGCTACAACTATGTGGGACTATCGCTATCAACCTTACATCTTTTGGTATTCACACTATGAACATGTGTAACATCACGTTCGAGATTCATTAAGAATAAACCATTGACCAGCGGGGCATGACCATAAAACATATCTCTCATATCAATAAAACAACCATTATTCTCGGATTTAAATGAATAGTCATCTCGTATTAAACGAGATCCAGATGATCATAACATTTCGTGTCCTCCCCTTCGAAATGTAAAAAGAAAGCACCTGCTCCTGGTCAATCAATTAGACAAGGACGTTTGCTAGCTTGAAGCATTACACACTGCAGCTGGATGCATGCATGAACCAACTGTAGCTTGAGGTATCTATCTAGTTACTAAGCTCCCATGATTTACTAGCCTCTGGTGGCTCGGGGTTTATGGAGGGCGTTTCTAGGCCCGTTTGTCAGTGCGTAGCACGCCGTGCAGCAGCCTTGCAACGCCCCTTGCCACTACACCACCTGCTGCACGGTCAATAACTAACAGCTCATTTCACTACATGCAACGCCTAATGTTGCAACTAATGCTTAATTAAATAGAAAAACAGAATATTATCTTATATTTATGAGCCAATTTATAATCTGGTCAGGAGGAATGCCTCACTAGACAAAAGTGCTCTGACTGCATATTATACCAATAAGATCGTGCATTGTGCCTTTAGAGCATCTCCAATAGAAGGTGTAAATGAAAAAACTAACTTTTGCATATAATTGAGACCCAAAAACTACCTCCAACAAATGATGTAGATGTAAAAAGAATAACATCAGCTGACCCAAGTTATGTAAAATACAACAGCTGAAGATGCAAATTTGCATCCCAACTCCAGGTGATGTAAAAGGCTGGTCGCGCGCCAACTGTTGTTCATTTTTCCCCACCGTGTAACTTCTTGCTCTCGCCTCCCGCCGCACTGTCCACGCCGCCGTCGCCCCGCGCTAAATCTGGCCACCAACCACCCCTGCCGTCGGTTTCGCGACTCCGCCGCCATCGCCCGCCTCGAATCGGGCCCGATTCGCCACCGGCATCACTGCCCGATTCTCCACCACCGATTGCCCGATTTGCCACCGCGCACCAAGCCCCCGCTCGATCCCTCACCCCACCGTCGCCTGCCACCATGCCCTCGCCCTGAGGCCCCACCCACCGCCTCCCTCCACCAAGCCCCCGCCCGAGCCCCCACCCCACCGCCTCCCGCCACCAAGCCCCCGCCCCAAGCCCCCACCACACCGTCGCCCTCCACCAAGCCCCCGCCCCGAGCCCCACCCCACCGCCGCTGCCCAATTTTCCAACACCACCGCTGCCCGATTCTCCACCGCCGCCGCTCGATTCGACACTGTGAAGCCCCCACCCATCTGTCGGCTGCCCCAAGCCCCGCCCGAGCCCCCACCCCACCGCCGACCGCCACCAAGCCCCGCCCCGAGCCCCCACCCCACTGCCTCTGCCCAATTTGCCAACACCGCCACTGCCCGATTCTCCACTGCCGCCACTCGATTTGACACCGCAAAGCCCCCACCCCTCTGTCGGTCGCCACCAAGCCCCCGCCCCGAGCCCCCACCCCACTGCCTTCGCACAACCGCTCCACCGTCATCGCCATGCCGCCGAAGAAGATTCCGAAGATCAAGACGGGGTTCCTTGCCGTGCGGGCAAAGCCGTCCGACAACTTCGGCATGGAGTTCTACAGCGAGGGGCGCCGCTTCTGGCTCGGCACGTGCTCCACTGCCGGCGAGGCTGCGCGCGCTTACATTGGAAGCAAGGAGTCGATGGGAAACATGCAGAAAGTTAGCAATTTACTTTCTTGCATCCAATCAAAGTGTAACTATGATTATAGTTTTGCCATTCTGTTTTTCCATTTTTCTAATATTCCACGTAATAACCATTGAGCAAGAAATTAAGCTCGGGCATATTGAATGAAGCTCACACAACAATTGTTCAGTAATTTCGCTAGATAAATACTTCTATAAAAATGTTTAAACATAATTATCACTGCTATATAGCACAAGTAAATGACAATTACACGCAACGAGCCAACCAATTAAAATAGACTGCATACGAAATAAACATAGGGGACTTAACCCACTACCGAAAAATAGGCGCGGCAAAACGCGCGTCATGCTCTAGTCTTCTTCATACCATAGAAAAACCGGCTTGATCGGGGCTGCGCTAGCTTTTGCCGACTTAATTCAGTAATGCTGTTAGGCGAACAAGCAAATCACGCAGCGCATGACGGATTGTAGCAGTGGTGGAAGGCGAGCTCAGCCAGGTCTCGCTTAGCATGATAACATTCCAAGGCGTGGATATTTTTCCCGTGACGTCGACCGGCACTCCAGCTTAAATGAAAAGGGTCCATTGTTTATGCCAATAAGATATTTTGCTACCGACCATCTCCACCACTATGCTATTTTTAACTTTACAACATGACTAAGAACACTCATTTTTATAAATAAAGCAGATAAACCATGACGAATATTGTAGGAGGCTAACAATAATCTAGATGTACCATCACATCTAGAGAGAAACCTAGCATATCTCTCTCTCTCTCTCTCTCTCTCTCTCTCTCTCTCTCAAAACAGGCTCTCGCCCTGCTTTTATAAATAAAGCAACCAACCTGTCCACACCAAGTAGCAATATACGGACATAAATAGTCTGCTGGGGCCACAGCACAAGCAAGCCCAAAAAAACATAGAAGAAAAGCATAAAAAAGACCATCAAGTGGTCATCACATCAAGGGGGTGCCAGCGAAGGTAGTCAACGCGCCGAGGCCTGTAGTGCCTCCAGCATCTGCCCCAGGCGGACCTCGTCCCGTTGCCTAGCCAGTAGGTGCCAGTGTTGGCTCGAGCCTTTCCTGCCAGCATTCGAGCCTGGTAGGATGCTTCTTGAATTGAACAAACTGAAATGCTACTTTAAAAGTCTTAGAAGTGTTGTATCAGTCCGTTGGATAATACTAAAGACATGTGTGTTTTCAAAAGATAGACGTTGACTGTAAATTACTCTTATAATACTCCTAATTTATACATAGATACAAAATCACAAACTATAAAGAAAAACATTTCTAAGGGCCTCAATGGTTTGGAGGAATTTCATTGAATTTTTTAGGTTTTTTCACGCTATAGATTGTTGGTTTATAGGATCTACATATGATTTTTTATGGTATAGTCTGCATGTATTTCAAAGAAAAAATACACTAGTCTCACTGAAATTCCCCTCTATTTTTATGACAAATATGATGTAAGCCTACTCCTTTAGGAATTAATGTATATTTTTCTACAATGCAACCAAGCAATTTATATCACAATTCTACCGGTTTCCTATTTCTGCTTGTTTAGAATCATAAGAAACATGGAAGCCCTCAATATGAATTCAACATGTCAGTTTTTTTCACACAATGTATGAAATCAAGTGTTAATCTTGCACCCCAAAAACGAAAAGGAGTTGCAGTCTTGTCCAGTTGACGTTTGTAATTCTGAGAGAAAGTTAAGGGTAGAATGCCAAATACACTAGAATCAATTTAATTCTCATGACGAATGCAGTGATAGTAGTGTTCGAAACGATATAGTAGTTCACTATAATTTTGCATAAAATACGATGCCACATTCTTGTGCTTCAAACACGATAATTGCAATCTGCACATCACAGCACACGCAATATGACTCGCTCCAAGACGCACGCAGGATCATTAAGAAGTGTGGCACTTCGCCCTCCTTCGCTTCAAGACATCAATTCAATTCTAGATACGTGCCTAGTTAATAATACTCACTAGAATGGCAAACCTAAAGGAATCCATCTTCACCTGGTCATCTTGGCAAGGTTACTTTGCATATCAAGCCAAGCACGTATAGTCATAAATCCTGGTGGTTCCCAGTCCTAGCTAGGGTGCATGTGGATTTCAACGACGCTAAAAAAGCAATTCTAACTAAGTGCAAAACTTGAGTACATTCAATATTGCGGCATGCTAGAACGAACCTAGCAACAACTAAGCTCTATTCCTTAGTCGACGCACGATGGTTTGTTTATGAATCGTTACTCCATCTCTCTTCTCACACTTAAATAGGAACATTGTGTGGTGCAACGTCCATGTGACGGATGTTTTCATGTAATTCAATACTGCCATACGAGGACATGTGCATTTTTTATGGTTTGTCAGTCTCCCTTCTTCAACAGTAGCTCCCCCATTATAAATTTTGCATGCATCAATTATAGAGCACCTTGCCGAGGATCATCAGACCTCCAAATCAAAAGCACCTAGCAAGTACTCCCTCCGTTCCTAAATACTTGTCTTTCTAGAGATTTCAACAAGTGACTACATACGGAGCAAAATGAGTGAATCTACACTCTAAAACATGTCTACATACATCCGTATGTTGTAGTCCATTTGAGATGGCTAGAAAGACAACTATTTAGGAACGGAGGGAGTAGTTAGCATTAGTGGCGTAGTTTTATTATGCAAATATAGAGCTCTGCGCTTCCTGCTAATATTCTAGGTTCTAGCGCATGTCCATTTACTCTTTTTTAGAAAAGGACATGTCCATTTACTTGTTCCTAGCAGGATGCTTCCCGGGATCACCTTGAAATTCTGAATGGACCACAGTGCTATATGTATGCTTGCTTATACATCGTTACATTTTGGAGATTTCTCTAGAAGCCACAGAAGTGTCGTGGCGCTCCGTTGGATACTATAAGGCGTGCATGTTTTCTAAAGACTAACATTGGCTACAGTTTCTTTAATCGTACATAGATGTGAAATCACGAACTCTATAAAGAAAACTAACCGCACAAACGCACAGGTGTCTTGATAGTTGATTACAGACCGTGAGATAATCACACTTTAGATGGCTCATATCTTTAAAACCAAAATTGCGTTTTTTATTCTTTTTTTTACATATTTGAACTCGTGACGCCAAGCCCTTTAGAACAAGACCAGTCTTGGATACATTTGAAACACATTTTTGTTTCAAACATTGAAGAACTTTCTGAATAGTTGGTTTGCACTTTGTTAGAAATATGAAAGAACTTTGCTAGAATTTTTATCTAAAACCAAAGAACTTTGTTAACATGGTCTCCGAACTTTGCCATAAAAATTAGAAGAACTTTGTATACACAGTGTGATTTTTGCTTTGTGGTGCGTTAAAAAAAAGGAATCATAGAATATTAATTTGTATGCCAGATCTTAATTAGCATCCACGTAGTTTTACGGGCACAACTAAAAGGAATTGCAGTCTACCATGCCGCCCCAAAACTTGATGAATGCAGCGATTTGTGACAAAAAATATAAAGTATTGTACCATACGTTGCATGGCTGAAATAGTGGTGGCCCACATCCATTGGATATCACGTAAGATGAGCGGCAGGGATTCGCGTTGCGCGCGCAAAGCGTTAGGAAAAATCCACGTTCCATGACAAGCAACAATGTCGCAGCCAATGCCTGTGAGTTAGCCACGTAGTTTATTGTTTATTTTCTTTAGACCACAGAGTAATCAGCTTGTCTTCGGGTGGTGCTAGCTTTTGCCGACTTAATTTAGTAATGCCGTCAAGCGAATACGTAGACATAACGCATTACAGGTTGCGGCTGCCGGCGGGGGTGGAAGGCGAGCTCAACATGGGTTTGGGGGTACGGCGTTAGAGCATCTCCAGCCGTTGAGCCCCCCCCCCCGCCCCCAACGCATTTTTTGCCGCTTGGGGGGCTACCGGCGAAAATTTTAGCCTGGAGGCAAAGAAACTTCAACTCGTTGCGCCCCAAATGGCTTGTCTCTCCACTGCTCGGCCATGCCGTGCGCTCGCAGGCCGCGCTCTCCCGAGGACCTGCACGCCGTCTCGTCCGCGCCCAGGCGCGCCCACTCGCTGCCAAGGCGTCGCGCCAGGCCGTGCCCTCCCGAGGACTCGGCGTCGCCGTGCAGGAGGAATCGGCGTCGAAGCGCCGCAGGTGTCCATGAAGGACGCGGAGGAGAATTCCGGCAAGGGGAAGGCCGCGCAGAGCAGCAGCAAGAACGGCGGGAAGAAGCAGGGCAAGGATGGCGCATCAAGCTCCTCGAGCCGCCCAAGGACTTCATCCACGTCCGGGCTCGGTGCAGTGAGGCCACGGACAGAGCGGCAAGCGGCGACCGCGACCGCGCGGCGGCAGCGAGCTCCGGCCCGGCCACATGACGGAGTCCAAGCCGCCGTCGGCGTTGTCGCGATGCGCTCGATCTCGCGGTACGAGTAGAGGAGCCGCTTCGTGCTCTGCTGCGGCCGCAGAGGAACTGGCGGCGGACGGCACAGAGGCCGGGCGGCGACGGCGACGCTGGAAGCGCTGCCGCAGATGGATAGCTGGCGGGCGGGCGGCGGCGGGCGGTGTGACCCGACTTGTGGGCGGGCTGCTGCTGCTGGGAGGCCGGGCGCGGAGGCGACGCTGTGGGGCGGAGCTGCGGCGGGGAGGCACCGGGGCGGGCTAGGCTTCGAGCTGGCACGGGGAGAGAGAAAGCGGACGGGGAGAGGAAAGGTGGGGGCTCTGCGAGGAGAAAGTGACGGGGAGAGAGAGAGATGTGGCTGCGGGTGGGCCACGTGAGGCAAAAAGGCAGCGTCGGCGTCCCCAACTGCCCCCCGATGGGCTGGGTTTGGTGTGGGATCGCCGGTTGTATTTTTTATCAAATCCGGCGAAAAGTAGAGTCTTGAAGGTGTGGCTGAAACATTTTTTATGCGCCGGCGCCAAAAAAATGGCCTTGGGGGCGTTCTTGAGGGCTCGGCTGGAGATGCTCTAGTCTGTGGTGGTCTAACCAGGGTGGCGCGCCGGCAGCTCGACCATTACTGCGCGAGGCGAGTGGGTCCTCACTTTTCATAAGACTTGCCCTCTTGTCGAGCCGAGCGCCGGTCGCCGCCACTCCTCGGCCCGCCACCGTCCTCCTCCCGGTCGAGCGCGGCCATTCATTGCTCCCCAGCCCGTCGGACAAGCGACGTCATCCTTTTCCCTCTGACCAAGCCGCCTGCTTCAGGAGGAGACCACAAGATGCGGGGAGTTGTAGGCCCCACTGCTTACCGTCGGCGATCTCCAGAGTGACCTCGCTGATGGCTCGCCTCGTCCCCTTTGACTCCTGATTTATTTTCAGCATCAAATTGATTCTCCTATTATATCGTTTCTTGCTCCTTCGAATTAGAGCAACTCCAATGGGGCGACCCATTTCGTCCGCTGTCGTCCGTTTGGATCAGCGCAGACACAAAAAGCGGCCCAACGCGCCGACCCAAATGGACGTGCGTCCGCTTGGCGTCCGCATGCCGACCCACTCCCGGCTCATTTTTGAGCCGGATTTGCGTCGGCGCAGACACGAGACGGACCCGCGCGCGCCTACTCCTCTCCCTGGGCCTGCTGGTCGGTGGCAGCCACCACCATTTTCCCTCATTTTCCCCAAAACCCTTCCGCCCGCGCGCGCTTCCGCCCCACACCTGCCATGGACGACGACCTCGACTTCGACGCAGCCGCTGGCCTCGCCTCCCTCGCCTCGTCCGGCATGACGACCGCTCCCTTCGGCAAAGGCAAAGCCTTGTGCCCCGCGCAAGACCGCCGCCGCGCCCAAGCCAAAGAAGGCGCTGACGCCCGAACAGCTGGCAAGGGAGTCGGCCAAGAGAAAGGGCCGGAGGCACGGCGCGGACGTGAAGGATGAAGCCGTCGTGGCTGCCCCCGTCGCCGCCGCCGCGCAGCAAGAAGCCACCAACGCCCGCGTCGCGGCGGCAATGATGGAGGCGCTCTATATGCTAGGGTTAAACCCTAGCCAGCACGGCCTCGTCAACGCCGCCGTGGCTGCCGCGGCCAGCACCGGCTCGTCCGCGTTCCCTCGGATGGTGCTTCCCGACTCGCCCCGCGCGTCGGCTTGCACCCCGATGCCCAGCTTCCACATGTACCCACAGGCGTCCCGCCTCTCCGGGGAGTGCTGGCCCGACGTGAGCGTGGTGGCGCCTTCCACGCCTGCGCCTGCGCCCATCGACCTCAACGCCACACTGGTGGCCGGTGGCTCGTCATCTGGAGGCGCGAGGAAACGCGCGCGGCAGATACCGGCCGACGTGCTACCGGATGCCCGCAACCTGTTCGATGGAATGCCGGCCGCCAGCGACGAGGACTACATGCAGAACCTCATCTTCGAGGGTGGTGCGTTGGCCGCTGGCTACGATCCCGACGAGACACAAAGCCAGGACGTCCGCGGGGCGTTCATGCCGGCCACTGGCTATGATCCCGATCAGGCGGCCTTCATGCGTGATCAGGTCGGCATGGACCTGGACGGCTTCCCACTTGACCATGAGTTTCCGGACGACTACGGTCAAGAGGAAGAGGACGAGTGCGACATCGAAGTGGAGCCTTTGTTCGAGGACGAGCTCGCCAACCAAGCCGCTGGGCTGAAGCCGAAGCGCAAGAGCAAGCGGGTGAAGGCATACACGGCGGCAGAGCACAACCTTCTTTGTGAGTGTTGGTGAGACAGTGGACAAGACCCCAAGACCGGCGCCGAACAAAAGCATTCAAATTTTTGGATTCGTGTCCACCGGGAGTTTCATGAGCGCAAGAAGTTTCCTCCTTACCAAATTGTGAGCACGAGCGTGTGGGTGTCCATTTCGAAGCGATGGAGGGTGATCCAACAAGAGTGCAACAAGTTTTATGCCACTTTTGAGAGTGTCAAGGTCCGCCCCGTGAGCGGCATCGGCATGCAAGACATGGTATGCTAGCAAGCCGCTCTCTTTTGTGTCATCAAGTTTATGCTTGCGTGTTCATTTGCATACCATTTGCCAATATGCTTGCATGAAAATATTTGTCGGCATTTCAAGCTTTTGAGGCATTCAAGGTCCAACACAATGGCGAGTGCTTTTAACCTCTCCCATTGCTTGAGGGTCATCAAAGACGAGGAGAAGTTCAAGGCGCAATATGCCGTCCTTAAGTCGCGTGTGGGGAAGCAAGCATTGGAGGAGGTTGGGGACGGCGGGCCGCACAACCACGGGGAACACCAACTCCAAGAAGGAGGACAAGCGAGATGCGGCATCGAACGCCTTGATCGCAAGCGTGTAGGGCATGATGAACAAGAAGGACTCAAGGGAGGAGGAGCGCCGGTGTTTCAAAGAAGAGCAAACGAATGCTTACATGGAGATCCAAAGAAGGAGGCTTGAGATGGACGCGGAGAAGCAAGCCAAGATGCTTGAGATGGAGGCGGAGAAGCAAGCCAAGATGCTAGAGATTGAGGCCGCCAACGTCAAGATCAAGGTGAAAGAAGTGGCTCTCGCGAGCATGATGACCGGGGTGGAGATCATGAAGGTGGATCCCAACACCGTGTCGCCAAGGAAGAGGCCGTGGTTCAAGAAGATGCAGGCCGACATGCTCAAGTTCACCGATGAGTGATCTCGTGGCCGCGAGCACCTTCATTTTTTGTATGCCGGCTTGTGTGCTGGCATGACCACGGGGCCGCGATGGCATGATTGAACTCAAGTCCCACCCCTTTTTGTGTGCTGGCATGTGTGCCGGCTGCTGGCGAGTGCGCCAGCATGAACTGTGTAGTGATATTTTTTGAAGCCGACAATGTATGCCGACGCTGGCATGGTGCCGGCATAAGACATGACCGCTGGCATGATCTGTGGCTGCGGGCCTTTTTAAAAAAAATGAGTACGGACATGAAATGGGTCGGCGCGTTGGGCGCACTACCGACCCAAATGCAAAACAGGGCGGACGCCGGGCGAGCGGCCGACCCAAACGGACAAATGCGCCGTCCGTTTGAGGCGGCTCGTTGGAGTTGCTCTTAATAGTCTTGATCATGTGTCCATCAGCTGTTCTGCTTCCATGAATTACCATGAACTACTCAATTGCGTTCTACATGAAGGATCTTGCTGCCATAAATCCATATAGGGTACAAAAAAGATGTGTACAACCTTGGATATTGGGATTAATTGAGAGGGTCTCATCTAACTTAAGTTTGTAATTCATATCTTGTGGTAGGTTACTTCACCCATTGTGACCAGCTTAACAGATTGCTCAGTTGCTGATGTTCTTGCTCATGTTTGTTGTTTGCTACATCTTCAAATTAATTCAGTGTTTAATGATAATGACAGAGTCCACCAAGATGCCAGAAAAGGCTGGTTGTTCATCAATTTAAAGTGGCGTGCTACTCTTAGTTATGAGCTGTCTGGGATGAAGTCAAAAATGTAATTCATTTGTGCATTCATCATCAATCCGGAAGACTATGGCAATTTCATGAAGTCGTTACGGGAAAATGATCCTTCGTGGCCTTCCCTGATGCTGAAGGTGTGCTTCTTCCTTCCTTCTTGTTTACCATGGTTGTGCCCTGTGCCTCAAACTCTAGTTGTGCAGGGCGTTGAAGACTTCAGATAAGCTGCCGAGTTGCGCAAATGTGAAAGCTGAGCAGCTGCTTGAGAAGGTGGAGAAACTGGAGCATGTCTTAGAGAGGGGAGATCGCGTGGTGGGAGCAATTATAGAGGTTCTCCAGAGCATGCAGCTCACCGAGGATCATCAGGCCTCCAAATCGAAACCGCCTAGCAAGTAGTGAGCTGTGGTGGCGTAGATGTTGTGTTTAATTAAGCAAATCAGTAGTCCTGCCTTTCCCGTCAGCGTTCTAACACAGGTCCCTTTACTAGTTCCTGGTAGAATGCTTCCTGAATTGAACGAACTGAAATGCTATATGCTTCCAGGATCTATTTCTTTAGAAACCCAAAAAGTGTTAATGCTAAAGACATGTATGTTTTCTAAGATAGACATTGACTGGAATCTACTATTGTAGTACTCCTAATTCATCATAGATACAAAATTAACTATAAAGAAAAATATTTTAAAGGGCCTCAATGATTTAGAAGAATTTTGGAAGCTTAATTCTCACGTGAATGCAGTGACAGTAGTGTTCAAAACAAAATAGTTTACTACTATTAATTTTGCATAAAATGGGATACCACATTCTGGTGCTTCAAACACAATAATTGCAATCTGCACAACACAGCACACAGAGATAGTCTGCTCTAAGACGCAAAATATTCAGCCTGTAGATACGCGCCTAGTTAACAAAATGCATGGTGGTGCCAAATTCCTGAAGGAGTCCATCTCCACACAACCATCTTGGCGAGGTTACTTCATGCATAAAGCCGAGCACGTGAAGTCGCAAATTCTGATGGTTCCCAGTCCTAGGATGCATGTGGATTTCAACGACATTGAAAAAACAATTCTAACCAAGTACAATACTTGTGTACACTGAATATGTGGCATGCTGAAATGGACGTAGCGACGACTAAGCTCTACTCCTTGGTCGACACACAATGGTTCCTTTACGGATTGTTGCTCCACTCTTCTCGCACTTAAATAGAAATATTGTGTGGTGCAACAACCGTGCGATGGATGTTTTCATGCAATTCAATACTGCCATATAAGCACATGGACATTTTTTGTACTATTGTGAGAGCCCTCTTTCAGCGAAGTAACTCCTCTATTATAAATTTTGCCTGTATCAGTCAACGTTCATAGTGTGTTTCCTCTTGGTGACCACATTTGAGAAAGCCCTTGCATGTGGTGCGGGCAATTGTAGAGTGACCCCAGAGCACACACACCTCCAAATTGTAACCACGTAGGAAGTAGTGAGTTGTGCTGCCGTAGACATTATGTTTGATTATGCAAATCAGGAGTCCTGCCTTTTTGTATTCTACCACATATCCATTTACTAGCTCCTAGTAGGATGCTTCCCAGGATCACCTCCAAATTCTGAACGAACTGTTGTGCTATATGCTTGCTTATGCATAGTTACGTTTTAGAGATTCTCTAGAAGACAGAGAGGTGTTCCGGCAGTCCGTTGGATACCATAGGACGTGGATGTTTTTACACTATAAACATTGATTGCAGTTTCTTTTAGTGCACATAGATGCAAAAATCACAAACTCAATGTAGAAAACTAGCTGCACAAATGGACAGTCGTCTTAATAGTTGATTGTAGAATTATTTAGGCGTGGCCAATAGGAAAAGAAGTTGTGATCGACATTTACTTGTTTGGTAGAAAATATGCAACTTTTTGACACGAACGAAACCACTATAAGATATTAATTTCATGGGAAAACATGCAAGGCACGTTTGCCATCCTTACACTTCAAGTATAACATGCATATACTATTATCAAGAGCTTAATGAGATAATCACGCTTTCAAATTACACAACAACAATAAGACCGAGTAGCACAATGCTTTTTCAAGTGCTCCTCAACTTATTTAGCCATATATAAGTGTCGATGCATATGTAGAGCAACTGACTCCTAGATGCTCATGGGTAGTACATCCGATCATCACGAGCAGTTGTTGGGCATGGTGAGACCGCACTTGCCGGGCAGAGCCATAGCAAGCTTTGCGTCGATGTGGTACATTCTCAGCCATATGCCAGCGATGCCTTTGTAGCGGCAAATGCATGATAGATTGGCCTTCCCAAGTGCAGCACAACACTCAGCCGATGGACTCTCTGTCGGGTTATTCACTGTCGCCGCGGGCTGGCAAAGCTTGAATTCATCATTCGACATGCCGCAGACGCCATGAACACACTCTAGTGTGGCGAGGGAGACCACCATGATAAGCAATAGTGTTGCAGCCAATGCATTTGACTTAGCCATGGCTATTTGTACTATTATTTTGTATCTGGTGGTTTGCCCGTGAAGATTTTTGGTCTTAGCTAGGCTTTACTTTGGGAATGTGTGAGATGAATGTTTGGTGTATGGCTCTATTTATAGGGGCAGCCGCTTTGTTCATGCAGTGTGTATTATGCATCAAGCAAGAACTTAGGCGCGCCAAGTGCTGCCCATATGTAGAAGCACTATCTTCTTATCATGAAAGAAAAATCTGCACCCGAACCCACCGTGAACGATAACGACTACCATAGTTGGTAACAAAGAAATGTAATGAAGTAAAACTACTGTTTTCTTTTGAAAGATTAGTGTGAAAATCTCGATAATGTAACATCAGGTGTACGCCCCAAAACTATCATAGAGAGTGATTCTTCGATTTGCCCAGTCACTTGAGAATTGAACTTTTTAACTGATCGATCAATTAAGACAACCACCGAAATCTCTATGGTATATGTTCCGCTGCCGAATTATAGGAATGACTTCATTAGCGCTAAGCAAGTGTTTTGCCCTGTACCATGTGTTCACAGATATTTTGTTGTCGAAAATAGGGTGATGTGCTCATATATAGTTGATGAAATGAGATGATCTATAAAAAAGAAACACCAATCTTGGGCTATGGTCATATATTATATGTTCTGGATTTAGTTTGGAAAATCCTTAAGTCATGTATATGAACCTATTACTGAGATAATAGTACATCACATTTCTTCCCCGTGGAAAAGTAAACAAAAAGCACCTGCTCCTGATCAATTAATTAGACAAGGACATCCGCTAGCTAGCTTGAAGCATTAAACCCTGCAACTAGATGCATGCATGCACCAACTGTAGCTTGTGGTATTTTCTTCAGACCATAGAGAAATCGGCTTGATCTTGGGCTGGTGCTAGCTTTTGCCGACTTAATCCACTAGTGTTATGAACAGGTAGACAGAACACAATAACATATTGCGGCGGGAGTGGAAGACGAGCTCAGCCAGGTCTTGTCGAGCATGATAACATTCCATGGCATAGATATTTGGCGGGGACGTCGACCGACACTCCAAATTAAATGAAAAGAGTCTATTGTTTATGCCAATAAGATATGTTTGTTGCCCACCATCACTTCCGATAAGCTACTGAGATGCGCGTATATGGAAGCTGAGCAGCTATTCAGGAAGGTGGAATAACTGGAGCACGTCTTAGAGAGGGGAGATCGTGCGGTGGGAGCAAAATTATAGAGGTTGTCCAGAGCATGCAACTCACTGAGTATCATCAGACCTCCAAATTGAAACTGTCTAGCAAGTAGTGATCTGTGGTTACGTAGATGTTGTGTTCGAGGATGCAAATCAGGAGTCCTGCCTTTCCTGCCAGCGTTCTAGCACCAGTCCATTTACTAGTTTCAATTTCCTGGTAGGATGCTTCCTGAATTGAACGACCTGAAATGCTATTTTAAAAGCATGAGAAGTGTTGTGTCAGTCTAGGATAACACTAAAGATGTGCGTGTTTTCTAAAGATGGACATTAGCTGTAATTTAATTCTATAATGCTCCTAATTCATCATAGATACAAAATCAACTATAAACAAAATACAACTTTTACGGTGATTGGCGATTTTAGGAGCCGTCCATCCACTCTGATCCGAGGGTGGGAAAGTAGGAGTTACGACGAGTTACGAAATTGAAATTACAAGAAATTACATGTAATGGTGGGACCGTTACAAAATTGAGGTGGGACCAGTTAGTTTGTGAAAGGGTAAATGTGTCATTAGGGCACTAGGCATCAGCTATCCCGTAGGATAGAAAGCAAGATTGACATTGGTTCTGATGTTTAAGGCCGCGCGATATTAGCTCCTTCTGTTCGTTAATTGAGTGCGTACAATGGGATAATACAACGAGGGCCTGGTAGGCAGTTTGCATGCAGTTTGTTTCCTGGCAACCACCCCACAAATTACGCCAGGTTTAACTCTCGTTAATCAGCCTTTTGTGCTCCTCCAAATTCTTTGGTTTCTATTCCAAATTTATAACAGCATGCATGGTACTGAATCATTTCCAATCATCTAATTCAACGTGTGTCCCAAGTATTTTATATGGACCAACGAAACACTAGCATTGTGATGGTTATAAGAGAGTCTAGAGCCGGACGCCCTAAATCGGCCTCAAACGCCTGGGCTACCTGCCCGGTCACTGACCGATCATGATTTTTTTGACCTAGACGTACGCTTCAAACGTTCGGGCTGATCGGCACCCCTCATATCAAGCCCAAAAATTGAGTGGATATGGGGTGGCCCGGGCATGCCCGGGCGGGTCTGCCTGACAAGTCCGGCCCACCACCGACCCGACGGCTGTCCCACAAAAAACCTCATCCGGCTCATCACTCTGAAACCCTAACTCACTGTCACGCCCAATATGCGACCCTATCCAAAAGGAACTCGACGGTCCCACCAAGGATAGACCCGCATATTGAAACGCTTTTGCAAGGTGGATATCATTACATCAACATTACATAATAGATGGGGATACATACATAAGGCACAAAAGCCACAAGAATACATCAACATCATATACAAGATCAACATCCGACTACGGATGAAACATAAACAGAAACTCAAACAACATCCACCTGCTAGCCTGCTGCCGACACGGAACCTATCCCCTGATCGAAGAAGAAGCAGAAGAAGAACTCCAACACAAGCAAACATCGCTCTCGCGTCATGATCATCGCAAACCTGTACCTGCAACTAGTGGTGTAGTAATCTGTGAGCCACGAGGACTCAGCAATCCCATTACCATGGCTATCAAGACTAGCAAAGCTTAAATGGGAAAGGAAGGGGTAAGTGGTGAGGTTGCAGGAACGGTCGTCAACTAGTAATGATCAAGAAGTGATCCTGAACTCCTGCTTACGTCAGACATAACCCAGAAACCGTGTTCTCCTCTCGATCAACCCCGAAAAGAGACACTCACGGTTACGCACACGGTTGGTGTATTTTAGAAGAGTTTACTTCAAGTTTACTACAACCGGATATTAACAAATTCCCATCCGCCACATAACCGCGGGCACGGCTTTCGAAAGTTCAAACCCTGCAGGGGTGTCCCAACTTAGCCCATGATAAGCTCTCGCGATCAACGAAGGATATTCCTTCTCCCCGGGAAGACCCGATCAGTCTCGGAATCCCGGCTACAAGACATTTCGACAGCAATAAAACAAGACCAGCAAGACCGCCCGATGTGTCGACAATCCCGATAGGAGTCGCACGTACCTCGTTCTCAGGACACACCGGATAAGCTAAGCGTACAGGTACCGACGTAACCCAAGTTGCCAAGGGATGGTCCCGCACAGTGCTCTAGTTTGGACCAACGCTTAGACAAGCACTGCCCCGGGGGTGGTAAATAAAGATGACCCTCGGGATGCGCGACTCCCAAGGGAAAAAGGCTAGGTGAGGCAAATGTAAAACCAATGTTGGGCCTTGCTGGAAAAGTCTTATTCAAAGCGAACTGTCAAGGGGGTCCCATAAATCACCCGACCGCGTTAGGGACGCAAAATCCGGGAACATAATACCGATATGACGGAAACTAGGGCGGCAAGAGTGGAACAAAACACCAGGCATAAGGCCGAGCCTTCCACCCTTTACCAAGTATATAGATGCATTAATTAAACAATAGATATTGTGATATCCCAACAAGTAAACATGTTCTAACAAGGAACAACATCTCCATGTTCCGACAAGGAACAAACTTCATCTTCACCTGCAACTAACAACGCTATAAGAGGGGCTGAGCAAAGCGTTAACATAGCCAAACAACGGTTTGCTAGGAAGGTGTCAAAGGTTAGAGGCTGACATGGCAATTTGGGAGGCTTGAGCAGCAAGTGATAGGTAACGCAGCATAGCGATAGAATGAAGCAACTAGCATAGCAATGATAGTAGTGAGATCCAGGGTAGCGGTCATCTTGCCTGAAATCCCGCAAGGAAGAAGAACGAGTCCATGAAGAAGACGAACGGATGAAGCCGAACCAAGCGTAGACAAACGAATCCTCACGATCGCAACGAAACAGGAACTAACAAGAAGAAGCACACAACATAGTAAACACACCACACATAGACAAGACATGATGCACAACAAGCATGATGCATGACAAGGCTAGATGAGGCTACTCATGGCAAGAGATGATGCAAACAAGAGCAACACATCAAGGCAAGTTTAAATGAGGCCGGGAACAACATAGAACAATTCCGATAAGTCCTCATATGCAAATTTCGAAATTGGTCCAGATCTGAATAAACCTTATGTTCAAGTTGTTAAACAGCAAGTTAAGATGCACCACGATGATCTACACGAAATTCTAGTCAAGATACATATAAAGTTCATTTAATTCGGAGCTACGGCCTAGAAGATATGAGCAAAATAAGATAAACATGGCATTGATGCAAAATGCATACAAACATCAAGCAAACACCTCAAAACAAGGATGCAACATGATAATATGAAACTACATGCAATTCTAAGCAAGTTTCATATTGAGCACACTCAAAACGGAGCAACGGTTCAACACATACACATGAAACAAGTTTAAAGGACAAGCTGTCCAAAACAGCAACTAGGCATATTGCAAGCATCAAAACAACATGCTACAGAATCTAAACATGATAACAAAAGGCATGGGCATGATGTACAGGTAAAGCATGACAAAACATGAAGACTGAGCTATCTCCAGAAATCACTAGAACATGCTCAAAAACATATGGCAAGATTTTAAATAATAACAGTTTTAAACTTATCAGGAAATAACATCAGGTTGCAATGTTTAGAGCAATCAAACGACATGCTACAGGAACTTATCATAGCAAACAAAGGCATGGCATGATACTACTAAATGCATAGATCAAAAGTCCTTTACTGACCATGAGCCAAAAAGGATCAGAAGATATGATAGCACCCATGTAAACATGGCAAATTTCGTTAACAGATTCAGCAAACAGGGCAAGACATAGACAGAATTATGGAGGCATCTTCGCGAGCTCGATGCACTCACTACAGAGCATTTCATGATAAACTAAGCATACATCCATCAAGAAGACATGGCATAGAAGCTATACATGGCAAGAACAACATCATAGCATACACGGATCAACTACAACAACCTTGGCAAAATTGAATAACATGTAAACAATCTGCCAGGAAACATTTTATAGCAAAAGTAGAGCTCGATTGACTCAAGCTATGGCACTCCATAATTGCAAACAAGGGCATGAATGGGTAGAGAATAACCATATGTTCAAAACATCCTTACTGAAGTATCTCCAAATAAGCATGGATCTCTCGGTAGCATCAAGTTTACATGGCATAAAAATATCAGCACACGAAAAGAGGTAAAATGGGGCGCCGGGAGACATAGGAGTGCCGGATTGCAAAACGGACAACGGGGAAAATGCTCGGATGCATGAGACGGACACGTATGCAAAATGAAATGCACATGATGACATGGTATGAAATGCATATGATGACATGGCAAAGTGCAACACGCAAGCAAATGACATGGCAACGACGGTGAATAACTGACAAACACCTGGCGCATCGAATCCGGGGCGTTACACTCACTTACTCTCTTCTCTCGCTCCGTCCTCTCCTCTCCCCGCACCGTTTCCGATCGAATCCCGTGCAATGTCGAGCTCCGGCAGCCGCTTCGACTCCGACTGGATCCGGACTATGAGCTTATTGTCCTTCGCATAGCCTTGGAGCGGTCCAAGGTGGAGACAGGGGGCAACTCAGGATCTGTAGCCTCGCCGCACACGCAGCTTCCCCACTGACGCAACTCGGACGTCGGCGCTGGCCCCTCCCGGCCCATGCGGAGCTTCGAAAGTCGGCCAGCCCAATCCGCGCCTCCCCTACGACGTCCCCTGCCCCCACCGGCTGCTGCTCCCCCATGTGGGCAGTGGTGGGTGCTTGTGTCCGCCCAACAGGCCCGGACGCGCAAGTCGGAATCAGAGGCCTGTGCCGCCTGCCGCGAGCGGTAGCAGAAAATGGCAAGAAGGGAGGCGGAGCCCGACGAGGACGAGCGGCTCCTCGAATGGGTCTACTATCGGTCGCTTACGACCACGGAGACGGACGCACGGCGTCTCCGGCAGAAGAATGCCAAGGCGCTCTAGATTGCCATTGAGCAGTCCGAGCGGCGGAGGCGGCTCGGCTCGCGAAGCTCAAGCGGCAGCAGGACAGGGAGGTCCGAACGGGATTGTCAATGAATCACCGCTATGACTTGTCTGGGCCCGATTAGCAGTTTGGGTGTGTGACACTTGTACTAGTAGTATGGTTCATCTTATGATCATTGTGGGTTTGGACGACTAAGATGAGTCATAGTCCCCCCCTCGACGAGTATGATCACGCGGACACATCACTACCACCATGCTAATTCTACTAGTACCACCAACTACGAGTACTCCGAACCCAGAACTAGATTCACATGGCGGCCAGGTGGGCGGTCCCACTACTAGCAGTACTGTACTCCTATCACGCAACTTCCGTTACGAGCCGTCTCGACCTAGACTACCGGTACTTGTGGGTCATTTGGACGGCGGTAGTGTTTGAGGAGTTCTCGGCACATTATGCTACCGTTTGATGTTAAAGCAAAATACATCGACGGTGGTAGTGTTTGAGGAGTTCGCTGCCACATTCACAACATGATGTTGTTGAGCCTTGATGGTTGGAAAAAATACAAAAAAATTGACTGGCAGGTGAAAGATGCAACACAAATAATCCAACAATCTCACATACGGAAGCAGTGACCATATCAGACTAATTTCCAATATTTGTCTTCCATCCTTCTCTTGAACTGAAACACCTTGTAAATACTGGTTTTATCTTTAAACTTCCTACTAAAATAGTGTTACCAACACAAACATGTCATTTAAATATGTTGATCTGCTCATTATGAAGCATCAATTCATTTCCTGCTCATCATGAAGCAGCAAATCATTTCCGTGCTAGACCACCCATCGCGTGCGTGCACTCACAGCTGACAAAAATATTAACAAAAATTGGTAATATAAACTTCCTTTTTCTAGATCTCCAGATTCCATCGACACATACATTTGTTGACTTTTCATGCCAAGAAAACTGCACAGAGGTGAAGGCTGATGAAAAACGAGACAGGTAGCCATTTTGTCAGCTAAGTTGATTCAGACAACGCTCGTGACAAACGGAGAGGGTGAACAATGATGGCACTATACACCCTTTTTCATCCATGGAGATGATATGAGAGCAATGCGGAGAGAGATCACAATTCAGAGAATACTGTCGTCACCTGCAAAGGACATAGGATAGTTAGGATTGATCGGCCATGTCTTCCTGCATACTCCCTCCGTCCCAAAATTCTTGTTTTAGATTTGTCTAAATGCGGATGTATCAAGTCATAGCATACAAATAAACAATTGGTGTCGATCATGTGGCAGATGAAAAATGAACTCTCTTGTGTTGCATTTCAATCGTGTTGACAGTAAAGTATAACATCAAAGTAAGTGGTTTCCCAAAATAGGCCTCGGTCAAACAACTAAAATCATGTAGAAAAGGCAATGAATCACATAATAGTGAACTCATGAAAAACTAAGAAAATTATTGAGAAAAGCTCAACCCAATACCCATTTTTGTTCTAACAAGAAAAAATATGCCACTAAGAAAATCAATAACAGTCTAGTTATTGCAGGTGTCTTGCTATGTACTCCCTCTGTTCACTAATGTAAGACGTTCTAGAATGAACAGAGGGAGTAGTAGCATGCAATCGGGCATTGATGTTTCATTGAAACAAGTCACATTCTGAAGCTGAATGTTCCATAAATCATCTGAAATTTCCACCTATGGTTTCAGACAGCAGACAAGACTCTTTGCACATAAATTTCCAAAGGGGGGAAGCGTGAGAAATTAAGGCATGCATGTGCAACATATGTTGAACTGGTTCGGTGTAATTATCCACCTTTTTTGTCTTAACTAGTTAGTATCTGCCGTGATGGTCATGGCGATCACCCCCCAGGTCATCAGACTCACTTCAGTTAAGTATACTTACAAGAAAAGATCACCCCCTTTCCACAATGATGATTCAGATAGCATGTTACATGCATGTGTTTTCTAAAAAAAATTGAAGAATTGTTTTAGCCAACCATAAAGCTAGCTGTACTGCTACATCCCACCCACAACTCAAACTTGTTGTTCATTTTCTCTGCTGTTGGCATCACTGAACGACCTAGCACTGAATTCCCTAGATGAATGCATAACTAGGTAGATTGTTTTGTTTCAGACCAAGAAATAGGCAGAAGTTATAATCTACGTACTGTCTAAACACATTTGGTCATTTGTTTACATTGCCAAACTAGTACTGACAGAGATCCAGATTATTTTATCTAGGGAATTCAGATTACCGCCAGGGAAGGAGGGAAGAAAGAGATGGGGGCGGGGGGCGAAGTACCTTGCTCCGTTGAGCGGCCACGACGACCAAGCGCAGCCGGGGGATCGCCTCCAGCACCTCGCGACAGCGCCGTCCCCTCAGGACCTCGCGGCGGCGTCCGCGGGGCCGTGGGGGAGCGGCCACTACGACCAAGCCCAGGGGGTTCGCCTCGAGGACCTCGCGGCGGCGGCGCCATCTCCCACGTCCTCGCGGCGGCGGCGGCGCCTTCCTCTCGCGAGATGGGTTGGACGAGATGCGAGGGATTTACAGAGCAAATTGACGAAGTTACTAAAAAAACAGGACCATAATGCCCTTATTGATTAAACATAATATTTTTAATTAACATATTCAAATCAACGGTGGAAAATAATCAAAGGAGAGTTACATGAAATTACATATTGTTTATGCCAATAAGATATGTTTGTTGCCCACCATCACTTCCGATAAGCTACTGAGATGCGCGTATATGGAAGCTGAGCAGCTATTCAGGAAGGTGGAATAACTGGAGCACGTCTTAGAGAGGGGAGATCGTGCGGTGGGAGCAAAATTATAGAGGTTGTCCAGAGCATGCAACTCACTGAGTATCATCAGACCTCCAAATTGAAACTGTCTAGCAAGTAGTGATCTGTGGTTACGTAGATGTTGTGTTCGAGGATGCAAATCAGGAGTCCTGCCTTTCCTGCCAGCGTTCTAGCACCAGTCCATTTACTAGTTTCAATTTCCTGGTAGGATGCTTCCTGAATTGAACGACCTGAAATGCTATTTTAAAAGCATGAGAAGTGTTGTGTCAGTCTAGGATAACACTAAAGATGTGCGTGTTTTCTAAAGATGGACATTAGCTGTAATTTAATTCTATAATGCTCCTAATTCATCATAGATACAAAATCAACTATAAACAAAAATATATGTAAGGGCCTCAACGATTTAGAAGAATTTTGTAGGAATTTTGGAAGATTTTATTTCGCAGGATTCAGAATTGTATATGATTTTTTATGGTCTAGTTCACATGTAATTTCAAATAAAAATTACACTAATTTCGTGGTAATTTCTTCCCTGTTTTTATGACAACTATGCAATGCACCTAGTCCTTTTGGAATGTGTATTTTTTCTACAATGCAACCAAACAACTTACATCGCAATTCTACCAGCTTCCTATTTCTGCATTTTTAGAATTGTTGGAAATAAGGAGGCCCTTAATATGAATTTAGCAGTGTCAATTTTCTTTCACATAATGTATGAAATCAAGTGTTAATCTTGGATCCTAAAAAAGAAAAAGAGTTGCAGTCTTGTCCAGGTTGACGTCGTAAAAGTCTGGAAGAAAATCAATGGTAGAATGTCGAATACACTAGTAGAATCAGTTTAATTCCCACGTGAATGCGGCGGCAGTAGTGTTCGAAACACAATAGTTTATAGTAATTTTCCATGGAATGGGATACCACATTTTTGTTCTTCAAACACAATAATGGCAATCTGCACAACACAGCACACTGAAACAGACTGACTCCCTCCAAGACATAGGAGCTTTAATGAGTGCAGCACTTTAGCATTCTTCGCTTCGAGACATCGATTCAAACTCTAGATACATGTTAGTTTTTCTTTTGAAAAACAACTTGAACTTTATTAATTAGAAATAATGGTTACATCGTCTATAAAAAGAGTTACAAGATTTTCCATGGGCTCTTCTATCCAATCCCTAGTCATGGAACATTTTGCTAATCTAGCAAGCTCATCAGCTACTTTATTCGCTTCTCTATTACAATGTTTAAAACTGGTGTGAGGAAAATCACAGGCCATAAAAAACAGTCCTCAAAAATTGCAGCCGCTGCTCCTGCTGACTGTCCTCCGTTCTTCATTGTGTCAATGACTTCCATATTATCAGAATTGATAATGAGACGATTGCAGCCTGTCCTTTATGCCAAACCTAAACCAAACCTGAGTGCTAACTCCTCCGCTGTTAGAGCATCCGCACATTACTGAATCTTCCAGTTACCACCTACTATGAAGTTTCCTTTGTCGTCTCTGATAATAGCATCCATTGTGCCCCTTAGCAGATCATGATCAAAACAAGCATCCATATTCAATTTAACAAACCCCATGAGAGGTATGCACCATCCTTCGGTCTTCCTCTTTGCTCTAGGTGATTGGGCCATTACATAATTCATTGTTATAGCCAATCCTTATCGAGGTTTGCGACGCCTCTTGAGACTTACCCTCATGGACTAGCTTCCGTCTATTCCACCATAAATACCATGTAGCTATAGCGATCAGTTCCCGTGCATTCCGAGAGCCCAAGATAGGTAGTTCACGATCTGGCATGAGGAGTAAGAATTCAAGGACTGCCTCTCCTGCACGATCAATGACACATACTTTTTTTACCACTTCATACAACCCCAAATGTTCCCACGCTTCTTTTTCCTGGGGAGGTTAGTTAACAAAGTGCACTAGGATCAGTTAACTAGGATGGCAAATTCCTAAAGGAGTCCATCTCCACATGGTCATCCTGGGGAGGTTACTTCTTGTAGAGAGCTAACGGAAGTCCGTGCAGTCGCAAATCCCAATGCTTCTCAGCCCTAGGATGTATGTAGATTTCAACAACACTGAAAAAGGAATTCTAACTAAGTGCAAAACCTGTGTACATTGAATATGTGGCATGCTGAAATGAACATAGCAACGACTAAGCTCTACTCCTTGGTCCACAAATGATGGCTTCTTAGAGTCATTGCTCCATCTCTCTTCCCACACTTAAATAGGAACATTGTGTGATCCAACAACCATGTGATGTATGCTTTCATGCAATTCAATACTGCCGTATGAGCACATGGTATGGGCATTTTCGTATTGTTCTGATTGTTCTCAGTGAAGTACCTATAGATGAGCACATCACACGCACCTCACCAAGGATTATCAGACCTTCAAACTGAAACCACCTAGCAAGTACTGAGTTGTGCTGGCATAGATAGTATGTTTGATTATACAAATCAGGAGTCCTGCCTTTCCTGCTAGTACCCGAGCACATGTCCGTTTACTAGTTCCTGGTAGGATGCTTCCCGGTATCACCTTGAAATTCTGAATGAACCGTGTGTTGCCGTAATCTTCAGTTTCAGAAGACAGTAGGGTTTTAGGTGTCAAAATTTTCAGTTTCGACAGTAGTCTTTCAGTTTCAGTTTCGTCAGAGATAAACCGAGCTGCGCCTCGGAGTAGCTAGCTAGTTTTGCGGCGCCTTGACCCGATCGTGAGATGGCACGACTGCACGGTCACGGCGCCATGACGGGCGACGAGCGGGGAGTGCTGGGATGGTGGCACTCGCTACCTGATCGCGTCCGATTCTCTCGTTTCTGTTAGATCGTGTGAGACTGAATAAAAGGTGAAAAAACCGGAAAAGCTGCAACAAGTTAAGCAGCGCAAAAACTACTCTCCCTCTCGCACCCACTCTTGAGTTGAGCTCCGGTGATCGCCGGAGCGAGAGTCGACGAGGTCTGCCTGACACCGTGATGCTATATGTTTGCTAATAAGGACATATAGTTTAATTTTGGAGATTTCTCTAGATGCCGGAAAGCTAGTGTGGCAGTCCATTGGATACTAGAAGACGTTCATGTTTTCTAAAGATGAACATTGGCTGCATTTTCTTTTATCATACTAGATGCAAAATCACAAACTCTATAAAAAAAACTAGCTGCACAAACGGACAATCTTCTTGATAGTTGAGTATCGATTTATTTATGAGTGACCAATAGGGAAAAATTGTGATCGCCATTTACTTATTCGCTAGAAAACATGCAACTTTTTGACACGAAGGACACCACTATACGATATTAAATTCATGGGAATAACATGCAAGGCACGCTTGCCATCCTTACACTTCCAGTATAACATGCATATACTATTTTATCAAGAGCTTAACGACTTTGAAATCACACAGTAATAATAAGACCGAGTAGCACAATGCTTTTTCAAGTGCTCCTCCACTTATTTAGCCATATATAAGTGTCGATGCAGATGTAGAGCAACCGACTCCTAGATGCTTATGGGTAGTACATCCGATCATCACGAGCAGTTGTTGGGCATGGTGAGACCGCACTTGCCGGGCAGCGCCATGGCGCGCTTTGCGTCGATGTGGTACTTTTTCAGCCATATGCCG
Organism: Aegilops longissima; assembly: GCA_021605205.1. Lineage (NCBI taxonomy): Eukaryota > Viridiplantae > Streptophyta > Magnoliopsida > Poales > Poaceae > Aegilops > Aegilops longissima. Next base: position 709,807,979 of record CM038677.1, read on the forward strand.
GCGATGCCTTTGTACCGGCAGATGCATGATAGGTTGGCCTTCCCAAGCGCAGCACAACACTCAACCGATGGACTGTCTGTCGGGTTATTCCCTGCCGCCGCGGGCTGGCAAAGCTTGAATTCATCATTCGACATGCCGCAAACGCCATGAACACCCTCTAGTGCGGCGAGGGACACCGACATGACAAGCAACAATGCTGCAGCCAATGCATGTGCCTTAGCCATGACTGCTGGTACTGTTATTATGTTATCTACTGGATTGCTAGAGGAGATTTTGGTCTTAGCTAGGTTTTGCTTTGGAAATGTGTGGATGAATGTTTGGTGTATGGCTCTATTTATAGGGGCAGGCCTCTGTGTTCATGAAGTGTGTATTTTGCATCAGGGAAGAAATTAGGCGCTCAAGTTCTGCTCACATGTAGAAGCACTGTTTTCTTACCATGCAAACAAAAATCTGCACTTGAACTCATTGTTGAGCGATAACGACTACCACAGTTGGCAAAAAGATATGTAATGAATTAAAACTACTGATTTCAACATCAAGAGTATGCTGCAAATTAAGACCAGTTCTTCGCAATGATAGAAAGTGATTTTTCGATTTGCCCACTCACAAGATTTTCGCGTGCCTTTAAAATAATTTTATGAAAGAGAAACAGCTCATGATAACATTTGCAAATTGAATTTTTTTAACTGATCAACGATTAAGGCAAGCACTGAAATCTCTATGGTATATGCTCCGCTGCCGAATTAGACGAGTGACTTCATTAACGCTAACCACTAACCAAGTGTTTTGTCTGTGTTCACATTTATTTTGTTTTTGAAAAGAGGTTGATATATGTTGATAGTCAATGAAAAAAGATGGCCTATAACAAAGAAACAACAATCTTGGCCTATCCTTCCGTTTTTATTAACTCCGCATATTAGTTTTGACCTAAGTCAAACTCTATAAAATTGACCAAGATAATAGAAAACAATCTAGATTTTTAGAATAACGGATATATATGATGTGAAAATATATTTAATGGTGATTCTAGTGGTATTGATTTGGTATTGTGGACGTTAATACCTTTTTGTATAAACTTGGTCAAAGTTCACAAAGTTTGACTTGAGACAAAGTTAATATGCGAAGCAAATAAAAATGAATGATATATGTTGATAGTCAATGAAAAAAGATGGCCTATAACAAAGAAACAACAATCTTGGCCTATCCTTCCGTTTTTATTAACTCCGCATATTAGTTTTGACCTAAGTCAAACTCTATAAAATTGACCAAGATAATAGAAAACAATCTAGACTTTTAGAATAACAGATATATAGATGTGAAAATATATTCAATGGTAATTCTAATGGTATTGATTTGGTATTGTGGACGTTAATACATTTTTGTATAAACTTGGTCAAAGTTCACAAAGTTTGACTTGAGACAAAGTTAATATGCGAAGCAAATAAAAATGAAGGAAGTACTATTATATGTTCTGGATGTTTAGTTTCGAAATCCTTAGAAGTAATGTATATGCACCTATTACCGAGATAGTACATTTCGTGTTCCCCACTTGGAAAATTAAACAAAAAGCACCTGCTCCTGGTCAATTAGCTAGACAAGGACGGTCGCTAGCTTGAATGAAGCATTACACACTGCAACTGGGTGCATGCACCGACTGTAACTTGAGATATTTTCTTCAGACCAGAGAAACTGGGTGCTAGCTTTTGTCGACTTAATTCAGTACTATAATGATGTTAGGCGAGTAGGCAGACACAACGCACGACGGACTGCGGCGGGGGTGGAAGGCGAGCTCAGCCAGGTCTCGCTTAGTCGCTTATAGCATGATAACATCCCATGGCGTGGATGTTTGGCGGGACGTCGACCGGCACTCCAGATTAAATGAAAAGCGTCTATTGTCTATGACAATGTTTTGCTGCCAACCATCACTAAGCTCTAGGCCAGCGGTCCTGCGCGAGACAGCCACTTCCGCAAACCATCTCCACCGCGACCAGCGGTCCTGCACAAGACACACACATGCTTTTTAACTTTAGAAGTGAACTAAGCACATTCATTTTTGTAAACTACTCCATCCGTTCATAAATATAAGATGTTTTTGATATTTCAATATAAACTACTACGAACTAAAATGAGTGAACAAACACACTAAAGTGTGTCTATATACGTCTAAATTTGATTAAAAATTGGAACATCTTATAATAGCAAGCGAAGGAAATATTTGATATTGAAGCAAATTCACATAATCCTGAAATAAAGCAGATAAAACATGACAAATATTGTAGGGGGTTAAATGAGCCAACTAGGTGGGACTGAACGACGGCTTAACGTGGAGGGGTGGTTGTGCAGTGGTGGCGGTGACACGTCACATGTAGCTGCAGGGATTGAGGAAAGTGATGAAGACAACACATGAGTGGCGTTGATAGTGGTGTTACTCAAGCACTCAGTCTCTAGCTCCGTGTGAAAGCCAAGGCCTGATCTGAGTCGGTTATACCTGGCAATGACGAGTTTTTTATGTTGTTACCTTGTTCAAGGCATTGCTCTGATATGTTCAGATTGGTTCTTCTGGGTGAAAACCTAGACTGACCTTGGGAGCTTCGCTTGAGCGCCGCTCTTTTTTTAAGGCGTTGTTGTTGACAAACATTGTCTCTCATGTGGTGTCATGATATGGTTGGTGTGGATATATGGTCATTGTTATAGTTTACCAATCGATAGCTTTGATGTTTGTTCTTTTTTCCTCACCTAGATATAACTTTGGTCTTATATTACTTTGTTATTTGCTTGTGTGTTTCCTGTGTGCCAACGTTGATGTTGACTATGTGCATCCTACCTTATGCAGAGGCCGGGTGTGTGCAATGCCTTCATTTTATTTGTATCCTCTTGGTGCTCTATTTTGATTTTTGAGACAATAAAATCCGTAATTTGTCAAAAAAAAATACTTGTGTTTGAAGTTAGATATGCTAGGTTTCTGTCTGGATTGTTTAGTAATGTTGGCTCATTTAAAAAAACAGATAAAACCGGGGAGGAGCCCCATGGTTTTTCTTAATTAAGAAGAAAGGTGTAGGAGGAAGAGGACCCCGCCGCCGATAGAAGCCACATGGGGCTTTGTCTGGCAACTACGGCCGACGACAGACGGTTAGAGGAACGGGGAGGTGGTGAACCTACGGTGGAAGATGGATGCACCACCCATGTTTCCCAGGGAACACGACACCGGTCCGCAGGGACTTTTGCGTCTTAAAAACAGGGAGATAGTTTCACTTCTCCCCGCCTTTGCATCAACTAGGGATGCAAACAACCATTTTGGTACGAGTATCATGATATCTATCTCGATGTGTAGTCTCACCATGCACCAAGCCTGGTCCTCAAAACTCTTTGTTTAGTGTGAGTACCAAGATTTTATCTTGATGAGTGGTATCATTGTGTATCAAGCTTGGTAGTCAAGGAAATAAAATGAGGAAAAAATCCTATGCATCATCCGTCGATTCTAGAAATTTAACCCAACCCGTCGATTCTAGAAATTTAACCCAGATGGTCAGGTTGGAGTACTAAACAATCTCGGTATACCATCACATGTAGAGAGAAGCCTAGCATATTTATCTCGATTGCAAGTACTAAGAGACCAAGAATAATCTCTATTACAAGGGATAAGCGCATGAATTGAGCTGGTGTAGCACTCTTCTCAGCGGTAGCGGCAGAGTCATTCAGAGTTGTTGACGTATAAATGTATTGTCTAGTCTCTTTCATCAAATCGGGTTTTTTGGTTGCATTGGCTAGAGCATGAACTTCTTCTACATGGTATCCGACCCAAAAGGTCTTGAGTTCAAGACCCGACTGGTGCAATTAAATTGCAGCACACTTTCGGTCCATATTTAGGTCCGAGGGAGCCACACGTGAGCGTGAGTGTTGACGTATAAATGTATTGCCTAGTCTCTTTCATTAGATCGATCTTTTGATTGCATTGGTTAGAGCATGCACTTCTACAAAAGCAATGGGATGAAGTAATCGACGCCAAGTGTTATTGTTCTAGAAACAACTTTCAACTAGGGCTATAAGCAAACTAATAATTTTGCTCCCCACTTTATATACCTCGAACTCTAGTTGTGTTGGGCGTACTTCCGATAAGCTGCCTAGCGTGGCAAATTCATGTGAAAGCTGAGCAGCTGCTCTAGAAGGTGGGGGAAATTGGAGCACGTCTTAGAGAGGGGATATCATGCAACGGGAGTAAATGTACAGGGTCTCCAGAGCACACACCTCACCGAGGATCATGAGACCTCCAAATCAAAACCACCTAGCAAGTAGTGAGATGTGGTGCGGTAGATGCTGTGTTTTATTATGCAAATAGGGAGTCCTGCCTTTCCAGCAAGCATTCTAGCACATGTCCATTTACAAGTTGTTAGGATGCTTACATGCATCAGCTCAAAATTCTGAACGAACTAAAATTCTATATGACCATATATAGGCCAGGTGTCCCATTTTAAAGATTTCTGAACGAATTGAAAGCATTTATAAGTTTATATGTTGTTTTGTTCAGAAATTTTTCTAGAAGCCTGAGAAATGTTGTAGCAGTCCGTTGGATAACATGAGACGTGCATGTTTTTATTAAGGTAAATATTGACCCTAAATTTCATTTATAATACTTCTACTTCATATATATTGATACAAAATCACAAACTATAAAGGAAACTACTTCTAAGGGGCTCTATGGTTGAAAAGAACTTCACAATTTTTGGAGGATTCCATAGCTTCAGAATTTTCCCTATAGAACTTGTTTGGAGTTTGTAGGATTGATAACCATATGTTTGTTTCCTGATGGTCTACTTTGTATCTAATTTCATGGAAAAACCATTAAGTCTAATCTCATTAGAAATTCCTTTTTCTCCGACAACTATGCAATGGACCTAGTCCTTAAGATAGTTCTTTATTTTTCTGTTGGTGTAACCAAATAAAGTTCAAATAGTCGGCCCGCTATAGCATTTTGAGCAGGGTGTGGCTGAATGATCAACTATAGGATTCATGTACAATTGTTTGAAAAAGTTCTGAACTATAGCCCCGCTAGAGCTGCTTTAGAGAACCACCGCTATTTGGCATAGCCTGTTATTTAAAACAATGAACCAAATAAACATACTAGTTCTACTTTTTTCCTATTTCCGCAAGTTTGGGACTCGTGAGAACCAAAGGGCACTACATAGGAATTCAGTAATATAGGGTTTACTTTCACACAACATATGAAATCAAGTGTTGATGTTGAAAAGGCACCTTGCAGAAAACAAAGGAATACAGTCATGTTCGGGTTGGCGTCCGTAAAAGTTTTAAAATAATTCTAAGAAACCACGGAAATACACTAGTATTACTTGTTCAATTCTCACGTGAATGCTTGAACATGGAAGCGAGGCAAAACTCCATCATCTATTTCATCGATACAACAGTCAACCTCTAGAGTCGTGCCTACTTAGCAAAATGCGCTAAGATGGAAAATTCCCGAAGATGTCCATCCCCATCTGACCACCTTGGCAATACTGTGGGTGCAGTCGCAAATCCTGATGGTTCCCATTCCTAAGATGCATCTGAGTTTCAACAAATTGGAAAAGCAATTTCTGTTAAACAACCTCCTGTCACATGGCTCGTCCAGGTACTTGGCGTACAAGCTTAGGTAGTTAGGGAGATCTTCTTTTGGTATCTTTGTAGTCCCTTATCTCCATGTATCTCTTCTGGTTGTTACAACCGAATTATGTATGCCTCTACGAGAGCTGGCCTCGCCCCAATCAATATATAATCGCGGGCTGTCATGTATGACAGTTGAGACGCTTCTACGAATCCTAACATGGTATACAGAGCCTCCCTCTTCCATCTCATCTAGCCATCATCTTCAACCTTCGCCCATCTCCCATCGCCATGTCTTCCTCTAGCCAAATCACCTCCTCTGGCCTAAACAATACAATCTCAGAACCTCTTACTCGCACAAACTATGTCTTGTGGCGAGCCCAAGCCCGATCCCAGATCATAGGGGCAGGTCTCTTCGGATACCTTGATCAAATAATCCCAGAACCACCAGCCACCATTACCTCCAAAAACGCAGAAGGAAAAGATCAAACCACACCAAACCCAGCCTACTCCGCCTGGTTGATTCAAGATCAACAGCTTGTGGCATATCTGCTTCGCAACCTCTCCAAAGAAGTTCTAGTTCAGGTCGCTTCCCTAGAAAAATCCCATGCCATCTGGTCCTCTCTCGCAAATATGTTTGCGGCTCAATCTAGATCACGTGCAAACAATTGCCGTGCTGCTCTCTCCAATTCCCAAAAGGGCTCCCAATCTGCCGCAGCCTACTTTGGTCAGATGCGAGCGCTTGCAGATGAACTTGCCATGGCTGGAAAGCCGCTTCTCGAGGGGGAGTTAGTCTCTTTTCTCATCTCTGGCCTCGATATGGACTATCAACCTCTTATATCTGCATTAGATGTCCGCACCGAGCCTCTCTCCGTCGATGATCTGTTTGGCATGGTGTCGAACTTCGATCAAAGGGTGGAGATGTTCCACGGCTCTGGATCAGTGCCTTCAAAACATCCGCCAACGCAGCCTCTCGAGGGCGCGGTGGCTTCTCCAAAGGCAACCGCGGCGGCTTCTCCAAGGGCGGCAACAACAACGGCAACAGCGGCGGTGGCTATGGTGGCTACCGCGGCGGCGACGGCGGCTACAACAACAATCACAGCAACGGTGGCGGCGGCCACCGCGGCGGCGGTGGTAACTACAACAACAACTACGGCGGCGGCGGGGGCTACTACAACAACAACGGCCCTCTGCGTCCTTTCTACAACAACAATCAAGGGCGTCGATTTGCTGGGTATGAAGAATATGAAAATAAATGTCAGATCTGTAAAAAAACTAACCATATTGCAAAAGAATGCAAATGGCGCTATGCAGAGGACAACTCTCAGAAGAAGCGTGTTGCTGCTGCAGCAGACATCTCCTATGGCAGTCCCGACTCAAACTGGTATGTTGACTCGGGCTCCAACGAGCACATCACCTCAGATCTCGAGAAGCTGACCATGCATGAGAGATACCACGGCAAAGATCAGATCAACACGGCAGAGAACGCTCCAGGTATGATGATAAGTCATGTTGGTCAGTCTACTGTTAAAACCCCACATTGTGATATCCAGCTTAAGGACGTTTTACATGTTCCCGCTGCATCAAAGAATCTCGTTTCTGTTCATTGTATCACTCTTGATAATGGTGTCTTCATAGAATTTCACCCATTCTTCTTTTTATCAAGGATCAGGTCACGAGGAGGGTCCTCTATCGCGGTAGATGTGTACAAGGTCTCTATCCATTGATTCCCAAGTTTTTCAAGTCCAATAAACAAGTTCATGGAGCCTTCAAGGTCTCTTCAGAACGATGGCACAATCGTTTAGGCCATCCATCTTTTTCTATTGTTTATCAAATTCTTAGCAAACATAAGCTCCCATTTGTCGGTGAGCATGATCGTGAAACTATTTGTGATGCTTGTCAGACAGCAAAAAGTCATCAATTGCCTTACTCTATTTCTACTAGTGTGTCAACAAAACCCTTGCAACTTATTTTTTCCAATGTGTGGGGTCCTGCCCCCTCTTCCGTTGGTAGACACACATATTACGTAAGCTTCATTGATGACTACAGCAAGTACACGTGGATTTATTTGCTTAAAAACGTTTCGATGTCTTTCAAGTATTCCACAACTTTCAAGCCCTAGTTGAGAGAAAATTTGATAGCAAAATCATCGCCATGCAATCGGACTGGGGTGGTGAGTATGAGAAGTTAAATTCCTTTTTTCAACAAATAGGAATTTCTCATCACGTGTCTTGTCCCATGCTCATCAACAGAACGGCTCCGCTGAACGCAAGCATAGGCACATTATTGATGTAGGTTTCTCCCTTCTTGCTGCTGCATCTATGCCGTTAAAGTTTTGGGATGAAGCATTCCTAACTGCGGTTCATCTTATAAACTTGTTACCTAGCCGAGTCATCAACAATGAATCCCCAACTGAACGTCTCTTTCATACTAAACCAGATTATGCCTCTCTCCGCGTGTTTGGGTGCGCCTGTTGGCCAAACCTACGTCCTTACAATAATCGCAAACTCAGCTTCCGATCCAAACAGTGCGTCTTCCTTGGCTATAGTACCCAACACAAAGGGGTCAAGTGTCTTGATGTTGCCACGGGTAGAATATATATCTCTCGTGATGTTGTGTTTGATGAAACAAAATTCCCCTTCGAAACCCTTCATCCCAATGCCGGTGCCCTCCTAAGACAAGAAATTCTTCTTCTTCCAACTACTCTTTCCGGTGTTGATCAAGGGGGTGAAAACAATAGTACTGATCAACCTTTGACTACTCATCATATTTTGCCTGAGTGTTTTGCTGCAGATCCACCTTCAGAAGAAAATTTGGGCCCAAACGGTGCAAACAACAGTTGAAATGGCCACTATTTTATGTGTACCCCGGCTGGGAACATCGAAGCACGAGGCAGATCCGCCCCGGGATCACCGCTGCATGCAGCAGGTCGATCTGCGCCGGGATCAACAACTGCAGCACCTGGTCCCTCCTCGGTCTCCGCGCGTACGGGTATGGACAGTGGAACCGTGAGCGGCTGCATGCAGCCCACCAGCTGCAGACGCGACAACGCCCAACCGCGCCAACAGGAGGACGGCGCGTGGCGGGATGGGACACGCGGTCCAGCACCAGATTCCCCTGGTCCCGCATCTCCTGGCCCCGCTTGATGTGAACGATCGCCGAGCATGATGCTTTGCTCCCGCGACAGCGACAGGATCCCCTTCGGGATTGGGGTCGCCAACACCTGACGCTGACGACAGAGGAGACACCACCACCTGGATCGCCTGCGCCACGGCATCTTGTGACCCCTCCTGTGGCGCCACGCACTAGGCTCCAAAGGGGAGTTACTTCTCGCCTAAATTATAAAAATTTCTCTAAATTTGGAATGATGTGTACTACTGGTGAACCTAACACTTTGAAAGAAGCTCTTGATGACTCCAGGTGGAAAGTAGCCATGGATGATGAAATCAGGGCACTGAAGAAAAATAAGACATGGCATCTTGTGCCTCCGCAACAAGGCAGAAATCTGATTGATTGTAAATGGGTGTATCGAATCAAGAAAAAATCTGATGGTACGATAGATCGATACAAAGCAAGACTTGTAGCCAAGGGCTTCAAGCAAAGGTATGGCATAGACTACGAGGACACCTTTAGTCCAGTAGTTAAAGCTGCAACAATACGTTTGGTCCTGTCAATTGTTGTGTCCAGGGGATGGAGTCTTAGACAACTAGATGTACAGAACGCGTTCCTTCATGGTGTTCTGGAAGAGGAAGTGTACATGAAACAACCTCCTGGGTTTGAAGACAGAAATGCACCATTCCATGTATGCAAGCTTGACAAGGCCCTGTATGGATTAAAACAAGCACCCAGAGCGTGGTATTCACGGTTGAGTATGAAGCTTCAAGCACTTGGGTTTGTTCCATCGAAATCTGACACCTCCTTGTTTATCTACAGCAAGTATCAAACTTTTATATTTGTTCTCATATACGTTGATGATATCATTGTCACTAGTTCCTCGAATGGGGCAGTTTCAGCCTTACTCAAGGACCTAGGGTCTGAATTTGCTCTTAAGGACTTGGGAGACTTGCATTTCTTTTAGGCATTGAGGTGAACAAAATAAACAATGGTATTCATTTCTCACAAGCTAAGTATGCAACCGAATTGTTGAGTAGAATTGGGATGAAAAACTGCAAATCTTCACGAACACCTTTATCCTGCTCAGAGACCCTATCCTTGACAGAAGGAGAACCTTTGACTCAAGAGGACATCACTGGGTACAGAAGTCTAGGTGGTGGTCTTGATTAACTCTCACCGCGGACGACATTTCCTTTGCGATTAACAAAGTGTGTCAATATCTTCATGCACCAACCACAGTTCATTGGACAGCAGCCAAGAGAATTCTAAGGTACATAAAGAACACTTTGACCATTGTGTCTTACCTTGACGATCATCTTCCACACTTGTCGGTGCTTTCTCGAGATCTCGTTGGGCTGGCTGTTTAGATGATAGAAGATCAACAGTGGTTTTGCTATTTTTATGGTCCTAATTTAATTTCATGGTGTGCCAAGAAACAAGCTACTGCCTCCGTGTCAAATGTAGCAGAATACAAGGCTCTAGCAAACGCAATGCCAGGTTATTTGGATTCAGTCTATGCTCAAAGAGCTTGGAGTGCCACAAGCCCAAACTCCTTGCTTATGGTGTGATAATCTTGGTGCCACCTACTTGTCTGCTAACCCAATTTTTCATGCTAGAACCAAACACATTGAGATAGATTTTCACTTTGCAAGAGAACGTGTTGCAAACAAACAGCTGGATGTCAGATTCATCCCCTCCAAGGTACAAATTGCAGATGGACTTACCAAGGCCTTGCCAACCAGAAGTTTTGAGGAATCCAGGCGTAATCTCAACCTACTCCAGTTGTGATTAAGGGGGAGTGTTAAACAACCTCCTGTCACACGGCTCGTCCAGGTACTTGGCGTACAAGCTTAGGTAGTTAGGGAGATCTTCTTTTGTTATCTTTGTACTCCCTTATCTCCATGTATCTCTTCTGATTGTTACAACCGAATTATGTATGCCTCTGCGAGAGCTGGCCTCGCCCAATCAATATATAATCGCGGGCTGTCATGTATGACAGTTGAGACGCTTCTACGAATCCTAACAATTTCAACTAAGTGTAGAGCTTGTATACGCTGAATATGTAACGAAATGAACGTAGCCACGAACTAAGCTACTCATTTGTCGGGTGGAGCTAGGCCTCTTTACGAATTATTGTTTCATCTCTCTTCACACACTTAAGTAGGAACGCACCACAACAACCATTTGATGGGTGCTTTGATGCAATTCGATACTACCATAATGAGCACCACATGTGCGATTTCGCATTCTTGTATTCTTGTCAGCATTGTTCCTTTAGTGAAGCAGCTGCCCGATAACATATTTTTCTTGTATCGAGCACACGCTCTTGCATCTGATGTTCCAAGCCGCCCCATCACTTTTTTTGTGAAAAGAACCTCTAGATTATATTGAAGATTCAGATGTGATCCAAAGCACCATGAAAGTAAAAAACAACTAAAACAAGGTCCTCAGACCACCCAACGAAAGCCACGCTCGCGAGAGTCTCGCGAGTTAAGGGTGCACCGCCGTCGCTGCCGCTCCTCCGGGAGCAAGCACCATTGTGTTGACAGCCATGATGGTCGGGAGTCTCCAGCTTCAGCCACAAATGACCAACACACGAGAGAGACAGTTGTCGCCGTCGAACCTTCGCGCAAATCCAGAGAGCCTCCCCTACAAGCACACCAAAACCCAGCCTCTACGCTGCCAATAGGAAAGTCTTCGGCGCCACAACGGAGAGGAAGGGGAAGCCAACACTCGCATCGGGCAGTCGCCGCCCAATCACTTGAGTGCAAAAAAGTCCTAAGCAACTGACGCGGTGTATCTAGTCACGAGCACATCCGTGCTTGATATCTTCTGTGTTGGTTGGTGCATGCGGATGTGGGCCATTTTTCTATATGCAGCATTATGGGTTGTTCGTAAACACGAGATGGACCGGAATACGTATGTTTTTTAAGGAGGATTACTCACGGCCTCTGCATGAACATGATGCACACAACCATATTTATTAATTATTCATCAGAGCCTGACAAAATAAATATAAGGGTCAACCCAAAGCCACCTTCTAGGCGAACAAAGTCGCTAGACCTACAAGTATATAGATGTGCCCTATCCGCATAACAGCCACTACATAATCCGTGATTTTTGCATCTTCGTGCTTTTGATTTATCTTCGGAACATGTCATGATGTAGGTGTGTGTCAATGTAGTTTGATGTTTTTTTTGTAAAATCAGATGCGTAATTTGCATGGCAGTTGTGTTCGCAAATGTTTTTTTTAACTGTGACTGTGGTGTTGACCTCTTTTTGTTGTTTGGCAATAATTTCCACCTTTGTTTGTGGGTACCATAAGCTTGAATGTTTGATAGGCAATCATGTTGTACGTGCGTGCTTGCAGTCTTGAGGTTTGAGGAGAAGGCATGAGCAATTAGGATGCTGCTAGAATTAAAGTCAGAAGCATTGAACCAATATGTCGGCCAGTGTTAAAGGGTTTAAATTATAGCCTCCTTGTGCACGCCCATGTGTCTTAAGAACAGATTACTCGCAGGGGCATGTTCAAACATTTGAATTTTGAACATGCCGAACGGGACGGGAGTGTTGGGATATCCTCCTCATGTGGGCTGTGAGGAGATGACCATTTAAAGGCCTTTTAGGCAGCCTAAAGAGGTGCAGAAGCCCACTACCCATTAGGGTTATGACCTAGGGTCATTTTGGACTTTGCACATGAGTGGATGGGGATGCTTTACCCTCCATCCAGCAGCCACCACCAAGAGTGACGAAAATCAGTTCATTCTCCAAGAGAGAAGAAGAGAGAAAACCAAGAGAGCAAGGGAAGAAAAGGAAGATTGAAGGAAGAAGAAAAGGGAGCTCCTCCCCAAGGTTGTGATGGTCCAGATCCACTACCTTGTCTCCTTCAAGCTTCGGTTCCACCATCTTTGGTGAGATTATTTCAATCCCTAGTTCTTGAGCCCCAAATCTTGTTGTGTTCATCTAAGATTCAGAAATCTTGATGTATGAGATCCTCTAGTGCTGTCTAGAGAAGAACTTGTTGTATCCCACATTTGATAATAGTGGAAGAGGATTTGGGTGGCTTCGAACCGTAGTTTTTCCCCTCAAGTTGAGGGGTTTTCCACGTAAAAATCTGGTGTCTCTTTGTTGATGCTTGGTGCTGTCCAGAAACTTACTCCTACCACAAGACACTAGGCTGAGGAGTGTCTTGCCTGCTGAGTAAGATTTTACGCCTCCATATATCTTCTTTGCATATGTTTCCTTCCGTGCTAAGCAACGATCCTTGAATTAGTACATGATGTGGTGCTGAGATTACTTGTTTCCGCTGCAGTTTTCAGTTAACCACAAATGTATTTGTGTGCTAATTCCCAACAAAGTGGTATCAGAGCCAGGTTGCTTAGAAGATTGCAAATCCCAGTTGCTTGATTGTTGCTGGAAGTGCTGCTCACAATGGCTTTGGAAGAAAGCGCTACTACAAGTGGCATGATAAAACTTGATTCTTCCAATTACTCATTATGGAAGCCCATGATGGAAGACATCCTTTCTTGCAAGGATTTGTATGAGCCAATTGTGAAAGACAAGATACCCACATGTGTCACAGAAGAAGAATGGAGAGTGTTGCACAGAAAGGCAGTAGGTATGATTCGGTTGTACATCAACCACAATATTTTCCACTATGTTACAAATGACACAAATGCTTATGAGATGTGGCAGAAGTTGGAGTCTATGTATGAGAGGAAGACATCAATGAACAAAGCCTCGGTGATCAAAATACTTGCAAAGCTTGAGTACCGAGATGGCACAAGTGTGATTGAGCATTTGAATGTCTTCCAATGCCATATAAATCAACTTTCAGCCATGAAGATCAACTTTGAGGATGAGGTGCAAGCATTGTTGCTGCTGAGTTCCATGCCTGATAGTTGGAGCGCGCTTGTTGTGTCACTTAGCAATTCAGCTCCGGATGGGAAGCTGACTTTGGAGATGGTGAAGAACAGTATGTTGAATGAAGAAGCCAGAAAGAAGGAAAAGGGTGATGCCTCTTCTTCTGATGCGTATGTGGCTGAAACCCATGGAAAGAAGGAGAACCGTGGATGCAGCAATACAAGATTTCAGCAAGGCAAAAGCAAATCCAGGGGAGATCAAAGTCAAAACAGAGAAAAGATATCACTTGCTTTCATTGTGGCAATCCGGGACACATAAAGAGCGAGTGCAGGAACTACAAGAGAGAGTTTACAGAGGGGAAACTCACAAAGAAAACCGAGCAAAAGGCTGAGAGCAGTTCAGCCATGACCGCAACAGATGAGGACTATCTAGTCATTGAAGATGAAGATTGCTATAGTGTTGTTCGTGATGATGCTATGAGTTGGGTTGTGGATTCAGGCGCGTCCTTCCACATCACATCACACAAGGAGTATTTCACATCTTACACTAGTGGTGTTGCTGGCCAAGTGAGGATGGGAAATAGTGGTTCGTCAGCAATTGTTGGCAAGGGCTCTATATGCATTGAAACAAACACATGTTGCAGATTGGTGCTTGATGATGTGAGGCATGTTCCCGACATAAGGCTGAATTTGTTGTCAGTGGGCAAGCTTGATGATATCAAACATCCTAGTTATTTTGGTGAAGGCAAGTGGAAGCTCACCAAAGGCTCTTTGATTGTGGCTCGAGGAAGTAAGCAAGGTAATCTCTATGTGACTAAAACCAAGTTGTGCAATGAGGTGTTAAATTTTGCCGAAAAAGACACTTCGGTTGAATAGTGGCACAAGAGGCTTGGGCATATGAGTGAGAAGGGCATGCATGCTCTTGCTCGCATGGAGTACCTCCCTGAGTTGAAAGGTATATCCTTGAAACCATGTGCACATTTTTTTGCTGGCAAACAACATAGGGTTGCATTTCGTACACTCCCTCCACATCATGCAGAAAATGTTCTTGATATTGTGCACACTGATGTTTGCTCCATGACTGAAAAATCTCATGGTGGAGCATTATATTTTGTGACTTTTATTGATGACCATTCGAGAAAGGTTTTTGTGTATGTCTTTGAAACACAAATACCAAGCGCTTGAAGCCTTCAAGGAGTTCCATGCCAAAGTTGAAAGAGAAACCGGCAGGAAATTGAAGCGTGAGATCGCACAATGGTGGTGAATCTGAGGTCCTTTTGAAAGGTATTGCGAAATGTTGGCATCGAGATTGAGAAGAGTCCACCAAAGACACCTCGGCTCAATGGTCTTGCAGAGAGAATGAACAGGATACTCACAGAGAGGGTCACAGACTATGCTCTCTCATGCTCATTTACCTAATTCTTTTTGGTGAAGCATTGATGAATGCTATGTATGTGGTTAATCTATCTCCCTCGGTTCCTCTTGCGGTGATATTCCTCGGAGAGTTTGGTCAGGGAAGGAGGTATCATACAAGCACTTGAAGGTCTTTGGTTGCAGCGCATTTGTACATGTTCCAAGGGACGAGAGATCCAAGCTTGATAGCAAGACAAAGCAGTGCATCGACCTCAACCAACCAAGTGAAGAGTTTGGCTACAGGTTGTGGGATCCAGCAAATAGAAAGATTGTGAGAAGCCGAGATGTGGTGTTGATTGAAGATGAAACAATAAAAGATATTGGGAAACCAATGAAGCCAATGACCAGCACACCTCAGGTTGATATGGATCCGATCTGTCCTCCTCTCGTGCATGACAATCATGGGGGAGATGATGACACTGAAGACAGTGGAGATGCAACTGATCAAGGCAGTACAAGTCAAAGTGGCGAGCAGCCATCAAGTGATGATGATGAAGTTGGTAATGATGATGCCAACGAAAATCCACGATTCACCACCGGCAAGCAAGAAAGAAGAAGTGAAAGGGGTCACATTCCTTCTTCTAAATATCCACCACATCAATATGTGTTGATGATAGATGCAGGTGAGCCCTCGTGCTATGAGGAGGAAATGTCTGATGAGAACAAGGAAGAATGGTGGGAAGCCATGCAGGATGAGATGAATTTCAGATGAGAATGATACCTTTGAGTTGGTGAAAGCGCCAAAGGGCAAGAAAGCACTCAAGAAAAGTGGGTGTATAGAGTGAAGATCAAGAAAACACCTCACATCGAAGGTACAAGGCCAGATTGGTTGTGAAAGGATTGATCGAGAAAAGGGCATTGATTATAGTGAGATATTCTCTCCGTTGGTCAAGATGTCTTGATCTGAGTTGTGCTTGGCATGGCTGCCACCATGGACTTGGAAATTGAACAACTTGATGTGAAGACAGCTTTCTTGCATGGTGACCTAGAGGAGGATATATACATGGAGCAGCCGAGAGGATTCATGGTTGCGGGCAAGGAGCACTTAGTTTGCAAATTGAAGAAGAGCTTGTATGGCTTGAAGCAAGCTCCTCGACAAAGTGGTACAAGAAGTTTGAGTCTTTTATGGTGGGCTTGGTTACCATAAAGCACAACTGATCATTGTGTCTTTATGAAGAGGTATGCCGAGGGTGACTTCATTATTCTCTTGTTGTATGTTGATGATATGCTGATTGTTGGAAATGGCACAAAGAGGATTGCTCTCCTCAAGAAGGCATTGAGTAAATCATTTGCCATGAAGGATTTAGGACCAGCTAAGCAAATACTTGGCATGAAGATCTCCCGTGATAGATCAAAGAAGCTGCTTTGGCTCTCACAGGAAAGATACATTGAGAAGGTACTTGAAAGGTTCAATATGAAAGATGCAAAATCTGTTATCTCTCCACTTGCAGGCCATCACAAACTGAATTCAAAACAATGTCCTACAAGAAAGAAGGAGAAAGAAGAAATGAGGAAAGTACCTTACCAATCTGATGTGGGCAGTTTGATGTATGCCATGGTATGCACTAGGCCTGACATTGCCTATGCAGTTGGAGTTGTTAGCCGGTTCATGACAAATCCAGGTAAAGCTCACTTGGAACCAGTGAAGTGGATTCTCAGGTATCTCAAGGGTACTTCTACATCTTGTCTATGCTTTGGAAATGGTGATCCTATATTGCAGGGCCATACAGATGCAGATTATGCAGGTGACAAGGATCGTAGGAAGTCCACATCCGGATACCTGATGACTTATGCAGGGGGAGCAATGTCATGGCAATCAAGATTGCGAAATGTGTTTCTACATCAACTCTGAAGCTGAGTACATTGCAGCGAGCTTGATCTTTGGCAAGGAAGTTTTATGGATAAAGAACTTCTTGCAAGAGCTCGGCATGAAGCAAGAGAAGTATGTTCTATTTTGTGACAGTCAGAGTGCTATTCATCTTGCAAAGGATTCAAGCTATCACTCTCGAACCAAGCACATTGATGTGAGGTACCATTGGATTCGAGATGTTGTGAGTTCCAAGTTGCTGAAACTTGAGAAGATCCATACCGACGACAATGGTTCGGATATGATGACCAAGATATTACCAAATGAGAAGCTACAAGCATGTTGCAAGGTAGCGGGCATGGCGGTGCCCCCCTCATGAGTCGGAGGGGGAGATTTGTTGGGATATCCTCCTCATGTGGGCTGTGAGGAGATGACCATTTAAAGGCCTTTTAGGCAGCCCAAAGAGGTGCAGAAGCCCACTACCCATTAGGGTTATGACCTAGGGTCATATTGAACTTTGCACATGAGTGGATGGGGATGCTTTACCCTCCATCCAGCAGCCACCACCAAGAGTGACGAAAATCAGTTCATCCTCCAAGAGAGAAGAAGAGAGAAAACCAAGAGAGCAAGGGCAGAAGAGGAAGATTGAAGGAAGAAGAAAAGGGAGCTCCTCCCCAAGGTTGTGATGGTCCAGATCCACTACCTTGTCTCCTTCAAGCTTCGGTTCCACCATCTTGGTTGAGATTGTTCCAATCTCTAGTTCTTGAGCCCCAAATCTTGTTGTGTTCATCCAAGATTCAGAAATCTTGATGTATGAGATCCTCTAGTGTTGTCTAGAGAAGAACTTGTTGTATCCCACATTTGATAATAGTGAAAGAGGATTTGGGTGGCTTTGGCACGTGGTTTTTCGCCTCAAGTTGAGGGGTTTTCCACTTAAAAATCTGGTGTCTCTTTGTTGATGCTTGGTGCTGTCAAGAAACTTACACCTACCACAAGACTCTAGGCTGAGGAGTGTCTTGCCTGCTGAGTAACATTTTCTGCCTCCATATATCCTGCTGCATATGTTTCCTTCCGTGCTAAGTAACAATCCTTGAATTAGTACATGATGTGGTGCTAAGATTACTTGTTTCCGCTGCAATTTTCAGTTAACCACAAGTGTATTTGTGTACTAATTCCCAACAGGGAGTGTGTTGCCCAGTCGCCTATAAAAGTAGTTAACCTTCGGGTCAGATGTACTACCAAATAGATCCTCCACCATGATCTCATCAGGCGTTGAAGAGGAAGAAGACTTTTTTTTGCGAATAAGAGGATGAAGACTTGGCCGGTGATGGACCAGATGAAGAAGGGGGTGGCTGCGGGGGAAGTGTTGGCAGACGGTGAGGAAAGAAGCCGGGGAGTTGGGGAAAGTGGCCTTCTCAGCCAGAGCTCTTTTTTTGGAGAAGGAGGATCACCCCCGACCTCTGCATTCAAAAGATGCATGCGGTTATATTATTAAACAGTGACAACCAAGTACAAAGTCTGCAAAATAGACTAGCTGTTGGGGAACGTAGTAATTTCAAAAAAATTCCTACGAACACGCAAGACCATGGTGATGGCATAGCAACGAGAGGGGAGAGTGTCCGTCCACGTACCCTCGTAGACCGAAAGCGGAAGCGTTATAACAACGCGGTTGATGTAGTCGTACGTCTTCACGATCCGACCGATCCAAGCACCGAGCGTCACGGCACCTCCGAGTTACGCACACGTTCAGCTCGATGGCGATCCCGGACTCCGATCCAGCAAAGTGTCGGGGATGAGTTCCGTCGACCGACGGCGTGGTGGCGATGTTGATGCTCCACCGACGCAGGGCTTCGCCTAAGCTCATGACGATATGACTTCTCCGGCGCGAGGCTTCGCCTAAGCTCTCACGATGATATGACCGAAGTGGAATATGGTGGAGGGGGCACCGCACACGGCTAAGGAACGATCCGTAGATCAACTTGTGTGTCCATGGGGTGCCCCTGCCCCGTATATAAAGGAGGGAGGGAGGAGGAGGCCGGCCCTAGTAGGGCGCGCCATGGGGAGTCCTACTCCCACCGGGAGTAGGATTCCCCTTCCTAGTCCAACTAGGAGTCCTTCCATGTATTGGGAGTAGGAGACAAGTAAGGGGAAGAGAGAAGGGAGGGAAAGAAGGGGTGCGGCCCCTTCCCTTAGTCCAATTCGGACTAGGCCATGGGGGGGCGTGCGGCCTGCCCTAGGCAGCCCTCTCTCTTTCCGAGGCCCAATAAGGCGAATACTTCTCCCGGCGAATTCCGTAACTCTCGGTACTCGAAAAATACCGAATCATTGGAACCTTTGCGAACTCGAATATAGTCGTCCAATATATCGATCTTTACGTCTCGACCATTTCGAGACTCCTCGTCATGTCCCGATCTCATCCGGGACTCGAACTCCTTGGTACATCAAAACTCATAAACTCATAATATAAGCTCGCATCGAAACCTTAAGCGTGCGGACCCTACGGGTTCGAGAACTATGTAGACATGACCTAGAACTATTCTTGGTCAATAACCAATAGCGGAACCTGGATGCCCATATTGGCTCCTACATATTCTCGAAGATCTTTATCGGTCAAACCGCTTAACAACATACGTTGTTCCCTTTGTCATCGGTATGTTACTTGCCCGAGATTCGATCGTCGGTATCCAATACCTAGTTCAATCTCGTTACCGGCAAGTCTCTTTACTCGTTACGTAATGCATCATTCGTAACTAACTCATTAGCTACATTGCTTGCAAGGCTTATAGTGATGTGCATTACCGAGAGGGCCCAGAGATACCTCTCCGACAATCGGAGTGACAAAACCTAATCTCAAATCGCCAACCCAACATGTACCTTTGGAGACACCTGTAGTACTCCTTTATAATCACCCGATTACGTTGTGACGTTTGGTAGCACCAAAGTGTTCCTCCGTAAGCGGAGTTGCATAATCTCATAGTTACAGGAACATGTATAAGTCATGAAGAAAGCAATAGCAACATACTAAGCGATCAAGTGCTAGGCTAACGGAATGGGTCATGTCAATCAGATCATTCTCCTAATGATGTGATCCCGTTAATCAAATGACAACTCATGTCTATGGTTAGGAAACATAACCATCTTTGATTAACGAGCTAGTCAAGTAGAGGCATACTAGTGACACTCTGTTTGTCTATGTATTCACACATGTATTATGTTTCCGGTTAATACAATTCTAGCATGAATAATAAACATTTATCATGATATAAGGAAATAAATAATAACTTTATTATTGCCTCTAGGGCATATTACCTTGATCTCCCACTTGCACTAGAGTCAATAATCTAGTTCACATCGCCATGTGATTTAACATAAATAGTTCACATCTATATGTGGTTAACACCCATAATTCACATCGACATGTGACCAACGCCCAAAGGGTTTACTAGAGTTAGTAATCTAGTTCACATCGCTATGTGATTAACACCCAAAGAGTACTAAGGTGTGATCATGTTTTGCTTGTGAGATAATTTTAGTCAACGGTTGCGACACATTCGAGCCGTAAGTATTTTGCAAAATTCTATGTCTACAATGCTCGCTTGCGGAGCTACTCTAGCTAATTGCTCCCACTTTCAATATGTATCCAGATTGAGACTCGAGTCATCTAGATTAGTGTTAAAACTTGCATCGGCGTAACCCTTTACGACGAACCCTTTTCACTTCCATAATCGAGAAACATATCCTTATTCTACTAAGGATAATTTTGACCGATGTCCATTGATCTACTCCTAGATCACTATTGCACTCCTTGCCAAGCTTAGTGGTAGGGTATGCAATAGATCTGGTACTGACATGACATACTTTATAGAACCTATGGCTGATGCATAGGGAATGACTTTCATTCTTTTTCTATCTTCTGCCGTGGTCGGGTTTGAGTCTTACTCAATCTCACACCTTGTAACACAGGCAAGAACTCTTTCTTTGACTGTTCCATTTTGAACTACTTCAAAATCTTGTCAAGGTATGTATTCATTGAAAAACTTATCAAGCGTCTTGATCTATCTCTATAGATCTTGATGCTCAATATATAAGCAGCTTCACCGAGGTCCATCTTTGAAAAACTCCTTTCAAATACTCCTTTATGCTTTGCAGAATAATTCTACATCATTTCCGATCAACAATATGTCATTCACATATACTTATCGAAATGTTGTAGTGCTCCCACTCACTTTCTTGTAAATCTGAGGCTTCTCCAAAAGTCTCATATAAAACCATATGCTTTGATCACACTATCAAAGCGTTTATTCCAACTCCGAGATGCTTGCACCGGTCCATAGATGGATTCTTTGAAGCTTGCACATTTTGTTAGCTCCTTTAGGATTGACAAAACCTTCGGTTGCATCATATGCAACTCTTCTTTAATAAATCCATTAAAGAATGTAGTTTTGACATCCATTTGCCGATTTCATAAAATGTGGCAATTGCTAACATGATTCGGACAGACTTAAGCATCGTTACGAGAGAAAATCTCATCGTATTCAACACATTGAACTTGTCGAAAACCTTTTGCAACAAGTCGAGCTTTGTAGATAGTAACACTACTATCGATGTCCGTCTTCCTCTTGAAGATCCATTTATTTAACATGGCTTGCTGATCATTGAGCAAGTCAATCAAAGTCCATACTTTGTTCTCATACATGGATCCTATCTCAGATTTCATGGCCTCAAGCCATTTCGCTGAATCTGGGCTCATTATCGCTTCCTCATAGTACGAGGTTCATCATGGTCTAGTAACATGACTTCCGAACATGATTACCGTACCACTCACAGTGCGGATCTTACTCTGGAAGACCCACGAGGTTTGGTAGCAACTTGATCTGAAGTTTCATGATCATCATCATTAACTTCCTTACTAATTGGTGTAGGAATCACTTGAAACTGATTTACGTGATGAACTACTTTCCAATAAGGGAGAAGGTACAATTACCTTATCAAGTTCTACTTTCCTCCCACTCACTTCTTTCGAGAGAAACTTCTTCTCTAGAAAGGATCCATCTTAGCAACGAAAAAACTTGCCTTGGATCTGTGATAGAAGGTGTACCCAATAGTCACCTTTGGGTATTCTATGAAGACGCACTTCTCGATTTGGGTTAGAGCTTATTAGGTGAAAACTTTTTCACATAAGCATCACAACTCAAACTTTAAGAAACGATACTTAGGTTTCTTGCTAAACCATAGTTCATACGGTGTCATCTCAGCGGTTTAGATGGTGCCCTATTAAGCGTGAATGCAGCTGTCTCTAATGCATAACCCCAAAGCGATAGTGGTAAATCGGTAAGATACATCATAGATCGCACCATATCCAATAAAGTGCGGTTATGACGTTCGGACACACCATTATCTTTGTGGTGTTCGGTGGCGTGAGTAGTGAAACTATTTCACATTGTTTTAATGAAGGCCAAACTCGCAACTCAAATATTTTTCCTCTGCGATCATATCGTAGAAACTTTATTTTCTTGTTACGATGATTTTCCACTTCACTCTGAAATTCTTTGAACTTTTCAACTATTTCAGACTTATGTTTCATCAAGAAGATATACCCATATCTGCTCAAATCATCTGTGAAGGTCAGAAAATAACGATACTTGCCATGAGCATCAACACTCATTGGATCGCATACATCAGTATGTATTATTTCCAATAAGTCATTTGCTCGCTCCATTGTTCCGGAGAAACGAGTCTTTAGTCATCTTGCCCATAAGGCATGGTTCTTAAGCATCAAGTGATTCATAATCAAGTGATTCCAAAATCCCATTAGCATGGAGTTTCTTCATGCGCTTTACATAATATGACCTAAGCGGCGGTGCCACAAATAAGTTGCACTATCATTATTAACTTTGCATCTTTTGGCATCAATATTATGAATATGTGTATCACTACGATCGAGATCCAACAAACTATTTTTATTGGGTGTATGAACATTGAAGGTTTTATTCATGTAAGCAGAACAACAATTATTCTTTGACTTTAAATGAATAACCGTTTTACAATAAACATGATCAAATCATATTTATGCTCAACATAAGCGCCAAATAACATTTATTTAGGTTTAACACTAATCCCGAAAGTATAGGGAGTGTGCGATGATGATCATATCAATCTGGAACAACTTCCAACACTCATCGTCACTTCCCTTCAACCAGTTTCGTTCATTCTGCAACTACTGTTTGAGTTACTACTCTTAGCAACCGAACCAAGTATCAAATACCGAGGGGTTGCTACGAACACTAGTAAAATACACATCAATAATCTGTATATCAAATATACCTTTGTTCACTTTGCCATCCTTCTTATCCGCCAAATACTTGGGGTAGTTCCGCTTCTAGTGACCAGTTCCATTGCAGCAAAAGCACTTAGTCTCAGGCTTAGGTCCAGACTTGGGCTTCTTCACTCGAGCAACAACTTGCTTGCCGTTCTTCTTGAAGTTCCCCTTCTTCCCTTTGCCCTTTTCCTTGAGACTAGTGGTCTTGTCAACCATCAACACTTGATGTTTTTCTTGATTTCTACCTTTGCCGATTTTAGCATTGCGAAGAGCTTGGGAATTTTTTCTTCATCCCTTGCATATTATAGTTCATCACGAAGTTCTACTAACTTGGTGATGGTGACTAGAGAATTCTGTCAATCACTATCTTATCTGGAAGATTAACTCCCACTTGATTCAAGCGATTGAAGTACCCAGACAATCTGAGCACATGCTCACTAGTTGAGCGATTCTCCTCCATCTTTTAGCTATAGAACTTGTTGGAGACTTCATATCTCTCAACTCGGGTATTTGCTTGAAATATTAACTTCAATTCTGGAACATCCCATATGGTCCATGACGTTCAAAACGTCTTTGAAGTCCCGATTCTAAGCCTTTAAGCATGGTGCACTAAACTATCAAGTAGTCATCATATTGAGCTAGCCAAAGCGTTCATAACGTCGCATACGCTCCTGTAATAGGTTTGTCACCTAGCGGTGCATTAAGGACATAATTTTTACGTGCAGCAATGAGGATAAACCTCGGATCACGGATCCAATCCGCATCATTGCTACTAACATTTTTCAACATAATTTTCTCTAGGAACATATCAAAATAAACATATGAAAGCAACAAACATAGGGAAGCAACAACGCGAGTCATTGATCTACAACATAATTTGCAAAATACTACGGGACTAAGTTCATGATAAATTAAAGTTCAATTAATCATATTACTTAAGAACTCCCACTTAGGCAGACATCTCTCTAGTCATCTAAGTGATTACGTGATCCAAATCAACTAAACCATGTCCGATCATCACGTGAGATGGAGTAGTTTCAATGGTGAACATCACTATGTTGATCATATCTACTATATGATTCACGTTCGACCTTTCGGTCTCCGTGTTCGAGGCCATATCTGTTATATGCTAGGCTCGTCAAGTTTAACTTGAGTATTCGCGTGTGCAACTGTTTTGCACCCGTTGTAGATGGACGTAGAACTTATCACACCCGATCATCACGTGGTGTCCGGGTACTCGAACTTTGGCAGCGGTGCATACTCGAGGAGAACACTTCTTGATAATTTTAGTGAGAGATCATCTTATAATGCTACCGTCAATCAAAGCAAGATAAGATGCATAAAGGATAAACATCACATGCAATCAATATAAGTGATATGATATGGTCATCATCATCTTGTGCTTGTGATCTCCATCGCCAAGCACCGTCATGATCACCATCGTCACCGGTAGCGACACCTTGATCTCCATCGTAGCATCGTTGTCGTCTCGCCAACTATTGCTTCTCGACTATCGCTCTTGCTTAGTGATAAAGTAAAGCAATTACATGGCTTTGCATTTCATACAATAAGCGATAACCATATGGCTCCTGCCGATTGCCGATAACTTCGGTTACAAAACATGATCATCTCATACAATAAAATATAGCATCACGTCTTGACCACATCACATCATGCCCTGCAAAAACAAGTTAGGCGTCCTCTACTTTGTTGTTGCAAGTTTTACGTGGCTGCTACGGGCTGAGCAAGAACCGTTCTTACCTACGCATCAAAACCACAGCGATAGTTTGTCAAGTTGGTGTTGTTTTAACCTTCGCAAGGACCGGGCGTAGCCACACTCGGTTCAACTAAAGTGAGAGAGAGAGACACCGCCGGTCACCTTTAAGCAACTAGTGCTCGCGGCGGTGAAACCAGTCTCGCGTAAGCGTCACGCGTAATGTCGGTCCGGGCGCTTCATCTCACAATACCGCTGAACCAAAGTATGACATCTTTGGTAAGCGGTATGACTTATATCGCCCACAACTCACTTGTGTTCTACGTGCATATGACATCAACGCATAAAACCAGGCTCGGATGCCTTTGTTGGGGAGCGTAGTAATTTCAAAAAATTCCTACGAACACGCAAGACCATGGTGATGGCATAGCAACGAGAGGGAGAATGTCGTCCACGTACCCTCGTGAGACCGAAAGCGAAGCGTTATAACAACGCGGTTGATGTATAAATGCGTCTTCACGATCCGACCGATCCAAGCACCGAACGTCACGGCACCTCCGAGTTACGCACACGTTCAGCTCGATGGCGATCCCGGACTCGATCCAGCAAAGTGTCGGGGATGAGTTCCGTCAGCACGACGGCGTGGTGACGATGTTGATGCTCCACCGACGCAGGGCTTCGCCTAAGCTCCGTGACGATATGACTTCTCCGGCGCAGGGCTTCGCCTAAGCTCTACGATGATATGACCGAAGTGGAATATGGTGGAGGGGGGCACCGCACACGGCTAAGGAACGATCCGTAGATCAACTTGTGTGTCCATGGGGTGCCCCCTGCCCCCGTATATAAAGGAGGGAGGGAGGAGGAGGCCGGCCCTAGTAGGGGCGCGCCATGGGGAGTCCTACTCCCACCGGGAGTAGGATTCCCCCTTTCCTAGTCCAACTAGGAGTCCTTCCATGTATTGGGAGTAGGAGACAAGTAAGGGAAGAGAGAAGGGAGGAAAGAAGGGTGCGGCCCTCCCTTAGTCCAATTCGGACTAGGCCATGGGGGCGCGGCCTGCCCTAGGCAGCCCTCTCTCTTTCCCTGCAGGCCCAATAAGGCCCAATACTTCTCCCGGCGAATTCCGTAACTCTCGGTACTCGAAAAATACCGAATCATTGGAACCTTTCCGAACTCGAATATAGTCGTCCAATATATCGATCTTTACGTCTCGACCATTTGAGACTCCTCGTCATGTCCCGATCTCATCCGGGACTCCGAACTCCTTCGGTACATCAAAACTCATAAACTCATAATATAATTGTCATCGAAACCTTAAGCGTGCGGACCCTACGGGTTCGAGAACTATGTAGACATGACCTAGAACTATTCTTGGTCAATAACCAATAGCGGAACCTGGATGCCCATATTGGCTCCTACATATTCTCGAAGATCTTTATCGGTCAAACCGCATAACAACATCGTTGTTCCTTTGTCATCGGTATGTTACTTGCCCGAGATTCGATCGTCGGTATCAATACCTAGTTCAATCTCGTTACGGCAAGTCTCTTTACTCGTTCGTAATGCATCATTCCGTAACTAACTCATTAGCTACATTGCTTGCAAGGCTTATAGTGATGTGCATTACCGAGAGGGCCAGAGATACCTCTCCAGAGCAAT
The DNA here is from genome assembly GCA_021605205.1 of Aegilops longissima. Classification (NCBI taxonomy): domain Eukaryota; kingdom Viridiplantae; phylum Streptophyta; class Magnoliopsida; order Poales; family Poaceae; genus Aegilops; species Aegilops longissima. Next base: position 709,834,459 of record CM038677.1, read on the forward strand.
CGGAGTGACAAAACCTAATCTCGAAATCGCCAACCCAACATGTACCTTTGGAGACACCTGTAGTACTCCTTTATAATCACCCGATTACGTTGTGACGTTTGGTAGCACCAAAGTGTTCCTCCGGTGGCGGAGTTGCATAATCTCATAGTTACAGGAACATGTATAAGTCATGAAGAAAGCAATAGCAACATACTAAACGATCAAGTGCTAGGCTAACGGAATGGGTCATGTCAATCAGATCATTCTCCTAATGATGTGATCCCGTTAATCAAATGACAACTCATGTCTATGGTTAGGAAACATAACCATCTTTGATTAACGAGCTAGTCAAGTAGAGGCATACTAGTGACACTCTGTTTGTCTATGTATTCACACATGTATTATGTTTCCGGTTAATACAATTCTAGCATGAATAATAAACATTTATCATGATATAAGGAAATAAATAATAACTTTATTATTGCCTCTAGGGCATATTACCTTCACTAGCTCGCAAGTGCAGGAAAAAAATGAAGTAATAGTAAAGTCACAACCGGCATAAAAACAGGATAGGATGACTAAGCATCTATCCTATTATTGGACCGCCATCCAAACTTGTTGAAGATACCTCGCGCTATCATCTTCCAACGGTTGCACCTAGTAGCCAAATGTTCTCTGGCTTCCGTAGGAGTAAGTAACGACCACGTACGGATCCATGCCGTAGCTTTGAAGATAACCTGCAAGAAATTAAAAATATTTTGTCTGTTAAAGATCATGTCATTCATGCAGTTCCATATAGCCCACAATAGTGCACATATTCCTATCTGAATACGTGTCGCAATGACTGATTCTACTGAAGGAAATATGCCCTATAGGCAATAATAAAGTTATTATTTATTTCCTTATATCATGATAAATGTTTATTATTCATGCTAGAATTGTATTAACCAGAAACATAATACATGTGTGAATACATAGACAAACAGAGTGTCACTAGTATGCCTCTACTTGACTAGCTCGTTAATCGAAGATGGTTATGTTTCCTAACCATAGACATGAGTTGTCATTTGATTAACGGATCACATCATTAGGAGAATGATCGATTGACTTGACCCATTCCGTTAGCCTAGCACTTGATCGCTTAGTATGTTGCTATTGCTTTCTTCATGACCTATACATGTTCCCGTAACTATGAGATTATGCAACTCCGTTTACCGGAGGAACACTTTGGTACTACCAAACGTCACAACGTAATCGGGTGATTATAAAGGAGTACTACAGTGTCTCCAAAGGTACTTGTTGGGTTGGCGATTTCGAGATTAGGTTTTATCACTCGATTGTCGGAGAGGTACCTCTGGGCCTTCTCGGTGATACACATCACTTAAGCCTTGCAAGCATTACAACTAATGAGTTAGTTGTGAGATGATGTATTATGAGAATCCAGTAAAGAGATTTACGTAACGAGATTGAACTAGGTATTGGATACCGACGATCGAATCTCGGGTAAGTAACATACCGATGACAAAGGAACAACGTATGTCGTTATGCGGTTTGACCAATAAAGATCTTCAGAGAATATGTAGGAACCAATATGAGCATCCGTGTTCCGCTATTGGTTATTGACCGAGAATGGTTCTAGGTCATGTCTACATAGTTCTCGAACCCGTAGGGTCCGTGACGCTTAACGCTTCGATGATGATTCATTATGAGTTTATAAGTATTGATGCACCAAGGTTGTTCGAGTCCCGGATATGATCATGGATATGACGAGGAGTCTCAAATGGTCGAGACATAAAGATTGATATATTGAAGCCTATGTTTGGACTTGGAAGGGTTCGAATGAAAACAGAAGTTATCGGAACAGGGGGTTACGGAACCCCAGGGGTATATGTAGGGTGGGCATTTTAACCAAGACCGAATTATCGAACCGAAAAAACCGGAGCGAAGCCGAATAGACCGAAACCGAAAAAATCAGTACAAATTCGGTCATTCGCTAGACAACCAAAATTAGCTCGGTCGATTCGGTTTTAGCCCTTTGTTAACCGAAAGGACCGATGACACCGAATAAACTAGTACAGGCCAACTCCATGCACTAGGCTGTAGCCCACTAGCGACTAGTCACATGCGTCCATTTAGGCCTTGGCAAATTCACCAGAGTGCAGACAGCGCATTTTATCCACCGACCGTGCAGGTTGAGGCGCCGCAAGATCTAGCAGCCACCAGCCAGCCGGCGCCGGCGCCGACATCGTGACATCTCCTACCGTTCTTCTCGTCCACAGCACCCGCCTCCACCTCGAACTGCAACCGACGCTCCGCCCAGGCTAACCAGCAACACGCCTATGACCCCTACTTTGCGAGCACCGGCTAGCTAGCTGAATCTGTTTTTCCGAGCTGCTCGTACAGCCACATCTCCTCTTCCATTCGTCTGTCATACGCCTATTTTTGAAGATTTTTTGGTTGCTTCTTTCCATTGACGACCGGTGCCTCTGTTCCTTCATTTGGTGTTCGGTCAGAAACAAAGCACCGAACCGAAACGTCGGTCCACCGAATCCTCGAATCCCAGATTTTTAGAAGACCGATCGGTTGTCATTTAGTGAAAACCGAATTTCCTTTTTGACCGGAGAACCGAACCGATCGGTTCGGTTTAACCGAATGCCCAGTCCTGGGTATATGGGCCTTAATGGGCCACAAGGGAGAAGAGGAAGGGCCGGCCAGGGCAGGCCGCGCGCCCCCCTCCCCCTCTAGTCCGAATAGGACAAGGAGAGGGGGGCGGCGCCCCCTTCCCTCTTCCCCCTCCCCAATCCTACTCCAACTAGGAGAAGGGGGGGGAGTCCTACTCCCGGTGGGAGTAGGACTCCTCCAGGCGCGCCTCCCTAGGGCCGGCCGCACCCCCCCTTTGCTCCTTTATATACGGGGGCAGGGGGGCACCCCATGACACACAAGTTGATCTACGGATCGTTCCTTAGCCGTGTCGGTGCCCCCTCCACCATATTCCACTTTGGTCATATCGTCGAGAGCTTAGGCGAAGCCCTGCGCGGAGAAGTCATATCGTCGCGGAGCTTAGCGAAGCCCTGCGTCGGTGGAGCATCAACATCGTCACCACGCCGTCGTCTTGTGGAACTCATCCCGACACTTTCTTTGGATCGAGTCCGGGATCGTCATCGAGCTGAGCGTGTGCGAACTCGGAGGTGCCGACGTTCGGTACTTGGATCGGTCGGATCGTGAAGACGTCGACTACATCAACCGCGTTGTTATAACGCTTCGCTTTCGGTCTCACGAGTGCGTGGACGGACACTCTTCCCTCGTTGCTATGCCATCACCATGGTCTTGCGTGTTCGTAGGAAATTTTTGAAATTACTACGTCCCCAATGATGGCATCCGAGCCTGGTTTTATGCGTTGATGTCATATGCACGAGTAGAACACAAGTGAGTTGTGGGCGATATAAGTCATCCGCTTACCGGCATGTCATACTTTGGTTCAGCGGTATTGTGAGATGAAGCGGCCGGACCGACATTACGCGACGTTACGCGAGACTGGTTTCACCGCCCGAGCACTCGTTGCTTAAAGGTGACCGGCGGTGTCTGTCTCTCTCACTTTAGTTGAACTGAGTGTGGCTACGCCCGGTCCTTGCGAAGGTTAAAACAGCACCAACTTGACAAACTATCGTTGTGGTTTTGATGCGTAGGTAAGAACGGTTCTTGCTCAGCCCGTAGCAGCCACGTAAAACTTGCAACAACAAAGTAGAGGACGCCTAACTTGTTTTTGCGGGGCATGTTGTGATGTGATGTGGTCAAGACGTGATGCTATATTTTATTGTATGAGATGATCATGTTTTGTAACCGAGTTATCGCAATCTGGCAGGAGCCATATGGTTGTCGCTTATTATATGAAATGCAAAAGCCATGTAATTGCTTTACTTTATCACTAAGCGATGGCGATAGTCGAGAAGCAATAGTTGGCGAGACGACAACGATGCTACGATGGAGATCAAGGTGTCGCGCCGGTGGCGATGGTGATCATGGCGGTGCTTGGCGATGGAGATCACAAGCACAAGATGATGATGACCATATCATATCACTTATATTGATTGCATGTGATGTTTATCCTTTATGCATCTTATCTTGCTTTGATTGACGGTAGCATTATAAGATGATCTCTCACTAAAATTATCAAGAAGTGTTCTCCACGAGTATGCACCGTTGCCAAAGTTCGTAGTACCCGGACACCACGTGATGAGCGGGTGTGATAAGTTCTACGTCCATCTACAACGGTGCAAAACAGTTGCACGCGGAATACTCAAAGTTAAACTTGACGAGCCTTGCATATAACAGATATGGCCTCGGAACACGGAGACCGAAAGGTCGAGCGTGAATCATATAGTAGATATGATCAACATAGTGATGTTCACCATTGAAACTACTCCATCTCACGTGATGATCGGACATGGTTTAGTTGATTTGGATCACGTAATCACTTAGATAACTAGAGAGATGTCTGTCTAAGTGGGAGTTTTAATATGATTAATTAAACTTAAATTTATCATGAACTTAGTCCCGTAGTATTTTGCAAATTATGTTGTAGATCAATAGCTCGCGTTGTTGCTTCATATGTTTGTTTTGATATGTTCCTAGAGAAAATTGTGTTGAAAGATGTTAGTAGCAATGATGCGGATTGGATCCGTGATCCGAGGTTTATCCTCATTGCTGCACGTAAGAATTATGTCCTTGATGCACCGCTAGGTGCGGACCTATTGCGAGAGCGGATGCGGACGTTATGAGCGTTTGGCTAGCTCAATATGATGACTACTTGATAGTTTAGTGCACCATGCTTAACGGCTTAGAATCGGGACTTCAAAGATGTTTTGAGCGTCATGGACCATATGAGATGTTCCAGAGTTGAAGTTAATATTTCAAGCAAATACCGAGTTGAGAGATATGAAGTCTCCAACAAGTTCTATAGCTAAAAGATGGAGGAGAATCGCTCAACTAGTGAGCATGTGCTCAGATTGTCGTGGTACTTCAATCGCTTGAATCAAGTGGGAGTTAATCTTCCGGATAAGATAGTGATTGATGAATTCTCTAGTCACCATCACTAAGTTACTAGAACTTCGTGATGAACTATAGTATGCAAGGGATAACGAAAACGATTCCGAGCTCTTCATGATGTTGAAATCGGCGAAGGTAGAAATCAAGAAAGAGCATCAAGTGTTGATGATTGACAAGACCACTAGTCTCAAGGAAAAGGGCAAAGGAAGAAGGGGAACTTCAAGAAGAGCGGCAAGCAAGTTGTTGCTCGAGTGAAGAAGCCCAAGTCTGGATCTAAGCACGAGACTAAGTGCTTTTGCTACAATGGAACTGGTCCTTCGAAGCGGAACTACCCCAAGTATTTGGCGGATAAGAAGGATGGCAAAGTGAACAAAGGTATATTTGATATACAAATTATTGATGTGTATTATACTAGTGTTCAGTAGCAACCCCTCGGTATTTGATCTTGGTTCGGTTGCTAAGAGTAGTAACTCAAACAGAGTTGCGAGAATGAACAGAAACTAGTTGAAGGAAAGTGACGATGAGTGTTGGAAGTAGTTCCAAGATTGATATAATCATCATCGCACACTCCCTATACTTTCGGGATTAGTGTTAAACCTAAATAAATGTTATTTAGTGTTTACGTTGAGCATGAATATGATTTGATCATGTTTATTGCAAAACGGTTATTCATTTAAAGTCAAAGAATAATTGTTGTTCTGTTTAAATGAATAAAACCTTCGATGGTCATACACCCAATGAAAATAGTTTATTGGATCTCGATCGTAGTGATACGCATATTCATTATATTGATGCCAAAAGATGCAAAGTTAATAATGATAGTGCAACTTATTTGTGGTAATTGCCGTTTGGGTCATATCGGTATAAAGCGCATGAAGAAACTCCATAAGGATGGATTTTGGAATCACTTGGTTATGAATCATTTGATGCTTATGAACCGTGCCTTTTGGGCAAAATGACTAAAACTCCGTTCTCGGAACAATGGAACAAGCTCTTGACTTGTTGGAAATAACACATATATACCGATGTATGCGATCCAATGAGTGTTGATGCTCGTGGCAAGTATCGTTATTTTTCGACCTTCACAAGATGATTTGAGTAGATATGGGTATATCTACTTGATGAAACATAAGTCGAAATAGTTGAAAGGTTCAAAGAATTTCAGAGTGAAGTGGAAAATCATCGTAACAAGAAAATAAAGTTTCGCGATCGATCGTGGAGACAAATATTTGAGTTACGAGTTTGGTCTTCAATTAAAACAATGTGGAATAGTTTCACAGCTCACGCCACCCGGAACACCACAGCGTAAATGGTGTGTCCGAACGTCGTAATCGTACTTTACTTGATATGGTGCGATCTATGATGTTTCTTACCGCTTTACCAATATCGTTTTGGGATTATGCATTAGAGACAGCTGCATTCACGTTTAATAGGGCACCATCTAAATCCGTTGAGATGACACCGTATGAACTATGGTTTAGCGATAAACCTAAGTCGTCGTTTCTTAAAGTTTGGAGTTGTGATGCTTATGTGAAAAAGTTTTCACCGATAAGCTCGAACCCAAATCGAGAAGTGCGTCTTCATAGAATACCCAAAGGAAACTGTTGGGTACACCTTCTATCACAGGTCTAAAGGCAAAACATTCGTTGCTAAGATGGATCCTTTCTAGAGAAGGAGTTTTCTCTCGAAAGAAGTGAGTGGGAGGAAAGTAGAACTTGATAAGGTAATTGTACCTTCTCCTTATTGGAAAGTAGTTCATCACGTAAATCAGTTTCAGTGATTCCTACACCAATTAGTAAGGAAGTTAATGATGATGATCATGAAACTTCAGATCAAGTTGCTACCAAACCTCGTAGGTCTTCAGAGTAAGATCCGCACTGAGTGGTACGGTAATCATGTTCGGAAGTCATGTTACTAGACCATGATGAACCTACGAACTATGAGGAAGCGATGATGAGCCCAGATTCGCGAAATGGCTTGAGGCCATGAAATCGAGATAGGATCCATGTATGAGAACAAAGTATGGACTTTGATTGACTTGCTCAATGATCGACAAGCCATGTTAAATAAATGGATCTTCAAGAGGAAGGCAGATCTCGATAGTAGTATTACTATCTACAAAGCTCGACTTGTCGCAGAAAGGTTTTCGACAAGTTCAAGGTGTTGACTACAATGAGATTTACTCAAGCGTAGCGATGCTTATGTCTGTCCGAATCATGTTAGCAATTGCCACATTTTATGAAATCGGCAAATGAATGTCAAAACTGCATTCCTTAATGGTTTTCTTAAAGAAGAGTTGTATATGATGCAACGAGAAGGTTTTGTCAATCCTAAAGGTGCTAACAAAATGTGTAAGCTCCAATGATCCATCTATGGATTGGTGCAAGCATCTCGAGTTGGAATACACACTTTGATAAGTTGATCAAAGCATATAGTTTTATCTGAGACTTGCGGTGAAGCCTCGTATTTACAAGAAAGTGAGTGGGAGCACGACAACATTTCGATAAGTATATGTGAATGACATATTGTTGATCGGAAATGATGTAGAATTATTCGCAAAGCATAAAGGAGTATTTGAAAGGAGTTTTTCAAAGAAGGACCTCGGTGAAGCTGCTTACATATTGAGCATCAAGATCTATAGAGATAGATCAAGACGCTTGATAAGTTTTTCAATGAATACATACCTTGACAAGATTTTGAAATAGTTCAAAATGGAGCAGTCAAAGAAAGAGTTCTTGCTTGTGTTACAAGGTGTGAGATTGAGTAAGACTCAAAACCCGACCACGGCAGAAGATAGAAAGAGAATGAAAGTCATTCCCTATGCATCGACCATAGGTTCTATAAAGTATGTCAAGTTGTGTACGGATCTATTGCATACCCTACCACTAAGCTTGGCAAGGAGTGCAATAGTGATCTAGGAGTAGATCAATGGACAGCGGTCAAAATTATCTTTAGTAGAATAAGGATATGTTTCTCGATTATGGAAGTGAAAAAGGTTAGTCGTAAAGGTTACGTAGATGCAAGTTTTAACACTAATCTAGATGACTCGAGTCTCAATCTGGATACATATAGAAAGTGGGAGCAATTAGCTAGAGTAGCTCCGTGCGAGCATTGTAGACATAGAAATTTGCAAAATACTTACGGCTCGAATGTGATGCAGACCGTTGACTAAAATTATCTCACAAGCAAAACATGATCACACCTTAGTACTCTTTGGGTGTTAATCACATAGCGATGTGAACTAGATTCTCGACTCTAGTAAACCCTTTGGGTGTTGGTCACATGTCGATGTGAACTATGGGTGTTAACCACATATAGATGTGAACTATTGATGTTAAATCACATGGCGATGTGAACTAGATTATTGACTCTAGTGCAAGTGGGATCAAGGAAATATGCCCTAGAGGCAATAATAAAGTTATTATTTATTTCCTTATATCATGATAAATGTTTATTATTCATGCTAGAATTGTATTAACCGAAACATAATACATGTGTGAATACATAGACAAGCAGAGTGTCACTAGTATGCCTCTACTTGACTAGCTCGTTAATCGAAGATGGTTATGTTTCCTAACCATAGACATGAGTTGTCATTTGATTAACGGGATCACATCATTAGGAGAATGATCGATTGACTTGACCCATTCCGTTAGCCTAGCACTTGATCGCTTAGTATGTTGTTATTGCTTTCTTCATGACCTATACATGTTCCCGTAACTATGAGATTATGCAACTCCGCTTACGGAGGAACACTTTGGTACTACCAAACGTCACAACGTAATCGGGTGATTATAAAGGAGTACTACAGGTGTCTCCAAAGGTACTTGTTGGGTTGGCGATTTCGAGATTAGGTTTTGTCACTCCGATTGTCGGAGAGGTATCTCTGGGCCTTCTCGGTGATACACATCACTTAAGCCTTGCAAGCATTACAACTAATGAGTTAGTTGTGAGATGATGTATTACGAATCCAGTAAAGAGACTTACCGTAACGAGATTGAACTAGGTATTGGATACCGACGATCGAATCTCGGGTAAGTAACATACCGATGACAAAGGAACAACGTATGTCGTTATGCGGTTTGACCGATAAAGATCTTAAGTAGAATATGTAGGAACCAATATGAGCATCCGTGTTCCGCTATTGGTTATTGACCGAGAATGGTTCTAGGTCATGTCTACATAGTTCTCGAACCCGTAGGGTCCGCACGCTTAACGTTTGATGTGATTCATTATGAGTTTATAAGTATTGATGCACGAAGGTTGTTGAGTCTCGGATATGATCACGGACATGACGAGGAGTCTCGAAATGGTCGAGACATAAAGATTGATATATTGAAGCCTATGTTTGGACTTGGAAGGGTTAGAATGAAAACAGAAGTTCTAGGAACAGGGGTTACTGGAAACCCCGGGGTATATGGGCCTTAATGGGCCACAAGGGAGAAGAGGAAGGGCCGGCCAGGCAGGCGCGCCCCCCCCTCTAGTCCGAATAGGACAAGGAGAGGGGGCGGCGCCCTCCCTCTTCCCTCCCCAATCCTACTCCAACTAGGAGAGGGGAGTCCTACTCGGTGGGAGTAGGACTCCTCGGCGCCGCCTCCTAGGGCCGGCCGCACCCCTTTGCTCCTTTATATCTGAGGCGGGGGCACCCCATGACACACAAGTTGATCTACGGATCGTTCCTTAGCCGTGTCGGTGCCCCTCCACCATATTCCACTTGGTCATATCGTCAGAGAGCTTAGCGAAGCCTGCTTACGGAGAAGTCATATCGTCATGAGCTTAAGCGAAGCCTGCGTCGGTGGAGCATCAACATCGCCACCACGCCGTCGTCTTGTGGAACTCATCCCGACACTTTCTTTGGATCGGGTCAGGGATCGTCATCGAAATGAGCGTGTGCGTAACTCGGAGGTGCCGACGTTCGGTACTTGGATCGGTCGGATCGTGAAGGCGCACGACTACATCAACCGCGTTATTATAACGCTTCCGCTTTCGGTCTACGAGGGTACGTGGACGGACACTCTTCCCTCTCGTTGCTATGCCATCACCATGGTCTTGCGTGTTCGTAGGAAATTTTTTGAAATTACTACGTTCGCCAACATCTACTCCATTGAGCCACGTCCCAAATAACGTTTCAATGCTGTCTGGAGGAGTAATATTGAAGGCTATATGAATGGTACGACATAAAAGCTTTGTGAACGGGCAATCAATAAAAAGGTGTTGTATTGTTTCATCATGGTCACAAAAACAACAACATGCACTTCCTACCCATCGTCGCCTAAGCAAGTTGTCTTTGATAAGGATCGCTTGCTTGTGGACAAACAATATGAATATCTTAATTCGCAAAGGAAACTTAATTTTTCATATATTAATCGATGTTGAGATTGGGCTAGAGTTGATTATATCCAAATACATAGATTGAACCAGAGGGTGAACTGTAAAATTCATTTTATTTTTAAAGAAATACAAAAAATCTTAACATTTTTTGTGACAAACATTGACAAATTCTAGGAGTTGGTGGTTAGTGGTGGGCAGGGTGAGAAGCAATAAATGGGCCGCCGTCGGATGATGGCCGTTAGCTGCAAGATCTGTTCGGTCAGCCCAGGTCGATACGTGAAGCTGAGCCGTGGTGGCCATCCGTGACGCGGTTGAGGGGTGGGCGAGGAACCCCTCAAATCCCTTTTGATGGAGCAGATCTTTTCTAATTATTTGTTTGCGAGAAATTTTTTAATCTATTTATCTTCAATCATGGTAATACAACGGACATAAAAAATGATAAAAATTATATCCATGTCCGTAGACCACCTAACGACAACTACAAGCATTGAAGCGTGCCAAAGGTGCGCCGCCATCATTGTCACTCCCTCACCGGAGTCGGGCAAAACTTGTTGTAGTAGACAGTCGGGAAGTCGTCGTGCTAAGGTCTTATAGAACCAGCGTAGCAGAACAACAACCGCCACCGATGAAGAATAGCGTAGATCGAAAAGATCCAGCCTGAAGAAACACACACGTAGACGAACTATAAGCAAATCCGAGAAAATCCATCAAGGATAGATCCACTGGAGACACATCTCTACACACCCACCGAGGATGCTAGACACACCATCAAAAAGGGGGCTACGTGGGGAAGACCTTATTGCATCTTCAGGAAGCCGCCACCGTCTCGTCTTTCTGAGTAGGACACAAACCCTAACAAAACTTGAAGAAACATCTAAAAACGCTTTCCTAAACTTTAAAATCGCTTAAATCACCAATTAAGTCAGTAAAACTGGATCAATCACCTTCTTGTTGGTTTTGGACATGATTTCAGATGGTTTTCAGGAGGAGAGGAAGCGGCGGAGCTGGAGGTGCTCCTCGTTGAAGATGTTGAGGGAGAGGCGGAGGTTGGTGAGCAAAGAACTCCTGCTCCCACGACAGGGCCCCGACAGCGTCAAAGACCTTGCCGTCGACCAAGACGCCTCCGGCTTCAACAGGCATGCCCATGCCCATGGTAGGCCGCCGTCCAAGCCCGACGACGACCACGCGCGGCATCCCACGGAGCAGCTGATGTCTGGCCGGCCGCTATTGACGCCCGCGTCGTCGTTCCTGGCCGTGCTGCTGGCGACCTGGAACAGTCTTCTCTGGCTTGGCTGAGGCAAATAATCGAGGATCGTGGACGGTATTCTCTTCTTGCCTGATCTTCTCAGCGCATGAGTAGGTAGGTAGATAAATTGTGAGAAATTGCGCAACTGTTGAACAGTCGGAAGAAAGTGGGATGCCTCAGTTATAGATTCAATTAGTCTGATGTATTGGAAAAATTATGATGAGATTGGTGGCAATCCAGAAACAAGCATAGCAGTGCCCACCCAGCCTCCTCCCCGCTCGGGATTTTTGGCCGTCAGATCCTTCCTTTAATGCATTCTGGACCGTAGGATCTCGCCTTCGGATGACCTCGGCCGTCGGATCAAGCCCAAATCACTGCTACAATGAATAGTGATGAATAGTAGCCCCATTTGGTTTTTCTCACTGACTTCTCTTACTCCAGAATTACTTTGCTGTCTCACTGACTTGTGGGGTTACTCGCTGGTGGGCCGCACCTGTCAGCGACTGTGGCTAGCAGTGTGGACTGTGCAGCGCATGGCCTCCGTTAGCGGGCAAAATATCCCATGCCACCGCCGATAATACCGAGCCCCGCCGAGGGTAATTTGGTCATTTCATGTGTCTGGGCCCGTGACGTGTTGGGCGCCGGTTGGCTGGAGAGTGGAGGGGGTGAGGGCGCCTGTCTCCCTTCCTCCCGATCCTCACTTCGCCTATCCCCTCTCTTCCTCCTATCGCCCCCATGGCGCCGCCGCCCCTGCCTCCTCACCTCCCGTGGCCCGCCCTCCCCGTCGCGTCTCTTCTCTCCATCGCCAGTCGCGGAAGCCGCCACCATGCTCGAGAGCGCGGCGCCGGCTCTCGATCCGTCCGAAGACGGATATGGAGATGTCGCAGCGGGGCAGAAGCAGACGCTCGATGCGGCGCTCCCCCGTCCCTCCCCCTCCTGCATCAGCTGCGGGCGCTCAATTCGGTGCTCTTCCGTCGCTCCTCCTCCTCCATCGCCGGGAGGGGCGCGGCCTTCTACTTGCGCCGCTGCTCCAGGTTCTCTCTCTCTCTCTCTCTCTCTCTCTCTCTCTCTCTCTCTCTCTCTCTCTCTCTCTCTCTCTCTCTCTCTCTCTCTCTCTCTCTCTCTCTCTCTCTCTCTAAACTCTGCTCCGCGCCCATACCATGTTCTGCTCGGGACGCAGCCCTCCCCCCTGCTCCAACCCTAACCCTAGCGTTACTGCTGCTGGTCAAGGTACCCTCATTTTGATTTGCTCTTGGCCCCTCCACTCCCCTCATGCTGCTGCTGCTTTTGGTCACGCGGGTGCACACGCGTCCAGGTGGCCAAGGTGTCTCCTCTACCACTTCAGACGTGTTTAGTCAGATCCAGAAGGTCTGGCCTGCTTCTCACTTAATCCCCTCTGTTCCTTTTTAAATAATATCTGATGATGAATGGCTGCAATTTTGGATAGTTGGATTCTTGATTTGTGATCTACGGAATACATGTAAACTGGTTGAGAGGATGGAACTAGAATTAAGCTTCCTATTGCTGCAGGTGGAATTCAGCTTTCTCATTGGAACAGTCAGAAGTGCAAAAGTCTACAGAGATTTAAATGTGAGTTAAATCTATTACTCGGGGCCTTGGATATATGCTTCAGAATCATGCATTTTTATTGCATACTGATGCATGGTGCCTACTGACCAACCTGAATTGTGTGCATGGGGCCATAAGTATGAGACCTGTTCGTGTCTGTCAGTCAAGGTTAGAGTGGTCCTGCAGCTATTTACTTAACTGCACAATTTACGGATGGCATACTTAACTGCAAAATTTAAGGATATTTGAGTATGTGCTTCACACCAGGCAGTAATAATTAGAAAAGGGAGTAGAGATGGAACTCCTAACTTATTGACATCCAAGTATACTTTTTCTGTTCTATGTAGCTAATGGTGTTTTTCGTTGCGGTTCTTCTCACCAAGATTGACGAAGTATTTTAAACTGGTACTCATCATTTTCCTATCCGTTTAGAATCTTTGTTGAGCCTGAACTTTTTGCTTAATTATTTTCATCTGCTTAGCCTTGCCACATCATCTCTTAAAAATAGTTTGAATCAATCGGCTGTGTGCGCTGCCTTTGCAATTCATTGAACCTTAAGATCAAAATCTGCGTAAGTTGTTGAGCCTGAACTTTTCTTCTTACTTATTTTCATCATGTTAGCCTTGCCACATCATCTCTTAAAAGTAGTTTGAATCCATCAGCTGTGTGCTCTGCCTCTGCAATTCATTGAACCTTAGGATCAAAACCTTCATAAGTTGTAGCCCTGTTTCCAACTACATCTTGAATACTAACATTTCTGTTGGAAAAAGAAGAAAGATTCAATCATAGTTTGCACTAAATGAAAATGATAGTTTTTTACATTTTGTTCACTCACTGGGAGGGTCACTATTTATATGCTTGCTTCAACTTTTTCCGTATCACCATGGAAATCATTTGTACAGGAGTTCTGGAACAAGGAATACAATAATCACAAGGATGGAGGCTGAATAAGGTATGTCCAAAGTAATTGTGGTTCCTCTGCATTTATCAGAAAACATAATACACTATTTTCTGAATATGGAAATGATAAATCATATAACTGTTTGCAGATATATTCCAGTTCATCCATAACAGATTCTGATATATTTTTTCTGTATGTGAGATATAACCATATTCTTATTTCACTACTAATAGTACTGCCTAATTCTACATATCAGTTGTATCGCCATAACTTGCCCAGTGGCGATCACTGTAGGTTCCATTCGTTTCCAAAATCTGCTAATTATTAATTTGCACTTTACGTTATGTTTTAGATACTAATACATATATCAAGCTTTTTGCTCAGTTAAATCGGAGTTATGATAGTAGCTACAAATGTCTACCTTGCAGCTTTGTATTGTTCTGTTCTGAGTTGTTTGATTGATTATTTACATATTCAAGTAGCTTAATTTTCTTATAGTTAGGTTTGGAAATAGGCAGGTCATGGAAGGCCTTTGATTTGTTGGATCAGTCTGCCCTCCTGCTAACAAGACCAAGTAAGAAAAGAAATTTAAGGGAAGAACTGGTGTTGTTGCTGCTAAGTAGAAGATCGAGCAAGTTAACAAGAAGAAATCAAGAGGAAGACAATGGGGAGCCATGTGAAAGATTTAGATTCCTCCTACTAAGTGTGCTCCGGTTGCACACACATTGGCCCCAGTACCAAGCTCAAGCTCAAGGTCCTGCCTTTGTCCGCTTCCCTTCTAATTAGCTTAGTTTAGTTCTGAATTATATAATTAATATGTACGTTACATACTTGAAAGGTTGTCACCTATTTTATGCTTTCAACAAAACTGTGAAGAATTCATCTGCTACGATCATGTGTTGTTTATTTATTTATTTTGTAATAAGTCACGTGTTTTTCCATTTCTTGGAATCCATTCACATAGTTATTTTTTGTTATAGATTCTTCAGTTGTTAAAGTAGCTTAATTTTCTGATAGACAGATTTGGAAACAAGCAGGACTTTGAAGAACATGGCATGACTTTGCTTTCTTGGATCAGTCTGCTCTCCCTCCTAACAAGACCAAGGAAGAAAATAAGTTTAAGGGAAGATACAGTGCTTCTAAGAACAAGATCGAGCAAGTCAACAAGAAGTGTTACTTTGATTTGCTCCCTCACTTTAGTGCTTCATACACAAAAAGGTATAACTTATGGACTTGCTCAATCAAACTATCAAGCAGATGCAGATTGAAACCACATGTACATATTTTCAAGAACAAGTTCGTTTGATAAAAGCTAAGGATGATAGAGCCACTATAACCACTAATTTGAAAATATTTCCCAAAGGAGCAAATAATCATGGAGGTGATCATTAGCCATATAATGCCACTAGATGTAGTGCCTGATAGCGCCTTGTATTGCTTAGTTTTAATTAATTAAGTAAACTGGAGCAGCAGGGTATCTGCCCTATTCCAGTAATAATGAAAAGGTTGTTTTTTCTTGTCCTTCAAAATATAGCCCAAAACTTTCAAATGTTTTGTTTTCAAAGGACGGAGCACTTCTCATATTAGTGAGTTGCTTTGTACAGTTCATATTTGTTGAACTATACGCAGTTACAACTGGATCTCTTTGATTTTTCATCAGTTTTCTAGGAATGTAATTGAAATAATACATCAAGGTTGTCATGTTGGCGACCGGGCGTGACGAGCCAAAGCCGCTTGATGTACTATTGGTGTGTGCCACTTCTGTGGGTTTTTTCTTTGATGCCACCTCAGTAATTAAAACAATGACGGCTCCAATGCCTATGCTGCTACTTTTCTTCAAATTATAGCATTTGTTTTTAGTTTCACCGATTTTGCATTATGAAAGCCACTCAGTCACCGAATCTGCTCGACCTCTTCCTCCTTGGTGCTCGGCAGGAGGAGCTCAGGCTACCACCACACAAAGGGAGAGGAAGCCAAGATGAATCAGTCCCGGCTTACTGTCTGTGACCCGACGGCAGATACAACTACTTCAAGCCTAGGCGAGCAGCCGCCAACCCTGCATTTCAATCCTAGGTAACCGAGTTTGTATCTACTTCTATGATTAGTCGCTTATATGCTTCATGGTCTCTATGAGAAACACAACATGATGCTTTGCTGGTTCCTTAGCAAGGACTTTTGGGACCGATCTTCATATGCCGTGTAAAATAAAATTGTGCATCCTATGACTTTGCGAGTATGGAACTAAGCCAGTTTTTTGAGTATGGGACTAAGCCAGGTATGAGGAGTCAGTATGTATAATCCTAGAAAGTTAATTACCTATAGTTTGCCACAGGTATAACCGTATAAACATAAACATGGTGGTGTATTTTATTTGTACTGTGTCGGTCCTAAAAGTTATTCTGGATGTACAGGCCTTTTGGAAATTATAGCATGATGTGCAGATGTGCTCTGTTGAGCTTGCAGATATAGTTCACTACATGCAGAAGCTTCATTTCTTTGTTGTTTTGTAGAATGCTACCAATAATGTTTTTATTTTGAATTTTAGCATGCGAGACAAGTTAAACAGAAGAGCTGGGATGTTCATGTATATACAAATCTGATATATTGCTGGTACATATTCTTCCTTTTGTTCGATCCAGTGCTACATTTGGACTTAACATAAATGAAACTAGACCGTTCTACCTTGCTGGCTATGAGCATCAGATGTGTTAGACAAAAAATCATTTGTTAAATGAACAATAGTGCCAAATGAGATTCACTAATCAAACACCATCGATGAAGTCACATTTATGCGTAGCGCGCCATGCTTCCTATCTGTTCTAGTTGTTTTCTATGTTATGTTTCTGAATATGTATCCACGTCAACTGGTCTAAAGTTGTGTATCTAGATGAGTTGCATTTTGTTTATTTACCAAAATATAGCTATTGTGGGATTATTTGGTTATCAGCTTTATGGACAAGCATCCAGTATATGCTGCGAGGAGTGACAATGCAAGACCAGCGCTGTTTTCATGCACATTTGCATATAGTTTCAGTCATACGATAGTAAACTTGCTCTCAACGACTCTGACCTTACAAAATACTCCCTCCGTTCCTAAATAATTGTCTTTCTAGCCATCTCAAATGGACTACAACATACGGATGTATGTAGACATGTTTTAGAGTGTAGATTCATTCATTTTGCTCCGTATGTAGTCACTTCTTGAAATCTCTAGAAAGACAATTATTTAGGAACGGAGGGAGTATTAGGTATCCTTAGTTCCAAATACGGTTTTAAAGGTTCTAAAATTATTTCTTTGATGCCAGGTGCCATGTTGTGGAGAGCATCTGGCCGCCATTTACACTTCATTTCCTCCATGTTTCGATCTGGTGCCTCCACTCCTCACCACCTCTTTATCTGTCGTGGTAGCAGCAATGGAGGTCTCCAAGGCCCCTTCCTCTTCTGGTTTGGCAACCCGCCATCCCCCCAAAGGTTAGTACTCCTAATCACCGAGAATTCCTTCATTGGTTAACCGTGCACGTCTCCAAGAAGCACAGAGGTTAGGTTATGCAATGGTTTCCCTGCTTATGCCCAGAGATTCTTGAGACATGGCACAGCGCCAATGCGGTGTGCTTCGATGTGGATAGCACTGTATGCTTGGATGAGGGTATTGACCAGCTTGCTGATTTCTGTGGGGCTGGGCAGGCGGTTGCCGAGTGGAAGACAAAGCAATTGTCATAGTTTCTGGAGTATGTTAGTTGTTTAGCATATAATATCTTCTGAAAAACTAATCTTGGCCTTATTATTCTCAGGGCGATGACATGGACCATTCCATTTGATGAGGCTCTTGCTACCTGGATCTCTTTAAGTAAGCCATCTATGTCCCAAGTTGAGGACCGTTTGGAGAAGAGGCCACCCAGGTGACCTTTACAAGTCCCAGCCCCAAGTTAATTTCATAAGTTAATCACTATTTAGCTACCACTTTTGCATTCCTATATTGAATCTTCTGAGATTCCCCAGCTCTGTTGTCCTTGTATTGGAATGGTTAGATATGTGCTGCTGAACATAGAATAATGCTCTTAGGAATGCTTGACTGGTCTTACTCGGCTTCTCTTTTTAAGCTAATACGAAAAATAGTAGCAGTATATGCAAAATTGGTTGGGTGCCACAGTAAAAACACGACTTCAGAATAGTACCACCACATAGTCTAAGTTCATTTTAATAACACTAAATGAGACATTAAAATACTATCTGCCTATACCACTTTAGTCTTAACCTTTAGGCCATTACGTGCCCTGCAACCACAACATAACCCTTTTGACTTATTTGCCTCGTGTGTTAATTAGAGATTTCCTAAAATCTCTGGCTACAGAATAATTCCAAGGTGGTATGTGTTAATCATTTATTCAGCACTGCAATAGATGTAATTTTTGTGTTGGATATGCATTGTTTATTTTCCTGGTTCATTGACATGTTTATCTGTTTGTATCTGCAGGATTTCTCAACGCTAATTTTATTAAGACATTAAAAGCCAATAATACTGAAGTATTCCTTGTGTCCGGAGGTTTCCGGCAAATGATCAAGGTATATTTTCACTAAACGTCAGCACGAATGGTACTTTTGGAACCTGGATTATCAGAACATAGTCAAATTTGCCTGTCCTTGAAACATCTTCAAATTTTGTGACATACAGACACACCAAGTTGCTTTTAAGATATCCATAGTTTGAATACAAAAATTGGTTCTAATTTTCCGTCTATATTATTTGTTGAATAGTAAACAAGGATATGTTTCTTCCCATGATCTAAAAGAAACAATTCCTCTTTTCTTCACTTTAGAACATTTTAAATTTAATTTTTTACTGAAGTGTCGCATAGTGGTCAACAGATGTGTATTTAGGCCCAAACTTGTAGAGCTGTAACAACAGAACTAATGTTACCTTATTTAAAATTTTGCTCGAGATTAAACATTCACAGAGACCTAATTAAGATTGATTAAACTGTTCTTATATTATATGTTTGTTAGTTCCTTTATATTCCAAAAGAAAAAATATGACTAACAAAACTCTGTCAATGATTTGAAGTATCAGTTTGCCTGCCTTTCATTGCAGTAATCGGATAATTTTATGCTTTCAAATTGCTATGACCTTTGACCCATATAACTAAGTGAATGTTCTATTTTTTCAGTCTCTGTGTGTGTGTTTGTGTGTGTGTGTCTGTGTGTTCTGTGTCCTTATCCATTTTATGCACTTCGACATACAGATCAACATCTGTGTGTGCCGCTGCTTGCGAGGGACAAAAAAGAGGTCGATTTGAAATTGTGGAAGAGCACGGAGGCCGGAAGAATTGTGCACTTCTATCCTTTCTACTAACGTATCATAGCATCTGATCTTTACCCACGTCGTTGGGACCAGCATCCTCGCGCCAAGGTGCGATCATGATGTAGTGGGAGAAGATCTGTGGGCTTTTTGTAATTTACTCATAGGTTTAGCATTTGCCTTTATTATATCAACACCATCATATGCTTCTTAGTTAATTTTTTTAAATGTTTAAATTCAAATTTATTGAAATTTGTTAGGAGTAACAACATTTTGCGTGCATAAAAGTAGCACCAAAAACCTATGTTATGCCTAAGACTTTAGTTATCTATTCTGGGTTGCGGATCATCTGCAAGTTATTATGTCTGTCGTATCTTCTATGCCTAAGATATCTGCAAGTTAAGCAGCTTATTTTGTGCATACAAACGTTTTGACCGGCACCCTCGCGCCAAGGCGCGATTCCCGATATAGTTTGTACGATTGATGGAGTATATTTCTCGCTCAGTATGTGCATTTGCTCATATGTGTAGAGGTTTAGAGGATTGATGCAACTCATGATATATTGATCGGGTGCATATGCACGTATATATAGGTACAAGGGTAGCCACGTCCTCAACTATACAAGGGAGGAGGACGGCTTGTGGTACAAGAAATATATATATATATATATATATATATATATATATATATATATATATATATATATATATATATATATATATATATATATATATATATATATATATATATATATATCTCAACACCCCACAATAAGCATCGGGACGACTGACGCAGAGATCGGAGCGAAAATCCTCAAAAGACGTCGTAGGCAACCCTTTGGTCATGATGTCCGCAAACTGTTGGGAAGTAGGGATATGGAGAACCCGGATGTGTCCAAGAGCCACCTGTTCCCAAACAAAATGGATATGGAGCTCAATATGTTTGGTGCAGCGGTGATGAACTGGGTTGGCGGAGAGGTAAACATGGAGACGTTGTCATGATGAGACAATGGTGGCCTTGGCGGCAGGACAAGAGAGCTCAAGAAGAAGCCGACGAAGCCGGGAGCACTCTGCAACAACATTAGCCATCGCCGATACTCGCCAAAGACCGAGCGCGAAAAATGGCTGCCGCTTAGACGACCAAGAGATCGACGACGGTCCAAGGTAAACACAATAGCTCGAAGTGGAACATCTCGTGTCAGGGCAGCCGGCCCAGTCAGCATCCGAGTAAGCAGTGATGACCAGAGCCGGAGAGGCATGAAGAGACAAACCGAAATCCAAGGTGTCGTGGATGTAACGAAGGACCTGCTTGACCGCAGTCCAATGAGCATCACGAGGAGCATGCATCTGTAAGCAGACCTGCTGAACGGCGATCAAGCTCCGCCGTGTCGATTGAGATCTTGAAGGCGCCCACAATAGACCGATAAAACGAAGCATCCGGAGCTGGTGATCCGTCGGTGGCAGAGAGTTTGGCCTTCGTGTCGACAAGGGTAGACGCGGGTTTGCAATTAAGCATCCCAGCGCGATCAAGAAGCTCATGAGCATACTTCCGCTGATGAAGAAGGAAGCCATCCGCACGTCGAACAGCCTCGATGCCGAGGAAATAGTGCAGAGGACCCAGGTCCTTAATGGCAAACTCAGCGCGAAGATGATCGGTAAGCTGTCGAAGAAGAGCACTAGAGCAAGCTGTCATGATGATGTCGTCGACATAAAGTAGTAAGTAGGTGGTAGCATCCCCGTGTTGGTAAATGAACAACGAAGCATCGGAGCGAGCGAAGCGAAGCCGAGTGATGAAGAACGCCGCAATGCGCCGGTACCAAGCGGGAGCTGCTTGAGCCCGTACAAGGGGCGAGAAAGCGAGCAAACATGCTCCGGACAAGTGTCGTCGACGAACCCGTGAGGCTGCCGGCAATAGACCGCTCCTCAAGATGGCCATGAAGGAAGGCGTTGGAGACGTCCATCTGGTGCACCGGCCAGGCATGAGATACCGCGAGCTGAAGAACAGTGCGAATCGTCCCGGGCTTGACAACTAGTGCGAATGTATCCGTGAAGTCAACGCCAGCGTGCTGTCGGAAGCCTCGGACCACCAAACGTGCTTTATAGCGGTCGAGGGTGCCATCGGGATGAAACTTTTGCTTGAACACCCAC
The DNA here is from genome assembly GCA_021605205.1 of Aegilops longissima. NCBI lineage: Eukaryota > Viridiplantae > Streptophyta > Magnoliopsida > Poales > Poaceae > Aegilops > Aegilops longissima. The sequence continues at coordinate 709,855,974 of CM038677.1, forward strand.
TTCCCGGTAATGATGTTGGCGTGCCGGGGGCAGGGAACAAGCTGCCAAGTCGCATTGCGTTGTAGAGCCTCAAATTCCTCCTTCATTGCTGCATACCAAAGCGGGTCGCGAAGAGCCATACGAGCGGAGGTCGGAAGAGGCCAGTGGCACCGTAGACGCCGGACAAGCATACTCATCATTGGAATAACGGAGACTCGGCCGATGAACGCCCATATATGCGTGCACGAGCGATAGGACCGGCGGGTGGTGGTGCGAGAGCCGTAGAAAGCGGCGAGTGCGCCGGGGCGCGCTAAACGCGGCCGGGTGGCGATTGCCCGACAAAAGCTGGTGAAGGCGCTGGCGTTGCCAGCGAAGTGCACGGCATGGCCGGCGTGGCCGACGAGGCCGGCGTGGTCGGCGAGCCAGGCGAGGCCGGCAAAGGCTCCGACGAAACCAGCAGAGGAGCTGCGGAGGCCAACGGTGCACGACCTAAAGGAAAAGGTCCCAGTGCAACACGTTGGCGAGTAGAGCCAGACAAGGCGTGATCCTCTCCAGCGGGTGGCACCTCCATTTGTTCCTGTGCAAAAGGAAAAGAGCACTCGTCGAAATAAACATGCCTAGAGGTGATGAAACGGTGAGACACCGGATCATAACATTGGTAGCCTTTAGTGTTAGCTGGGTAACCGAGGAAGACACAAGGCAAGGAGCGAGGGGCAAGTTTATGAGGGGCGGTGGCTGCGACACTTGGATAACAAAGGCATCCGAAAATGCGAAGACCATCGTAGGATGGAGGAGACCCAAAGAGAAGATGATGCGGGGTGTAGTTCCAACGGACACGACACGGACGAGGGTTAACGAGGAGGGTGGCGGTGGCAAGGGCATCCGGCCAAAACCGGGGTGGCATGTAGGCATGAAACAGAAGAGTGCGGATGCAGTCATTAAGATTGCGAAGAACGCGTTCGGCCCGACCATTTTGCTAGGAGGTGTATGGACAGGTTAACCGAAAGATGGTGCCGTGGTTGGAGAGAAGTGTACAGATGGTGAGGTTATCAAATTCCTTCCCTTTGTCAGTTTGGAGAGCATGGATGGGACGACCAAACTGTGTAGACACATAGGAGTAAAAGGCGAGGAGAGTGGCAGGAACGTCAGATTTCCGATGAAGCGGAAAGGTCCGCACAAAATGAGAGTAGTCATTGAGAATAACAAGATAGTATAGAAAACCAGAATTACTTGTGATAGGTGACGTCCACACATAGCTATGAATTAATTCAAAAGGGTAAGAAGCAACTGTCGAAGAAGAACCAAACGGGAGTCTAACATGTTTGCCCATGCGGCATGCTTGACAAGAATGAGCATCCGCTTTATTACATGAAAAAGAAAAATCCTTGACTATTTGATGAAGTGCGGTGGTGCTAGGATGACCGAGATGGGCGTGCCAAAGATCAATGCCGGCGGAAAGAGCGAGAGGTCCAGTGCATGATGATCATGATGATGATGAAGGCTGGACGGGTTACATGTCGCCGGGACTGTCACATCGATGAAGAACCATCCGGGTGCGGGCGTCCTTAACAGAGAAACCAACTTCGTCAAATTCGACAGTTACAGAATTATCACGGGAAAGATTACGAACAGAGACTAAGTTCTGAATAAGTTGAGGAGACACGAGCACATTATTAAGAGACAATGGCCTAGACGTAGAAGGAAAAGGAGTAGAACCGACATGAGTAATGGGAAGACCAGCACCGTTACCGACGATGATACGAGAAGATGTGTGAATGGGAGACGCGGAGGAGAGGTTACCTGGGTAGGCTGCCATATGAGATGATGCACCGGTGTACATGAACCAGTCGTCACCGCCGGTGTAAGAACCGGGCTGAGGCGTGTATTGCAGCACCGATGGAGTATATTTCTCGCTCAGTATGTGCATTTGCTCATATGTGTAGAGGTTTAGAGGATTGATGCAACTCACGATATATTGATCGGGTGCATATGCACGTATATATATAGGTACAAGGGTAGCCACATCCTCAACTATACAAGGGAGGAGGACGGCTTGTGATACAAGAAATATACATGCAATATACATATCTCAACAACATGGACACATCAGAACCAGGAACACGGGAGATCGATCTACAAAGATCACGTACATTCAGGAACGAAAATTCCAACGCAAGAAAATCCAGTAAACCAAGTCTGAGAACAGAAAAGGATCAGTTTTCATCAAGGAAAAACATTCGGCGGTTACCAACTTGACTTGCTTTCAAAAAAAAATAAAACGAAGATGCAAGGAGCATCCAGCTTTAAATTAATAAAGTCTACCACATACAGCATCCCAACAAGTTCAGAACAACAACCAAAAAGAAAATAAAGTTCATTATAGACCACGGTGAACTTGGCCACCCAAATAGAGAGTGCAACTAACACCCCAGTTTCACCAAGGAGCACGCAGACTCCAACAAAATGAGATCAGGTGAGAGAAGAAGTTTGGCGCGCGATGACCTGCATGCACCTGATCCGTTCCATGGCTCAGCTGCAACTAAATAGGCTTGCTCGCCTACTTGGAGGCAGCTAGCTCTGGGTCTGGCACGGCGATTGCTTGCCTCCTAGCGGAGGAGGCTTCTACGGACAAAATCAAGAAGGTGAAGAAGACTCTCAGAAGCATAAACAAAAAGAATGGCACCATTGGTAAGGCATCCGTGGCTGCTTAATCGATGATACTCAGTCTCTTTGACCACCATCTTCGATTGGCTCGTTTCCATGGATTTGGTGGTGTCTGTTGCCTTCAACCTTGCATTCGTTGGGGGTTTCTTTACAACGTAGAAGTGCAAGGGACAATGGTTGTTACACGTTAGGTATGTCTGTCGGTTGACGGTTGGGTTATAGGGTTTCTTTTTTAGTGAGTAGTCCGCATGTGGTTTATATGTCTTGATTTTCGTCCGGTTTTTCATTAATTAACCGATTAATTCTCTTCTTCTTAATTAATTAATCTATTTGGAAAAAAACTTACATCCTAATTCTATCATTTTTCTTGTTCATGCATGTTCTGTATTTTCAGCGGTATAAATTTTCTTTCACACAACGCACGAAATGGAGAGTTAGTCTTGGAAAGCGATGGCATTTTTCACACATTAACAAGGGAATTATAGTCTTATCCTTGTCGATGTTCATGATTTTCTCAGGAGGAAATCAAGGCTAGAATGGCAGAATACACTAGAATTAGTTTAATTCTCACGTGAGTGCAAGGACATCATGTTGTTTGGGCCACACTAATTTACTATTAATTTTTGCATAATACATATTAGCGTGTTTTCATGCTTCAAACAAAATACTTGACAATCCATATGCCACGGCACGACACTAATTTACAACATTGTTGATGTTACTTCGCGGAAACATCAAACTCAGTGTTGTCGCAAATCCTGATGGTTCTCGGTCCTATGATGGATGTGAGTTTCAACGTCATTGAAAAGCAATACCAACAAAATACAAGACTTGTGTATATTGAATATGTGGTAGGCTATGATTAACCTAGCAATGACTAAGCTCTACTCCTTGGTTGACGCATAACGAGTCTCACTAGAGAAGCTCAACTCAACACAAACTACACCACCTCGATCAGTGGAGGAGTTTGATGAAGATTGTTGAGGGGGCTAAACAGGATTGAGGGGATGAAGAAGACAAATTATGCATAAACTCTGAGAAACCTAAGAGATTCAAGCTAATAATTAATGGTACACTTAACAGTTTTTTTAAGTAGGGGGGCATGGCCCCCTTTGACCCCATGAAGCTCCGCCACTGACTTGGATTATTACTAGTGCAAAAGGCGCACCAACACCTACAAACAGTCGGTTATAATCCGGGACGTGTCGAAGCTTTACCATGTGCCAATGCAGGAGTTGTGTATCATTTCGGGTTTTTTTCATGTGTACAGCAATGACATACCGTATTTTTATACAAGGGAGCAAATAGATTACATGAAACCTTCAATTAACATTAATCGTCGGAACACCCATGCCAACCAAAACAAACTTAAATTAACTCCTCACGAATCAATCTAAATCACATATCTAGGATAAACATGGCAAACTCTCGTGGCCCCTTAAACTGATCGGGCCTATGAAAGACTAGCGTTTCTTTGCTTCCACAACAACCAAGCCGTCTCATTTACCAGAGAGTCAAAACCGCGCTTCTCCTTGCCCTGAAATCACTCCTAGAGCCGAGCCACCAATCTCCGTCGGTGCAGCAGTTTCTCGTGACCTCGCTCCAGGTATGATGAACACCCCCTCTGGACCTTCTAGTTCTGGTTCTCGCTTTGCAGTCCTAGGCTCGGTTCCACTTGCTCATCTTGGCAACGTTGCTGCTGATTGTGACATCATCTTTCGATGCGAGAAAGGCCCTCATCTAGAACAGATCTCGACCATTTGTGCCAAGGAGTTGTTGGATGGGGCGGTAGCGAAGGCCCGTGCTCGTGTGGAGCGTGGGTCGGCGGACGCCTCGGCCTCCACCACTGACTCTGGGCATAGAGAGCCCGGGGAGTGGCAGGACCGTCCCGCCTGACCACGGTGGTCCACTCCCTTGGATACCCTTCAGAGGGAAGGGCCCTAAGGGGAAGGCCACCCACGTGCCTCCATCCCACCAAACAACAGGCTGTGGTGCCCAGAGTTAGTGTGGGCCTCCCCTCCCGGGAGACCACGACCATTGATGCCCCTATTAGGAAGGCGCACCGCGGCCAGCCGGCAAAGCAGTTGCCCCACCCTGCCGATGGCGGTCGGGCTAGTTCGGCCCCACCCAAGGGGCCTAGCGGATCGAGTACATCAGACAGGAGGAGATTGATATTGTTGGGGAACGTAGCAGAAATTCAAAATTTTCCTACGTGTCACCAAGATCTATCTATGGAGAAACTAGCAACGAGGGGAAGGAGAGTGCATCTACATACCCTTGTAGATCGCTAAGCGGAAGCGTTCAAGAGAACGGGGTTGAAGGAGTCGACTGTCGTGATCCAAATCACCGGAGATCCTAGTGCGAAGCAGACGACACCTCTGCGTTCAACACACGTACAGCCCGGTGACGTCTCCCACGCCTTGATCCAGCAAGGAGAGAGGGAGAGGTTGAGGAAGACTCCGTCCAGCAGCAGCACAACGGCGTGGTGGTGGTGGAGGAGCGTGGCAATCTGCGCAGGCTTCGCCAAGCACCGCGGGAGAGGAGAAGGGAGAGAGGTAGGGCTGCGCCAAGGAGAGGTCAAACTCATGTATATGCAGCCCCAAATACCTCAACTATATATAGGGGAGAGGGAGGGGCTGCGCCTCCCCTAGGGTTCCCATCCCAAGGGGTGCGGCTGCCCCCAAAAGCCCATCTAGGGTGCGGCCAAGGGGGGAAGAGGGGGAAACTTGCCCCCCAAGCTAGGTGGGGCGCCCCCTCCCGAAAACCCTAGGCGCCTTGGGCCCTTGTGGGGGGCGCACCAGCCCACCTGGGGCTGGTCCCCTCCCACACTTGGCCCATGCAGCCCTCCGGGGCTGGTGGCCCCACTTGGTGGACCCCCGGGACCCTCCCGATGGTCCCGGTACGTTACCGATAAAACCTGAAACTCTTCCGGTGACCAAAACAGGACTTCCCATATATAAATCTTTACCTCCGGACCATTCCGAAACTCCTCGTGACGTCCGGGATCTCATCTGGGACTCCGAACAACATTCGGTAGCACATACAAAACTTCCTTTATAACCCTAGCATCATCGAACCTTAAGTGTGTAGACCCTACGGGTTCAGGAACCATGCAGACATGACCAAGACGTTCTCCGGTCAATAACCAACAGCGGGATCTGGATACCCATGTTGGCTCCCACATGTTCCACGATGATCTCATCGGATGAACCACGATGTCGAGGATTCAATCAATCCCGTACACAATTCCCTTTGTCTAGCGGTATTGTACTTGCCCGAGATTCGATCGTCGGTATGCCGATACCTTGTTCAATCTCGTTATCGCAAGTCTCTTTACTCGCTCACGTAACACATCATCCCGTGATCAACCCTTTGGTCACATTGTGCACATTATGATGATGTCCTACCGAGTGGGCCCAGAGATACCTCTCCATCACACGGAGTGACAAATCCCGATCTCGATTCGTGCCAACCCAGCAGACACTTTCGGAGATACCTGTAGTGCACCTTTATAGCCACCCGCCACGCCAGGACGTTTGGTACACCCAAAGTATTCCTACGGTATCCGGAGTTGCACAATCTCATGGTCTAAGGAAATGATACTTGACATTAGAAAAGCTTTAGCATACTGAACTACACGATCTTTGTGCTAGGCTTAGGATTGGGTCTTGTCCATCACATCATTCTCCTAATGATGTGATCCCGTTATCAACGACATCCAATGTCCATGGTCAGGAAACCGTAACCATCTGTTGATCCACGAGCTAGTCAACTAGAGGCTTACTAGGGACATGGTGTTGTCTATGTACCCACACATGTATCTGAGTTTCCTATCAATACAATTATAGCATGGATAATAAACGATTATCATGAACAAGGAAATATAATAATAACTAATTTATTATTGCCTCTAGGGCATATTTCCAACAGTCTCCCACTTGCACTAGAGTCAATAATCTAGTTCACATCGCTATGTGATCAACACTCATAGGTCACATCTCCATGTGACCAACATCCAAGAGTTTACTAGTGTCACTAAACTAGTTCACATCATCATGTGATTAAGACTCAATGAGTTCTGGGGTTTGATCATGTTTTGCTTGTAAGAGAGGTTTTAGTCAACGGGTCTGCAACATTCAGATCCGTATGTACTTTGCATATCTCCAGGTCATATTGTAAATGCTGCTTCCACGCTCCACTTGGAGCTATTCCAAATGGTTGCTCCACTATACGTATCCGGTTTGCTACTCAGAGTCATTCGGATAGGTGTTAAAGCTTGCATCGACGTATTTTCTCGAAAGTTTGCACGACCCGGCTAGCCCCTGTAGCGGAGCGGCTAGACCACCCCCTCCAGATGGCGTTTGAAGGGGCGGCGGGTCCATGACGGGATCGTGGCCCTCCACGAGATTGTCCATGAGGTAAAGACACGCGGCCATAAAGGCGTCTTCCTCAAATTGGATTTCCAGAAGGCATACGACCGCCTAGACTGGTCGTTCTTGCGGTTGGTGCTTTAGCAACAGGGCTTTGACGACAGATGGTGTTCATGGATTATGCAGTTGGTTCAGTCCAGAAGGACGGCAATTAATATTAATGGCGAGGTGGTACCATTCTTTACGTCCTCTGCAGGAGTGAAGCAAGGGGATCCGATCTCACCCCTCCTCTTCAACCTTGCCGTTGATGCTTTGGCTGGCATCCTGGATAAAGCTAGGATGTCTAGCCACCTGTCGGGGGTAGTTGGCCACCTGATCCCTGGGGGAGGTGTCACCCACCTCCAATATGTGGATGACACCATGATCATGGTGGAAGGGTCGGACCTTAACATCGTGAATCTTAAGTTCCTCCTCCTTTGCTTCGAGGCTATGTCGGGACTGAAGATCAATTTTGATAAGAGTGAGGTAGTACTCCTAGGTTTCTCCGCGGAAGAGCAACAACGCATTGCTCACAACCTGAACTGCAGAATGGCCACGTTCCCCATCACATACTTGGGGATGGCACTGGCTGATACGAAGATTCTGATAAGTGCATTTGACCCGATGATAGGGCGTGTGGCGTGCCGGGCTGAGCCATGGCGCGGACGGTTTACCTTTAAGGAGAGTAAATTAGTCCTTGTTAGCTCTAACCTTGCGAGCCTCCCAATATATATGATGGTGATGTACATCTTACTGGAGGGCGTACATGGCTCGTTCGATAAGGAGCTCGCTAGGTTTTTTTGACAAGCAGCCAATGGCCGCAAGTATCACATGGTAAAGTGGGCGGCCACGGCCTCCGGCCTCGTAGCAGCGTTGCATGCATCTGCTGGACCTGTTCGTCAATGGACATATCGAATCCTGTGCCTGGGTCTCAACTCCTCATCCATACTAGTACGAAAATCAGTAACAACAGGCATTGCTCTTTATCAGCAACACTGATCAACGAAAGAAAAATGAGCAACAACCCTGTACTATCGTGCATCTGGACTCTTCTACTCTTCCATGCACGCGGGCACGAGTGCCTGCAGCGCAAACAACTGGAGGAAATGGCCGGGTTCCCTGCAAGGCTACAGCCACCGCGTCTAGCCGTTGGTTCCTAGCTACCAGTGCCGCGTCTAGCAAGTAGCAACTCGTCCTCATGCTTCTGCTGCAGTTTCGCCGCGACGTGCGTGCGTGCTCTGTCCGTTGCGAAGCGCAGAGCACGGCGATCGAGTCTGCTGGTCACTCGGTGCGTTCCGCGTCATGCATGCCACTGCAGAGAAGTCCGGATCCCTTCGGCGTGCTGCTGCCTCCATCGGGTGCACTCCAAGGATGAGCAGCCCCCAGCGTGCACCCTCGACGGCGCGGCGCAGAACCTCCCGCTCCCGAGTGCCCGGTGCGGTGTGGGAGTGGCCGCCCGCTTGGGTGTTCAAGCATGTCACCGTCGACCGTGTCGTGGTTGTCCACGGCCGGCACCTCAACCGAGTCGGCCGGCACGCGCGGGTCGCGAGGGTCAGGGCCAGGAGGCTAAGCGGCACCGGAGGGGACGGAGGAGCGATGGCCAGCTGATCGAGGCGCGGGAAGCCGCGTCCAGAGTCGAGACATGGTAAAGGTCGGACGGTTAGAAAAATTGACGGCGACGTGGATGCCTTGCATGCGCCCTCTCTTGCGCAGGATTTCTCTTGGCGAATAAATCTGATCATCGGCCCATCCTGATGATTTGTTAAGAGGCAACTGCTAATGACCGGCCGGGGCAGTCGTTGCTTCGTTTTGAAGCGCGTTGGCCGAGAGAAAATAATTTTGTGGAATTAGTACAAGATGCATGGGACAAGTCAGGCGCTTGAACCAAAAACAATTCACTTGCTGATAGGCTTACACTCATACACAAGAGTTAATTGCACGAAGGTATCACAACTGGGACAGGACATGCGGATTGACCATTTTTGATAATTTTTACGAGTGAGAATCAAGTCTGGGGCGAGCCGCTGTAGAACGTACTACACAGCATATAAACACGTATTGACAGAGAAACTGATCAACGGGGCCCGCCTGTCGGCATGTTATTTCATTCATCACAGAAAAACTCCTCGGTTTTTATTTAATCAAACAAAGGGCCTCGTTTGACAATAAACACTCGAAATCAGCACAAAAAAAAAAATCCCGCGCCAGCCAGGATTCGAACCTCAAACGAGTACTACGCAGATAAGCGTGCTGACCAGAACGCCGAATGACTACTCTAAAACAGAAACCATCCTTTTCTTACTGGACGGCTGTTTCGTTTTTTTGTTTGGGATTTCTTTTATCTTTTTAGACACGTCCTGGCCTTCTTCGGGTTTTCCTTTTTAAACTTTTGAGCATCTCTCTTATATAGATTTTGTAATTAACGGTGTACGTTTTTTTCATTGTTGTCGACATTTTTTAAATTTACACCAAAGTTTTTATTATGCGACATTTTTTCTGATATTGTATATAATAAAATTGCAGAATGTATAATAAAATTTTGAGCATCGGACGGTTGGAAAAAATTGACGGCGACGTGGATGCCTTGCATGCGCGCTCTCTTGCGCAGGATTTCTCTTGGCAAATAAATCTGATCATCGGCCCATCCTGATGATTTGTGAAGAGGCAACTGCTAATGACCGGCTGGGACAGTCCTTGCTTCGTTTTGAAGCGCGTTGGCCGAGAGAAAATAATTTTGTCAAAGATGCATGGGACAAGTCAGGCGCTTGAACCAAAAACAATTCGCTTGCTGATATGCTTACACTCATACACAAGAGTTAATTGCACGGAGGTATCACAATTGGGTCAGGACATGCGGACTGATACCACTTTTGATAATTTTTACGAGTCAGTATCAAGTCAAGGGCGAGCTGCTGCAAAACAGACTCCATAGTGTATAAACACGTATTGACAGAGAAACTAACCAACGGGGCCCGCCTGTCAGGGCTTGGCGTAGCATATTTTTTCATTCATCACAGAAAAACCCCTCGGTTTATATTTAATCAAACAAAGGGCCTCGTTTGCCAAAAGGGTCCCGATAACTGCCACGCGTGTGGTGTATAGGGTAGTTATGCCACACGTCTCGTGTGGCATGGACAGGAACCAGCCCGCACGACCGTGTCCGGGCGCGCAAAGGCACGGCCCGCACATCTGGTGTGTGGCAATCCCGCCCGCACGTCCAGGCCAGAGGACCTAGCAGCCCGCACGATCCAGCCGTCCCGGCCTCTGATCGATCCCCAACCCCGACTGCCGCCATCTTCTCCCACCTCCCGAACCCCTACCTCCAACGCCGGCCTTCTCTGGTTGCCATGGCAACCAGAGCAGATGCGTAGGGCCTTCCCACCGCAAACCACACCCCTTATCCCCCCCCCTACCCCCACTCCAACAACGCCCTACAAAGACGACCAGCTAAGCGGTGAATCTCCGATCTCCCTCGCTTCTCATCCTTCTTACGGGCGAAAGTTGCAAAATTACCGACGAAGTTGGCAACTAGATCCATACTACAGAGGTAAAACACTACATGGGTTGTGTGTCTTCCACAGTTGCAAGCGAATACACTAGATCTGCCATGTACTACGCTAGAGATAACCGTAAGTTCTCAGTAGATTGATGCACGTAGTAGGTAAATGAATGGATGTGTAGGAATCCATAAAAAGGGAGAGAAAATTGAGAAATTTGGAATAATGGGGGGGGGGGGTGAAAATTAATTGCCACTGGTGTCTAACGTCAGTTGCCACCTATCATTGTCGTCAACTTCCACCATGTCAACTTATTGCTTGCCATCCTATTGTAGTGGCTGATGCCATCGAATCAAACGGATAGCTAGCACCCAGATTTTAGAAAAAAGATAGTGGATGTGTGAAAGTGCAACTATACCTAGGTGGTTTTGGTAATTCATAACAACATATAGCTCATTGAGCTAATGCTATTCCAAGATAAATATTTCAGGAAAGCTCAATGAATGGCATGGCATGGATGATGAAAGTGGATCCCTCAAAATATCAAGGACAAAGGATTGGCTCAAGCTCAAAAGCTCAAGACTCTGCATTTTACATTTTAGTGATCCAAGATCACATTGAGTCTATAGGAAAAGCCAATACTATCAAGGAGGGATGAGGTGTTGCTTGATGAGCCTTTTGCTTCATGTGCTTAGTGATATGCTCCAAAACCCTCCACTACTTTCTCACATCCACATATGACCTAAACCTAAAGTAAAACTCGGCCCTACCGATTCTTTCTACCCGGCGCCACCGAGTTCAGATGTCATAGCCACTGCCACAAACCCTAGGCAAATCGGTCTCACCGATAGGGATCTCGGTCTCACCGAGATGGGATTGTAATCTCTCTGTTTCCCTTCGCAACGTTTCGGTCTAACCGAAGTGAGCGATCGGTCCCACCGAGATTGCAATGTAAACTTTCTGTTTCCCTTTCGTAACTTTTCGGTCTCAGTGAAAGAGAGAATCGGTCCCACCAAGTCTACCTGACCAACGCTCTGGTTAGCTAATTACCAAATTCGGTCTCACCGAGTTTGTGTAATCGGTCTCACCGAGATTACGTTATGCCCTAACCCTAACCATATCGGTCCTAACGAGTTGCATGTCAGTCCCACCGAAAACCCTAACGGTCACTAGGTTTACTAAATCGGTTCGACCGAGTTTGATGATTCGGTCCCACCGAGTTTGGTAAATTGTGTGTAACGCTTAGATTTTGTGTGGAGGCTATATATACCCCTCCACCTCTTCTTCATTCGTGGAGAGAGCCATCAGAACAAACCTACACTTCCAACTTACCGGTTCTGAGAGAGAACCACCTACTCATGTGTTGAGGCCAAGATATTCCATTCCTACCATATGAATCTTGATCTCTAGCCTTCCCAAGTTGCTTTCCACTCATATCTTCTTTCCACCAAATCCATATCCTGTGAGAGAGAGTTGAGTGTTGGGGAGACTATCATTTGAAGCACAAGAGCAAGGAGTTCATCTTCAACACACCATTTGTTACTTCTTGGAGAGTGGTGTCTCCTAGATTGGCTAGGTGTCACTTGGGAGCCTCCGACAAGATTGTGGAGTTGAACTAAGGAGTTTGTAAGGGCAAGGAGATCGCCTACTTCGTGAAGATCTACCGCTAGTGAGGCAAGTCCTTCGTGGGCGACGGCCATGGTGGGATAGACAAGGTTGCTACTTCGTGGACCCTTCGTGGGTGGAGCCCTCCGTGGACTCGCGCAACCTTTACCCTTCGTGGGTTGAAGTCTCCATCAACGTGGATGTACGATAGCACCACCTATCGGAACCACGACAAAAACATCCGTGTCTCCAATTGCGTTTGAATTCTCCAAACCCTTCCCTTTACATTCTTGCAAGTTGCATGCTTTATTTTCCGCTGCCTATATACTCTTTGCATGCTTACTTGAATTGCGTGAAGATTGCTTGACTTGTTCAAAGATAGCTAAAATCTACCAAAGTCTAAAATTGGGAAAAGGTTAAGTTTTTAATTGGTCAAGTAGTCTAATCACCCCCCTCTAGACATACTTCAAGGTCCTACAAGTGGTATCAGAGCTTTGGTCTCCATTTGCTTTGATTTCCATAGCTTTTGGTGGTCATAGCCTTGGTTTCACAACCTAGGAGAGTATGGCGTCTAGCGAGGGAAATTATCACCGTAGAGGTCCTTACTTTGATGGTACTAATTTTGCTAGTTGGAAGCATAAGATGAAAATGCATATTCTCGGACATAACCCCGCCGTTTGGGAAATTGTGTGTATTGGTTTGCAAGGTGAATTCTTTGATGGGAGAGAACCGAACCGTGAAGCTAGTGCGGAAGAGTTGAAGATGTTGCAATACAACGCTCAAGCTTGTGATATCCTCTTCAATGGCTTGTGCCCCGAAGAATTCAACAAAATCAGTCGTCTTGAGAATGCAAAGGAAATTTGGGATACTTTGATTGATATGCATGAAGGTACCGACTCCGTCAAGGAATCCAAGTTGGATGTGCTCCAAAGTCAGCTTGACAAGTTCAAAATGAAGGATGGTGAAGGTGTCGCTGAAATGTACTCTAGGCTTGCTCTTATCACAAATGAGATTGCCGGCTTAGGAAGTGAAGAGATGACCGATGATTCATCATCAAGAAGATCCTAAGAGCATTGGATGGAAAATATGATACCGTGTGCACATTGATCCAAATGATGCCAAATTACAAAGATCTCAAGCCAACGGAAGTCATTGGAAGAATTGTTGCTCATGAGATGTCACTCAAGGATAAGGAGGAACTTCACAACAAGTCAAGTGGTGCTTACAAAGCCTCATGTGAAGCCCCACATCATCAAGTGAGAAACAAACCTTCAATGAAGAATTGAGCTTAATGGTGAAGAACTTCAACAAATTCTACAAGAGTAGAAGCAAAGAAAGAAGCTCCAAGTCAAGGTCCTACAATGACAAAAGATCTTCTAGTCGAGAGAAAAATTGCTACAATTGTGGGAGACCCGGACACTATTCCAATGAGTGTACGGCACCCTACAAAAGAAGAGAAGATTCTCCCAAGAGAAGAAGTAGAAGAGAAGAATCACCACCAAGAGAGAGAAGGAGTAGAGATGATCGTTATGAACGAAGACCCTCACGGAGAAGCAAGGATTCGGAAAGGAAGGACAAGTCATCAAATAGCTACACAAAACGAAGACATCAAGCTCATGTTGGTGAATGGGTATCCGGCTCCGACTCCGACAATCACTCCGACTCCGAATACACTCAAGATGAAGGTGCTACCGGTTTAGCACTTGTGTCAACCAACTTCTACGACATATTTGATTCACCAAATGAAGGAATTGGAAGATGCTTCATGGCCAAAGGTCCTAAGGTAACACACCCCGAGTATGTTGATTTTAATAGTGATGAAGATGACTTGCTAGGTGATGATGATTTACTTATTGACAACTCTAGTGATGAATATTATGATGAAACGTCAATTAATCATGCTAATCAAGATGAAACGAATGACAATGATAAGGAGAAAATTGAGCGTCTAACTAAAGAACTAAACACTCTTAAGTTAGCTCATGAAACTATCTTCGAAGATCATCGAGAACTTTTAAGGGCTCATGAGAAGTTACGCTTTGAAAAGCTCAGTCTTGAGCAAGAGCATGAGTTCCTAAAAGCGATCAATGATGATCTCCGTAAGAAAAGTTCTTTTTACATTGCCAAGCGTTTACTCTTATCTACTTACATGCCTCAAGTCAAGTCTAGCAACAAGAACAAGAAAGAATCTTCTTCTAGTAGTAACAATAACAATGCTAAACCCAATATTGTTGCTTCTAGTAGTTCTCTTGATTCCACTAATGATTCTCTTAGCCAAGTTACACTTGAGCAAGAAAACAGCTTATTGAAGGAAATTATAGAGAAAGGTGTATACAAGAGCCTTGCGGGAGTAAGCAATTTGAGGAAATTATGCATAAGCAAGGAAGGCACGGAAGAATCAAGGTGTTGGTTTTGAGCGAAAGTTCAATGCCAACGGAGTTGAGTGGTAAGAAGATCAATACCCCAAGACGAAGTTTGTCCCTCAACAAGAGAAGTATGATCCTACTTCCTTCAAGGGAACACAAGCACAAGATGATCTTCCACCACAAGACCACAAGAACAAAGGCAAGGACAAGCTTCAAGAGGAGATTGATGCATTTGAAGAAGCTCCTAAAGCCTTGGTCAAGTGGGTTCCCAAGACTACGTCAAGTTCTACTTCATCAAGCACAACTACTACACCAAGGATTCCCATCAAGATGATGTGGATCCTGAAGAAGAATAACTAGAGAGTTCTTGAGGGTGACTCCGCCAACTTTTTTCACTCATATCATTATGGCAAGGACAAGTGCAATCAACTTCCATATCTTGCACTAGTTCAAGGAGTCACAAACCCTCATGTTGGTAAGGCAAGGGACAAGGTAACCTAAAGTTTTCATGGACATAATTTTGTGTGTGCATCACTCTATGTCTATGGATATTCTTGTTTGTTCCTTGTGGGACTAACCCGTGTAGGTATTGAAAGTGCAACTCACTCCAAAGGATTGCTCCAAAATATCTACATCAACATTGAGCATCCACATCTTCAACACCTACATGAAGTCATCATCGACAAAACCCAAGGTTAGTTTATCCCTCCAAGGGGGGATCTCACATCTAGGGGGAGCTTAACTCTAAGAATTGAGTCAAAGCAACTCTAATGATGTGAACACATAAATGCTTTATGTAAAAGTGGTAACCCCACTTGAGCTTAAACGATGAGTATGACCTATGATCAAATGTTCTCATTTGACTCCT
This sequence comes from Aegilops longissima, assembly GCA_021605205.1. NCBI lineage: Eukaryota > Viridiplantae > Streptophyta > Magnoliopsida > Poales > Poaceae > Aegilops > Aegilops longissima. The sequence goes on from CM038677.1 coordinate 709,871,362, forward strand.
AAGTCAATATACTCATATATAGATGACCTAGTCATCGTCAATTGTTTGATAGATGCTAGAATTGGTTGTGCATGCTTTGTCACATATTTCATTTGTCATTTTATTGTGTGAGCATGTTGGTTGCATATTTTACTCATTCGAGGACATCCACTTGTTGTTTTGATTGATTGGTCTTTCTCTTTGGCCAAGTGGATGGACAAGAATGCCTAAGAACCTTCTCTAGCTATCTATGCTTTTCTCGTCTCAAACTCTATTCATGCTACTCCCTTCGTTCCTAAATAATTGTCTTTCTAGCCATCTTAAATGGACTACAACATACAGATGTATGTAGACATGTTTTAGAGTGTAGATTCACTCATTTTGCTCCGTATGTAGTCACTTGTTGAAATCTCTAGAAAGACAATTATTTAGGAACGGAGGGAGTACATCACAAAATTTGATCAAGTCAGATTCGAACCACTCTGTGTGACGAGCACTCGGAGTCCCCGATTCGTCATAGACTTAAACTTCCAAAACTTCTTTGTGATTTTCGGTCTGACTGATTCCTCCATTTCGGTCATACCGAGATTACTAAGTCGATCTAGGTTTTCATTCTCGGTGCAACCGATTTGAACTTTCGGTCACACCGAGTTGCTGAATCTTGTATACAGATTATGCATCTCGGTGCCACCGAAGTTGTTCCTTCGGTCACACCGAGCGTTGTCGGGCTATATATTCACACGGGCAAATTTTGGAAAACTTTCTCCGAAACTCCTCGCTCACTGCATAGCTCGCTCCGCCAACTGGGTCTATGGATCGTCGACTTCGCCGCCGGCCGCCTCCGATCGCTGGTCTCCGCGTAAATCAGCGAATTCTTCTCCGCCGTTGCCGCCCGAAGCGAGTTCACCGCCGAACTAGGGTATGAACTCGATCACAGTGCTATCCTCGTCTGATTCTCAGCACATTGTGTTCGTAATGCATCTTGCCACGATTGAAACACCTCTATCCAGTCAAAACAATCCTTAGAATAGTTGTGATTCAAAAATTTAAGGTTAGGTTTCCGCCGAAACCATCTCGGACCCACCGAGTTGAAAAACTCGGTCCCACCGATTTGGCTAACGCCATTGCACTAGTAAGTCTCGGCCTGACCGAGAATTACAAATCGGTGTGACCGATTTTAGAACTTTGTGAAACCCTAGCAGTCTCGGTGCCACCGGAATGTGACTCGGTCTGACCGAGTTCACTAGTTTAGGTTCCAAAACTGCTTCGGTATCACCGAGTTTAAAATCGGTAGATCCGAAATGCTTTCATGGAAAACTAAAACTAAGTTTTTGAATCATTCTTTGCAAAAATCTCTGCATTTTGTGATGCTCATCCACTCTACCTCATCTATAACTATTCACGTGGTCGTGAGTCGGTGTGTGCAGCATGTCGGACCAAAGTGACAGCCGAACAGGTCAAGAGCAGATTCACATGAGTGAGGGCACTAATCCCTCTAGCAGCTCAGATGAGGGGAGCAGAAGCACTCCCAGTAATTTGCCCAAGGCTGCCACAAGGACAAGAAAGAAGAAGACCTCGGAGTCTGAGGATGAAGATTATGTGGTAGTTGAGGATGAGGACAGTTCAAAGAAGAAGGTGCTCAAGAAGGAGTACAGCTCAACAGCAGTTAAGCCTGGAATGAAAATCAAAAGGCCAGCAGGAGGACAACCAATGTCCAAAGCCAGAGTCTCCACTCAAGCTTCTTTGGAATCCCAGCCCAAAGAACCTGTTGCTGCTGAAGGAAAGAAAAGAAAGGAAAGGGTCAAGAAGACCATGGCCAGAGTGATTGGGAATCCTTCGATGATGGAGGAAGAAGAAGAAGAGGTTGCTGAGCCAGCACCCAAAGCACAAAAGCTGATGGGTGATGCCATAAAGTCAGGGGATGCAACTTTAAAGCCCAAAGCTGCCCCTAAGCCCAAGAGTGCACCAAAGGGGAATACCAGGAGTATACCAGCAACTGAGAAAAACAAGGCCCCAATGCCTGAGGTTGATGCTGAGAAAGATGAAGAAGGACAGGTCCTAAGGAAGCTCAAGCCCAAGATTCCAGACCACAATGATGCTCATCCTGTGGCTGAGAACATGAAGATCCGGAGAGATCAAGGATTGAGGCTATGGAGAGAGTCAGATCCATATGCCACCAGGAGAAGGACTGCTGTAGATTACAGGTTCCACACCAAGGAGCAGCAGGACTTCTATGAGACCATCTTATTGGATAAGAAGCCCATAGTTTGTGATATGAGGTGGGTCGACTGGACCTACATTCAGGAGAATGTAGAACACTATCCTGGAGCGTATGACAGCTTCAGTGCATGTGGAGTTGCAGATTTTGTTGGGCAAAAGCTCACAAACTGGAATGACGAGCTCATTATGCAATTCTACTCCACAACACATTTCTATCCAGATGGCAGGATAGTTTGGGTGTCTGAAGGAACGAGATACCAGTCAACCATAGAGGAATGGGCAAGTCTGATCAATGCCCCCAAGGAAAGTGAAGATGACTTGGACATTTATGCCAAGAAGAAGATGGGTCACAACTCAATGTCACAGATGTACAAGGAGATCCCAGATGATGCACTTGAGACTTTCAAGTTTGGGTCAGTTCATTTTCTTCTCTCAGGGCTGCCTACGATCAACTGGATCCTAAGGCACACTCTGTTGCCCAAATCAGGTGACCACAACATGATCATAGGGCATGCAATCAATTTGCTTCACATTTTTTATGTGCCTCAGAAATTCAAGGTCATGAGCCTCATAGTTGAAACTATCAAGAGGACAGCAGCAGACCAGAAGAGGAGCTGTGGATATGCCCCACAGATTCAGGAGTTGATTAACTCAAAGATGGGCACAGGGAAGTATCTGTTGGATAAGGAACACATGGTTCTCTATCCTAAATTTGAGGATAATCAAGTTGTCATGACTGAGAATGAACCATCATCAGTTCAAGCACAAGAGAAGAAGGAGAAAGCAAGGAAAGAGAAGGCTGCCAAGATGCCAACTCAAGCAGAGGCATCTGATTACTTTCGAAGAACAAGCAGGAGCAGCTTGGTTACTTGATAGCATCAACTCTACGGATTGAGAAGGGGTTGGCCACCCTAACTCAAAACCAGGAGAGCCTGGAAAGAATCATGGAACAAAAATTCTATGATCTTGATGTCAAAGTAACTGAGATTCAGTCAGCTGTGGAGCAGCTACAGGATGACATGCAGGAGAGGAAGGGCAAAACAACGACTGATGAATTTGCTAGAGTGCCACGAGCTCAGAGATTAGCTGCAGAGCCAGTACAAGACACCAGAGTCACTTCATCAGCTCCAGCTACAGCTCCAGCACAACCAGCTCCAGCACCAACTCCTTCAGCTCCTTCTACATCGACTGAAGCCTTCGTTCTTGGAGTTCTCCGGACACCACCGCCGAAGACCAAGCACGAGACGATATAGTCCTATGCATTTTCTAGGAACTTTTTGGTAACTTGTTGCCAAAGGGGGAGAAAAATGTATAGATCATAGGCTTCGAGAGAGAGAGAGAGATTTGCTTTTGTTCTCTCTTGTCTTCTTGGTTGAACTTCGTTTGCTTTTGATTTCTTGATATACTATGCTTTTACCTGTGAGACATTGATGATCATGTGTTTGATCATAAGCTACACTTATGCTTGTTATGATATTATCTTACTTATCCTTATATGATCATTCACTTTGCTTGGTGATGAGTGCATGTATTCAATCTTTATTATTTTGAGCGCTCCACCAAGATGTATGTGACATGGAAGAGTAACCCATGAGCCTAATTCATTGTGTATTTGCAGTCCAAAGCAAATCTTAAAATATGCACAAATTTAGGGGGAGCTCTTGCTTATCACATACTTCTCAAAGCGACGATGTTTTTTCAATCTTATTATCATTTTTCGAAGCTTTGATCTATATGTTGTCATCAATTACCAAAAAGGGGGAGATTGAAAGTGCAACTATCCCTAGGTGGTTTTCGTAATTCATAACAAAATATAGCTCATTGAGCTAATGCTATTCCAAGATAAATATTTCAGGAAAGCTCAATGAATGGCATGGCATGGATGATGAAAGTGGATCCCTCAAAATATCAAGGACAAAGGATTGGCTCAAGCTCAAAAGCTCAAGACTCTACATTTTACATTTTAGTGATCCAAGATCACATTGAGTCTATAGGAAAAGCCAATACTATCAAGGAGGGATGAGGTGTTGCTTGATGAGCCTTTTGCTTCATCTGCTTAGTGATATGCTCCAAAACCCTCCACTACTTTCTCACATCCACATATGACCTAAACCTAAAGTAAAACTCGGCCCTACCGATTCTTTCTACCCGGCGCCACCGAGTTCAGATGTCATAGCCACTGCCACAAACCCTAGGCAAATCGGTCTCACCGATAGGGATCTCGGTCTCACCGAGATGGGATTGTAATCTCTCTGTTTCCCTTCGCAACGTTTCGGTCTAACCGAAGTGAGCGATCGGTCCCACCGAGATTGCAATGTAAACTCTCTGTTTCCCTTTCGTAACTTTTCGGTCTCACCGAAAGAGAGAATCGGTCCCACCGAGTCTACCTGACCAACGCTCTGGTTAGCTAATTACCAAATTCGGTCTCACCGAGTTTGTGTAATCGGTCTCACCGAGATTACGTTATGCCCTAACCCTAACCATATCGGTCCTAACGAGTTGCATGTCAGTCCCACCGAAAACCCTAACGATCACTAGGTTTACTAAATCGGTTCGACCGAGTTTGATGATTCGGTCCTACCGAGTTTGGTAAATTGTGTGTAACGGTTAGATTTTGTGTGGAGGCTATATATACCCCTCCACCTCCTCTTCATTCGTGGAGAGAGCCATCAGAACAAACCTACACTTCCAACTTACCAGTTCTGAGAGAGAACCACCTACTCATGTGTTGAGGCCAAGATATTCCATTCCTACCATATGAATCTTGATCTCTAGCCTTCCCAAGTTGCTTTCCACTCATATCTTCTTTCCACCAAATCCATATCCTGTGAGAGAGAGTTGAGTGTTGGGGAGACTATCATTTGAAGCACAAGAGCAAGGAGTTCATCATCAACACACCATTTGTTACTTCTTGGAGAGTGGTGTCTCCTAGATTGGTTAGGTGTCACTTGGGAGCCTCCGACAAGATTGTGGAGTTGAACCAAGGAGTTTGTAAGGGCAAGGAGATCGCCTACTTCGTGAAGATCTACCGCTAGTGAGGCAAGTCCTTCGTGGGCGACGGCCATGGTGGGATAGACAAGGTTGCTTCTTCGTGGACCCTTCGTGGGTGGAGCCCTCCGTGGACTCGCGCAACCATTTCCCTTCGTGGGTTGAAGTCTCCATCAACGTGGATGTACGATAGGACCACCTATCGGAACCACGACAAAAACATCCGTGTCTCCAATTGCGTTTGAATTCTCCAAACCCTTCCCTTTACATTCTTGCAAGTTGCATGCTTTATTTTCCGCTGCCTATATACTCTTTGCATGCTTGCTTGAATTGCGTGAAGATTGCTTGACTTGTTCAAAGATAGCTAAAATCTGCCAAAGTCTAAAATTGGGAAAAGGTTAAGTTTTTAATTGGTCAAGTAGTCTAATCACCCCCCTCTAGACATACTTCAAGGTCCTACAATGTGCATGTCCTACATGATATGTTGGTTGCCTACGTATGAAAATGTGATAACACTGACGTGTTAACTTCTACATGCAAGCATCACAAGGATACATTTTTTTGGATGGTTGATGTGTTCTTGCTCATGCAGTGATTGAGAGCACATTGGCAGAAACGAGACGCGAAAAAGAATGAATCATGAAGATGGCGCTGATACTTGGGGTTCTCAAAGACCAGAAACACCCCCTTGGGATGCATCAGAGTATAGTCAACTCATTTCTGCAGGGCCGTTGCTGCCACTACTAGAACAGTATGCAGGCATTGGTATGAAGTGTGATAACAAAAAAAAGAACATTTGCCATGTTCGCGGCGATGAAGATTACATTATACTTATGTCCTACACTGTCATTTTTTCGCAGGTTCTTATGAACAAAACACACTCAGGGGGGCTCCGTGGCAAGTTCAGTCACAGGGCGCTAACACTGACAAATGTACGGGCAGCCAACTTCAGCTAGCTAATATGGCTAATCAAGGTAACGCATACGAAAAAGAACACATACTGGTCTGGACATGAAAAATAAACTTGCAAAGGTTGGCAAAAGACTCACGAGTTATGTCGGGGGAAAATGCAGAGCCTTCATGCAGCACGTGGCATCTGGCAGCACCCATGTACCTGCCATCGATGTCATACACAGGTGAGTCCATAAAAAGTGAAGTTGCGGACGGTGAATTAGCAGAAGGAGCATAGGTGACAACTGCAGTTGCCATGACTGGACAGCTGCAATTGCCATGAATAAATAACTATAGTTGTCATCCCTGGACAACTGTAGTTGCCATGGAGGAACAACTACAGTTGCCATGCATGTCCACACGCGGACTCACGGCTTGCTGTTTGAATGATGTCATGCCAAATCACTTGAAGTTGATGTGATCCGTTATGATAAACATGTTACTCAAGCAAAATCTTACGCTCACGCAGACTCACGGCTTGCTGTTTGAATGATGTCATGCCAAATCACTTGAAGTTGATGTGATCCGTTACGATAAACATGTTACTCAAGCAAAATCTTACGCTCGTGCCTGTTTTTTCTATTACAGGGCCTACAACTACAGTGAATAGTGGCGCGGGGACATCTACTGC